>OY855912.1:27473408-28190908 GCA_963693305.1 Meandrina meandrites | reverse complement strand
TTCTCGTTTTATGGTAATACCATGTAAAATCGGGGATATTAACTAAAGAAGTTGTTATTACTTTAAAGTTGAGATAATTTTATTCCGTTATCCAATGCCAAAGAAATGACTATTCGTTATTTAAAGTAACTCATCCTTCAGGCGCAAACTTTAATCGTCTTTACAACCAAGAGTTATTATAAGGTAGTTAGTTTAGTTCGATGTTTGTCAGACACAAACAAACGCAAAACAAACAGTAAATATTTTTCAGGGAAACAATACAGTTTGGTCTTAGTAAACAAATTTATTTTTCTGGATATTTAGCAATAACCTAAACGCGAAACTTCATAATTATTTGCGCTGAGAGACTATTAATTCCATGTAAAAGTAAAGTGTATTAATATTACATTATTATTACATTATTTGTGCCTGCGTGCCAGCGGTGTTTATGTGTCGCGTGCGAGCGAAGATTCTGGTCGCGCGAAAATTGGGGCGAGAGTTGCTCTCGACCTAATTTTCGCGCGACCGACCGCGCGCCCAGAATCTTTGCTCGCACGCGGCACATACTAGTTAACACTTCGCTCGCACGGGAACGCTTGCCACGCAGGCTACAGATAAGTTAGATAATGCCCGAAGAAAAGTCTTAAGCTTTCCTTTCTCCATGCCACTTCCATAAGCTAACCTCGTATATTCGAAATCAACTAAGTCCGCAGTATATGGTATTATTACGCTGTACAAAGTGGTTAAATTTGTGGAGTAAACCATTTAAATGAAAGCTACTGAGCAGTACTTTCATGTGGTACTGTTTATTATGCCGTACAAGGTGGTTCTCAATTTAAATCTGTGGAGTTATCCGTAGTGTGAACATTATTATTGAACTGTAGTGTCGTGTTAATTATGCTGTACAAGGTGTTTCTAACTTTCAAGTCTGTGGACGAAACCCTGTAAGAGTGATACCAGTCAAATAAAAGTTATTAAACAGTAGCGTCATGTGGTAATGCTTGTTAAATCAAGATGATTTTTTTTGCAACATTTTGATCACTCCTTTCTGAAAAACGCTAATAAGCGTGTGCAAGAGTCTATCTTTAAACTAACAGTGTATTACAGTCAAACCGGATGTTCTTTTGATGGGAACTCTGCAATGTTGTGGTGCAATGTTTCAAGCTTGAGACAACTTGCAACTTTCAATTCAAATTTGCTCTAGCAAGTTCCGGTTTCCCAGTTTGGCAATCTGAACTAAACCTGTGGAATTGTTACGTTCTATACGGGGAAGATGAAAACTAACTTTGCAACTTGCTCAAGCAAATTTGAATTGAAAGTTGCAAGTTGCGTAGAGCAAACTCCCAATCAATATTGGAACATTGCACCACAACATTGCAGAGTTCCCATCAAAAGAACATCCAGTTTGACTGTAAAGCACTAGTGGAATTGCGAAAAATTATATTTACATACTTATACTTTCAACCATATGAACAAAGAGGCAAATATATCACTGAATAACACCAAACTAGAGCTGAGCTCCAAATAAATAAAAGAACTTCAACCACATATAACCATCTCTCGAGCTTGGCAACAGTTAACGGAAAAAAATCTCTGCTATGTCAATGTCTTCATCTGCTCAACTTTTTCGTTGTAAAGAGTGTGGAATTCTTTTGCCAAGTAGTAAAATGGTGCTTCCACGTTCTCGTGGTCTTTCTGAAATCAGAAGGCAGAATAGAACCCTCAGGGAAACGCTACTGTTTTTTGAAATAGGATAGCAGAAGCCTCTTGGAAGCTGAGTGATTGGTTTTTAAAGAAACTGTTGTGCTATGTCAGCGGGAAAATAGTTTGTAATCAACAGGCGTTGATGAAGATAAACTAACTGGCAGAAAAGCTGATGTTTCGAGCATGAGCCCTTCATTGCAGCTCATGATATCTCACGAGAGCTCACGAAAGCTGATTAAAAGAGAGTTGATTATAATCAGCTTAAAAGAATGAAAAGCTTACTCAAAGAGTTACATCATTTCACTCGCAAACCACTGGGTCTGACGCAGAGTTAGAATTAGATTTCGAATGATCAGCCTTGTTGTATGGTTTTATGAAAACTTGAGGCTCTCAAAAAAAACAAATTGACTCTTTCCCATGTGGTAGAACAAAACACATAGGAACACTCCTTACACTCCTTCATGCTTCGCACTTCGCGCTTTGCGCTCACTTTTTGCGTTGAAAAAAAAGAGGCTGTGAACAGTCCAGATATTTTACAAAGAGATCAGACTTACTGCGGAGCATTCAAAGTATTCCAGGCCCTTTGCGCTGGCAAGCTCACGCCCTTGTTTGGTTGATATCACTCTCCTTTGTTTAAGATCTGTTTTAATGGCTACCAGGGCCCCTGGAAATGAAATTTACACAAATGTTTTATTCTATACTCAACAAATAAATAGAAAAGTACGCGTCACATTAACTATCTTTTCATTCAATTAAATTTTGTGGAGAGAAGGGTTGCTTACCATTGAATAATGGTAAGGGTTTTCCCAAAATCAGCAAACCAATCAAAAGAGATAATGCTTATAATTAGCACCATTTGTTATTCTGTTTCCTGTTATTGTTGTCCATTTATGCAAAAGTTAAGAAAATTTCTGGCGTTCTGTTGCGAACGCTGAAAGATAACTACATCTGGAGGTAGTCCACAGGTAGTCCATTTCTGAATGGATTTCAGATTCCTGTTCCATTTGACTTTCAAGTTTCAACCGAAATTTCCTGGATTTTTTGGCTTAATGGTAAACACCCAAGAACTCAGAAAAAAATTCTGAGTTCACACATGGGATTTGAACCCAGGACCTTCCATACACTAAGCTACTGAGAACTCTAGTGGTGGACAGTGGTCTCTTACTCTGTATGCAGGTAATGGCCAATATAAATTCATGTTAGCCTTAAGGTGGCTCCATATGCACACACTACTGTTATATTTTGAAATCTGGTTTTTGCATTTGTTTTCACTCCCAGTTTGCCTAAACCTATCAAATGCAATAAGCAATGAAAAATTAGCATTCTACAACCATCTCTGAAAAAATATTGGGTTTAAGGGGGGTGACTCTTAATTACCAATTTGTTTCTAAGGCAGGTTTCGAATAGCCATATTTTGGAAATCAGACCTCATATGGATAAGCTTTTTGCATGAGTTTGTTCTATTGAAGATTCCTCCAAGAGTTTCAAGTCACGGCCATATTTAATGCGTCACATGACCAGAATAGGAAAAACCCTAAAACTCAAATGGGGGATAGATTTTAAAATTAAAATGAGCGTCAATAGATTAAGAACATCCACATGTGTAATGTGGCGTATCGTTTTTGTGAAATTCGCATTATTATAAGAGTTATGGCGTAATAAACACTCGTATTTGCAGACTTTCATCAGTAGCCTTTCGTCTTTTTGTGTAAACAGTAAAAAGATAATCTCTAATTCGCGAAAGAAATCGGAACTTTACCTTGTTTCCATGGAGTTTTAGGGATTTTAAATTTTAACGTGCGGCTTGGGACTGGCACTAGTTTTGCACGCGCAATGATATACTTTTCAAAGCAGGCCTACCCCCAAATTTTATAAAATTCACCATTTAGCGTTACAAAAAGTTTCAAAATCACTTGCTTCAAAATACAGTCTTCAGCAATCCCTTAGCAACTGCTCTGGATCTGTAGTTAAGAGTCTCTCCCCTTAAGTCGCGAATTAACACTG
Organism: Meandrina meandrites; assembly: GCA_963693305.1. Lineage (NCBI taxonomy): Eukaryota > Metazoa > Cnidaria > Anthozoa > Scleractinia > Meandrinidae > Meandrina > Meandrina meandrites. The sequence continues at coordinate 28,187,221 of OY855912.1, read as the reverse complement.
CCCAAATTGCAATGTGAAAAGTCTGGTTTTGTAGATTTTCCTAAGAAACAAGCGCCATATAAAGCAAAATAATTAGAAAAACAAGGTGCCATTTTTGCACCACACATTTGTAACAATTATGTCATCAAAATAGAAATTTGCCAAGATCGCTTTTTGAGTTAGCCTCCCACGCAGTCATTTTTAGGGAAGACCGGATTGCACCCGCTCCCCAGCAAGTGCAATCCGATCTCCTCTAAAAACGACTGCGTGGGAGGCTATATTTGAGTATGCATCAATGGTGAAACCACTAGGCTCACGTACAGTTTTCACTGGGCATTTTATGCAATTCCATGAAGACAATCTACAAACTCATAATATTTGAAAGTTTAAAAAGCATTTGTCTGTTCTTAAAAATCTACTGCAGATAAAGTTTTCCTTTGAAATGTTTAACATAAATCTATGGTTAATCGTTTTTGCCTGAGCTTGCATCAGCTCACGCATGCAGGTTCCAAAGGCTCGCATCATCAGTGCGCGCATGGCAATAAAACTATATGGATCTAACAAGTTAACTGTTGTGAAAACCAACAGAAATACTGCTCTTATAGGCTTACCAGTTAAAGTTTGATTTGGTTTTTGAGCTCGGCACCTCTCATACCACTTGTTACAGGCATTGAATGATTGCTCATTGGTCACATCATAAGCCACGAGAAACATGTTTGGCTCCGTCCACTGTAAACAATAAAGAGCAATCATTATTAAACATCAGCAGACAGCATGGCCAAGTGGTCTGTAGCTCGCAGGTTCAAATCCCATTCTGACCACTAGTTGGTGTGTTTACAGTAGTCCCGAGTTCAACTATGTTCAACTATGTTTGTAAATGGACATTGCCTGCCAGTTGGGATTTTTAACCACATTATGTTAATTTAACAAGACTTACATGTTGTTGAACTATGTCAGCAAACATTTCTTTTCCTGCCGAGTCACAAATGTAAAGTTCCTGAAGAGACAACCAAATAATACACACTGAGTCAACAGTAAAGATGTTTTGGAATTAAAATATTCAACTGTTTAAAAAGTGTTTCTCAGAAAAAAGTAACAAATAATTATTAGTCAATACACGAATGTAATGACAAACTTACAACACTGTCAGAGGTCTCTGGGATGTTGACAGATTTCACACAGACTTCCACCCCAGCGGTCTGAAAATGTTTTATTTATAAAAAAAGAATCAGTAACTTATTTGGTTTGAATCCCCCAAACAAACAGCATTTAAAATATTTAAAGACATTAAGGACAGTAAGACTTGGCAATCTTAGTTACAGCAGCCTTACTGTCTTGCCCAAATAACACAGTGGCCTCAACAAAGCTCATTAGTGACATTTAATATGTAATGCACAAAGCAAAGAGTAGGTTATCCCTGGAGCCTGTGCATTTTCAGTCAGTAGTGACAAAATGCCCCATGCTCTGGGTGAAATCAAAACTGGAACAAGAACGTCCTGCTGATTGTTTGATAATTTGTACACACGTATTAAAATTCAAATAAAATGAAGGGGTCAAAGCAAGAAACGCAGATTGAGTTTTTGGCAAAATTGAAAATTGTCAAAAACAACTCCAAAACTCGCATGTGGCTTTGTTTACATGTGTTAAACACTGTCCTGCATTTATTTTCGCTAGTTTGAGCTTGTTCTTGGAGAAAAAAAGAAGAGAAAATTACTATTAGCGAATCATTGTTCCAGAACGAATCTAAATATTTATGCTGGTTTCATTGTTCGGAGTAACAAAAGGTTTTTTGTTTCTCTTCCTGTTTTTGTAATTCAGTTGGGAGATCTGGAAATGGTTGTTACAGCAAATATTGTGACGTAAGCTTTTCGCGCGCAAAGTCTCTTCAGATTTTAATCGGACAAGTTGAATGCTCACCTTCGCGCATGAAGTGCACTTCTCTCCACTGATTCTCGCTTATTTGACATATATTTGCGCCCGTCTGGTGGTAGAAGGACATCATAAAGTCTGAATACCCGCAAGATCGCTAGCGAGCCTCAAAGAAGCGAGGTTCGTTTGTTCCATGATCGGGACTCTGATTCCAGACGGAAAGAGTTTAAACGTACTTCTCTTCCAAACCAAGTTCACCTTCGTTTGTTTGGGCTCATTTGCCATCATTTGGCGTGTTGAATGTTTGGAAATGAAGACTGGCTTTTAGACTCTGTTATTTTCTCTTGAAGTTGAAGAGTAGACTTCCCGTGTCGAAGAAACTCGGGGATATCCCATAATAATCTTTAATGCATTGATCGTGATTATTGCGTTATTTTTGAGCGTGACTTGACAGTCAGGCGAAAGGCGCGGCGGCAAAGTCTTCATTCATTTCACTTGTGCAAAATGCTTTCGCGCAAAAGAACAGAATAGGAGCTTACTGCAAGTCAAGCGGAATGAAAATCAACCGTTTAGATTTTGTGAGTGCACATCATGGAATTCCATTGATTGCTTCATCGCTAGCTGTCTGTCGAGAGGAATGAAAGGACAAGACTGAACCCGGGCTCGCATGTAAGTTTTTTGTTTGTTTAAGCTGACTTGTTCTTTTCCATCGGTTTTCCAGCCGGCTTAAATTCGATTCAGTGTATTCATAACATGCCTGTAGGAGAAACAGCCTATTCAGCTTAAAACTAACTTCTTTTGTGTTGTCTGAAAAAACCGTTTTATGAAACCAGACTTTTACTACCATTTTCGAGCTACCGTGAACGGCTAACTTTTTAGCACGTTTTCTCATGATCGAGCAAAACATTCAAGTTTGTCTAGACAAACTGTCGCGTTTTGCAAGTGAACCAAAGATCAAGATCGCTGTCTCAGCATTTACCAGAAATATAAAGCCGCCATTTGCTGTCGACATTCATTGAAGAAACATAAAACGTCGACGCAAAAGTTTTCGAAACCTGTGTTTCATGACCAGAAACACACAGGCTGAGTTGCCAAAACTTGACATGTTTACCCTCCAAACGCGACGGTTTGTCTAGGCAAACTTGAATGCTTTACGCGTGAAAATTCGCGGAAAAAAGTTCGCCGTTCACGGTAGTTCGAAAATGGAAGTATCTTTTTTAGTGAAACGGACTGAATTTACTTTGCTAACGGCAGTGTTATTCACAAAAAATAATCATTTCGCTTAGAGAAATTTACGGATTGCAAAACGTTCACTCTCTAGACACTAATCCTTAACTTTATTTAGATAGCGACTCATGCCATGCAATTCAAAAGAAGAGATTTCTTTATTTTTTGCTAGGATAACCCTATGCTAACCCTAACCTTACCCTAAGCCCTAGGGTTAATGTTTGTAGAGTTAAAACAGTAATCGGTTCAACTTCGCTGATTTCATTGTTTCGCGGAACAAAAGGTTTCTTTCGTCAAAGTCCAGTTTTTGCATGCGTAATTTTTTGGAAACAAGGCAGACAACTGCGGGAAAAAATACAGGACAGTGTTTAACACACGTAAACAAACTCGCACGCGAAATTTGGAGTTGTTTTGACAATGTTCAATTTAGCCAAAAACTTAATCTGCGCGTCTTGCCCTCACGCCTTCAAATGTTTTCTGAATATAAATAGAGACAGCAACTTCTGGTACTCCACTTCAAATTGGACAGTCCAAAATTTGCTTGCCCTAGCTGGGGTCATTGTGTTGTGTTCTTAAACAAGACAATTCACTACCTCTGTGCACCCATGAGTATAAATGGGTACCAGCAGATGTTCATAACCTAGAAGTCTACATCTCTGATAATGGGCCTTGAGATATGTATTTTGCGAGTAGGCTATTTTTAAAACGGCTTTTCCGCAAACTAGTAGCCAAATTGCATTGAAGCATTTGCCACTTGCGGCTTTTGATCGGCTCACTTGCAAGTTTGGCGAGAACCCCACGCCTTCCAGTTAGACCTGGTTTATTAGTTCCTTCATCTTGACAAACACCTTCTTTGGGGTGATGGTAAAAATTTTTTTGCCTGTTTCTTCTATATTTCTTTTCATAGTCTACCAAAATGAAGGGCCCTCACAAAGCAATAATTACGACCACAGCTGAAAGCTGTAATTTGCAACAGTCTCATAATGCATGTGCATGCCATCATTGCACTTGCATGTGCACATAATTTCTTTGCAATAAACTACATAATTTTCTTGCGTGCAAGATTTGTCCTAAAAATAGCCTACTTGTGAAAGACATAGCACGTGCCCAAATACTAGACTTGCTGGGGCAACCTGACAGAATGCTGGGGAGTAACCTGCGAACAGACTAGCATCCCATCCAGGGGGACAGCCATACTCCTAGCCGCTTCATGTGACAGAAACCAGAGTTACACACCAAGAGCTATGAGCCAGTTTAGCTTAAAAAGCTTTAATTTTTTATTCTTCATGACCACCAAAAGGATTGTGTGGCTGGAATGATATTGGCATGTAGCAGGACGTCGATCACTGCATCAAAAACATCATCGATAAGTCGATAGTAATCGATATTTGTTCATAATTGTCAATCGACAAGTTTAATTTGTCGATAAAAGTCGATAATCATAAGATTTTCAACTGATTATCGATTTTATTGACAAAAAAGCAGACACGTTTTTCAATCGGCCACGAAATTCAAGTAAGTGTGCGCGGCAACTGACGTCTTGCCTCCCGCCATACAGCTATTTCGAGAAACGTTGTCGGAAAAGAGCACAAAACTGCACAAGCCAATCCCTAAGGGTAGTATGGGTAGACGTATTGAGCTACTGCACGTGTTGAATACTAATGAGATATAACAACAAAATAAGCGCGAATTTCTGCTGATCGACTTTTATCGATTTCCAATATTTGTCGATTCATTAGTATCGAATTCGATCGACAATGATCGAATTTTATCGACTATCGAAATTATCGACATGTTGCGTCCTGCATGTAGACTTTCTTGTAAGGTTTTACCTTACTTCATGTATGCCTACTTTGTTGGTGATCCACCACTGTGTTCTCCCACATTTCTGAGTGCATTTATGAACAGTCTTGAACTAAGTCTGACAACATAATACCCATACTAATAAAAATAAATAAAGCTTTTATAAAACTATGATTGACTCACCATTGTATAATTTTTGGGAAAATGTGTTCCATCACTGTGAAATGCTTGTGTTAGTGCGCTCTTCCCCACACAAGGGTCACCTAGAAGACAGTATCACTGTAAATTTCATGCAGCTTGCGACTCACTGATCGCTAATATGCAGTATAAATATGTGTACATTAAATGATTTTCAGTGTCAATTGTAACAGAAATTCTATATTCATGATTATAAACGTACTTTTTCAGATAACGAGCAGTTTTAAGTTACATATTATGCCAATACGTTTACAGTTTAATTATCACAAGTAAAGACGAAGTATCTATAAGTTTAATGCAAAGCAATACAGCTTGTTTCTAACCTGCAAGAATCACTTGAGCTCGAAGAACCACCATCTTGCTTTCTGTGAGCCAGCGGTATGTTTAGCGGCTGTCAGCTGGTTACCACGACAACGTCTTGTGGAACAGACAGAAGTCAAAATGCCTTTTATTTTCTGGCGAAAAGCTACCCAGTTTAACGTGAATTTTTGTGTTATGGAATCCAATTGAAGAGCTGAGTCGTCCATAAAAGAAAACTCTACAATGGCGAGCATTTATTTGCCTCCGATCGCCCGCAAGAAAAAGGTAGACGGTTATCCGCGGTAAGTTTTGACTCTCGATGCATGCTTAGTTCTAAATATTTAATTTAATCATGATAAAATCTTCATGGATTCGCAAGATAAACAGAGCTGTTTGTGGTCAGGTAATCAGCCATTCAAACTCAATTAAAAGTGGTTTTCGTTGTAAGCCTTGTGTGACTACAGACGAAGAAAGCGAAAGGTAAAATGTACTATTTTAGATCTAGATACCGATTGTTTTGACCGCGAGCGCGCGTTACTTTGTCGCTTGATTCATGATAAGCTTAGTTTCAAGGCGTTGAGTACAAGGTTGTTTGTACAGTATACAGATAGGATTTTCACGGGCTTACTTTCAATTATTACGATTATATTAAAATTGTATAATTTCTAGGAAACAGTCTTTCTAAAACACGACTTTTTACGTCGCAGAAGTGATTGTAACCTGATGCCTATCTTAATTCAAAACCTTTCTAATTAATTAAGTTAATTAGACACCCGGTCGCAATAATTTTCTTTATGACCTATATTAACTTCAGCTGAATAATAGACAGTCCTACTGTTAATGCAAAAATGTATCCGAAATGCATTGTACATTGCAGTATTGCAGAGGAAAATAAACTTTGATCAATGTCCCAAAAGGGCCATTCATCAGGGGTGGGGGAGAGGGTTGCTAACCAAATGATTGCTGTGATGCTGGGCCTGCCCAGGTCTAGGATTACCAACTCCACACTTTCTCTCCCTCCTTCTCCAACCTGTGGGCTGGGAACTGTGTTATTTTTTGGAAATAATGGAAAGCAGTGTAGAAAATGATGGTCAATGATAGAGCCATCCTATCCATCAGCTGATATTTTATTTTATTTTTCAGTCAAGACACCTCCAGAGTCTTTGCTGATCTGCAAGGTGACTATACACCTGGGAAAACAAGTTATGATACACACTTTACAGGGCATGAATTACGGTTATCAACCCAACAGAACATGTCGTATGGACCAAATAATAAACCTCACCCCACCAATGTGACATTCCTACGCCAGAATCCACGATTTATCTGCGAGCCAATATGTTATGTCAAAACAGCTGTCGACTCACCAGTCACATGCCCATCGTGGTGGCCAGAGGAGCTGCCTGAGAAAACAACCAAGGTGCCTCAACACAGCTTTGATTCAACTGCACGTTCTGATTACCGTCCCCTCCCCCATGAAAGATTAACAAGGTACAGCAGTAATCTAGCCATGCAAGCAACATCAGCAACAACTGGGATTGTTCCACAAGGTGCTCACAAGATGGGATCTAAGGTACCAAAGGTTGTAGAGAAAATCTCATATGAACATCAGTTTAATTCAAGATTGGACCCCAGCCAGCCAATAAGGGGGCGCAGGCACGGAAGCTTTATATGGAAAGTTGTCTCAGACATAGACAAACAAAACAGGAAGAGCAGGAAACCTGTTGAGTATGCCTGCGTAGAAGCTGATGAATCAACAGATACAATGACCACCCAACTCACAGCATCCGACAATGGACAGACCTCAGAATTGAACAAATCTACAGAGTCACGCCCTTCTTCTATTGAAAGTTGAATTCTTGCTTAAATTTAAATTACTTAAAAGAAGTAACAGTAGGCAAACATTTGATTGCATTTTTTTAAAATTGTATTGCATAATGGTTGTGGCATCTGTACAGTTAGCTACCAATAATGTTTTCTCCCATCCACAACCCTAAATTTTAATATTTTTTCTCACTTATATAGCTACTTAGAACTAGTAATTTCTTCATCATTTTTTTTCTTCATCATGGTGTCAATATACAACACTTAGTTTTAAAAAAAAAGCATTAAATCTGGCATTTAAAATGCAATTATGTAAGAGTTATTTGTGTTTGATTTTTAAAATCTGTAGGCTAATGGGATGAGTCTAATTTCAAGTAACAAAATCAAGAGTCACAAAATATTACCTCGTTGATGTGGAAAAAATAAGTTTAGAAATGTCTGAAATATGGGGAGTTGAAAAAAAAAAATCGCATTTCTTTATATGGGTCTTTAAGCATTTTGCTGTTTTTTATTTTATTTTATTATTATTTGCCACACAAAGAAATTACAAAAAAGGTATGCAATAAAATAATTTAAATAAGTTACAAAGGAAAGGTGTGCGGGGAGACCTACCCTGCTTAACAGATGAGCTCAGCCTCAGTATAGTCCAGGGTTTAGTTTGTCTGGAAAGCAGGCTAGGGGAGACCTAGCATATTGTAAATTGATCATTTATCACACAATGTACTCCTGCAGACTTATATCTCTTTTGATTATTCTCGTGACCTACATGTGATGCCTGAATTTGGATTAAAATTTTGTTAAGAAAAATCAGCTAGATGCTGATAAGGTCTGACAGAGGATGACAGAGAGTTCACAGGACCCATGAAACTGCTTGGGCAGAAGTGAGTTCTTAAAAGGTGGGGTGGGGGCGTCCCCCTGCTGGGCCCCTCCCCTGGATCCACAACTGGAACCTACCGTTATTATAATTTGTTGGTGAAAGTTTTGGCACTTGTTGACTTTTCAACGGCACAGTAAAGAAAATTTCTACTTCATCATATTGCATTCTATAAAACAATTGTCTTGCTTGATTTAGATGTTGTCTAGTGGGTGGGTGCAGAGTAAAAGGGGGGGGGGGGGCTGTGGTAATCCCTCCTATCTCCACATTAAACAATGGGGACTATATTTTCTTGTCATGGGGGCATGGAATGTAGAATAAAACGTTTGGCATCATAAGGGACATTTTAAATCAAAGAATCTGTTTAATACTCTTAGCAGAGGAATGCAAAGTAAAAACACTCAAACTTCCCTGTGCACCGTGATTGTGAAGGTTTGTTGGCGGATCAAGATCTTTCTGGGCGTAAAAATCTATAGTTACTCATTTTGGATTCCGCCCCGCTCGAATGTTTTACTTTTGCCCTTTCAAACCAAATTAATAGGAAATTTAGAGATACATTTTTCTGTCTCCGTTACACAAATTCGCAAAGTGGCGAGAAGCAATGGGCGTGTGCAACCACTTGGTATAAACGTCTCGGTGGACATATACTATACCCGGGACTATACAAGCTAATTGGGTGCGGATAAAGGCGTGTGCATAGCGAATAAACAACAGGACGTAATGAAATTGTGACCAAGTCAGTGTCTTCTTTACAACGTTGAAAAAGAAGCGTCTGAAGCGTAACCTCGTAATTTGGGAATCGTGTGTAATCTGGAGGATTCCGTGTTTCGTTTTCCTAACATACATGAAACATTTTTACAATATCTTTTACGTTTCAGGAGCACACGACGTAGATGTTTCGCAATGGCTTTTTTGCTTGCTGGGAATGATCATGACGAGATGTTGGTGTTGCGAGGAGAAGTGTTTGGTCCGCTGGGTAAGTATTCTTTTTTGAAATGGCTGGCACGGCATGGAAATGACGTAGGCGGGTCTATATGAAGATTTACTGTAATTGATGATTCCTTTTATCCACGCGCAGCCGGAGTCGGGATGTCCCGTATTTCAGGAGGCAATGAAAACGCGCGAAAGGTACTAATATTTCTCTTAGGTCTCTCGTGCTAAAAATATCTGCCTTGCAAAGCGGGGGCTCTCCATATATAATTATATATTGTCACCAAACTTCTCCTGTGCCTTACTCAACTGAAAATCGTAGAAACTATCATCAAAATGTTTTCCACTAAGGAAATGCATGTCGTGACTCCCTAGGATGGAACCCAGAACCTCTGGCACGCTAACCTCTCTGGATGGACTACATGGACATCGAGTTTTCTGAAGAATTCGATTTTTGTGAGAACATATCGAGTTTTCCGTGTGTGTGCGTCGAATATTGTGTGGACGTTGCGATCTCTGTGAACATCCATCTTTGTGTGGATGTCGAGTTTTGTGTGGTCATCGACTAGTCAGGTTGACTTCGTGTTTTGTGTGGGCATCGAGTTTCGTGTGAACATCAAGTTTTGTGTGGCTGGACATTTGAGCTTCTAATAAAATCCCTGTGAGAGCCTAGTATTGTGTAATGCTTTTAAAACGTTGGGTAAAGCCCTGGGGACGAGGTTGACCATCAATCTCCAGATTCTATAGTTGCGAATGGAACTTTCTAAGAAATCTCAAGGCATGAGATGCTTAAGAGAAATCAGAACTACAGTAAAAACCCGCGTATAAGAACCTAAAATTTAAGAACCTGTTAGGGTAAAATTTTCATTTTAAACCTTTTCATAAGAACCTATTTAGCCTGAACTTTTCAATGGGTTCTTGTTTTTCAAAAATGAAGGCACAGATGAAATTACAGAAAAAAATTTAGTCTAGGTTTCAGTCAGAGAGATTCAAAGAATGAACTAAACCGAAAACCATCTCTCATTTTCAAAGTCACAGTTTTTGAAGCAGATCGAGACTTCCTTGCATCTTTGTCAGGCATCCATGGTTTTGTGCTGAAAAACGGAATATATTCCTGTTAGCAGTAGTTATCTGCGCTGATAGTGCCCCTATCAAATTAAGAACCTATTTAAGAACTTGAGTAGCCCAAAATTCCACTAAATGCCATTTCTAGAAGAACCTATTTAGGCTAAGTTGGAAAAATCTAGGTTCTCATACGTGGGTTTAACTGTAATTCAACAATCGATTTTATGAAATTTCTCACAAATGTTGGAAATGTAATAGCTTTTTATCCAAGGAGAATGGATAGTAGAAAAGTATTGCGGACTGTTTTGAATTTCAGTAGGGAATGGAATCGTGCGATAGATGCTATCCTTTCTTGGTATATCAAAACTAACTGCCACACACAGCAGAAGCTCTCCATATGTTAATGGCTGTGTACAAGGGGTGTCAACTCTAAGAAGGGCTGTTTCGGGAGGAAAACAAAATTCCTCCTGAAATCTGAAGATTTTGTCGGGAATCGAGAGTAATGAAATTAAAATTTCGGGAAGTTTGAGATTTTTTGGGAATGTCTCCCAAAAGTTCGGGACGATATTCCAGACTTCCGGGATGACTTTTAGTACACATGGTTCTGCTCAAACAGCATTTGTTAGAGCTCTCACCCCCTCCCCCCTTACTGTATAATCGCAGTCAATACATACGTACGTCCTACACAACGGACTTTAATTATTTCTAAATTTGAACATATTATATAGTTTTATTTGCGCCATTAGCATTGCCAAAGCTTGACTGGCCAAACAGGTCATGTCATTTATGCAGCATATTATTAATTACAATTATGTAAAGAACTCCTTTCAATTCACTCAAGCTTATTTTTTTTCACACCTATAAACATTCAATTTCAATTTCTGGCAGAGTGGTTTCACTGTTAATTGAACGTCTCTAGAAAATTTAGTTCAATGGCCATCCTGATGTTATCTTAGGATGCGAGGTTTGCGGAAACAAAATCCTACAAACATTTCTAAGAGTGTTAAACTATTCTTAACGTGGAACAATTCTTAACGATTCTTCACACCGTTCTTAACACGGTGACAGGGGAAAATATGACTTAAATGATGTCATCCTCTGATGGCAGACATTCTAGCAAAACTCTGTTCTTCTTAGAACTCAGTTGTTACTGATTTGGTATCACCGATTTCTTCAGGCGGAGGATTTTTGAACGTGTGTCCTTTTTCAATGTCGTCATTTTTTTGCGTTTGGTGATTCAGCACGTGTTGATCCATCTGATAGGCAGCAAACGGATACAGCAACATCACCACGAAGAAATCCTCCACCATGTTACCGTGTATTCCATCTTCTTCTCTTATGCCAGTTCTAATGGCTGTTGCAACGCCAAAGAACAAGAATAGAACAGCCCACCCGACATACGAAATCCCATTTACCGGCAATAACTCCGCCACCATCATGGCTATCCAGGCATAAAACGGAACTCCCATCAGTATCATGTAACAAGCCATTCCTCTGGGGGAACTGGGCTTCCTTTTCTCTGCAGCAATACCAATCACATACCACGGAGCAACTGTAGCAAGAAACAGTTTGGAAACACCTCTACATGACGGCCGGCTGATTGGATTAAACAAGGAGACGCTAAACTGTGGCCCGTTTGGATCCAAATCGCCAGCTTCCATTTGAACAGCCCTCCATAACGCCACACACATGAAGCACAACATAACTGTGTACGGAAGACCAGCAGCAATAGATACGGCTTGTAATGCTTGGAGGGCGTCTGTTCCTCCAGCATACAGCATAGCTGTTGCGGTCGCACCTTCCGTCAGGGCCCAGAACACGCGCTGAGGTACCGGAGGGTCGGGATCGCCGTTGGCGGAAAGGCAGTCGATGACCAACGATCCACTGTCCGAACTGGTGACGAAGTAAAGAATTATACCAATCAGGGATAACACTGACAGGAATCCTCCAAGATCTCCATATTGATCCATTACGTCGAACCACATGTCATTCTTTGAACGACAGGACAGACGGTAAAAACCTTGAAAGTTCTGCGTGGCGTTTTTCCCTCCAAGGGTCGATGAACACGTTATGTTGGCCAAGGCTGCGTTTCGTTCCATTCGTAATCCTGCCCCACCAAATATAGTCAGCCACAGAAAGGTGTAGAATATGGGTGCAGTTAGAGTACCATTGATGAATTCTCTTATTGTTCGGCCTCGTGAAATCTTGGCGATGAACATACCGACAAAAGGACACCAAGCGATCCACCAGCCCCAGTAGAAGATGGTCCAGTCGTTCATCCACTCGGAAGCCTCGAGTTTATCCGGGGCATTGCTCAGTTGCGCAAAAGCATCTGTGTGGAATCCAAGCTGCACAACATACTGAAGATAGTAACCGATGCTTTGGACGTACAAATTAAGCAAATACCAAGTATCGTCAAAGAACAGAACAACCAACATCAGTATCATGCCAATACCAAAGCACAGTTCACTTAACCGCCTTATACCAAGTTTCAAGCCGCTTATAACAGACAGAGTGGCACAGGCCGTCACACCCCAGATGGTGATGATCTGGTTTGTGGTGCTGAATGCGATGTCCCTGTTAAGTCGTTGAAAACCTGCATTAAGTTGAATGGCGCCAAGACCAAGGCTTGTACAGACTCCAAACATGGTGCACACAACGGAGAGAATGTCGATGAAGTCGCCCATCCATCCATAGATCCTGTCTCCCAGCAGCGGATGGAAGCAGGATCGCATGGTCATGGGAAGGCCTTTTCTGTAACTGAGGAAGCCGAGTAAAAGTCCAACCACCACATACACAATCCAACCGTGAATTCCCCAGTGAAAGAATGTGACGTTCATGGCATCTTGGGCTTGCTGGTTGTCGGAATACCTATTAAGGAAATTTAAGATAGTCTCAAAGAAACTTATATTCATGGGAAAGCTCTCTGGCTGTTTTGCTGTATTTTGTGATTATGCAGTGAACACTATCTTCGGTGTTTCAATTAAGGATTGTCAACGGCTCATATCAATCATAGAATGCCTTCCGGCAAAGACAATGAGGTGAGTTTCTGCCAATGTTCATTCCATTTAGGAGATGAACGTGCAAAACTTGCTAGATTGTCAAATCGCTTCAGTTCTTTTCAGTAGTATAAATTAAGGCCCGGTGAAACGAGAAGGAAAATATGCAAGAATACAATCATATGAAAACTTTGCACCAACCTTAATTTTTCTCAGTAGTATATAAAACACAAGAGACAGTGTTTCATTGGGATATTCAAACACCGAGAAGAGAGTTGAAAATACGACGCGCAGCGGAGTATTTTTGATGGAATTCGGGTTGTTTGGATAGCCGATGAAACACTGTCTCGAGTGTTTGATATATCTTCTCAATCGAAGCAAAAACTAAGGAGTAGACGGAGAAATAACAACGTCAAAATCTATGATAATTAAGACCGGTCATGATTTTCTTTGTTTTAACTTGATGAATTATTAATGAATTTGAGAAACAGTGATAAAAGGCAAATCGAAAATATGACAATCAGGGCTATCAGACCTTTTGAACGTTAAGCATACGTTTAATTGCTTTCAGAACTAACGTCTGCCGCTGGGCAAGTCCGTTGATCATCAAAACTCTTATTTCCTAAATTAAAAAATATCTGTTATACTGTTATAGCATGTTGTTACGGAACAAAACACCAGCGGTTCACATACCTTCCATAATAACGATTGCCATAATGTCCAGGTTCATAGTGCCAAATTGGCTCAGCTTATGGAGGAAAAAGGCAGTAATAGGATTTAATGAAAATTGTTTATGAGTGTTTATGATTACACGAAAACGTATATTAGCTATGTAATGAAATAAAGGGATGGAACGAATGAATGTAAAGACAATAAACTGATCATGATGCAAAAACTAAAGTTCAATTCGTGCGAAGGTTTTTAATTTATCAGTTTTTGCATGTTTTTTATTGTCTTTACACCTTTTTTAGCTTCGTTTTTAGATATTTTTACGTTTTTCTACTTCCTACATATTTCTTACATATTTTTACTTCTTTTGTTACTATATATATAACTATGATAATTTTTATTCTCAACATTTAACTTGATAATGACCGAAGAGCGGTCGAAACGTTCTGCAATTTTATCGTTAGTTTTTATCATGGCACGAATGAATTCATGAAGGCATGGCTTCCACTTCGCAGTTTAGAAAAGCATTGGGCCTCGTCCTTCTTACTGGGGGGTCAAAGGTATTTCTAAACATAAATAAATCTAAATGGTTTGATCATTCAGAAATACATTTTCATATACATTATGGTAAGTATAAACTGTACTAAAAAAGTCACTCACCTACTCCAAAGTAGAACAGACCAATCCCGATGCCAGCGGCAAACAGCATGGTGAAATAAGACGCGTCGTTGAATTCGGGTTTTTCGTCCGGTTTGCCCAGCTTCATTTTGGAATACTTGGACAAATACAACACAATAATGAACAAGGCCCACACGTCCTGAGTGCCGATATACAGCCAAGTGCATTTCAGAGTTATCCATCCTCGCCAATTGACCATCTCCTCGTTTGCTGCTTTAGCTTCCATCATACACCACACAACAAACCCCCAGATAATGAGAGCGGAAAACAGAGACACAACTGGGTTGAGCCGAACGTTGAATGCACAGTTCAGTCGCCCGAGTTTGCAGCAAGGTATCTTGAAACGAAGCCAGCGACATTTCTTCGACGCCTTCTCCTTCCCGTTCATTCTAAGGTTCTTCTGTCAGGTTTGAACTTATTCATGTACATTTTGACTTTTATACAGCAAAGATCATTTGTGTTATCTCAGCACTGCGCGTGAATTTCATTATTTAAATCTTCATGTGCTTACTGTGCTAACTTGATGAAAAATAGTTATTATGAGCTAACAAAAGATCTTTGGGTGTCGATGAATCCTTGTTTGGAAACCCCAGGGAATGCATGATTCCTTGAAATAATTATGCATAGTCACAAGAGTTTCCAAGTAAAATGCATGCAACCAAAAAATCCAGAGGTATGCGGGGCGCCTCCGAGGCAGGAGTGTCGGCGCGCTTGATCGAGGTGTATAACCAGAGATATCACATCCTACGTCATCAGCATGGAATTTCAGTACTGGGGACAAATCAATTTTGTCCCCAGTGACGGTCTCACAAGCGACTGCGGATCAAACTCGCCCCAATTTTCTTCTTGTTTCCAACGTGGCGAATAGAAAAAGTCAGACTCCGTTCTTGAGGGTGTGTGTGTGTGTGGGGAGGAGGGGGGAGGGGAAGGGGTAAATGACTGCGCGGCAAGACGGATGTTTGCCTTCAGATATTGCGACGTTTTTTTCTCAAAATGAAAATGCATATCATTTGTATAGTTTACCACGGGATCAATTTCCAACTGAATTCTCAAATACGGCTAAAAAGAGTTCACTTGTTTAAGAAAACAAAAAAGCACGGATATCAAATAGAAAAATACGATGTTTACACCTAATCGTACCTTTTTGGTACGCCGAAAAATATAAATATCAGGCGAGTTTGGTCGAGCGATGGTTCGTATTTTGGAGAGACGTAGTCGAGCCAAAATAACCAGGCGAGACCAAACGAGCTTGATATGCCGCCGAAGCGTACAGAAAAGGTACGATTGTGTATTTACCGTACCAAATTCAGCCAAAAAAAAAAAACAGTGGAATTTGGGAACTCCGACTCAATTGTTTCAGTCTGGATGTTTCAGTACTCGTCGGCAAACAGCGTGCAATTGGCGAGCGCGTTCAAGTTTAGTTTTGGTGGGAAAGTTTTTACTCCTTTTACAATCGGTAAACACCAACTAAACATAAATAACGAGGTTCTGTTCTATTGGTTAAACCTCTTTTCAATTCACCGTACGGTAATAACTCTACTTTGAAAGTGACCACGATATCGTGGCATATCAGATCAGTGACTTGATATCGTAAGTTATTATTCAACAAGCCCGCGCGATGCCCATATATGGTCAGAAAGCCATTGTTATCTGTAACAGATATCCTGCGATATACGTAGATCGCCAAGATTCGTCCGAAATCTTGCAAAGCGCCGCACAACCACAGTTATTCTCGCTACAAAAAGCGTTTCGTTGACAATTTGTTGAATAATAAAACAATTATCCTGCTCAATCTTGCGGAATATCGTCTGATTTTAGCCAACTCGGCCTACGGCCTCGTCGGCTAAGTATCAGGCGATATTCTGCGCGATTTCGCAGGATAATTGTTAAATATCAGGACAGTAGATCGCTCTTCTGATTGGCTGCTTGCGAATTTGGGTACGATAAAACAATGAAACAGAACCATGCAGCTTTTAAAATAACTTCTCAATGAATTGAATTTATTTAGTTTCAACGCTTTTAAAACGTTAAATTTTAAGCATTAACGTATAATATTACGTTCTTCCATCAACTTCCAGTGAAGGCTTTATCACAAACAGCAACAAATTGTATTTAAAAAATATACCAAGCAAACCCTCCTTCAATTTGCTCCTTTATAAATATTATAAGCATTCTTAACCTCGTCACAGTTCTTCTAAGCTTTCCAATCAAAGATGGCCTGACCAGATTATGAAAGCCAAGAAAATCGCGAGATGTTAAATATGCCTGTATAATGATTTCAAGTTCACTATATACAATATATTTTGTGTTGTGGTAAATTATTCACAAAAATATTTTCTATTTGGGAAACTAGTCACGTAAGCTGAAAAGCATCGAGGTTAAAACTGTGTCTCGTGTTAACACGTATATCGGAAGATAAAGTTCCTGGTATCTCCAACATTTTGCAAACTTTTGAAACTAAGGCTAAGACAAAGAGAACTGCAGCTGCACTATGTTTGTACAAGTCACACGAAGTTTGCTATAAAACAGTAATTTTTGTTACAAGGCGAAAGAGAATGGACGCCGATAGCTCGCAACGGACAAATGCTCAATGAGTGACAGTTCTACTCCATGCAGAAGTCCTTCGCTGCGACTTCCAAGAAATGGAATCTCTTACTGGGAAACTATTATTATTTTCAATAGGTCTTAGAGGTTGTCTTCTGCGTAAGTTTGAAGCCAAGGGCTTGTCACAACCCTCCCCTAGCTCCATATTATCATCTGCTTCCATAACCACAGGCACGCACAGATCGCTCGCACTGTGAATTCCATTGTCCATTGGCACGGGCTCCGAATCGGTTTCCATGTCTTGGACTTCAAAATCAAACTCGCTGTGAGGACCAGCTGGATGAAGAATACTCGGAGTGGAACTAGTTCTCGAAAACTCCTCCCAGTTCAGGAAGGACGAGTCTTTAGACTGTTTATTTAACACGCCATTCTGGTCATCGGCTAGCTCGCTAAAGAGCTCTTCGTCAACGTTCAAATCGCCTTCGTCTTCCATATCGCCTTCATAACCACTCTCAGACAAACTGCCGATACTCGCATTCAAAATGCTGTCGTCAGCAGTGAGATGATGCGCATGGCCCGCAAGCCTTGCCGCTGACTGACCACGAAGGGAGCGCTCATCACCAAGGGGCTCGGACTGAGAGGCCTTGGGAAGGAGATAGCCACGTAATTCTTCACGGCCAGGGACCTGAGAAAAAAAAAACCGTTTTAGTTAAAGTCTGCAAAGGTTCCTATAATTTCCTCCTGTCTACAGCTTATCATACAGAAAAAAGCAATTAGAAAGTCGACGTTTACAAAAAAAGAAAAGAAAAAGAAAAATCAAAGAATGGAATAAGGAAGTGGCTTATCGTTCTCAAGAAAAATGATGTAACTTCTGTTCTATTTACACAAAGTCTCACCATTATTTGGCTAACTTTCATGAAACGTTCATCAGAGTACCTAGAAACAACAGTCGAGAAATGATTTTTGTTAGTTAGCAAAAATCAAACTGGAGCAGCAAAGGTGAAAAGCCAAACAACTAGGAAATTAGAGAAAGAGCAACGAAGTTTACAACAAACCTTTCTTTAATAGCTTTTAATTTTACATTCCTATGGTCAACAGGGTACTCATCAAGCAGACTGTGAAAAAGAAAAAAAGATGAAATGTTATCATTATTTAACAGCATCAAGCTTTAAAGGTGCCATGGCAGGACTAGCATCCCATCCAAGGGTAAAAAGTACTCCTGGTCGCTTCATGCTACTGAAACCAGGATCAGCTCCAGCCTGATGGGCCACTTGGCTTGAACACAGACTTTTACCTACCATTGCTGGTGAAGGTGTAGCGTGCATTCCAGAAGATCCAGAAGACTAAAGCCTGTTATCTCACGCATATGCAGCGGCCATGGTGTCTCTGTCAAAAAGAAAATTCTAAGTGAACTTTTAGCAAACAATATTTCCTATTGTTGACACTGAGGCATGGTCTCTGTTGTATCAAAGGGGGCAGGAGGGGAGGGGTGTGGTGAGGTTGAATCAGTTTTGTCTTGGAATTTTTTTTAATATTTACATTTTTCTACGGGCAAGGTTGCACCCTCACCACAACTGCTCAGTCTCTTCTATTTTTGAATTTTATGGATCCATCCCTGATTTGTTTTTGCCAAATCAACCAAATCAGCCTGCCCAGTTTTATTAAACATAAATTAACTTACCCATTTGCTGAATTGAGTTTGCTAGAAGAACAGAGGATGCAGCCATCAAAGCTGGTGAAAACCTTAAAAGTAAATTCAAAGTAAAGAAAATAACTAACTCCATTGATAAATTCTCTGCATCAGGAAGATTTACAATCCTTCTATCCTTTCTTTATTTCCTCAATTCATTAAGTGGAACTGGGGATGTGCTATAGTAACTACATTAGAATCACAATTTTTTGAACCTCCAGGGGAAATGAATGGTTTTAGAAATCTGGGGTTTATAATTACACTGAGATGTACTATCCAAGGGACACAAAAATTGGTTCAAGAAATTGGGATTTTTGACTAAAACCAAGGCTTCAAGAATTCAGGATTCTACTCAACTGTAAATTGCATACAGTCACAGAGAGAAACTCACCTCCCACATTCTGTGTGTAAAATGGATAAATCTGCCACATATCCTGCAATACAATCAGTCTTTTGACTGACCTGAAATAGAACATTAAAACAATGAGTACACAGATAACTTAAATACTGGAGCTGGAAATGAAGCCCTTTTTGCACAGTGATGTTGAACTGCTATTGTTACAATAAAAATTGAAAAAAAAATACTTACTGCAGCCAGAGAGCAAAATAGCTTTAGAAAATCTGGTATGGTAAGGACCTGAAATTGAATCAAAACAAATGATCTGTTTCAGGTTGGTAGTAAGCAAGTGTCAAAGAGGCTTCAAGAGGAGAGCCAGTAAACGGTATATAATTCATGTTAAGACACCATATAGTCGCACTGCAGCTTTGCTTGCAGTTAACATTTATTTACTGCTGTTTGCTTGCGGTTAGCATTTTACCCTGTAGTTTGCTTGCAGTTAACATTTATTTACTGCAATTTGCTTGCGGTTAGCATTCATTTTGCGGTTGGGCGACTATATGTTTTTCATTGTTGGCGGCCATGTTGACTTACCATGAAGTATATGCCCACTAAACTAACTAAAAAACTCACCCTGACTTGGCCCTTGATACAGGACATCACTTCACCCATCATTCTATGAACCAAGAAATGACGTAAAAATTACAAAACAGAAATTAAGTAAATTTTTTGTTGTTCATTATTTTATTGAACTTACCTAACTACTTCTTCATATTTGTATGTGCCATCAGTTAACCAAGCAGCCTCTCTTATCGTCACAATGTCTGTTCCTTGAAACCTGTAGGGAAGAAACAGTTTGTTAAGTGGTTGGAATGCATGTTAATGTTCACTCATGACACTGTAAGGACATTTACAACAACAAAAACGGTTGCAAACAGACATAACTGACCTTGCTGCTATTAACATGCAGGTGATTCCTAGGAGCTGCAGTTCTGAGCGCTGCACTTTACGTCTCATTAAATACTGATCTACACAGTTCACAGCAATATGAACAATCTGGCTTGGAAAATCCTGAAATGTAATAAATTTATATGTGAGTGTGAAGAAATATAAAATGATAACAGAACTAAAGGAAAAAATTTACCTTCATAATGGCAACTTCTACGAGCCAATCAACCAAGATATATCTGCACATTGGAAAGGAAATTAAAAAAAATACTGTCAACAAATTATATCTGGTTTCCAGCCCTTTCAAAATATGCCAGCAGATGGCAGCTTATACTTGATGTCTTAAGCCAAATATTTACTGCTTTGGTCAAACTGAATAGGCATATAAAACGTCTCATTTCTTGTGCCTCCTTTTGTTATTCCATCTAATCTATTTCCTTATACTTTACACCGATTTTGCTATTAGATATAACCACAAGCACAGTATACCCAGCCAGGAATGGGAGTCCTGTTACACCAGCAGGTGTAACTGGGTGTGTATTGTTTGCAATTTCAGTTCCAATGTTGGAAATTGTCATGCAGTACAAATCTTGCTTGTTGTAAATTTATTTTAAATGTTGCTGCAAGCTTTCAGCTCAGGTCATTTCTTCGAGATTTAAATTTGATTTCAGCTCACTCCTTTTATACATCAAAGTGGCAGACTATTATCATACCTCATGGTGCTGTTGAGTTCTGTTTGAAAACTAAAGAGCTTGTGACTATTGAGTGGCTTTGATCTTGACACAAACTGTAAAGAAAATAAGACATAAAACAATCAATCATTATATTGGTAAGCAATCACTTTTAATTATGATAAAGAATGTTCAACGCCCAACGCTTCCAGAAAACTGCGCTGCAGGGATGAAATACACGGAAAATTTTGGCCGAGTAGGAGACTGAGCCGCAGACAAGACAGAAATCCAATATGGCGGCCAAACGCAACCTTAACGCAACCAAGGTATGGCCCTGAAGTTTTACGTGGATATTTTTGGAAAGAACCCTTGACGTCCAGTAGTCCAGAATACAATTTAGTTGTGGTATGAAAGTTAAAGTATTATATTTTAAACTTATCTTTACCAGTTGGAGATGAACTAAGCAGTAAAGCTTACTTATTTTTTGGTACATTCAAAGGCTTTATTCATCGTATTCTAGGCATTATAAGCTTACTAACTGTTACATGTGATCAAATCACTGTCATTTACATGTACGTAAACCTGATCAAACTGATGTTATTGTTGACTTCAGTTACACATACCTGTGAGATAAACTCAGCCACTTGTGTTTTAGTGACCCCTCCTAGGTTTCCTTTGGCGTATTCAAGTGCCAGAGTAAGTTGAGCATCTGGATGACTAGCTGTAGCACAATCTCGCAGTTCCCTGAGCCTCTCCAATCGCGAGTAAGGTTCCATTGGACCCTCACAAAATCGTAACTTCCATAAATCGAAGGCTGCGTGGCAAGATCCTTGGCCTGCAGCATTTTTTAGCCACTGCAGACTTTCTTCCTTTTTCATTGCATCCTGAAATCCAGGAAAAGAATTTATCAGTCAATCAAAATTATCAGCTTCATGTATTAGGCATTATTTGACATTTCAGTGTGCAGTATCACTGTATATTATTTGTACATGTCTTGCAGTATTTTGGTAAGCCTGAATTAAGAGTGATCAAAATGCAATTGACGAGTAAATATGTACAGCGATACTATACACTAAAATGTCTAATTATAAGAGATGTATAATCCAATGTTTTCTATTCCAAAACGTGCTGATGTTTTTTAATCTTTTGAGTGGTCTGCCATAAGGAATCACACTACAGGGAACCTGTTTAGTAAGTTGGTCTTGTGGAGTACAAATATGAGATATCTGTACTGGTTTTGTGCATTGTTTGTGATACACAGACCATAGTTGGATAATACTATAGATAATACAGACCATAGTTGGATAATACCAGCTGTGCTGGTAAGCCGTTATGAAAACCGGACAAAAATGCAGGAAGGTAATCCATGATGAACTAACATCCCATCCAGGGGGAGTAGCAATACTCCTAGCCGCTTCATGCGACAGAAACCAAAGTGCCAGCTTCAAGGCTTGAAGACAGATGTTTTTACAGAAATGTCATAAAATGTAGATGAGGTTTTGGGAATTTTACATATGGTGTCATTATCATGCTTTAAGAAAGAATAGAACATGGAAGACTTGTTACCATTTGACCAATACACGCCATTGTCTAAAGGTGAAAACTATATTAATTTTTGTCTCTGTGGCATACAGGCATTGACATCTGTTTGTGACTATAAATGATACATAGATAACTTTAACAATACATGTATTTCTAAGCTAAACATACCTCATGTAAGCTCAGTATTTTTCCCACACAGTACAACATCGACTTATTGACCTGGTGAAAAATAAATTAAATTTTAGTCATTTCTTTCAGACTCATCATTTTGCTTGAACTGTTGTATGGAGGAAAGATAGATAAATCTAGTTATGTAATAACACAAACGTAGAAAGGATTATGCATGGTGGTAGCGGTATCAATTTGATTGGGACAAATTTTACCATATGTCAGCTATGTCTACATATGCCACTGTGATTCATATGATTGTGTTTCAATTGAAATGGTTATATGTAGCTACATGTACCATAGTCATGCATCAGTTTATGTGTATCAGTATATGTAGAAACCATATTTTATGTAAGTGCAAGCAAAGTCAAACTGCAGGATCCAACAAAGAGTGCTGAATAAATTCTAACTGCAAATGAGACTGTTTGTTATCATATAGAAATAATATAAATTTGTTATACACACCTCAGAATCTGAACAAAGTTCCACCATACTATTGAAGACACATGACTTACAGCACACACCAGACGGTGCCCAAGGAGGGCGCACAAAAAACCAAGTGAATGGTGCACCATTTTGAATAGTGCGTTCAGCTTTAAAGAAGAATTCTGCTGCAAGACGACCATTTTCTTTTGCATTGACGCCCTTCTCTCCATTTTCTGAAACTTGTGGTGGACAACAAAAATTGTCAGATTTCGACTAGCGAAGAAAGATGTCATATTTAACTACATGTAAACAGTTGGAATAAAATGTTTTTCCTCCACTTCTTGGCCACAAATAATGATATACTTTGTATTTATTCCTAAAATATAGCAATAACAGCTGGCACTGGCAGTCACATATAACATTTTTGTTGGGCAAATCACTAACCAGTATACAGGATTGGCTTTGTTATAAAACAGTATGACTGGATGTTCTTAGGGATGGACCATTATTTTTTTGGAGGGGGATAATGAACATTTTTCCAAGACTAACAGTTTTCTCTGTGTTGTCATCTTCCTGCAGGCATTTATTTTCATGTCTGCAAACAATTTATTTGGGCTCTTTTGCTTTTGCAAACAATTTTCTTCAGGATTTTTCACCCGCCCCCCCCCCCCCCCCCCCCCTCCCCTCCAAAAGAAATGGTCGGTCCCTTACAAGAACTGAAAAGCTAGTATGGTAACTAGCTGTTGTTTTAGCCTCATTTCCTATATTTTACCTCGCTCCAACTGTTTTTTGATGATCAGCTTTTGACCTTTGCCTCCGGGAAAATTACGTAAAAAATCAAAACAGTAGCAAATATAAAATCTGTTTGTGTAAATACTATACACAACAAAGACGCTTCAACCCCTGCAATGTGGATAAGATTTCTCGATGACAGGTTTTACAAGGTCAAACAAATGGCCAATATTTAGTATATTTCTGCTGTAGGCGATACATAATTCAACATAAATCTTTACTGCGGGAACACATCGTTAGGAAGTGTAAAATATTATTGAAGTTTTAAAACAAAAAAGGTTACTGTTCACACCATCACATGACAGTGATCACTCACTTCCTTCATTATACAAATGTGCGAGTCCAAGCTTTATAAGTGCCTCAGGATTTCCCAAATTGGCTGCCCTAAATAACAATATAATAATAATAACAAAAAAATAAGATAAGCAAAATTGGAACGTATTAGAGAAAATGCGTAGGTGAGTTAAGTAAGCGGTTCGAAGGATGGAAATGGAGGGAAATTCGAATGACGCGCAAACCAACCGAATTCCGTTACACGAAGCAATCGACAACAAACCTTTGAAGAAGAGGCAGATTTTTGTGTGATGGCCAAACTCCCAGAAAAGATGCGGACACCCATAGACTGGATGAATCATCAATCAGCTGCTTTAACCTTGAACACACCTGCCAACGCAGAAAACATGAGAAATGAAATCAGCAACGAAACGAACGATCAACGGTCGCGGTGTGACCGGCGCGTCCGTGAACGAGCTCTTTCCAACGGTCGCACAACCTTGAAATTTTTTGAAGAAAGCAAGCTGAATACTTTCCGCTTTAAATAAAATAATCAAACTATATGTTTTGTACACACCATTCTTAGGCCCATTAGTTCATTTGCCGTCAAACGTTTTAAAATGAGGAGGACGACTTCTTCAGGCAAGGCCAGCAGTGAACAACGCGCTCGTGTTGGAATCCGTGTTCGAAGCTTCATTTTTACGAGGTATAGCGAAAGTTTGTCGTGCTAGACGAACTAAAATAACAAAAGCGGACCTCAGAGCAATATACTGCCCTATACTACAGAGAAATAAACCAATGGACTAAAGAAAGTGAAGAAACGGCTTCCAAACTGAGCAATGAGTACCGTTGGTGATTAAAGTCACCGCGCTGTCAATTCACGCCTCACCTCCCACATTCTGATTGGTTGCTGAGGACTCTGGGGCCTCCCCTGAGATCTCATCCTTTGCGCGACGAAAGGAACAAGCAAAACACTTTTTTTTTCAATCTTCGTTGGTTGTTTTATATCCAGATGCAGATAAATCCTACTTCAATTACTTTCAAATATTTCATGATAACTTTTTCTTTTAAGACAAAAATATTTTATCTCTTCTTTACGTTGGGATGTACTTTTAATAATACAATTTCACCATCGACTTTCGTCGATGGCGCCGTAGCTCAGTTGGTTAGAGCGCCTGTCTAGTAAACAGGAGGTCATGGGTTCAAATCCCCTCGGTGCCTACCTTTTTTTTTTTTCCTCTTCAATTTCTTTCTTTGATTGTTTTTGTTTCTTCTTTTTTCTTGCCGCATTACATAGAAACTTCAAAAAGAATCACATAATTTGTTCAAAAAAAGTTCTATAATGATAAACCTGAAAATGATCCGTGAAAAAAGTGAGCCCAAAGTCTTCATGGGCACAAAAGAAGAACAAATATAAATAAATTCGAGTAGTCCATTCTGTCTAACTTGTGAAAATTTACAGAACTGTTGCCACAATGAACTTGACTGGACCCTGCCAAAAAAAACACTACCCCATATCACTGCACTTGTTGCTACTTTTGGGGTTTCAGAAAATTCCCATATACCCACCCCAAGGAGGGTCATTGGAAATTCCGAGAGCGTTGTTGGGTGGGTGGGTGGGTGGGGGGGGGGGGGGGGGGGGGGGGGAGAAGGGTGGTTGAGGGGTATGGATATTTTCTTGAGCTTTATGTTTCATGTACATGTTGGATGCATAGGCTCGATTTCCAGCCTAGTTGGATGCATAATGAAATGCGTTTAGTTTGAGTGTTTTCATAAGCAGGTGTTTTGTGTCACCATTGGTTACATTTCATTTCCTAATTACAATTATCATAAATTTATTTGATAAATAACTTAAAGCAAACAAATCATATAGCTATCCTAGTATTACACGTCGCCACTGGCCAGTTTTGGCCTTTCTGTCTTTTTATATAAAGTCAGGGTATATGAAAATATTTATTAAAAATTATATATTAGAGACATTATAGGATCTTTTGAGCACTCTTTGTGACTGATAAGGGGTCACAAAATATACAAGATCTAAGCAGTTATGAAGCAACAACTTTTTTATGATACTGCATGCATATAGTGTTTTATTTAGTTCTTTTTAATATTTAGTTTTTAAAAAAACTAGCCATGCTATATTGCAATTCCCGAGTTCTGATTGGTTTACAGGCCACGTTCTCTGAGCTCATGTACCATGACCCACAAATATGGAAGGTGTACGCGTCAGCAGGTTCAAATACCAATATTCTTTGGGTGTTTTTCATAAAATAATTTTCCACTTGTGTTTGTTGGATATGCAATAGTTATAGCCAACTCTGCGCTGTGCCTCATTGGCTATCTACCATCTCATATCACATGCCTTCATGGAATAATTGTTACTGTGAAACTCAGAAAACCGTGAACACCAGAAATATTAATGGAATGTTATTGTGTTGCAAGGAAAAAGCCAATCAGGCGTGAGAAAACTAAACCTCAAACAGCAACGATTATTAGTTTGTGGTTTTGAGGTTTGCTTGCGTGTCCTGAACTTTATTTTGATTGGGCACTAGACAATCAACATTCCTGAAATATTTCAGGTGTTCACGGTTTTCTGAGTTTCACAGTAAATTTTATCCTGTATTTGCTTGTATAATGCCAATAATGGAAATTTGCTATGTTCCAACAATCACCAAGATTACAATACATCACAAACTGTATTGGCCATTCCCCAAGAGGGTTTAAAACCATACAAACTTATGATTGAAATAATTTTGCAAATGAAAGGAAGCATTGGAATATACTCAATCTGTATCAAATATAGCTCCAGATATCAAAATATATTATATTGGTTTATTCAGGTTCAAGCCTCTATTATAAACTTAACAGACAATGCATGGCCTGACTTGGGCAGGATGTGGTTCAAGATATTCCACTCTGGAATTGTTCAAGTTTATATACATTGACTGTGTGCTAGCCTGTGATGCATACAGATTTTTGTACAAAACAATACAGTTGAACCTGGATAACTCAAACTTTCAACTTGTCTCACAACAAATTTCAGTGTTGCAAGTTGCATCATCATGTTGCAAAAAGGAGAACAGAGTTCTACTTCTTGCAACATTTGTTTTCAACTTGCAACAATGAAATTTGTTGCACGACAAGTTGAGCACACAGTAGTAATACGGGCAACAACTCGTTCAACTTGCAAAGCAACAATGTTGCAAGACAAGTTGAACAAAAATGTTGCTTGTATTACCGGGCCTTTAATCCTGTTTCACGCAAAACCCCTTTCATCCCCTCCGAGTAGATTATAGCACCTTACAGATACCTTGTTAGGCTTTTTCAGTTCAAAATTGGGATTGATCTGCTGGTACTCGCGATAAAGGGCTATACAGAGAGGCTCCACGCAAAAGTGCTACCTTTTTCACGATTAAGGTACAAATGCAGCATAAAGAAAGGTGGGGAAAACTTTTATTTTAATGTGCGACTACTGAACAAACTTAACCAATCACAGTGTTAATTGAAAACAAAGGATAGGGACATTATTTAGCAAGAACCAATGACGTTCTAGGACGCAAACAACCCTAACCCTAAAAAATGTCCCTATCTTTTGTTTTCAATTAAAACTGTGATTGGTTAATTTTGTTCATGGTGCCCTGGCTCGAGTAGTTGCACACTGTAAGTTTAAGTGTAAGTGAAAGGTTTTTTTTTTTCTGTCTAAAATTCTATCGAGATTAAAATGGGTAAAAGTTTGGGCCTTGACCTTGATACAGAGCATCCCCATATAAAGTTTTGTTGAGTGACCCCCTTTGTGACGGTAGAGTGGGGGGGGGGGGGGGGGGGTCATCGCCCTAGTTCAGGTGTCCTGATCAAGTAGCGCTCTCAAAAAATAAACGGAATTAAGGCTTTTCGATTTCTTGGATAAAGTTCTCTACCAGCCAGTCCATCAAACTCTTGTTGATACGCCTTGTGTTTCTTATACGAATAAGTAACAAGAGTGATTACTGTTGCAAGAAGAAACAAGGCTGCCGGGAGGGTCCAAGTCGCCAAGAAAAATCCCAGCCATGATAAAATCTCACATGAGTAATGTGGGCAAGATACGCATTCGAAGAGGAAACCATGTGGTAGAACATGTTGTGAGTTCGGGGATAGCAACCCTGCACGTTTCTTTTTCCGAAATGCACGAAGTTTGAGATGACAGATACAATTTCCAAACTCGCCTAGCAGGAATATCACCGAACCAACCGCTGTCAGAGCGAGAAACGTTTGTTTGTAGCCATTATCGTGCCGAAGAGCAATTCCATTCCAAAACGCAAATGCCCAGTAATAAATCGGCGCTCCTATGCTTTCTACAAGAGGCATTTTTCTGCGGTAATCGTGGACGAAGAGAACTTCTATCGTTCGCCGCAGAAAGTGCAACGACCAAAGTCCAACGAAAAGATACTCCAAATCTTGATTTTTTGCAAATTCAGCATCGTTGGAGACGAGGAAACAGCCTGTTGCTGGAAAATGCTGTATGGAAATGCCAGGTACCTTCATAGCTACTAGAAACACTGCAAGAGTTCCGATGTATGTTAAACTGTTAACAAGAACAGGGTTAAATCCAGCAGATCCGTCCGCCATGATGAATTAATTTGAATTTGAATTAATTTGATCACACGAGGAATTCGCATGCAGCCAATCAGAAGCGCGATCTACTGTCCTGGGCTTATCATGTGTGTATGGGACGATATCATGGTCACTTTCGAGCACTGTATACCGTACGATGGAAACAGAACCTCGTAATTTGTGTTTAGCTGGTGTTTACCGGCCGTATAAAAAAGGAGTAAATACTTTCCCACCAAAACCACGACTACTGAAACGGGGAGGGACTGGTAGGGTTTTAGCCCTACCACTTTTTTTAGGTCGGTCAGTGAGTGCCTTCGTAATGTATGAATTTTACCACTTGAAAGTAACAAGGAAAACTCGTGCAACTTCATAAAGTAATTAACATGTTTCACTGGAAGGTATACTAAGTGGGGACGGCTATGTTAAATTTATTGGGGTTGTAAATATGATGGCGGGCAGACAGGACAGTGACCCCAAATGCTTATTTGTCTTGGCCAGATTTTTTTGTGGTCTCCATGGTCCCTGCGAGGGTACAATAAGGTGTAAGAAGCAGACGAGGGGAGGGAGGAGGAGTCGACAGTGGCGGTTCAACAGCAAGTGTAAAATCAAACATGATATCTTCTTAATTATTTGAATAATTTTGAATTATTAATTTGAAAAGCCTCAGTCTTGGCTTTCTATTGCCATGACTCATTAAGTGAAAACAAAAACAGAAATACCATCAAGAAATATTCCCAGGAACACTCAACAAAGGAGCAGAGTCCAATATTGATTGGGAAGGAAAAGAAATACACAGTCACTGGTTGTTAATGCTACAGAAACTAGCATATGGGCCACCATCCTCATGTACATGCAGCTCTTCCGTTTACTGACTGTTCACAGGTAACCCAGGACTGATCAGGGTCCTGTAACACTAGTTTGCGAGAACAAGCAAAAAGTAATGGTGGGGTTTAAAGGGTGTTCATTTTTGTGCCCAATGTATGAAGCACATGTTATTGTAGGTCTCACTTAAAGCAAACTTGAAGCTTGTTACTGTTCAGAAGCATTTTAATGTACAAATTATTTTGAAAAGGCATAACACCAAATATTTAAATATCAAAAACAAAACAGAGAAATAGAATTAACTGCATAAATCAAACAAACATGCAAAATGTTATATTTCCCGCAATGTATATACATAAAAAAACTTGAAATTAATTTGAAGCCAACAAAGTTTGTTTTTGCAGCTTAGTCTTATATACTTCAAGCATCAAGTTTTTCAAGTACTCAATTTCTTTAGACAAAGATGTAACTTGATCTTTTAGTTCAACATTATCTTTCTCCAACCCAGCAAGTTCTTTCTGAACCAGATCCTGCTCCTCGCGTTTCTTAACCCGATAACGAGTAGCAGCATCTTTGTTTTGCTCACGCTTTCTTTTCTTTTGTTGTGGGCTTTTCACCTTGACTGGCTTTTCCTTTGGATATGGTGCAAAGTATGTTGGCTTTTGCCGAGTTGCACCTGTGGGGGGAGGAGTCACCACACTTTTCTTGACTGGGGTATCCGGCGAGGAAGGACAAGAGAAACTCTCCCCATCTGAACAGGCCAGTGGAGTGCTTTCATCACTCACATCTGATTTTGGTGAAAGGATGTCAGTTGGAGAGTTCATCTCGACATCTGGAACACTCTGTAAGGGGGACGAGGGGCCACTCAACTGCTCTTCGTTTAAAGGTATCTTCCGCTCTGCACAGAGCCTCTTGAGGATTTCGTCCACATCTGCAAAAATATTGACTACAGGCTGTTCTGTTGTTGCTGGACTTGGGATTTCTAAGGTAATTGCATTCTCTGGCGCACTTGTAACAGCTGGTTCGAGGGTCGTCAAGTCCACTCCACCTGCAAGATTTGCTAAAGCGTCACCCTCTGCAGAAACCACTGGCTCAGTGTTGTCAAATTCAAGTTTTTCTGTCATCCAGTCAGAGTCCAACAGGCCATCGCCAGCTGAAATTTGAAGACAACGTACATCTGATCAAAAGTCGGTTTGATACTTTTATTGAGAAAAATATTTCAACAACGCTGGGCATTTTTAATCCACAAAATTGAAGCAATTATTGTGTCGAGAAAGGACCCACTATTTTAATAAACCCAGGTGATGCAACGCTATGATGCAACAACTATTGTCAGCTGATGAAACTTGCATAATTTGTATGTATTGTGAGCTCGTTGTGGGGAGGGGGTGGGGGTGGGGATATTACTTGGTTTTAGTTCAAAAGGAAGCAGTTTCGTTTCTGCCCTAAACGAAATGAAACGCTTCAGCCCCATAGGAAATAGCCAAAATCTAAGGAATTTAACCTTGCGTGATTGATAGACAAAGGAGGAAATAACACAAACCTTCGATATCGAATTCTTGTAGCAGATCTCCCGCCAACAAATCGCTCGTGGTGCCGAACGAGGGCTTCACATCAGGGTCTTCTATACAACTGTACACGTCATACTCTTCAAGGAACCTTTCTTCCCCGATCACGGAAAGAGGGTTGAAGAGCTCTAGCTCTTCTAGAGCTCCGGATGTCGAAAATAAAAAGATGTCTTCCATTTTTGATTTGTGATAAGTTCTGGCCATCTATAATCGATGTATGAGAGAGAGCTTGGGCGCTTTGTTGAAAACTGAAACGAAAAGCAAAACCGCCATTAGTAAGTGCACTCGGCACGCAATTGCTTCGATCTGTGTAAAAGTAGATGTATTTAGGGGCGTTTCAACGGGGGTCAAAGCCACTATTGCCAAAATTCTACTAAAGAGGGCTTGTAACTTCTTTTATTCTTCTCAAAGCAATTTTCTTGACTCGTTTTGAACCGATTACGTGTAAACAAAGACGAACACAGTACGTAGACGAAACGTTGTCGATCAAGTGGATTTTTCTACTCTAAGGTCTTTACGGGGACATTTTTTCAGTCATCATAAGCTAAAAACGATGTACAATGTACTTACTCCATGGCTGTAAGGGTGCAAATAAATGCACGAGGAGCTGTTGCCGAAACAGTTTTCACACCGCCATTTTAACGAGGGATGATGAAATTTATTGCAAAGAGGACGTGCCGCGTGTCTTCAACCCTTGGCTGATGCAATCCGTGCCATATTTAGAAACATACGTGTACTCTGACCAATCAACAGCCAGAACTATTCTAAGACAGCCAATCAGTGTTCACATGATTGACGTCAATCATCCTGCCGTACCGGTTGTCAAACAGGTTTGACGTGGACTTTGAGATGGACTTTAATCTCACTTCCTCATCGGAAACAATGAACGACACGAACATACCATCCCGTAATCTCGTGCCATTATTGCGTCTAGCGGTATCAAGCGTTTGGCGGGAGTTTTTGGCGGGAAGGATAGCGAAGGTACCGGTATTCCCTCATAGAGAAAAAATAATGAAACAAAAATAAATAAGATGAAGAGTATTTGTGGAGACGGGAGATGCAACTGTCTGCTCGACAATTTTAAAAGCTATAAATTTTACCGATATTTCAGTAAAAGTTCATGTTTCAGTTGCCAGTTGGTTAGTCACGCAATTTATGATCGGGTCGTCACGTTTTTTTCTAGTGAATTGCGTGACGAAGCAGATCAGCTCGCTGGCCCAAAAAGTGGTTATGAGTCACACCAGAAACTAAGGGTTGCTGGTCACACACACAAGCAGTCCGTTACAGGGAAAAAGAAATTGTATTTTGTAGTCATAGTCATAGAAAAACCAAAGAAAACGGAACATAGTTTTCCAAAATCAATAGTACGTTTATTGACGTAATCTTTACATAAGAAGGAACGTGATATAAGAATTATTTTTATAAAAGTACAATAGGAATAACTGCAAATTTAATAGATCGTGATGAAAGGAATGCCTCGCAGGGCATGTACATTCAGTAGGCTATAGTGTCCCGTTGGGGGATTTTCTACTGCGAGCCCCAATATGGGTGGACCCTCATTTGGTATTTACACAGAAACGAAAAATAGTAGGGAAAAAGTTCTTTCAATTTAACATCAAGTTATGTCAATAAAAAACGCCTGCGTTTTCTCAAGTCATTTTTACCCAAATACTCAAACTGTCTTTAATTTTATTACTTCGTATATATATCCTTTCCTAAACTTCCCAATCCATTTCACAAACGAAATTATTTCTCTCATTTCTTTACACGATAAATATCCGAAGAAATACAGCAAGAACGTCTCCCGCCTCTGTGAGGGTTAGGCCGAGAAGACGTCTCACACTTCAGACTATTCTTCACCTGCGTAGCAAGCGTTCCCGTGCGAGGCTATGTTCACGCGCGAGCGAAGATTTTGGTCGCGCGAAAATTGAAGCGAGAATCTTCACTAGAATCTTCGCTCGCACGCGACACATAGCACTTCGCTTGCACGGGAACGCCTGCTACACTGGCTAGGCTATTCTCTGCTCCGCTCACAGTTTTAACAGGGCGCTCACAAACGAGTTACAGTTTCGCGAAAATATTGTTTTACTAAATGATTCCCTACTTGTACATTCACTTGTTACAAAAGCAAATGTTATTTTTAGAGGGGCAA
The DNA here is from genome assembly GCA_963693305.1 of Meandrina meandrites. NCBI lineage: Eukaryota > Metazoa > Cnidaria > Anthozoa > Scleractinia > Meandrinidae > Meandrina > Meandrina meandrites. The sequence continues at coordinate 28,154,283 of OY855912.1, read as the reverse complement.
AATATGATTCTGAATTTTCTAAGAAACATTTTTCTTCTACAATAAGCGTTTTCCCGTTTCCACGCCAGGGAAGCAAATTGGGAAACGTTTCGCAGCAAAGTTTCCTCGTTCGCAGTGGCTTTGATTAGGTATGGTCCCATATGGGGGATTCTATTGTGACTGAAAGAAATTTACGTGAAATTATAAATATATTGTTCTGAAAAAGTTGGAAAATTATTAAAAGGATATATCATGTATCACATATGTCACGTGAGACACCCACAATTTTATAAGTTTACAAAGCAACTAATTAAAAAGCTAATCTTTAAAAGTCAAATTTGGTTCACAGGATATATGGCAGAGTGACCAAATTTAATCAAGAATGTGTGATATCTCTATTGCAGTTTTCAATAACATGCGAACTCTGAACTTCAAACCTCAACCAACGGTTTACGTTTTTCGCTGCAGTCAATCATCTAAGCGGACCTCTCAGGAAACAGAAGTTCATTTCAAAGGTCATGTCTGTCGATTGTGATTGCTAGATTTCGATCCATTTTGTTTGTTTCTGTTTCTCAAGGTTTGTTGGCTGTCGCCAAAATTGTGATTGACGGCAGCGAAAAACGCAGTTTAGTGGGGTTTTGAACTTCAGCGTTCGCATGTTATTGAAAGACGCAAAAATGAGATACAATGTGTTGTGACCACATTAGGATAGGGATTTCTATTTACGATTCCCTGAGCTGCCTAAAACAATTTAGGTTTGTGCATTGTGCACCAATTATCAAAGATTCCAATGGGAATTTCAGTATCCTTAAAAGGAACTATTAGACTTGATAATTGTCAGTTCCCATTTTCTAAACTGACAATTCGTCCACTGTTGTCTTCCTTCTAACTGGACAACCTGTGGTACTTTCGAGAAGAATGCGATTTGCTGAAGTGGCCATGGTGCGAGTGGTGGTTTTTGGACAACTGCCGAGAAAAGCGTTCCTTGAAACCCTGAAAAAGAAAACATTAATACATTATTTTCAAACTGAGCACAGGGTACCCACACAGTGTCTACAGGCTACCTGTGAATTGAGCAGCGGTTTGGTCTAAAAACAAAAAATTATGGAGCGGGCAGGAGAGGGGGCGGGGGACATACGTGGACTTAACTTCAACCCACTTGATGAATGGGATGGGAATTTTCTTCATTACAGAGAAACTCAAACCTATTTCAGTGCCAAGGTTAAAGACAGTGCATACCTGTTTTGTGTTTCGTCTTTCCTGCTCTCGTTGGAACGGATTGCCATTGAAATGTCTCTCTCTGCTATCTTTATTCTTTTTAACCTTCTTTTCCTGAACAAGAAAAAAAAAAGATGACCCTCCTTAATACGTGTCAACAAGTATTTAGTATCTTCTTTCAAGCTCAGGGCATTATCTCTAGGTCCTTTAATGTAAAAAATAGTCTTTTGGGGGTTTTGATAGGACAAATAATCACAACAATGTTGTCCTAGAACACAAAAACTTTATTTACTGCACCAATCTAAACAAGACTTCTCTTTCCTGTAGACTGCTTTTAGAAAAAGTCAAAAATACACTTCAAATCGAACATTATATAACTAGAAAGGATAATAAACAACAGTTTCACTTCAATAAATGGAAACCCCTTCTTTAACTAATAGAACAGCAACTTTCCGGAACTTTGTAATTTGTTCGTCATTTTTTTTTACAACATAGTGTAATGTAGTGTAGTATTGTATTATGTAGTGTATCGTGTTACAGTTTTTGTAAACCGAAAAAAAATACAACAATAAAATATTTTTCATGCATGATGGTTTATATGGCTGGTTTCTGTAGTGTGAGGGAAAAAAAGTCTTGCCCAAGAACACAACACACCATGACCCCGGCCAGGGCTCAAACCTGGACCAGTTAGTCCCGAGTCTAATGCAGAAAAAATCAGGTGACTGCCTCTCTAGATGTCTGCTAAAAATAAGAAATCTACTGATATGGTAAAGGACCATAGACATCTTATAATGACAAGCGCAGCAAGTGCTGTTCTTCTGAACATCACTTAAAAAGATTTTCGTAATATCAAGCATTCATTCACTTGTTTCATTTTAATGAAGTCCTCACCTTTCCTCTGTCATAATCCTCATCCCATGAGTTGCAGCGTTGTCGTTTTCTATCTGGTTTACCACCAGTGCTATCCACAATATTTTCACCTCCCTCCCATGATGTCACTGACGACAAAAATATCATTCACAGGGGTGAGTGAAATAAACATTTGAGAGCCTCATAAAGAGGATGGGATCTTGGTCCGAGATAGCAAGCTATATTTATAATGTTATAATATTTCCTGGTGTTATAGGCCCATAATGCGCGCAAAGAGATAATGCATGCTGGGAAACATGCAGGGGTAACCCTTTGCACACACTGCAGGCCTATGCTTCTAAAAATAGGTAATAAAAATTATTGTAGACCCATCATTGTGGTCTTGGTCAATACTGTCATAAAATCAGTAATATTGTTGTGCCTTAAATGAGGTCATTTCTTCTTCATTTCTACATATCAATTTGATTCAGAAGTGCTTTTCAGTCTATTTGTGTGGAAGGAAAACAAAGAATTAAATTGGACAATTACAGATGAGGCAGGAAAACTTGAAAGAAAAGAAAATACTGGAAGTTATACGACATAAATGTTATAAAACATACCTGAGCTTCCATAACCATGGAGACCTTTACTGCTGCTTAGCAACTCAGCAACAGTTGATGAATCACGTGATCCATCCCAGGTTGCCCTACGTGCTGCATTCTTCTTTCGTGGTTCGTCCTCATAGATAATCGGTACTGAAAAATAACGAAGATATTAACCACGTTACACTAAACAACCTGAAGGAAATAACAAGTGATGTTACAAATTAGGGTTGAGTAAATATGACTACACAAGGTGAAACACATAGAGCTCAAAATTTGTGTAATCATTTGACCAGTGAATTTGTATTTGACAGCCTTCCAATGACAGCTTGTCATCATAACAGGATCCTATATTCTTCCCTTTGAATTAACATTGATAGGGTGATATGTCAAGTTAATATTCCTTAGTTGGTGATTTTCTTTTTCCTCATAACCTGCAGGGTACTGACATTGTAAGGAGAAATCAAAGGTTAATCAAAATCAATCCACATACACACCTCTGGATTCAGCTGATTTTCCAGCCTCTCTGCTGCTTGCAACATGCTCATCACTTGAGTTGGAACTGCTGTCTGCATATGAAACCAAGCAGGGCTTCTTGCTCATGTTCACATCATCATTATCATCAGCATTGTGTTTTCTTTTCTGTTTCTTGCTTTTTGACTTGTCTCCTGACCCACTCCCTTGGTTTTGTTCAACAACAGCTTCATGTTTGTCTTTTTTCTGTTTGTTTTTGTTTTTCTGCTTCTCCTGCTCCTCCTCGTCTGACTCGCTGAGTTTGTCGTATTTCTTCTTGCTCTTTTCTTTCTTCTTTTTCTTTTTCTTCTCTTTCTTGTGTTTCTTTTTTTTCTTCTTGTCAGTCTCCTTGTCTATCAACTCACTCTTTTCTCCCCCCTTTGGACTACCAACTTCCTCTGTTTCAGTCTCAGTCTTCTTTGACACTTGCCACCCAGCATGTTGTCTCTCCGGGAGCCTGGGTCCTGGTGTGAGGATTGTCTTATCGGTAACCATCCACTCGCCAGTTTTACCCATCACACTCGAGGTGCTGCTGGTGTCAGACATGGCTGATAATGGTGACGGCTGGGGTGGAGCCACTCCTGGTGGAGGCGGCGACATAGGGCCAAACAGTGGTTCTGTAGTTGTCTTGGGTGTGACTTTCCATGGTGTGGTTGCTCTTGCTACAAGATAGCAAATGAATATCAATTGTATGGTTAATCTATATCCAAATGGTTTTGTTGCTCGAAAACAGCCTTTTCTGTCAATCGGACTGGATCTGAGTTTTGTGTGAAATTGCTATTTTCCCCTGAGACTTTGCCTTACTCTTCATAAGACAATGTGTAACAAGTTTCTCATTGCCCCACTTTTTTTGTTCTTTTTTAATATGCCTGAAAACGATTCTATAACAAAATCAATGACGAACGCATTACTTCCTCTAGACTGACAAATTTAAGAACCTAAGGTTGATTTTAAATTTCAGACAAATTAAAAAAAAAATGTTCAGCAACTGGCATTTTTAACTGTAAACTTAACATTAAGCACAGAATTGATCAAGTAACTTACGTGTAGATGAAGAGGTTCCTTTCCCTTGGACCACTGCTCTGGGAATAAACAGCGGTGGGGGACGTGGTTTCTTAGGAGAAACGACCTTTTCTTTCTCTTCCTTCTTCAACGGAAAGCTCTCCTCTGAAATTGACTTTGTTTTCTCTTTCTGGCTAGCATTGATGTGACTTTTGGTATTAAGTGAAGAACTGTCAAGTTTTGCCGCAGATTTGGAAGCTTCTGACTGAGTTACAGTGTCAGGTCTTTTGTTAGAAGAAGCGATTGGAGACTTGATCTCAGATGAAACAATCTCATCTGTTGAGCTGCTCAACTTTGCTCTCATTCCAATGCTCTCACCCATCTTTCCAGGTTCCTTTCCTTCAGGTTTTGCCTTGCTAAAATCTGTTTTATTTCCTTTGTTTGCAGTGGAGATAGTAAAGGTGAACTTGGGTCTCTGTGACGGCGACGCCAGGGGTAAAGATGGGGCGTGGTTTGATGTGGGTGTTGCTGATGGTTTGGTGACAGTAGAGGTTGACGATGGGTTACGGTGAAAAACAAACCCAGATTTAACAGGAGTTCCAACATCTAGAAAGCAAAAAATGAAGAGACGCTATATGATTATTGCCCTTTTTTACTACAGGGGGACATTGGGGTTTGTGTTATAGGGTATTGGCCAATTTTTCACATGGCGATACAGTAATCGTAATGTTAATCTGTGTTAAATTGCTGTATTCTCCAAATCTGCGGGGTGCATTATCTTAGTGTGTCAGTATTTTTCAGCTCTGAGTTCACTTTTATACTTATGAAAAGGTGAAATATAGTACATGGTCTACTAACCTCAACTATTTTGGATAATCATAGTTAAATGCAGATGGGTTAACTTACCATTTGGTTGGATGATTTTTGGTTGATGGTCTTTAGGTGTGCCTGGATGTCTTGGCAATGGTGTAGTTTTAGCTGAGTTCAAAGATGGAGACTAGCGAAGAAGGAAAAAAAGTTATCACAATGAAAAAAGAAAATGTTGAGCTGAATATACGTGTAACATACTACAGAAACTAAGAACTAACCACTTCACTCAATCATGGCAATCTTGGTAACAGAACAATGCACCAATTTAAACAAGTGCTGCGAGTGACAATTTGAGTACGGTTAATTCCACTTACAGAAATGAATCTCTTTGACATAAAAAAAAAAACGTCTTAGCCAGAAAATATCCATACCTCTCTGATGGAAGCCATTTTGGTTTGTGTCCCCCATCCCAGTGGAAATTCTAGTTTAGCTTCATACTTTTCTTTAAAAAGTTTGGCTTTTGAGACCCCTCCATCCCTCCCTCCCTTGGAATTTCCATTGACCTTCCATACGGAGGGTATGTATATTTTTGGAACCCCACAATATTTATTTTTCTATCCACTTCTGCATGCTATCAGCAATGATCATGTGGACATACAGAACTACTCCTACTACTACATGCTACCTCATAATATTCGTTCCATGGCAGGCTCAAAAGACTTTTTGAAAAGGATTTGGCAAGCTGATTTCCACGTTTGATACATTTTGATTATATTTTATAAACTTGATGTTTTTAAGCGATTTTAAATTAGCCTGATGTAAATATTTTTAAGTTTTAATAATATTAGTATTACTTAATTTAAATCATGGAGCACCTGGAAACTTGCGAACAGCTAAGCGTGTACTTTTCCACGTTAAATAAATAATGTCTGTATGTATGTCTGTATGCCTACTACCTTCAAAATCTTACCTTTAATTCTTGTTTGGGAGTAAGTTTGGTATAAAACAGCAAATAAGCTTGCTGCGAGAGTACTGCTTTTATTGCAACTTGACGAACCTGGCGCATAACATACAAACATATTAGAGCATTCTCGCAAAATTATTAGTCAATAATACGTCTTGAAGAGAATTTTTTTACCCGACAACACTTTGAAAAATACTCTGTTTGATGATGACGACACCTCAAAAACGTATAAAAAAAACTTTCAGTTCTTACAATATTTTTAATAGCTTTTTAGCTTTGTATATAATAAAAAAAAATTGTTATTTGACTTGTAAATCTAAAAAGCCTCCAATTCTGTTACACAAAACAATAAATATTTTCCTTGTCAGGCAATCAAATATTTTCCAATAGATTGGGATTGATACAGCATGTTCTATGAAATTGCTCAGTTAGAATTTAATTGCTCTGAATCAGACAAATCCCTTTGTAAGAAGATTTGAATTCTGTTTCATTTTCAAGAACATTTTGCAACAATAATGCTCATTGCCAGTCAGGTGCAAATTTGAGTCAAATGTCTTTCTAATGTTCAAAGTGAGGACTGCCCTAAGTCTACATGTGAAATTATTCACAATGATGTGTTACTGCCCAGAGGAACATAATGGCATATAGATTATTAGAAAGCTGCTGGATGCCAGCAGCAAAGGTGGAAATGTTCTTAACTCTAAAGTAACGCCTATCAAAATCACTAAGTGTGGTAAAATGCATTTGCAAAATTTCATCTGGCGTAGCGTCAATTTTGATCACATGAATTAAAAACTTTGATAGTATTTGGAGAACGCAGAATCACAACTTACACTGGAGTCATTCATCAGATACCAAATGCCATTAGATGCTCTGATATAGCAGTAGTAATGACCCGAGTTGGATGAGTACCCAGAGTGCACCAGGACCGCATACAAACGATACTTGATTGGGGGACCCTATAGATTCAATAAATGATGATAACTTTAAAACAGTTGAACTGCTACTAATGCACCCCCCCCAAACCCCACCCAAGGAAAAATTCAACCATGAAAAATGGCCAAAACAATCTCTAACTATAAAAGCAGTTCTGCAGCAATTTAGAGTCTATTAACATGTGCCAAGAGTAACAATGATGAACATAAAGTAAAGACAAGATAAAAAGGTAGGATTTCAGGATTAAATTAATTTTAATTTGTAAATTCTTTTGGAGGGAAAAGAGGTGAGTATCATGAGGTTCCAGAACATTGAACCTCATGATCATTTTTCCTTCCTCAAGAGCTTCCAAATGACTCATAAAAACACCCAACCACATTTCACATTGTCAATTTTCACTGGATAAGACCTCTAAATGTTGCTATGTACAGATCTTACCTGTGATGTCATGTATGGTCTCAAGTTCAGGTATTCTGTGTATTCAATTTGTTTTGATATCTTTCCTCCAAAACTCTGATTGTAATCAAACCTGTGATAGACATAAATTTCTTTTAGTATTCGAGTCAGATGTTGCCTTACTCTGTCCAATTTTATTGGCATACGGATGGAAAGACAAATAGACAGACAGAGAGACAGACAGATGAAAACACAAGTCATGTGTAACTCGTTTGCATACCTCTTTAGTTGTAATGTTAAGATATTCGGTGCTCGGTGTATCAAGAACTGTTTGTGAGCAGGAACTTTTCTTTTACACCTATAAATAAGAGCATCGTCAACATCATCAGGAACTTAAAACAAATGATACTAACTTTAACGAGTGATAAACAGTACTTGCTACAAACATGACTACAAAAATGTTAAATAATACAGCTTAAAAGATTGCTGTACAGGCACTGGTGTTCAAATACATGCAATCAGCGAGTTTTAAAGTATGCACACAAAAAAAAGAATTAAAAATAGAACTTAATCCCAACCTTGGGCACATATAAAGATTCTCTCCATCCAGCCGTTCCACTTTGACTGATCTCTGAAGAGCCTTCTCTACTGATGGTACATGCTAAATAAATAAATAAAATAAAAATTAAAAGAGAACATTATTAATAATTAGTACATTATGCATGGATTTGGCGGCTTAATTTTGTTCAATGGAGCAACAAGTTTTAAATCCCATGTCCTGTGTTAGGTAAGCTAATATTACTAAACTACTGCACCATCTATTTTATAGAAAATCAAGAGTTGAAACTGCAAAAAAAAATATATTATATATATTTTCATCTAATAAAATTATGTGCAAGTTACCTTGATATCCAACATAATGTCCATGAGGGGATCAAAGGTGTTTGAGTTGTTCTTGCACTTTAAACATTGGACTAAATGCAAAAGGAAAGGAGCAAAAAGGATAAAATTAATCACTTACTGTATAAAGAGCTTTATCCACAGACAGTGTGGCCACAAGGAAGTTTTAACACATTAATGTTGAATTATTGGTCTGTGGCTTAAACTGTCAGTAATTTTTTTTGCAGTAGTAATCACATTTTCTGGCATTTCTTCAACTAGAGTACATGTATGTTGTTTTCTACAGTGGAAATATGATATTCAGGTAGAAGTAGAAGGCACAGACCTTGTATAAGCTGAATGAAAGATATTTAGTTAGTGAGGCAAGTTGTATGCACTACACTCCCCCTAACAGCAGTTGAACTCATGGATTAACTTTTGCACAATGCTCAGATCAGCTTGTGCCACTTAGTGATAGATATGTTCCTTGAGCATTGTATTTACCTTATCATAAAGAAGAAATCTTCCTTTTCCTATTACTTGTAAAAATAGCACAAAAAACATTTCACAAATCCCGGGCTAAACAAAGAAGGGAGTTGATGAGAGTTGACTCTCGTGAGAGTTTTCGTCAACTCTCACTCACTATCATCAACTTAGGCCAAATGAGAAATGAGAGTTGTTAAGAGTCTATCAAGAGTGACTACAAATGAGAAAAAACTCTCATCAACTCGGACTCATGAAAACTTTGAGCATGTTCAAAGTCAATGTGAGCGCTTAAAGAGTCAATGAGAGTGCACAAGAGTTTCAGGCCAAACAAGAGTGAGAGTTTGAACTCTCATCCTCATTTGGCCTAGGCTTAAAGTCTGACTTCAAAGCGTACCCTGACTCCTGTAATAACCTCCAAACACTTGATGTACCATTGTCGTTTGTTTGGACATTCTGTCAAGCCTGTCAAAGAAACAGAAGGAGAATTTGAGCAAGAAGATATGTTTGTTTGAATATTTTCCTCTGTTGCTTTGCTGCATACATGTTGCGAAGTGAGCCACTGACATCACAGAGAAAACTGCTGAGTTGAGTAGCATTTTTCATGGGCTCTCCAGTCTATTGTTTGAGCAGTGGTGGACAGATTTTTGCTGCAGTAGCACTTACACTAGGTAGTGGATGGTCTTGATGCACCATTAAATTATCAACAATAGGATCGCAGACAGAATCGCCATTATTTAGATGATAAATACTATTATTACTCACTTCTCTGTGTACCCATCAGCTGCCAGACAGCTCTTTTGCATGCCGTCAATCACATATCTTAAGAACTCATGTGCATCCTCTTGATGTCCAAATCTTAAATGTTTTGCGATAACTACAAAAGAAAAAATATATAATTGTTATAATAGATCAGTGTATTTTTAACACAGGTTGTTTGCATACAAATTTATACATGAAACTCATTACACATTGGAATAAAAAACTTAATGCGCCAAGTCAAAACAGCAAAATTACAGAATGCTATAAAACTTACATTTTAGTTTCTGAATGATTGCCATCGGTTTGATTGCCTCTCCTTGGTGATGGCTGAAACTCCTCACAATGTGTTTTTGTAATTCACACAGCATACAGAATCCCACTGAACGACCTGTTGTTAGAAAAATGATCCTGCTTTAGTCAATAAATGTTTGGCAAACAAAGCCAATATAGTCACTCATAAATTCTTTAAATGGATTGAGTGCCCCTGAGTTTGGTAGTCAAACATAGATTGAACTTTTTACAAGTTGGACTGGTTGAATTGAATTGAGCAAAAAGTTTCTGAATTCAATTTGAATATGTGCAGAAACTCAAGAAACGCCAGAAATATGACATGAAAAATTCCATACAGATGTCCTGGAGGGAGGGGGGAGGGGGTGGGGGTACTTCCTATAGTTGCCAAGGTAACCAGTCGTTTCACTAACGGCCAGTTTGCTTACGGCTCATACCGTAAAAACCCTGAATATTTCTTGTTCTTTAAGTGTGAGCAAAGAGAGACAACATAAGTGAACTGGCCGTTAGCGAAATGACTCGTAGGCGAAACGACCAAAAACCATTGCCAAAAGGAGTACCTCTTTCAGGCTGTGGTTTATATTACAACAGGGCAGGTATTTCATAAGTTGAAGTACAGAACAAGGTAGGGTACACTGTCATTTAAAAGGGCCTTTCAAAAAATCTCAAACCTAACCCACAAAACATTCAAGTGAAAAATTAAAAAAAATAATGTATCCTTTCTGTAGGTATATCAAAGGGTTACGTTTTCTGTCAAAAATAGTATATAAAAGGGTAAGGATCTGGAACTCAGGATGGAGCCTCTCAATACAAAAAAATTGAGCACCTCCTAACTCTTTCCCACTCTGGGTATAGATGACATAGGTCTGCAAAGATTTGTATTACTAGTAGCACTGTGTAACCTCAATATCATGAAGGGCCAAAGAAATAGCAAAATATGTTCCCTATAAAGAGGTTTTATAATATCAGGGATCTTTTCGATATATTTTATTAGTATGTACACACTGTACCACACAAGTGAATAGTGCTTTCCGTGCGCGCTGATTGGTTAACTTGGAGGTGATTAGCAAAGTACTGTTAACCTTCGAGAAGCAGAAGAGACAAAATGCCTCCGCGCATCGTTTTGGGTACTGAAAGTAATGTTTTGGTCTGTTTATTATTCAGCTTGTGTGGTATATACTAAAACAGTTATTCACCTCAGTGTCGGTGAAAGCAGTGGGTATTAACCTCGCCGCTTCACGGCTCGGTTAATATCTGACACTATTCACCTCCACTTCAGTGAATAATTGTTAACTATTCCTGGGGTGAAGAATACCGTTCATTACAGCGAGGACTTTGTTATATGTAGAGGTGCAATATAGTCATCCTACTATCTTTGGCCCCAAACAGAGATTCCAAGCCTCCCATTTTCTGCAATCATTTCCAGCCACCTGTTTTTACTCAGTATTGTCCCATTTTTTAACTTTCCTTCTACACTTTCCTCTGCAAAGGGAGATAATGTTTCCCTGCTTTACTAGTCTTTTACCACAATCATTTGTTGTTTTCATGGTTCGTACAACTTCGGCCAAATAAAATTCAAGGACTTTTCAAGGACTTTTCAAGGACAAAAAATCGTTTTCAAGGACTGAGTTTTATTCACAAAACCAAAAGTCTCCGATTTCTCCGTCCTCTTTTTCATTTCTTAAACACTCGACTAGGTCATCTACAACTTTTAAATAGTTCAGGCATTCCTCAGTAAGCTGAACTGTTGACTGACCATCTGCTTCCGGCGGACGCGGGGGAACGGAACATTCACCGTTACTTCCTTCTGCGTGACAAGAATTAGATTCTGACCTAACTGGCTTGTGAAAAAATGCAGACATCACGTGGGTTGAGCTTGAAGTTGCACCAGTGTTCCTTTTATGTTTCTCGCCTTTCATGTGAGACATAAAAGCGCTTTCTCCCATGCGTTCGATGTCGATCACTTTGTTGCAAACACAACACAAAGCCTTGTGCTTGTCGCCTTTAAATTCTTTAACCCAGCTGAACTTTTCATCACTTAACCAAAACAACGCTACATGTTTACTCACTATCGGCCATGTTACCCCTTCCAACAAAACCGCATGGTGGACAACCCACATCAGAGGCCTGGTGCAAGCCCTGGTGCATGAAATTGAGGCAAAGATCTAAATCATGCTTCATGTAGGGGTTTACGTTTTATAGCGACATTTTCGAAAGTTATTTCGCATTTTTGAAGTCGTTTGTGAACAAATTTTTCTTACCAAAATCATTTAATTTATCAGAAAAGTAATAGGACGTGCAAGAAGTCCTAAATTTCAAGGACTTTTCAAGACCTAATGAAGAAATCAAGTACTTTTCAAGGACTTAACCAAATTCAAGGACTTTTCAAGACGACTGCTAAAATTCAAGACCTTTTCAAGATTGTACGAACCATGTGTTTTTCTGTGGTATCTTGGGCTTCTTTTACCTTTGGGACATCCTAGCACCGGCCTGTGGTTTTTAGGGCATTTATGCACCACGCATTTATGCACCTCGCACAAGGTTGGTGTGTGTGTGTGGGGGGGGGGGGGGGGGGGGGGGGCCAACAGGCCTCAGGTTTCACTATATATTGAAAACTCTTCCAGGTTATCCCAGACAATTTTCTATTGAATATCATCTCAAAGCATTCTCCCTTTTTTTATTTTCTGCCTAAATAATTTTTTTTACGTAAAACATGCTGAAGTCTGCATTAGACTAAATAGTTAACCCCTTCCTTTAATAGAAATGTAAATGTAATGTAAAGATTGACACTAAGGATTAATAATTTGATTAGATTATTTGATTGTATAAACAATGAAGCATGAGTAAACATTTTAGATTTGGGCACTTACAATTTTGCTAATTGTAAATTTTAAAAACTAAAATGTATATTCTTGCGTCTAAAAATTATACAACGAAGGATCAAAAAACCAGCGCCATACTTACATTTTCCATCATGTTCTTTAGACGCCAAATAATTCACCAAAGGTGGAGTGTACGTGAGAACTTGAAGAACTGAGTTCAAAAAACAAGTGTTCCCCATATTATTTAAACCGGGCCCAACTCTTCGGACCTGTTTCCAGTTCAACTCGACGTTTTCCAAAAGAAATAAAACAACCTTCGGCGAAGGCAGATCGTCATTCGAGTCTTTGACTGGAGACCGCAGTGCCTCCTTGTGTTGGTGACCGTTTGTGTGTTTTGCAGACTGCGAATTCAACGGAACATATTTCTTTTTCAGATTCTCGTATTGTTGATCCGGTTTGGAGGCGGGTTTGAACTCAATCCTTTGCAGAAGAACCTTTTTGGAGGAAGACACAAGCTTAGCATCGAGATCCGAGGCTAGCTTGTTGGCAATAAGCGAATCTTTTGAAAAAGTCGTCACTGATGGCATAACTTGGACGGCAACCGAACTCATTTTACACGTGGGCCACGCAAAGTAAACTTTAACGTCTACTTTTTTTCTCCTCCGTGGGGCAAAGCTTCACGACGAGCCATCCACAAACTCCTCACATCAAGCACTACCCTACTGCGAAGCTTCTTATCAACCTCTCTCTGTTTTCCTGTCTTTTGTAGTGAAAACCGGTTTTCAGACTGTGCAGGTTTGTGTTCGTTCGACTTCACAGCCGCAGCGACATGCAACAAATTACGGCAAAACTTTCGACTTGGAGAACTTCCTGAACTGCGGATCCTGCTAAAATGTCATGTAGTCGACCAAGTGCATATAAAAAAAACCCAGATTGATGCAGCTGAATAAGAAACTGGCTAAAAACCGTCGAAAAACAATATAAATAAACGGTTATAAGATCTTTGCGACTCGATCGGAAAATGGCCGCCGACAATCCCATGATTCCCCAGAAGCAGCGATGATCATGTTTACACGCGTTACAACAAGGGACACCCAACTTTTGCCTTTGGGCTGTTGGGCGACCAGATAATCTTATTCTTATTTTTGTTCATATAAGCTTTATGCTGGGCAGCCTGGATCTCATAGTTTGGAGCCTTTGGGCTCCTTGTAATTTTTCTTAGAGCACAGTCTTGAACGAGGCAATTTTTTAGAATTAATCAGACAACGTATTGGCTACAAATATCGTCAATTGCAGCATAAATGATGTTCTGAATAGGCAACAAAACAGACAAAGAGAACCAACCACCACTATCCCCAAAAAGGAAATACTCTTGATACTACCTTTTTAGTGTAGCAAATAATTTCAGAGTGGTATAAACACCAAACACTTCTAAAACGGAGATGCCATCAGAATATTCACAAAAATAGTTCCAGCCTATATATGGCCTAAAATCGGCAGAAAAAGAAGAATATTCAGTCTGGGTCGGAAAAACAACATTCTTATACAAAAGAGCGTACTTTAAGAAATAATCCTTCATGCCATAGAAATATACTGCATCTCAAAATGTGACGCTGGGTATATGAGTAGGTCCCAACAATTTTTTTGCCCAATTTTTTTCGCCCTTCATTGGGAGGAAGGGGGTTGGACGGCCCGAAGGGTAACTTTGACCGTGGCAACACATTATGATAACTCTCAATATAAACTCGCCTACGTCATTTCCAAGCCGTGCCAACCCTTTCTAAAGAATACTTTAATTTTTGTTGACGCTACATTTAGCGTTAACTGTGCTTGTAGTTTGCATTGCTCCCTTAAATGGTCGGTGACTCCCACTTTTCTCTTACCAGATCACTTTTATTAACGATTCTGATCGATTACCGAATCTACGTTTTGTGAGAAAATGAGAAAAATCTGTCTATTGAAAGTTTGATTTTTTTTATCCATGCACGCACGTTCGAATTCCGCTTTTTGAGCTTTTCGTTTTCCCGTAAGACGGTTTCAAATGCCTATTCAGGGTCAAGTAAAAGGATGGCAATGCTTGGAATTTAAAAATCGGGGTAGGTACTCACACGCCATTTCTCTGACACGAAGTCAGTGACCCCATTATTGTATTTCTGACACAAGTAACTCGTTGTCAGACCGCAATAAGAATTAAAAATTTCTATCGACTGGGAAATAAACGAGGGCAAACGGGTAAACGCGAGTAAACGGGGGTAGACGAGGGTAACTAGTGGCGCAAATGAGGGTAAACGGGGTTAAACGGGGACAAGCGAGGGTAAACAAGGGTAAACGTTGGAAAGAAAGTAGACGGGAGCAAATGAAGGCAAACGAGGCTAAGTGGGTGCGAACGGGGAGTAAACGAGGGCAAATTGGGGATAAACGAGACAAACGAGGCTAAACGGGGACAAATTAACGGGAGCAAACGTAGGCAAACGGGGGTAAACGGGGATAAACAGGGCTATAGACGAGGATAAACGGGGCTTAACGAGGACAAACGAGGGTAAACGGGGGTAAAAGGGGATAAATGGGACTAAACGGGGAAAAACGAGAGTAAACGGGGCTAAATAGGCGCAAACGAAGGGCAGACGAGGGGAAACGGAGTTAAACGAGGATAAACAGGGTTAAACGGGGCTAAACGGTAGCGTCACGGAACTGAAGTCAAATCGACTAAGAAAGCCGAAAACAGGAGATAAAATCTAAAGAAAATGGTCTGCAAGGTTTAAAATGGCTTAGAAAAAACTGAGACCGACTACCACTACAATGCAGGACGTACAAGTCCGAGGGGTCATGCTCTGCGATGGAAACAAAAACCGCAAACGCCAGGAAATGCGCCTAATTTTTAAGCTGGGCACAAGTCAGCCACACGGTCTGAATTCGGATTTTAAATATCTTTAGATTGTCGCGCGCTCTTCTCGCGCGGGCACGTTTTTATGAACTCAAACTCGTTTTCATGGCGCAAGACAGCGTAATAACTGAAATCTTGACTTCCACTGATGAAGGGCTAAGCCCGAAACGTATGGAACTTTAAACGTTTTTCCAAGGCACTTAACTCATTTTAGTGAGAACTTTTTTTCCTTTTTTGTACCACTACAATAGGCCATTTCCGAGTTACCTTTTGCCTCTGTGTCAAAACGAGTCTTCGTGCGAAACCATTCATATGAAATTGAGTTTCACCTGCACGTCCATTTTCATGCAAATCAAACTCATTTCATTTGAATAGTTTCACACGGGGAGCAGTTTTGAAAATGAGGCAAAGGGAAACTCGGAAATCGCCTATTCTTTTACACGTTGAGTGAAGCCGGTACACACATTTCTCCGTGGTCCGTTGCATTTTTAATTTGAGACATAAAAGGCTTCTTTTAATCATGCAGGGTAAAGAGAGTGAAAAATGTCGACACGAATAGAAGTTTCGATCAAACCTTTATTTAGTATTGAAGGCAATAATTAATGTTTTAGATGACAGAGTATATTGTAAATTAGCAATGTTATTGTTTGATAATAATATTAGGCCGTATTAAATATGGTCTTTTTTAAGATACGCGAATACTGCTTGGCGTTCTGTTGGTATAATGCGTAATAATTTGATCAAAACTGATGGGCACAGGAATCGCCAAGTGTTATTTAACCAAGCCCTTACGTTGTCCTAGAGATTCATTTTGTATACAAATACAGCCGTTTTCTTAGCCCCGATGCCTTTACCGAAACACTCTTTACAATTGCGTCGTAATGTACGGGCCTTTTCAAAATACTCCTTCCCATGGCCAGTCTCGGTCGTTACGCATTGATTGTAATTCTTGATGCCAAATATTTCGAGGGGTGTCGAGTGTTCAGCGGCCTTTTGTCGGCACTCCTCGTAAATGGCCAAAATATCGGGGAACTTTTTATTGATACGGGCTGTAACGGTGTGGTAAACAACGGGAAGGAGTTGTCTCTTGGCATTCTCGGTGAAGCACCCTGCTGGCTCTACAGAATCTTCTGGAGCTGAAATTAAGGCGAGGAAACGAAAGACGAAATTACACATGGCTCAATTCCAACTGTAACTATCCCCCCTCGGGAAATCGCTGATACAAAGTCGGCCCTTGTGGGCCGGGGGTGGGGAATTCTGCACGCGGTCTTGTTCTGGGGGAAGGGTTTGGAGATAATTGAAGTCTCCAGATGCTCAAGGAATAATGAGCTAAAAAAATGAATAGCCTAATATATCCTAATAAACAACTCCCTAATGAAAAATACTGGACCAGGAAAAAATGCTATTCTAATATAATTTCGAGAATTAGAATCAAATACACTAAACCGCTCTAGCCTTGTGGCTGAATAGCATAAAGCAAGAACGAGACGCGATTTCACAATTATATGTAAAATATCGTGCCGTTTTTGCCAGGTGTCTGCGAACGTTTTAGTCATTTGTCAGTTAACCAACTCATCCCGTTCCTATCCTGTGTAGCTCGTGTAGCTGGCGGTTTTGTAGGGGTTACACGCGCGCGAGTAAGCGTGCGCGCGAGGAAGCTGCGAGAACGAGGGCGAAGACGCGAGTACAAAACCGCCAGGTACGACGCAGGCTATCCCGTTCCTGTGTTTGAGCATGGCCTGTAAGGAGTAGCTACAAAACCGACTGAAAATCTCAACAGCACAATTCAGTTTGTGCATTGTTGAAATACTTTAGTCATTTTCCCTCCTGGGATTCTTGCCTTTACAATAAGTAAAAGCATTACTCACCGGGTTCGGTATAGAGTTCCGCTTTCAAACAAGGCTGAAATCCCCTTTCATCGCTGTACGAGTACATAATTACTCGAAACCTGAAGAAACGAGCTCGTACGGCCGGCGTTATTACTGCCAAGTTGTTTGCTTCGAACCTCTAAAGTTTGAAGATAAGACAAAAAATTGTCAGCAAGCAGTGAATCGTATAACCCATAATTGTCCGAAACGCAGAACTGCGTAGGCAATTTCTCCCTCGTCGCCTGCGTGCAGAAGTCTCCTATTTCCTTGCTTCTCTCGGAAGCAAGGAAATGTCTGCACGCAGGGATGTCAAAAAGTTGTCAAAAATTAATCAAAAACTTTATCATGTAGCAACGGTACGGTGTGCAGCAAGGAAACACTTACTTTCCCACGCTTATCATAATGTGTTTCATCATCCGATGCTAGTTTCTTAAAACTTTTCTTGCTGTTAGAGTTAGAATACTCGCTGGAATAAAGCATTAGATGAGGATCTCTTGCAATCACTGCGCTAACTGTTCGCGGGCATCCTAAGTCCACTGTTACATACTCCTGCGCATAATCATAGTCAGCTCTTGTCGCTGGGCACCAGGGCTCTTCGGACGACTGCGTCCTCCCTGTCGTGAAGCGCACGTTAGGCGCTTTAACTGTGTCATTGTATGAAGAGCTGGCGGTGAACTGTTGTTCAGGTAGATTTTGAACTAGGGGCGTATCTAAACGATAGAAAAATACAGGCTATGTTATTCTTGGCGGTTCTAGCATTTATTTTGCTTTTTTCTAGGGTTTCAAGCATAGAGATTCTATTTTTTTGTCTACAGAAACCCGATTTTAGTTTGTGATGCTCTAGGTACAGTTATATGTAAGACATACCTGCCTCATTTGTATTGAACACCATAAGGTATCTCAGAAAGATTTTAAGCCGTTTACAGCCCCCTATTTTTCCGTGTAGTCGTAGAGTTCGATTGTTGAGATCGAGGGGACGCCATCTTGGTTTCTTTAGGCGAGGGAAACTTGGGAGAATACAAAATGCCCGTGGGTAAAGATGGGCGAGCAGTTTCGTTCTTTTCCTAGAGTGCATCCCGTATACACGGATATTGCGTTTGGTTTTCCCGTGAACTGCAAAAATTCTACTTCTGCCGTCTGCCGTTTGTCGTGAATGGGTGAAATTTTCCTTATTTTTCTGACGGATTTATTTTAGAATTTGATAGAAAGGCAACAAAATGAATGGCAAGCTCGCGTTTGTCGTTTGCCGTATAACGTCATGCTTAATTTCTCTAGAATATATGCGAATCGAGAACGCCGGGAGCTGTGAGAAGCGAATGATTCGTTCGTTCGTTCGTTCGTTCGTTCGTTCGTTCGTTCGTTCGTTCGTTCGTTCGTTCGTTCGTTCGTTCGTTCGTTCGTTCGTTCGTTCGTTCGTTCGTTCGTTCGTTCGTTCGTTCGTTCGTTCGTTCGTTCGTTCGTTCGTTCGTTCGTTCGTTCGTTCGTTCGTTCAAAGGCTTTTAGGAAATCAATGTCAGGCATTTTTTTTAAATATCGTTTTTACCTTAATAAGTGTAATCACGCGCGCTTTGATTTGTTGGAAGCCATTTACCATAATTGTGTAGAAATGGAAAATTACTTGAAGTATTTATTTCATACCGAATAAAAGGAAAACGGTGACAATAAGTTCAGTTTGGACGAATTAAAGAAACAACGGTAGTTGGCGAGTGTTATCTCAGTTTTTCTTGCTCTCCTGTTAAAATCTAATACCTCTTACGGAAATTATTTTCTTTTTTAAAAAATTGCCAACTGATTCCTCAAATAGTCGTTACCAGTCAAGATTACTTTTGTTATTTCCAACAACTAACTGCTAGAATATGTGCTTGCATCGCAGACATGCCTTTCACTATTTTATAGCTGTTTAGTCCTTTGAGACGACAGAAAAACAGATTGCAATGGCGCCCTTAATGTTTGTTCGCTATTTGATTAGGAAAGTTTTAAGTGTTGGTTTCCATGCAGTGTTTTAACACTTAAAACAATTTTAACAATTAAGGGCGTGTTTGTTTGGGAATATTCTGGAATAAGAATATATTCTGGAATATATTCCGGCTATTCTTCTCCTGGGAGAAGAATAGCCGGAATGGAAATCCAAGTATTCCGGAATAGGAAGAGCAGCCAAACGAACGCTACCGTAATGATTCGATTTAGCACCCGGGACGCTTATTTACTTTTAGCACCTCAAGGGAGGGTGCTTATTCGAGACAGGGCGCTTATTCGGGACAGGGCACTTATTTAATTTTTTGAGAAACAACTTTAATAAATATTCAAATAACTAACAACAACAAAAACTGTAACAGTAACAAATTGATGAAAGTTCAGTTACTTTTCAAAGAACTGTTCATTTTGGCAGTAAATATATACATGTACGGTACGGTGAATGTTCATGAGTTTATTTACGGTAACTAACAATAACAGAACCTGTAACAGTAACAAATCGGATAGGGGCGCTTATGAGAATACGGGCGCTTATTAGAAACGGGCGCTTGTAAGAATGGGGAGCTTATTAGAATGGGGGCGTTTATTGGAATAGGGGCGCTTATTGACAAAATACATTCGAAGGGGGGCGCTTATTTGGAAGGGGGCGCTTATTGGAAGGAGGGCGCTAAATCGAATCATTACGGCTTGCATTATTCCAATTATTCTTATTCCGGATTGATCTCAAACGAACGCGCCCTAAAATTGTTTACAAAATATCAGCCAAAATAGTACATGTACTATGGGATAAGAAGCACTATAATGATAAAGATGACATGTTTCACGAGTGTGGGACAAGAAAAAAAACCCTGAGTCTCCGACGGGAATCGAATCCATGGCCTTCCAGATACCAGTTGGGTGCTCTAACCACTGAGCTACGAGAGACGCGTTGCGTGCGAAACGTTACCATCTTTATTCATAACCACTATAATGTTTTTAAACATATATTATAAGAACGCAACGATAATGGGTTGAAGACCCAAAATAAGCAAATAAAAGCTTATAGATACGAAAACGCCAAAGGAAATGAAAACTAAATGATCAAATCGGGAGTTGAAGAAATCGAGGGTACAATTGCGGTGTTCGACTGAATGAAGCTAATCTTAGGAAAGTGATGTTTTAGTTCGAGTTATCGCGGGAGGTTGGAGAAAACGAGGGCTCAAAAAATCGGGATTTTACTGTACTTATAAAGTTCCATATTAGAGTTATTATGGTTCTACTGCTAGATTTGTTTTAATTCGACTATCTAGAAACTGGGAAACGGCAGAAGGTCAATAACAAAAATTTTTTTTTTTTTCATTTTCATTTCAATTAAAACAACTTACCATCAGCCAAGGACGACGTTACAGCTAGAAACAGCAAGATGGGTTCTAGCATCATAATTTCTATAGAGAAATAAAGTATCGGTTAAATTGATGCTCCCGCTTCAACCATTTGCCACGTTTATGCGTAATTTGCGCTGAAAGCATCCTTAAACGTGTACACAAAAGTCACTCCACAACTCTTTAGTTCACAGCAAATTGTACTTGTACATTAATTGCACTCGTGTGGTGAAGAACAATCGGCCAACCAAACTATATATTACAAAACTATGATCATATATGCCGATTAAATAGATTGGCCCGCAATCAGTACAAATTTAGAACTTGATCGACGTTATTTCGACACCACAGCGAAAAACTGCAAATTCTGCCTGCCATGTCTGTTAACTGAGGAGGATTGTCGACCGAAAAATGTCGTCTTTATACGCCCCTAAACTTTTACAACATCTTCGCTCATTATGAAATATAATTGTTTGACAATTTGAAAAGCTATATCTAATCCAAGCACAGTCGTATAAAGATCTGAAGACGCAAAACTAGAGAAGAGCATGAAATCTAAGTTATATGCTTACCTACTAATTGCTCTGGTACACTTTAAGTTTGCTTTGGCTACAAAAAAGAAATCGGTCTTCGGATTTTCAAATATATCTTGATTTAAGGGATGTTCTGACGTACAGAGTAGCTAATGAATGATCGTTAAGGCAACGGTTATATCTAAGCCAAAAATGCAGAGCAAATGTGGGTGCATAACACATTATGAGAATAAGAAATATATCGACGAATATAATTCAGAGAACTGTGGACTGCTCTTTGATAACGGGACAAAATACTGTGGAAAATGCATAGTGGGTGTTGAAGTAGAATAATGAATCTAGAAAATTGGCCTAAAATCGTGAAGGAATATTCGATCATTGATTTGAAATTTGTCAAATAATATTGAATCGATTTAAATTTTCTAAATGAGGAGCTATGACTGCTTGTCATAGAAACCTACGTAAAGAATATCGAGTCAAAAAGAACGATCAATTTCTTGTGGATAATAGGCTAGGGAAAAATGAATATTGAATGGCTTTGGATCGATCAAGCATCCAACTACTGATTTGATTTCTATCAATTTTCCTTCACGTTGATACCATATGCGTTTCGAAAAACAGTGTGATAAAAAATCGGAAAAAATGTTTCACACTTTTATCCACTATAGTGTTTCATTTCTACAGTAGAAGCGTGGACAGGTGACTTTAAAATAAATCCAGCTTATCCTTTTGATCATACAAATTTGTTGCGCTGTTGGAAACGTAGAAAGTGATTATACTGTAAAGCAAAGTGTCAAATATGATCTATTTGCATAAATTGTTTGATTTTCCAAATGTCTGCATAAACAATCAATAATCGAATAATAACATTGAGTACACACTGAAAACAAAATGCGTTTCCAAAACGTCAAAAGTGGTTTGGCGAACAATACACCTTAATTGATGGTTTAACATATAACAAGCGCGGACGTTTTGCGAGTTGCGTAGTATTTTTCTGAGCCCCGAAGGGGCAAAAGCACATTCGCGCGTATTATATGTTAAACCATCGAATAAGGGTTTTATTATTCCACCAAAAACAAGCAAACAAGACGCCAACAAGCCAAAGTTTGGGACGTTTTGTCCGGCCATTTTGCCGGTTTACGTCTGTATTTTTGCCATGTTCTACAGCGTAATAACGTGTCATATTTTGCGCGTCAGTCTCTTGACCTAATATGATAAAACTGGGCGCAGTAGTGGAATACCGGTACGAGGTTTGGAGATGTGCGTATTTACTGTTTCAACACCGTGGCAATTTTAGCGTCGTAATTTTTCTGGCCATTTCTTCATTCAACAGTTCTACTTAAGTGTCACCTCATTGAAAATTCTAAATTCTAAATTCTAAATTCTAAATTCTAAATCCTTTCCCCGATTCTTTGGCAATATTGAAACGGAATAAAACTCAGCTGCTTATCTTGAAGTAACTTGCCAAACTACAGCCGAAATTTACTGTTATGCTACCACTCACTACTTTTAAGGTAAAATGTGAAAATTCTTTCTTTCCACAGAACATGGTCGGAATTAATGCCCATGCAGCATAATTCTACAGACAATTTGACGCCCGCTTTGCATGCAATTTCTTTCAAATCGACTCCCACTGCCCCAAATTTTCCTCTTTTATAAGGTCTGCTGTGGGGGGCAAAAAAAAAAGAAAAGATTTTCGCACGTATGACTACTGGAAATAGCTCAAATTTTTAACAAACCCTTGGCAAAAATGCGTCGTTTTTCGGACGCATTTAAAAACCGTACATAGGTCCCCAAAGGAGTAACTCAGAGGTCAAATTGAGTTGCTCCGAGGAAACTTTTTGCGAATAAATAAAACAAATATCGGCACGTTCATTTTGTAGCGTTTTTTTTACGCCGTTCTACATCATTTTGCGTTGGTTGTTTTGTCTTGTGGGTAGCACTAGCTGAAAAATATCACTGTATTTGAATACGCCTGCTTTATCGTGGTTAGCATGTGCGCGCGACTTTCCGGGGATGCTGCTAGCTTATACATACATGGTATATATATTCCAGTTCAGACAAGCAAAATGAGTTCAGGACTTCAGAAGGACAGAAAATAGTTCTCAAGAAATAAGCTCATTAAATAAATCGGGGATGATAGATCGTGATAGCTCAATGGTGGTTGATGACTGGCCTGTCAATTTATATCATTGTTGTGACAGACTCGTTCCCAGTTTTCTCAGTGAAGCATCCTTTTGGCTCTACAGAATGTTCTGGAACTAAAATTGAAGCGAGAGAACGAAACCAGATGAATCGGATCATAAGATATATAGTCGAACCTCATCTTATCAATGGTTCACAAATCATCTTTCGAGCCGGGAAACGTTAACTTTGAATACTGGCTAGAACTCTGAGTGGACCAGTAGGGGTGCAGCTACCTGCGCACATACGCACGTGTGTACTTGAAAAAGTCGGAAATAAAAAAAAGATAAATTAAAACGATAAAATGTACCTGCATGTATCGCGCTACTCGTGAAACACGTTCAAAAAATTTCCGAGTTAAGATTAGCTCTTTGGTTGTAACGGAAAACCGTTTTAACTTCCATATTGCAATCTACACATTGATGTTTTGAGCACACATCGCTTTAAAGTCACTAATTTGTGGATAGGGCTCTTAGTTAACGCTAACCTTTTGGCTTATTAATGATAAGCGATCAAACCACTTCAATGACCCCCTAGAGCAAGACTTTTACAACTTTCATATTTAATAGTTATTCCACGAGCGCGCATTGGTCGTTGGATATGAAATGGTAAATGGCCAACGAGGCCCGTAGCGCCGAGTTGGCTATATTAAACGATCTCATATCCAACAAGCGCGAGTGGAATAATTGTTTTATTAAAAACGCCCAAACGAAATGCAATATTTGAGCTCCCCAACTGTTTTCGTTGACGCGTATCGGCTACGATATTTGTGGTCAATGTTATATAGCTTTATATGAGTTATATTGCCTGTCAACCAATCAAAACTCAGGAATTGCAATATACCAATGCTAGTTTTTAATAACAAAAAATAACACTTACAACTAACGTAATCTCAACATGCTGATGATGACCAAAATTTAATTAAAGCACGTGCACGGCCATTCTTGCGCTTTCAAGTATGTTCGGCATAAAGACGCTGTTGCGTGACGTCAATTGTCCAATAATTTTTCCATTATTGGACGATTAACGTCAGCCAGCAAAGACGCGTTCCAACCTTTTTGGAACCAGTCTCTCTACTAGCGTCACTAGCACACCATCAGTTTTCTACAGGTCCGTAGTCCGTACGCAGACTCGGACAGGAAACACTGTGCATTTTTTAAACGTTACCCTTTGAACAACCGCGGCCAGACCTCATCGCGCCTCCCACTTATTGATTGCGAGGGATATTCCTTTTTACTATTTTGTTAATTTTTCTTTCACCTTTACACTTTCTGTTTTTTTTTTTCAAGTTATTCTCAACAAAGATTTGTACACGGTAACAGAAAGAAAAAGCACACTGGAAAAACAGGCGCGAGGTAAATTAATTGTTTATGATTCGTAGACTTGCGCGAGCAATTAGCGCAACTCGGTAACGCAAGAGCCCTGCCGTCGTTATTTTTTAAAATTTTTGTTCTCACAACAGAGCACGCGATCAGTAAACTGAATATATTTTTAAGGTAAGTAGTAATATTTCAAAGGCTTATCATCTGAATTTTCAGATTGAATTGCATTTTTACACACTGCATTTATAAGAACACAAGAACAAGCTATCTGGTCGCCGCAGGTTGCAAACAATTTAAAATCAAAATACCTAATTACGGTTTTGCCATGGCCAATCTTTGTTGAGCAAACCCCCATAATTCTGGGTTTTTAATCTCAACCGATGAAGCACAAATCTGAGATTTTTAGCTTTAGTTTCTTTTTAACTTTAACCGTTATTTTGAATTGATAAACAAATCGTTAATTACTCTTAAATTGAACTTAACCGTTTTCGCGCGCTTAACATGTTTAGCACCCAGGTTTTTCGCTACTCGTCACAACGAGGATGAATGACGAAATTGTGACGACACAATCAGTTACCATGGACGCAACCATAACAATTACTCAGATTGGAAACATTTTCAATTTCGTGTTGGGCGCTTGCTGTAGCACGGTGCAAGCATGGATTCTTCATGGTTTTCAAAAACTTCAGGTGGAGTGTTTAGCTACTTATACAAACACATTACAGGCGAGGAAGATGATAGTCCAAGACCATCCAGCTCGCTGCAAGTTCTTTCTAAAGCCAATGTCTGGATTACGGATCTTCCCACGAACAACTACGAGCCCCTCGAAGCTTCACATGGTACACGGAGACAGGACAAAAAGGTGGGCGTTTCCTCTTTCCCACCTCCGTTTTACGTTAATAAGTGTATTTTTTTCAACGTTCGACGAGTGAAATGTTTTGTTTTACTGAGAACCTCGATGTTTCCCGTTACAATTCTGACAAACAAATTTGTCGCTGTGTTTCAATTTGCTTAAAGTTATTCTTTTGCAAATTTCTCTTTTAAAAATATTCATCTCAAGTGAATAGCGTATAAATCATTTTCTCCGTCAATTAGCAATTTGCTTCATATGTTTCATACTCTCTTTTTGGTTAAAGTACTATTCTTGTTTCGAAATCTTTTGGGTTTTTATCTGCTGATAAGAAAAGTAAAGCGCGCGCCAAACACACCTCAATTATGACGCAACTTTTGTATTCTATTAATCAGAAAACGACTTTATTGCGTTAATTAAACTAGAAGTAATCATGGATTATGGGAGTGCGTTCGAGAGTCTCTCATGCGAGAAGACATTAGAAGGCAATTAATTGCGTTACATCAACGTCAACAATACTACGACAAATGAATATTCAATGTACGTAACTTACCGATCAGAGCGAAGAAAACAACAGCAAAACGAACAACCATAAAGTCAACAACTCCCCCAAAATTTAAATTTTCAAAAATCGCGTTTCTTTTCTCTTAACTTGTTTTGCATACACGTTCGTAGAGAGTGAAACATAAAAAAAACTATTTTTTTGGAGATGTTTTAGTAACTCTGCTTACTTATGTGTGTTTAAAGGTTTCTTTAATTTAAAAGAATTTACGTTTTTAGTGTAAACGAGAACGACTAGAAGAGAAGATTGCAGTCCTCAAGGAGCATTGTGGTGGTAAGATCTATTATATCTTCTGGCAATTCAAACATTAAACAATGTATTTCATCCAATATACATTTATTCTGACTAATTTTGCAAACTTATCGGCGGGAGAGGAAAAAAGAAGTAAAAAGCACGTTTCGAGTGGTTAGCCACTTCGTCGGAGCGAAGGGCAAACGCGCTCAAAAACGCAATTGAAATTGTTTTATATTAGAGATCGCGCTACTAAAAATTAAGGTGAGATCTTTAGTCTCGTCCTCTGGTACATGGTTAGTAACTTTTGATTTCTCTTGATTTGTACTTAGCTAAGAATCATGAAATCTCCTGGCTCGAGGACAGGCTATCAGAATTGCAGGAGAATGGACAGAAAAAGGAGAGCGATTTTACAAAGAAAATACAAGAAAAAGAGGAGGAGACAGAGAAAGCGAAGAAGGATCTTTTCCTGGCCAGAGAAAACTGTCTTAAAAAGGAATCAGTTATCGATGAACTCAGCAATGAGCTGAACTCACTGAGAGGTATGCACCTCAACGTGATTTAAATTAACCCCAGCTTAGACTGAAGTTTAAAATGATTTATTCTCTCCTTAGACGATATTTCCTCTTGGTCCCGGTTGAGAAAAGTCAAATAATTAGTAGAACTAATAAGAAAACAGTTGCGCAGATTGCTTATGTATCAATCTCCACATCTTGGATAACATGCCTATTCTTTACACTCGGGTGAATTTAAATTTATTGTATTTCAGGTCCTCCTTAACTTGAAGAAGAAAGTCGCGGACATTAATTTTTCAAAGCTTTCTAATTTTTGCGATAATTTCGTTTCATTTCTCGCAGAAGGCTGTCGGACTGATTGACATAGTGATTGATTAACTGACTGACGGACGGACGGACGGATTCAGACTGACTAACTGCCTGTCTGTCTGTCTGTCTGTCTGACCGACAGACTGAACGACTGACTGGCTGACGGACTGACTGACTGATAGGCAGACGGACCGACTCAGGCTGACTGTCTGTCTATCTAACTGACTGACTGATTGACTCACTAAGGCCACTAACTGAAAGTGCAACATTTTTCGTTTATTCACAGATACATTTGCAAACACTCTTAAGGATCAAGTCGCAAAACTAAAGAAGGTTTTGACTGAAAGAGAAGAAATAAACAAAGCGCAAAGACAATTATCTAAAATGGTAGCTGTGGATGCTCAGAACAAGTTTAAGGACGCTTCGGCCAAAGTTACAAGCCTGACTGAAGAGCTAAACATTTATAAAAGTAAGTTTTAGTTTTCTCAAACAAACTCCATCCCTTAAGAATGGTTAGACCATGCATTTTGTATTCCGTATTGTGTGATCGTCCGGGTGAGAGTAGTTCTGAAGAGAACTGTTGTTGGTGACTGACGTTTCGACAACCTGACCGAAAGTCATCTTCAGAGTCAAGTGAAAAGTTGTCAGTCGATGATGACCATGCATTTTGCTGCCAAACTTGATTTAGGTCTTTACCGCGTTTGCCAAAAATTCCTTGACCACTAGAGATATAGCAAGCAGAACCACATCAAAATATGAAGTGAATAAAAGTAATGCAAAGGAAATACGAAGTGCTAATTTACACTTGAACACGTTTTTTTCTATTTATAACATACTAACAACTCTCTCCAAATACGTTGTAAGATAGACATATTACAAGCCGCCCAAAATGATCTTGCAACGTCTCAAGTAGTGGAAAATGTTTTCTACTTTTACTGTAATTGCTCAGAAATCCCGCGAGATATAACATGTATAAGTGCACAAAATGTTCTGGAGTCACAGATTGGATGTTAAGTCGGCACTCAAGTACTTGAAAGTCTTAAAAAAGTGATGTTTCTGGCCGACTGAATTTTATGCACGCGACCATACTAATATAACACAAAACTACACAGCGACCGCGGAGACCATTTTAAAGTGGTAGGGCTAAGAAATCTGACCAAGACAAACAAGACTTTGGGGTCATTGTTCTGCCATTTATCATGCATTTGCGCGCCATCATATTTACAACCCCAAGAAATATAACATAGCCCCCCACTTCGTATACGTTCCAATGCAGTAAATATGTTTAATAAAACTGCCTAAGCCTGCTACATTTTTAAGTTGCCAAAGTTTCTCTTGCGGCTCTTCCGCGCAGCTGTGCCGAGCCTTTGACTTCGTGAAGCACATATGCAGAAGTAGGAGCCTTTTGTTACTTTCAAGTGGTAAATTCATAAATTATCCCTGGCATATGGAGCCCCAAAAAATCAACCCAAGCAAAAAAAGTGGTAGGGCTATAGCCCGACCAGCCCCTCCCCGTCCGCGGTCCCTGCTACAGCTCGACTTGTAACCAAGCGACGAAGAATTTGCGTTGACGAACTTTAAAAAAATCCAAAACCAAACCAACTATGTTTAACGAGGGTAGCACATAACAGTCTCGCGACTGACAAACCTGTGGCCCTCGAATTCCCGATCGAATTGGAATTTGGAAGTGTTGGTTCTTGTGGAGGGAGGAAAACCGGAGAACCCGGAGAAAAACCCTCGGAGCAGGGACGAGAACCAACAACAAACTCAACCCACACATGACGCCGGGTCCGGGAATCGAACCCGGGCCACATTGGTGGGAAGCGAGCGCTCTCACCACTGCGCCATCCCTGCTCCCCTTAGTTTTTTAATAGCTATTTTTATTGCTTTTGTAGCAGAGAAAGCAGAGCTGGTGATACTTACCAGCTCCCTTCAAAGCGGAGAGAAAGAGTTGCAGCAGCAACTGAATGAAAGCAATGAGAAAAATCACCAACAATTTGTTTATATCACAGAGTTGCAAACAACTTTGCGTGATACTGACAGAATATTGAAAGAAGTGTCAGATGACATTCTGAATAAACGGCACGCAATGCATGCAGAAGCGATGACGTTTCACACAAGAATTTTTAGGAAACTTGACAGAAAATTTCAAGAAAGTTAATAAAAATAGCTGACAACTTCTGTGTTGAATGATTGTTCCACAAAAGTTGCGTTATGTTGCAGTGAGATATCCGATACTGACGGCATATGATACAAGGTCAAATGCTGTCTTGAAATTGTTGAGCCCTTTTGTTTTAAAAAAAAATTAAAGATTTCTGTTTACTAAATCTTATAAAACACCTCAAATATAATTAGTCTCTTTCGCTTATACTTAGAATTAGTCCTTTCTAACTGCCCTGGAGTATTTTGCTTTAAGTTCTGCGCAGTGCTTTCTTGTTGAGTTAAACTTGATTTCTTTTCTACTGACGTTTATTCCTGAACAACTTCTGTGTTGAATGACTGTTTGACAAAAGCTGCGTTATCTTGTAGCGCGACATCCGATACTGACGACATACGATACAAGGTCAAACGCCGTCTTGAAAATGTTTAGCCCTTTTCTTTTAAAAAATGTAAAGATTTCTGTTTATTAAATCTAATAAAACACATCAAATATAATTTTTCTCTTTCGTTTATACATAGAATCGGTCCTTTCTAACTGCCCGGGAGTATTTTGCTTTGAGTTCTTCGCCGTGATTTCTTGTTGAGTTTTACTTGAATTCTTTTCTACTGACGTTTATCCCTGAAGTTAGTTCCCAATCCTATTCGGTTCTAGAAAGATTGGTCGATTGCAACAGACAACAGATCCCGTCCACTCGCACGACGACAAGAACAAGAACACAAACCATGCACCTAGTTCCCAATGCTCTTCGGTTCAATTCAGGGAGTAATCGCGCTCACACCGTAACACCAAAAATTCCATAAATTCCATCGCTTTTTCGCTTTACAGCATTAACCGATGACGTCATTCTATGACGTCATCGCTTAAAAAAGGAACACGAGTTTAAATGTTGCAAAGGTAAAGTGGTATGAAACTCGAAAGTAGCTCATCATAATTGCAATTAAAAAAGAATTTTGAATTTGTGGTTCTAGAGCATGAAAGTTGGAACACTACTGTACATATTGTGAATCGTTATTGTCTTAATTCTTTTAGTTGGAGAAGTCGGTTAAATGCTGTGTCAACCATTCAGAGTTAGTATCACCCAACTAGTGGACTAATGCAAATCCTGCATTTTGATTGGCTACGCTACTAGAGGACTATTAGTAATAGTCCTCGAGTAGCGAAATTCACGACGCTTTCTTTCGTTTTATTCCTAAATACACCACTATACACAAAGAAAAATAGTTAAAAAGAGTAGAGAAGAAGTAAAATATATTAAGTCTTTAGTTGACCAACCCTATTCTTGGAATACCTTCAGAACGAGGAATTGACTTGGTAGCGATGAACTCCTCGCTGAAACAGCAACTTAAAGAACTACAGGAGAGGCAGCAGGAGAGGCTAGACGATATGACCAACACTCAAAAAACGAAGAGAGCGGTGATGAAAAAGGCGCTTGCCGACAAATCACAGCAAGTTATAGAATTTAGTGCTAAAAATGCTGAGTTGGAGAATGAAATCAAGGAGAGTGGCGGGATAACTTCGCAGCTTGATAACAGAAGGTATGTCAGTCTCAAGAAGTCACAAATGTAAAACATCTTGCAAATTGGCTTTAAAAAAACCCCGCCAATCTCTGTCTAGAGTACGAAAAGCTTAAATCCTTTTAAGGTTAATATATAGATTTAGGCAGGCCTAAAAGCGGAGCTCCCATTTATTGTTTTTTGCTTGAATTTAGTGTTTTGATGTCCCTGCACTTTATTGGGTTCCCCACGAATGCACGGAGGCGCACATATCAAATTTTAGTATAAAAACTTTTTACAACTTTTACTGTACACTAATAAACCTCGTAGAGCAAATCAGTGTAAAAAAGGACCTCGTTGAAGGCAAGGAAATTTGTTTTGATTTACTTCAAAACAGTCAAGGCAACACAATCAACTCAAGGCAAAAAAAACTACAGCGCGAAAAAAAGTCAACACGCGGCTAAAGAAAATGAGTTCACGCCAGAACAAAAAAAAAACGCGGCCGCAAAAAAAACCTGGCAAATTCATTGGGAGCCGGTTATGCAAGTTATTTTAAAGCAGTTTTTGTGTGAGTTGTGGCAGTTTGTGATTTAGAAGTGGTGCTCACTATCTAACAAGCGAACAATTTAGTTTGAGCCGTCTTGTTTTGGTTGCATGATTAACTATTCTGTTTTATCGTACACGTTGCTTAATACCTTAGAGAATTTTATGTAGAGAACTAAATGAATTTTTTCTTCGTTTCTGGTAAGCAAATGTGCGGTAGAAAAAGTCTGAACTCACTCACCCAGGCACAGGTAACACTCAACGAAACCGGTGTAAATAATTGTTTACGAATCTTAAATCACGCGTACGAGATTTAACATACACTCACTGAAATAAACAACGCGAGCGAATAAAATAGAGCAGTTGGATAATAAATCGCTTAAATTAAGGTGGCTGGGTACCGTTTCCAACACTTTCCAAGACTTAGATTTCGATCTGTCATTATAACCAATCTTTATCAGTTGATGCTACAATCATGGTGTCAAACAAATGCCCAATGATTGGTGAACACGTTGTTGTCTTTTTCATTACACAATATGTTACCATAGCAACACTACAACCTGTTAAAAACACCCTTAATTTCAGCTTTAAGTGCTTCTAACTCAAAAACGAGCCCGGTGACCCCAATTTTTTATTATGAAATTTTGATCAGCAAGACAAGATGCGACTTTTGGCAAAGTTTTAAAAAAATCTGCACGTGGGGTTCAGAGCTATCTTAAATTGTCGTAAATTTAAGGTGGCTCTGAACGCCATGTGCAGATTTTTTTAAAACTTTGCAGAAAGTTGCATCTTATACTGTTGATTACATTTCGATAATAAAAAATGGGGGTCACCGGACTTGTTTTCGAGTTATAAGCACTTAAAGCTAAAATTAAGGGTGTTTTTAACAGGTTATACTGTTGCTATGGTAACTTACAATCTCCAAAAAATAGCCATAACTTGTTTACCGGCCATTGGGCATCTGTTTGATACCATAATTGTTGGGTCAACTGAAAAAGACTTTTGGCATTGATCCGTCAAAGTTGAGGTGTTGAAAAATGCAGGAAACTGTTCTGAGCCACCTTAATTTTAGTGTGCAGCATCTTTGAGTAGTTTTACTAGTTTTGGTTTGGACTTGTTCAGTTTGCGGGATTTTCCTCAGTATAAGCTGGTATAAGTGTAGTTTGTAATATTTTGCAAAGGCGAAACGTGCTTTTCATCCGAGTACATGTAGCTCAATAATTTAATATTCTTTTCAAATGAAAATCCAAAAATGAACTTTACAGTTGACTCCACTATAAACTAAAACACAGCATTTGAAACCAAACATTTAATAGACAATGTCTGTATAATATGTACAAAAGTGATTAAAGCTAAGAGGTTTGATAGCAGCATTAAGAAATAATGGAATTTGTAAATATGTAAGCCTACGGAAAGATCTGAAAAACGATACAACTTCGAATTCGTTTATAAATGACTGAAGTATAAACAGATTCTCACAATAAAGACAGACTTCAGCTTAGGGTATACATTACGTTTGTTACCTTATATTTGGAAAAGGCTTGTAAATTCTGCAGGGCAAAGCTTTCAAACCAGCAGCATATTAAATATCGGAAACGAACACGCCAGTTTCCATGTGAGCTTACTCCAACTCCAACTCCATCGACATATAGCCGCTGTATACACGCAATGGAATTCTAGCGGGCATTATTTTTTTTTATAAAATCATCGAGAAATTGCGCACGCTGTGATTGGCCAGTTCGAGTTTATTATAGCTCCATAAAGCACGCTGCTTACGTCACGCGCGTGCTTTATGGAGTTATAATGCACGCTGCTTACGTCACAAGTTTTAGCGCGCGCAATTTCTTTAACATTTTATAAAAGAAATAAAGAACTTGTCCTCGTGCATTGTTGAGTTATATAAGCACTTGGGAATTTTTAAGAACACTCGAGAAGCGCGAGAAGCACTCGGCTACGCCTCGTTCTTCTCTATGCACTTCTCTCGTGTTCTTAAAAATTCCCGCGTGCTTATATAACTCAACAATGCTCTCAAGCGCGTTTTTTATTTCTTTAATAGAACATGGAAAACCATCTTCTAGTAGGTAAATACATTATATGAATTATCAGCGAAGATCAATCTCTTCCTTTCTTTCGGTGTAGCTGTTAGCAGTCTTTTATCCATCACTTCGTGAACTTGACCGGCTCTGAGCTCACTTTTAGTTCGGCTTAATGTCAACTGAATTAATCAACCGCAGAAGCCGTAGACAGTTCTTCAACTCTCGCTATTTTGACTTGTTGTCCGATAAATCATATTCAAGTCGGCAAACATTTCGGATGTTCACGCGAAGAGGCTATCCCTAAACCATTTGGCATAAGTTTCCATGATGTAGATGAGTAAATAAAGCGAGAAATATTCACGAAGATTTCATTCAGCGTAAAAAGCGAACAAGGTGCCACCCGTGCCACAGATTTTTGCCGCCTTTTCATACAATCGCGTCGTTTAAGTTAAAATGAAATGTCCAGATCATTTTAAACCTCTGAAGTAATGCAGAGTTCTTACAAATTTTTACGACAGTTAACTCAACTCTAAACGAACCGAATAGAACCGAATATGTTTTTGTGTCACTTTTTGCGTAAGAAGGACTCCAAATCAAGGACAAAGGCAAACTCGTCCCCAGGCCTAATCCGTGCGTACGGGTGTACGTACGGACGGACGGAAGGACGGACATGACGTAATAACCAAATTTTCTCGGCTCGATGGGTTCACCATATTCTATAGGTATGGATGCTCCGCCCGCGGGCGCCTTCGGCGCCCACGGGAGCTCCGCTATCTACAACTACAACTACAACTACAACTACAACTAGTAGTAATCATGGATTATGCAGTGCGTTCGTGGGAATTTCTTTGCAAATTTGAAACGGCCGCGCGCGCAACATAAACAGTAACAACACGCGTCCAACATCACTTGAAACTATCAGCAAAACAATTTTAATCCAACAGCGCACGAGGAAGCACAGACATTTTTTTTACTACTGTAGACTACAACTACAACTACAACTGCAACTACAACTACAACTACAACTACAACTACAACTACAACTACAACTGCAGCTGCAACTACAACTACAATTAAAACTACAACTACAACTACAACTACAACTTGAACTACAACTGCAACTACAACTTCAACTACAACTACAACTGCAACTACAACTACAACTACAACTACAACTGCAGCTGCAACTACAGCTACAACTACAACTACAACTACAACTACAACTACAACTACAACTACAACTACAACTACAACTACAACTACAACTGACTACGTTTACCTACGTTTGCCCACGATTACCTACGTTTGACTACGTTTGCCTACGTTTACCTACGTTTACCTACGTTTACCTACGTTTGCTTACGTTTGACTACGTTTGCCTACGTTTGCCTACGTTTACCTACGTTTACCTACGTTTACCTACGTTTGCTTACGTTTGACTACGTTTGCCTACGTTTGCCTACGTTTACCTACGTTTACCTACGTTTACCTACGTTTGCCTACGTTTGACTACATTTACCTACGTTTACCTACGTTTACCTACGTTTGACTACGTTTACCTACGTTTACCTACGTTTGCCTACGTTTACCTACGTTTACCTACGTTTACCTACGTTTACCTACGTTTACCTACGTTTGTCTACGTTTGCCTACGTTTACCTACGTTTACCTACGTTTGACTACATTTACCTACGTTTACCTACGTTTGCTTACGTTTACCTACGTTTGACTACATTTACCTACGTTTACCTACGTTTGACTACGTTTGCCTACGTTTACCTACGTTTGCTTACGTTTGACTACGTTTACCTACGTTTACCTACGTTTACCTACGTTTGACTACATTTACCTACGTTTACCTACGTTTGACTACGTTTACCTACGTTTGACTACATTTACCTACGTTTACCTACGTTTGACTACGTTTGCCTACGTTTACCTACGTTTGCTTACGTTTGACTACGTTTACCTACGTTTACCTACGTTTACCTACGTTTGACTACATTTACCTACGTTTACCTACGTTTACCTACGTTTGCTTACGTTTGCCTACGTTTACCTACGTTTGCTTACGTTTGACTACATTTACCTACGTTTACCTACGTTTACCTACGTTTACCTACGTTTGACTACATTTACCTACGTTTACCTACGTTTGCTTACGTTTGACTACGTTTACCTACGTTTACCTACGTCTGACTACATTTACCTACGTTTACCTACGTTTGCTTACGTTTACCTACGTTTACCTACGTCTGACTACATTTACCTACGTTTACCTACGTTTGCTTACGTTTACCTACGTTTGACTACATTTACCTACGTTTGCCTACGTTTACCTACGTTTACCTACGTTTACCTACGTTTGCTTACGTTTGACTACGTTTACCTACGTTTGCCTACGTTTACCTACGTTTACCTACGTTTGCTTACGTTTGCCTACGTTTACCTACGTTTGCCTACGTTTACCTACGTTTACCTACGTTTGCCTACGTTTGACTACGTTTACCTACGTTTACCTACGTTTGACTACGTTTACCTACGTTTGACTACATTTACCTACGTTTACCTACGTTTGACTACATTTACCTACGTTTACCTACGTTTACCTACGTTTACCTACGTTTGACTACATTTACCTACGTTTACCTACGTTTGACTACGTTTGCCTACGTTTACCTACGTTTGCTTACGTTTGACTACGTTTACCTACGTTTGCCTACGTTTACCTACGTTTACCTACGTTTGCTTACGTTTGCCTACGTTTACCTACGTTTGCCTACGTTTACCTACGTTTACCTACGTTTGCCTACGTTTGACTACGTTTACCTACGTTTACCTACGTTTGACTACGTTTACCTACGTTTGACTACATTTACCTACGTTTACCTACGTTTGACTACATTTACCTACGTTTACCTACGTTTACCTACGTTTACCTACGTTTGACTACATTTACCTACGTTTACCTACGTTTGCTTACGTTTACCTACGTTTGACTACATTTACCTACGTTTACCTACGTTTGACTACGTTTGCCTACGTTTACCTACGTTTGCTTACGTTTGACTACGTTTACCTACGTTTACCTACGTTTGACTACATTTACCTACGTTTACCTACGTTTACCTACGTTTACCTACGTTTCACTACATTTACCTACGTTTACCTACGTTTGACTACGTTTGCCTACGTTTACCTACGTTTGCTTACGTTTGACTACGTTTACCTACGTTTACCTACGTCTGACTACATTTACCTACGTTTACCTACGTTTGCTTACGTTTACCTACGTTTGACTACATTTACCTACGTTTGCCTACGTTTACCTACGTTTACCTACGGTTGCTTACGTTTGACTACGTTTGCCTACGTTTACCTACGTTTACCTACGTTTACCTACGTTTGCTTACGTTTGACTACGTTTACCTACGTTTGCCTACGTTTGCCTACGTTTACCTACGTTTACCTACGTTTACCTACGTTTACCTACGTTTACCTACGTTTACCTACGTTTACCTACGTTTACCTACGTTTGCTTACGTTTGCCTACGTTTACCTACGTT
This sequence comes from Meandrina meandrites, assembly GCA_963693305.1. NCBI lineage: Eukaryota > Metazoa > Cnidaria > Anthozoa > Scleractinia > Meandrinidae > Meandrina > Meandrina meandrites. The sequence continues at coordinate 28,117,388 of OY855912.1, read as the reverse complement.
TGCCTACGTTTACCTACGTTTACCTACGTTTACCTACGTTTGACTACGTTTGCCTACGTTTACCTACGTTTGCCTACGTTTACCTACGTTTACCTACGTTTGCCTACGTTTGACTACGTTTACCTACGTTTACCTACGTTTACCTACGTTTACCTACGTTTACCTACGTTTACCTACGTTTACCTACGTTTGACTACATTTACCTACGTTTGACTGCGTTTACCTACCTTTCCCTACGTTTGACTACGTTTGACTACGTTTGCCTACGTTTACGTTTACCTACGTTTGCCTTCGTTTGCCTACGTTTGCCTACGTTTTCCTTCGTGTACCTACGTTTACCTACGTTTGACTCCGTTTGCCTACGTTTCACTACGTTCACCTACGTTTGCCTATGTTTGCCTACGTTTACCTACCGTTGAGTACGTTTGCCTACGTTTACCTACGTTTGACTACGTTTGACTACGTTTAGCTAGGTTTGCCTACGTTTGACTACGTTTACCCCCGTTTTACTACGTTTACCTACGTTTGCCCACGTTTACCTACGTTTGGCTCCGTTGCCTACATTTGACTACGTTTTTCTACGTTTGACTACGTTTACCTACGTTCTACTACGTTAACCTACGTTTGTCTACGTTTGACTACGTTTGCCTACGTCTGACTACGTTTACCTGCGTTTGCCTACGTTTCCCTTCGTTTACCTACGTTAACCTACGTTTAACTACGTTTGACTACGTTAACCTACGTTTGCCTACGTTTCCCTTCGTTTACCTACGTTTACCTACGTTTGACTACGTTTAACTACGTTTGACTACGTTTATCTGCGTTTCCCTACGTTTGAATACGTTTACTTGCGTTTGACTACGTTTGTCTACGTTTGACTACGTTTACCTGCGTTTGCGTACGTTTACTTACGTTTGCCTACGTTTCCGTTCGTTAACCTAAGTTTACCTGCGTTTGACTACGTTTATCTACGTGTTCCTACGTTTGAATACGTTTACCTACGTTTGACTCCGTTTTCCTACCCTTGACTACCTTTACCTACGTTTGCCTACGTTTAGCTGCGTTTGACTACTTTTGAATACGCTTACCTACGTTTGACTACGTTTACCTACGTTGGCCTACGTTTAGCTACGTCTGCCTCCGTTTGACTACGTTTCCCTTCGTTTACCAACGTTTGACTACGTTTACCTACGTTGGCCTACGTTTAGCTACGTCTGCCTCCGTTTGACTACGTTTGCCTACGTTTACCTACGTTTGCCTACGTTTGCCTACGTTTGACTACGTTTACCTACGCTTGACTACGTTTATCACGTTTCCCTACATTTACCTACTTTTGCGTCATTTTGCCTACGTTTGCCTACGTTTGACTACGTTTACCTACGTTTGCCTTCGTTTCCCTACGTTTACCTACGGTTGCCTACGTTTTCCTTCGTGTTGCTACGTTAACCTACGTTTGACTCCGTTTGCCTACGTTTCACTACGTTCACCTACGTTTGCTTATGTTTGACTACGTTTACCTACGTTTGACTACATTTACCTACCTTTGAGTACGCTTGCCTCCGTTTGCCTTCGTTTGCTACGTTTACCTACGTTTGACTACGTTTAGCTACGTTTGCCTACGTTTGGTTACGTTTACCCCCGTTTTACTACGTTTGCCTACGTTTACCTACGTTTACCCACGTTTGACTACGTTTACCTATGTTTACCTACGTTTGACTACGTTTACCTTCGTTTGACTACATTTACCTATGTTTGACTGCGTTTACCTACATTTCCCTACGTTTGACTACGTTTGCCTCCGTTTCCCTACGTTTGACTACGTTTGCCCACGTTTGACTACGTTGACCTACGTTTGACTACGTTTACCTACTCTTGACTACGTTTATCACGTTTCCCTACATTTACCTATGTTTGCCTCATTTTGCCTACGTTTGACTACGTTTACCTACGTTTGCCTTCGTTTCCCTACGTTTACCTACGGTTGCCTACGTTTTCCTTCGTGTTGCTACGTTAACCTACGTTTGACTCCGTTTGCCTACGTTTCACTACGTTCACCTACATTTGACTTAGAGTTAAATGACTGCTTAAATGAATAATTAAAAGTGTTCTCAGGCATCAGTGCATTTAAAGCTAATGGGTTTTCTCTCTGGGAAAACCCACCAGCTACAACCTTCGAACTTCCCTAGAGTTTTCATTATTAAGCACTTTCGAATCGTCCCAAACTTCATCGTAAACAAGAAGCAGTCGTTTTGTGCTTCGTCTAACATAAGAGGAGATCAAGCCAACAAAATGCTGTGTTCTATGATAACCTTAGAAGAGTTTTTCCATAACAAACTCACAATCTATCAGGGAGCACGTAAGGGGCGAATTAGACGGAACTATTCTCACCGCAGGTCACCCAACGAGGAAGCTATTTTGGACATATTGAAAAAGTACAGTGTGAAAGTAAAAGTTCATCTTCAACTAGCTTTTAATGAGATTTTGCGAGTGAGGATTGTTGGAAACAAAGAGAATTATATATAAAAAGGTAAAACATTTTATTGTATCGTAGATTTTGATAATTGTATTATCACAAGCCTTCTTGGGCTCTCAGTTTCTCTTCTCAGATAATAAGTTAACGTAAAATTTAATAGCTGCGATTAAGAGTATTCTTTATGCAAACTTTACCAAAACGCGTGTTTTGATCCTGTTTCTTATAATAAAACAGATAAAATTATCAATTTTTTCTTAATGGAAGTATTCTTTAACTTAACGAAACTAATAAGTCTGAGTGATTTTAAAAATATAAACGAAAGTGTTCGTAAATTGTTGCACGCTCATGTTCCTATCATGAGTGCATATAACAGTATTTTAATGCGATTGTCACCATTTGTAAAGAAAAGAAGCTGGAATTGCTGCAGTATTTAAAAATAAGCACACTTGGTTTTAGTCTCTCTTTATGTATACGTACACAAGCATCAGCTTTACATAATTTCGGAGTTTTTAAACTTACATCAATAGATAGTAACATTGTTATCTGAAAATCTTCCATTTAAAATTTTTAAGACGTATTTCTCCAATACTCATATCATTTGCTTTATAAAAAACGCGCGCTTTTCGAAAATTGAATTGTGACTTAATAAAAGTGTACGAAGGTCCTTTTGTCTATTAAACGTCTTACAAATATTTCTTAAAATTAGTATTTTATGACCACCCCAAGCATCACTTTCGAAGTGCAAACGAGTAAATAACCCAATGAAGTATCGAGAGGGTCCGAAAGCTAAAAGAAGTAAAGGGCGCTTTGGAGTGAATTCTACTTCATGTACCTAAGAACTATTCGTCTTAGCTTCCATAGTTTCTTCTTATTTTACAGGATGGGAGAATCTGATTATATCAATCTCCTATATTAGTAGCAATAAAGTTTTTGTTTGATATTTAATTGTTTTTCCATGACTTGCATGTTTGAATTGCAATGATACTTTTGGGAGAAATACGATGGGAGGTGATCACAGGCCAGTGTAATTCACTGAACGTTTTCTCTTTGAGGTCGTTTCTTTCTTGGTCTTTTCCGGTGGAAATGGATCCCTATAAACCAGAGAAAAATAAACAAAACATTAATTCGACGAGCAGGGAACGACAAAATACTGAACAGCGAACATTTTGAAAAAAAAGCGCAACGAACAATTGTGGATTTGTGCGCACTCATGAAGTCTTTCAAGTCATCATTAACAAGGTTATGATCATCATTAGAGCCATTTTCACTTGAGTGTCGAAAGTAATTCGCGTTTGCTTTGGCTTTGCATTGCTACGCTCAGTGATTGGCGTAAAAAACTCGCGCCACTTTCTCAACCAACCAGAAGTAAAACCAAAAGCAACCGTGCAAGTTTTCCCGCGCTTCGTGTAATTGCTTTGAGTTTTGATTGGACAATGGATTGCTATGCGTCCCTTGTGATTGCCCAGAGTAGTTACTTTGGTTTTGGTTTTACCACACTCAATTGAAAACCGCTCTATCATCATTATGAATTCAAAATAAGTGTCCTCTTATCCCAAACACTGATCACCCTCTTTCTTGGACTTGAGGTTTTATAAAGCCCTGGCCGAACACGGCACGGTACGGCAATGATCCTTCAGTTTGCTGAATTTCTTCCCTCTAGTTGAATAACGAAAAAAAAATATCCCGTCACTCACGCAAAGAAAGGCAGAATCTGTAGCAGCGTCGTTTTTGTGGTGTCGCTGAGCAGTCCATGATCTTTTGTCACGTATAAATTCACTACTCTTCTTAAGTAATCCTGCAATAGTCTTCTACGGTCCTCCACGAAACGTGAATCCTACGAAGAAAAAACATTTTATTCCAATTCTTCTTGCGTGTGCTGCAATTAGCCATAATCAACTTGTGCTTGGAAGGAACTTCATCATAACGAAATTTCTGATATAACGATCGAACAGATAATGGAATGGGCCTGAAGTTAAATCAGTAAACGTTTCTATCAGAGGTGAGCACACATGCTCTATCCAAAACAAACTCAACCAACGTTTGTTGCTGTTTGAGAGCAGTTCTATCTAGCTTGCGAGCAGGCTCTCTTTGGGGACTGCGAGTTTGGTAGCAGCGCGCGAGTGCCTGCAAATAGCGAGCCGCTGGGTGGGCGAGCAACGAGAAACGTCGCGCGCTCGCTCCGCTCGCCGTAACTCGCGGCTTCGCCACTCGCGCGTTGCCCCCCATAGAAATCCTCTCGCGCGTTGCCCCCATAGAGAGCCTCCTTGCAGGCTAAGTTCTATCTCGACCCAAGGTACGCCGACTACTGTGAAGAACACTACGGTCCACAGTAGCCGCACTGTACAATGTCAAAGGCAAGTGGTCCAGGCGGGAGAGAGAGGAAAATATAAAGAACTTCACCTACCTTATTACCTAGCGTCTTCTTGGGTGGGAACTTAAAGCTATCTACAATGGCGTATTTTCGTCGTAGCTACAGAAAATAAATAGACAAAAATTAATTCAGTGAAACAGGAAGAAGACTTTGAAAAATAAAACTAGGGGTACCGTTACCAATAAGATAAAATTATTCTTACAGATTTATGCATTTCAAAGAACTGTGAATATCTTCGATAAACGTTCCACTCTTCATCCTTGATTCTCACGTACACCTGAGGAACAAAGAAATGTGAAAAAAGAGAACTTTATTTACAGTTATGCGAGCCCCGATCACGATATGAAATTCTTTTTCTCTAATCCACCCCTTCCCATCTCCTTACGTTCGCGCTCGTTCAGTCTCCCGCAGTTGTTATTTTAATAATACCTCTTAGCTCACGAATGACGTAGTCATGCAATGCGATATAGAAATGGACCTCAGTGGCACTCACTGGTCCTCAATTCTTTCCTCCGCAGAGGCTCTCTCAGTGGGGGAAAATGCGAAAAAGCACTAAAAATAAAAAATAGAGGAGTCCGCCGCGCGCTTTCCTTCGCCTTCTCACCAGGCTCCGCGCGCGTACTTTTAACCTCTCCTCATTTCCCCCGTACGAAAAATTGAAAGAGGCCTCTGCGGAGGAGAGAAGGTCCTCAATCGCTCCAGTCCATTCACTAAACGTGAATTTGAGTGAAAGAATAGATGGGAGAAAGAAAAAAAAAATTTGGAACACCACCAGACAGTTGACCCCAACGAAAGAGCACCCTAGGTTGTCAGGGGACTGTTTGGGTGTCCATCTACTAATTTTTAACTTCAAAATTCTAATTTTAAAATCACATTAAATCTCTATTATTTCTTATTTCTCCAAATTTTACTTCTCCTTTGAGAAAAACTATCTCTTCCCAAACATCCCCAAAAATCACCCAAAAATTTATAAAACACCGCTAAACATAGCTTTGTGAGATGAGCTGACGGTTTTGAAAATGCTTGTTAGGGGAGCGAGATATTTGCATTAAACCCAAGTTAAGCGTTGGTCAAACGGGCTTCAGGTTTACCCCCGCCTTAAACAATTAATTTATGTATTGAACTTGAATTGAATGCATACATGAGCTGGCTCACAAGAGCCTTTGATTTGATTTGAAAGCGCAAACGCTTTCATTCTTGAGCGTGATCAAAATCTAATTTCTCGTTACATAATATCACTACACTGACTGGTAGTCAGCTGAGTAACCGTTCTTCGCACCTGATACACGTGATGTATACTTGAGGAACGGCCGCGCAAAAACACAGATGGTATCCATACATTCACTAGAGGTCTGGTACCTACTGACAGCACCGTGGGGTCAAAGTCCGAAAGGCTTGTCGTATCCTCGGGATTTTCTAAATCTTCAGGAAGCTAGCGAAACAAAAAGAGAAGTTAAATAACAGCGTCGGGATCGCATTATTCGGGATTTTCTTATCAGGATTGTACGGCTTGTGTAGTTCAAACTACCCCTGGGTATTGTCGATGCGTTAATATAAATCACAGAAAAGGCACAAAAATTGTATTCTTAGTTCAAGTATAGGCTCGAATTCCACCGATCTCTCCTGTCCTATCTTCGTTCCTCACCTTTCCTGGTAGTTAAGTCTCCTTTTCCGTTAATTTGAGAGGAAAGAAAGGGAGACTGTTCTTTATCTAACTGCCATCCACGATCGTGGACGAAACCAAGCAGTTTTTTAAACCGGTTGTTCCAAAGCACTCTGTACACACGTCTGTTCAAATAATCTGCTGAGACCACAGTGACAGACAACTATCAAGCCCACGAGCAGCGGTAACATGTGATATTGATATGACATTGATTACGTGCGTAACGCTAACGCATGCTCAGTGTGATATCGTTACGAGTCGGAACAGAGCTTTCCTTTCTTTCCGTCTCAAAATTACGGAACAGGAGACTCTGTTAGCAGGGAATTCCTCACCGAAAGCGGGTGGTAATCGAGCCTATAGTTCAGAAAGAAAGGCAATTTTCCAGCCTCGTTCCCAGAGTCTCTCTTCTGTCCCACTCTTTTACTCCAGGGACGGGAAGAGGAAAGGCCTAAGAACGAGGTTGGCGACGATTTCCTTGGGATGACCTGGAACCAAGTTTAGTTTGTTTACTCCTTACCGGTCCTCTGAGGTTGACTAGCTCCTCTCGCAGTCTTCTCACTTGGTACTGGTAATAGCTAACTTGTTTATGAAGCCGTTCATTGAATTCCAAGAGTTCTCCGTGCAAATCAGCAACCTGCAAACAAACAGTTGCGGGCAGAACGACAAAACAATTAAAGCTGCTACGAGAATAAATCGAACAGTGGTCACACAACCTAAGCGGTACAGAGCCGCAAATTTTGATTTTTGGGTTCGCGTCATATTCTCTCATGATTTCTTTCCTTCTTTTAACAGTCGAAGAAAAATAGAAGAAGATACAGGGCTGTGATCGCCAAAAAGGTACTGTTATCTCCCGGGAGGTCTGTGTTTCGTAATCAAATACTAGTACTTCTTACCTGGATCAACTTCCTTTTGTATTCTTCCGCTTCTTCACTACGATACAAAAATAAGAAAAAACACAAACATTTTGATTTACAAAAGGTACCTTTTGTAAATTGGAAGAGTCATTATTTCCAAGACTGCCGTTACGCGCCAAGTTTTTAACGAAGAAAAGAAAGATTAAAACAAAACAGACCTTAGTCGAGCTTGCTCTGTGTTTCTTTCTGGAGGCAGAGGAGGTAGAACATCATCTTGTCTAATTCCAGACAACACTAGAATGAAATAGGAAACAAAATGGTTTACAGCTTAACCAAGTACAGTCACCTTTCACGTTCATGGGTTTACAAGGGAGTGGGCAGTGTTCCTGTTTATATGAGAACGGACAAGGGTCATGCGCGCATGACGGTTACTGAAACGCGCAGCACGACCAGTCCGGGCATTTGTCAGGAAAACTGCCGCTCAATGAATTTTCTCAGAACTTGAATTTCTCACAGCTTTTTTTTCAGTTGCTGTGTGGCCTAGGGACGCGCCGGTTTTCTGAGAAAGAATTTAAAATGGAACTGTATCGTATTCTTGTGAGATGTGAAATTCAACATTAAGACAGATTTGGAAATAAACATCGAATTTCAATACCAGTGCTACCTTCGCCAGTGTTTTTTTTTTCAAGATAATTATGGCACCATTTATTTCAGTCATTAGCCCAAACTTCGTTTTTCTTTTTCAGGAATCCGCAATGAAAACGTCATTTGCGTAGCCGCTCCTCAAACTGTAGACGTTTAGATGCTTTCTCTGCCTTCTTACCTTCCACTGCTTCAGACGACTTGCCCTGCAAATCGCTTCTCAGCGCCTGTACAGCTCCCACGTATTTCTTCAACTGATGTTTTAGCAGTTCGTTCTCTCTGCAAATCAGTAAATCAAGACTTGGTATTCGCGCGCCTAATTCATGAGTTTTTGCTCCCTATTCGAAGAGTTTCCAATTACTATTCCCCAAACAACAAAAGCATCAACAATCCAAACGGTGACAGTATACTGTTACATATTGTTTAGCAGCATGCCAGCGGGTCAAGACAATATCCCGCGAGGTATTCTCGTCCCTAGAGACGCCTATACTTCTTAGCTGGCGGGATCTTTGCATGAGAAACAGGTGTCTCTGGTGAAACATTTAGATCTAGATAGATCATTGAGCTGTAACCATGGAAAATATACACAAGTGTTGGAAACTATAGCCCCTTGCCCCCTATTCAATGTTGTTTTAAAAATTGTTGTCGATCGATTCAGTTCGCATCTCCAACATTGAACGGGGCGCGTGGGAAATTCCCAAGACAAAATGTCCAACGTTGTAGATCGTTATAAAAGAGAGTTTGAAACCTATCCAATCTAATCAACCGCTTTAAAATACCTTTGCCCGCCGACTAAGAGGGACAGACGGCTCTGGGATCGAGTACACTTACGAGCGGGACTCTTTCCGGACTGTACAGTAATGCATTTAAACCTACAACTAACTTGATCGATCGGCCTATCTGGACAAGAAAAACTCGCCATACCTTGACAATGACTCTATCTTAGCTGTGTTGAAGTTCTCTTGTTGTTTCAGTTCCTCCTGAAGTGTTTCCATGGCTGTGCTTAGCTGCTGCGATTTGTGGCGTTCTTCATCAAGTTCATTCTGAAGGGTCCTGAGAATGCGATTTCGAGTTGTGTTAGAGTGATTTTTATTGATTTTCAGTTAACCATGGTCTGGCAATGGCCAAACCACGGTTGACCATGGTTTGCGCATGGTCAGACCATGATCAAACCATCATTGGTCAGACCATGGCTTGACCATACACATGGTCTGCACTAAAGAGGGCATATACTTCATGGTAACACAACATGGCCGCCAACAATGAAAACATATAGTCACCCAACCACAAAATGAATGCTAACCGCAAGCAAATTGCAGTTGCTGTAGTTTGCTTGCAGTTAACATTTATTTACTGCAATTTGCTTGCGGTTAGCATTCATTTTGTGGTTGGGTGACTATATGTTTTCATTGTTGGCGGCCATGTTGTGTTACCATGAAGTATATGCCCTAAAGAGGAAGCAAATACACAAAACACAACATTTAAAACTGACAACTCCTTTAAATCGGAGCGAAAAGGTAATACTATAGAATTTGATGGCGCATTCTGCATTCTGCACTTGCAAAGAAAGGTATCCGTAATATAAACATAGTTTCTGATAAACCAACGTACCTGTTCTTTTCTTCGATCTCGTCTTTCCTTAACATCATGGAGACTATAGCTTGCTTTAGTTCACCTGTCGGAATTAATTTACAAACAAATGACATTGTGATGACATACAGAGGGCCGGAGTACATTTACTGGATCTCTTCATCTGAACTTCAAAAACAAGTGTATTAGCAAAATAGGACTGCTTGTAAGTCTGTTTAAAAGGGCCGGTACCGTCTTCCAGTCCAAGAAATCAAAAAACTTCTTTGATGAATAGAAACGTCACAATATTTGTTTTATTACAAGTTGCTTACAAGTTATGATACTTACATTACAATATCAAACACTACTTAGTTATAATACATTACTTCCATTACGCTACTTACAATACGGTACTTGCACTACGTAAGAATAATGGTTTGATGATGTAGAACAGAACTTGACAAATAAAAGGGACCGTTTCGGAAGAAAGTAGGACCAATGACAATATCGACAGGGATGAGGGTTTTCCTTTTTTAAAGGCTTTTTTACCCGCAACAAAGTATGGCTCCGTCAGCGCAAAAGTAATTGCGTTTGACAGTTTTGTGGAAAAATTGTGCGGCAGTCCAGTAACTAGCTGTTGCTGCTGCCTTGTTTGTAGGGTTTACCTGTGCTCATTCCATCATGTCTGCTGGAGTAGTCTCGCTGAAAAAGTAAAATATTTTTATCAGCAGATGTTTGACGTGATAATCATATTATCCTTATGGATTGAACATTTATATGCAACACTTTGCATCGTTATAAAAGGAAAACAACTTACCTTCCCAGATTGATCTCCAGTTGTCCTCTCCATAGCGACAAATCCCCTATAAAAATCGCAAATAATTAGGATAGATTCCTAATAACTACGGGAAAGTTAAACCAAAGAGATCTTGACAAGCGCGGGAAAATTCGTAAACTATGGCAAGCGCGGGAAACATGCAACCAATGGCAAACTCTGGAAAACATGTAACCGATATAACAACCGCAACTGAAGAGGTGCCTGGAATAAAGTCCCAAGTGACTTCTGATAAAATGCTAGATTCCCCTTCCAATTTGCGCTGCGTATGCTTGTAAATCAAAGAGAGAATTTCATATTAGATCAGGAGTCACTTAGGGCTCACTCCATGTACCCCTTCAATTGTGGCAACGAAACATATCCAACTGGGCAACGTTAATCTCCACTTAAACGAAAAAGGTCAGCGATCATATCAGCCATTAGGTTAGAAGAACACAGATATTTATACAAAACGGAAACTTGATGTGACAACAAAATCTCTCAACTATAATTACAAGTAATGTATGAAGATAAGTAAGGAGAATCTACCTGGCCATGTCGTCCATTCCTCTTTGAGCGTCAGAACAAGCTGCCAGCGCGGCAGCAGCCGCAGAGGCATCAGATGTCATGACTGATGCTAATCTGTTGCTTGGCAACGAATCATCTTTCTGCTCAGAGAATTCTTCACTGTCTTCAATATAGGACCAGCTGGCGCTGTAGAACAGGAAAGAAAAAAAACACTTGATCCACAAAGAAACAAATTCACTAAAACAACGTTTAAAATCGCACAGCTCACAGCGTCCTCCAAAATGTTCTGGACTGGCCAGATTGAGACTTGTTGGCACTCACTTCAGATAAACACAAGCATTCACAAGCAAAATTAAATGATTTTCCCTTTCAGAAATACTTAATTTCGTGCGCAAACAGAAGTCTCCCATTAGCCGTTCAAATCTCCTTACACTTCTGACGTCTGGGATGCGACACGAAAAATTCCACACCAATGACGTACGACAACAGAGATTCGTGAAGCGTCTCTGATTGGTTGCTATTTGCGCGCGAAAATTCGTAACTGAGCAACAGCCAATCAGAGATACTGCACGGACCTCTGTTATGCTACGTCATTAGAATGAAATTTTTCGGGTCAAATCGATCACTTTTCCCGAGCGCGGGAAGAATTTAGTGCATGTAGACTCAGAATAAAATTTGAGGAAAATTCAACACCTCAATCGTAAATTCCACTTTACATGAATGCCACATTGTCAAACTCAGTGCTTTGCGGTGGTAGTGACTAGAATGGATAGTCCAAAATCAGAAATCCGCCGCCCGCTGGAAACGAAGTACTTTAGTCTGCTTGCGGTAAGTTCCACTTTTGTTTGCTTGGGGTTAGTACCACTCCGTTTTGCCTGCGGTTTGTTCCACTCTGGTTTGTTTGTTTCCACTCTGGTTTCCTAGCGTGGGTAGCACAATATGTAGAAATGGGTTCCAATCTCCCAGCGGATTTCTGATTTTGGAGTATCCATTTTAGTCACGACCACTTTGCGGTTTGTGCGATATCAATTCTTTTTATCTAATTGCAGGAAAGCCATTTTATCTTAAAGGAACTACGCCACGGGGATTTCGCAGATTTTTGGTCTGAACTGTTCTGAAATTAGTGGTAGAAAACTTAACCCATGAAAAGATTTTGAAGACGCTTGGTAACAACTTGAAAAGTGCAGCCTGAATTTTTAAAGTTGCAATTCATTTCCATCCAAGCCATTCGCAGCCAAAAGACGTTTATTAACAGTTTCCGTGCTCTTATATAGCAATTGCTAATAAAAATTGTTCATTATTTTTAGGTTTCCTTCGCCACAAATATAAATTTTGGCTCTTGAAAAATCTGTTTAAGTCCGTAACGAAGCCCCTTTAATTTCTCACTGACCTTGACAGTGAGTCCCGGTCATTTTCTGCCGAAACTTCAGGCTCGCAATAAAGTGTGGACTGGGCTCCAGATTTTGCCGTCTTGCCACCCTCTTCCAAAGGCACAAGGGGTTCTCCACTGTCCAACAAGACAACAGGCTCAATCGTCCCGTTATTTGCACCTGACTGTGATTCAGGATTTGTCGTCGCTGCTTCATTATCAGACAAGTCGTTTCTGAATTCTTCTTCGTCAAATTCTTCCCTATTTTCTGTTCTTTGCCGGAACGCTTCTCCTGAAGTACTTTGTCTGAAATCGTGGGGTTCCTGTGCACTTGAGGAACCCCCTTCGACGTCTCCTTTGCTTATGTGACGATTGTCCAGGTTTACAGGAGAAGACCCCTGTGACTCATTTACAACTTCTGTCATTTTCTCCACAACAGTAGGAGCTTGCTTTTGCGCCACTGGAAAATTTGACCTGTTGGTAGTTCCATTCTCTGTCAAGCTATATACATGAAATGAGTCAACATTCGGCTCCCTTCGAGACAAATCCTCTCGTTCTTGAGAATAATACATTTTTGTATTCGAAAAACTTGGATCGAAACTTTCACTCTCAGAAACGATCTGATTTTCCAAAAAATCTTTTTCATTCGCTGTAATATCTCCTTGAATATTACGCATAGGCTTATTTGTTGTCTCAGAGACAGTTGGTGTACCCAAAGAGATCTCTTTGTTATGGTCACTTTTTGTTACGTTTTGAAGTTGCGGTGATGTTCTCTCCTCGCTATTCACTCTAGGATGTCTAAGAAATAAATCCGCAGCGTGGAAGACAAAATTGTCACTCTCATCCCCGGTAGTCGTCTCTTGTACACCCTCCCCCACAGTATCATACCTAGGTTCCGCTGCCACGTTCTCTAGGAAATCTCCCAGATCAAAACTGCTGTTTTTACTGTCTTCTGGAGTGCTTTCTGTAATGTTTTCTACAACAACTGAGTTATCAGGCAAAGAGATTGATTTTGTTATTTCAGTAAACAAAATTTCTTGTCCATTTACACGTGACTTTTTCTCGGTGGAACCTTCAGCGACTATGGTTATGTTACCAGGGTAGGACGAAGAACGGCTATGCCCCATAGTTGATGTCTTAGAGTCAGAATTTGACGTAGAAGTGTCACGGTCCTTCACTGTTGAATCATCGAGTGGAAAACCTTTCACATCCCCCGCAATATCTTGGGAATTATCCTCTTCAATAGACACAATGGCTGCACTTCGTTTCTTCTTCTTCTTCTTTTTCTTCTTCTCATGTGTGGATTCATCTAGTGGAAATAAGAAGTGAGAAAAATGCATAACTGACATTAGAACTTTCAGGTAGTACATGTCCTATGATTGCTCAGTTTTACGGGACACATTCTACAGTACGGCCCGCTTCCCGCGTGCTTGATTTGAAATGCTTTCCTTTCTCCACAGCAAGCGATATACTACACATCTGATTAATCTTGTTTTCTCTCGTGTATGACCCGCGCACTTTGCGCTCTCGCCATAAAACGACTGAAAAAAGTCCATATCCTACAGCAAGGAGGTCAAGGGTCATTAATTAAGAGTATAACATTTAATTCATTTTTGTCTGTGATAATACAGCCTTTCAACAGGCCCCATGTGGGGAATAGAGAATAGAGAGAACAAAAATTTGGGAGCGAAACGACCCGAGTGTGGCCTTGGTAGGAAGATCTCTCTGCAAGAACGCACTTGTCTTTCCTTATTTTTTTCGGCTCACTCCGCTCACCGATTGTTTTTTTGCTCTATAACCCACTAACTCCTGCAATCTGCCCCCATCAACTGTTTCTCTTCTCTTCTTAGACTCAGACAAGACAACTTTAAAAAATAAGTGGAGAAGTGTTCTCAAGTCAAATACTCGGAAAAAAACACTTTCCGAGTTGCCCAATGGGAGTCGAACCCATGACCCTCCAGAATACTGGCTGCAACGCTCTAACCACTGAGCTATAGGGGACTCATGGTGAGCGAGGTCATATACTGGGTTCTTAGGTGTGACACATGTCCTGCTAACTGCAAGGCTCAAACAGTATTCTGCAAGGTCATGGCTTTGACTCCCGTTGGGGAACTTGGAAAATCTTTTTTTTAAGAGTATTTGACTTGAGAACACTTCTCCATTTATTTTCACTTTGTCCAAGTCACCATTTCACTTATCATTTAAGACAACTTAAGTCGCACCTCAAGCTGAAAACCTACATTCTCCTTACTGTCCACCATACATTTATATCAATGCCAGTTCAGAGAATTTGTTGTTACATCAAGACAATACCTAGTCTCCTTCACAGCCTTTGCACTACGCTTCTCCCCTGCAAAGGAGACTGGACCCTAGTTGATGAGTTGCTTAATTCTCATTACCCATCAGCTTGACAATGTATTGATGATGTTAGGAGAAGTAAGACCTTTATCTCGTCGGAAATCTGAATAATGTGACAGGTTACTGACCAGTTAGCACAGCAGAATATACTGGGGCAGGTTCCACGACGGGCTTTTGTGGAAAAGACGGCAAAATATTGCTAAACATGTCTTTGTTGATTGCCATTACTGGTGCCTGTGGGAAAATAAAAATAATGCACAATAAAAATATTGCAGTTGTATTTCTAAAAGGTATGTAGCTGTTTTCAAAAAACTTTGGAAGGTAATAAACATTGTACAAAAACATTTTTTTAGAAGCTTTGCCAAGCCTTCACTCTGTGTGAAATAGTCTCAAAATACAGTCTTGCCTGTATCTTGAACAAGGATCCTACAAAGATTTTTAGAGAAGATCCTCAAAAAAATTTTATTTTTATTCTAAGGGGACAGACCACGAACACAAGAGTAGCTGCTGTAAAAAATACTTGCAGTTCTACAATAATTGGTAATCAATTTGAACGCTTATTGCTCAAAGTTTCAGCGGAATCTGTCTTAGTTGCTTTTTAATTGATATTCAACTACATGTCTGCAATCATGTACTTGCCTGTCGAATGATGTTCATTTCCTCACTATCAACAGTAAGCGCAAACAAAATAGGGCTTAGACCTGCAAAAAAATAACAACCATGGCATGGGCATAATTTCTCCCACTTGGAAATTAAGGAATGACCAATCGAGTAAATCACAGTCACTTATGATAGACTAGCCTGTGTCGCAGATGTAATCTAACCCCAGTCACCAGGAGTTTAGTTTTGTCTGCGGCGAAGGCTAATGATAGACCTATTTTGTATTCTGCAAAACAGTCGTAAAAAGCAGATTAAGTTTTATTAATCCTTCTTACCTGCAGCGATCATGGGAAGCATACTGGCACGCTCTTCATCCATAAAGAAAGCCTCTTTTTCATAAAACTGACTGTTGTATTCCAATCACAAACAAAACATGAAATAAAAATAAGAATGATATTCAAAGTGTCCACTTATAGAAAGTGTCCTTTTATTATTTAATAGTGAAACTAACTCAACCAGGGCCACCCAACATTTTTTAGCTAATCACAAGTCAAATTCAGAACAAAAGAATTGGAGTTCCTTCATCAGCAGACTAATCATAGTAAGGGGCAAAATTAACTGCTTGTTTATGAACTCCAATTCTTTTGTTCAGAGCTTGTCATGTGATTGGCTAAAAAACGTTGGGTAGCCCCTTATGAGTTTGTTTCACTGTAAAATAAACTCAGGTGGGAGAGAGGTATTACCGGTATGTTTGTAGAGTCTAAGCATGCAAAGAAAGTCCTGTCCCATAGTTCAGGGCTAGTGGATTTAATTTACAATCAATCAGTGGGCAATAAACAGTTTTGGACTTTTTACTCGGCAGACAAAGTGAGGCCATTGAGAAAGGCTTCCTGGCTAGCACAGGACAGCTTCAACTTTCCTGAAGAGTAACCTGTATAATTCATCTTCTTTACATCTTGAAGTACCTTGCCCAAGAACACAACTGAATGTCCCTGGCAAGGGTTCCAACCCGGCACACTAGCCGTTAGCCCACTGTGCCTTCCATGTGTTGATTTCATATCTCATACATACAAATACATAAACATACCTTGTAAGTGTTTTATCTCCCAGCATGTGATGGAAATATCTTTCTAATGAGTGTTCATTCAATGCAGACCTCAGCCAAGCACGGCCTTAATAGAAAAGCCATTCATTCCAAATTTATTATAATTCAACATTTTATTAACAAGAATTGTTTTCCAAATGTTCATAAATTAAATTATTTACAGAAAATTACACTATTCTATTATTAGACTAAAACTGTCAGTGTCTTGAGTCAAATGCAAGAGATTTTTATCCCAGTGCGGGTGACAAAACATTCTCAAACTCATTAATAATTCATCAAGTTAAAACAGAGAAAATCATAACCGTGAAGGAGGTTTGTATACCAAGTCTGTTTACTCCTTAGCTTTTGTTTTGATGGAGAAGATATCAACACTCGAGACAGTGTTTCATAATGGCTATCCAAACACTTTGAATATGGTCAAAAATACTCCACTACATGTGATATTTTCAACTTTCTTCTCAGTGTTTGGATATCCCAATTATGAAACACTGTCTCCTGTTTGATATTATTACTTCAAAGACAACAGCGATCTTATCTGACGATGTTCAGCGATTTAGACTGAAGTTCTCAGACCAAACACAGACTGAAGTATTCTTTAACATTTCCTAGTCCCAGTATGTTTCCCCAAACACAAGCTTGCGGCCAGTCATTTACATGGACTTTTCTTTTCTTTTGCTGGTTTGACATAATTATACAGTATTAGAATGTTTTATCATTTATTCATTTTTTGATGTCACAACGGTAGTACTTGCAACCCTCTACAGACAAAGATACATGTAGAATAAATGACGAAAAGTGAGAGGTAGACTGTTCACAGTCCCCTAGTTCTCCGTGAAGCTGAAGAGATCGAACGCTGAGAGATCGATCGTAGGGAGGGGGATGGAGGAGGTGAGCTCCTCTACCCCCACGCTATTAACCACCAGACCCCCTACTCCCAGGCATTTTGTACTCTCCCTTGTTGCTCGCATAAAGAAACCAAGATGGTGACCCCTTGAACTCAACGATCAATCTCTGCGACTTCACGGAAAAATAGGCCACTGTGAACAGTCTAAGTGAGAGGCACCCTATATACTATACACCCTTCATACTGACCTCTTCCAGCATCTGTTGTTGCTTTCTCAAGACCAAGAAATCTGTCCACTTCCAACTTTCCCAAATGACCTTTCACAAAGTTCCAAAATACTAAAAATAAAATGAAGGACAGGTTAAGTAATTTAAGCTGCATTTGGATGATCTCGAATTAAGAGTGTACTGTCTCTTATTGGTTGGACGTTTGTTTTAAAAAAAAAAGCATTCTGAAGAGAAAATAGATGATAGAACTATTACGCATATATTAACATGTACAATGCATTTTCATCTATTATTAATTAAAATATTACAGGCATGTAATGGGTGCAAAGGGTATAGGTACATAGTTACCCACCTGCATCTGAGTCTAATTTTACTATCCCTGCTGCTTGACCAACTTGCCTAGATGTGCAATAAAAACGGGATAAATACACTTATTGAGGACCGAATTGCAGTCATTATAATAAATGACTTGTAATAGTGACGTTTGTGTAACAAAAGAATACTAAGAGGATATTACATGTACATGGTCCTGTAGGGATACGAATTTTATCTTCGAGTTCAGATGATATATAGTGAGAGATAGTATCAGCAAGAGAAGATAAAATTAGTATCCCCAAGTGGCCACGTAATGTTCTGTTTATAAAAGATACTGATGAAATGTCCGGATCAAACGTGACTACTTTTATTCATTTTCAAAACAGCGGAAAAGTGTCACCTATCGCAGAAAAATGCCTGGCATGTTATGAAGCTACCGGTAGACATGAAAGTTATAAAAAGGAAGTCAGGACAATGTTTATGTTTTCTGTTTAAGAAATTCAAATTGAGTCTCAAAAATACCATAAAATTCTGGTTATAAGCCCTGGGCTTATACAACTTCGTAAGGGGTTTTGGGTGGGCTTATAAGCAGAGGGGCTTATATCTGGGGGGCTTAGAAGCGGAATAAAAAAATGTTTCACGGCAGTGTTGATCAAAATACGTTTTTAAGTTAAAAAGTCAAAATAAAGCAACATTTAGCCCTGTTCAGTACTGTCATCCAGGAGAGGGGGGCTTATATCCGGGGGAGGGGGGGGGGGCTTATAACCGGAATTTTACGGTATCATAATCAACAGCACCATCTACATGCCAGAATGGGAAGCTCTCTTATTATTCACTCATGTAAGTAACCATGACGACACTAAAGATGTTATAGATCTACCAAGACTTTCAGTAACTTATCTTTTCATGGTCTAACACATACATAGAGGAAAATACTTTTACCTAAATGCACTAACTCTGGACTTTTTAAAACCATGTTGAAAGATTGCCTCAAGCTGGGTCAACAGACAAACAACCCTGGAAGAAAATTTTAATAAATCAGTGATTCAATATTTCTCTTTGTCTCACGCTAATGACAAATGAACATTTCAACTTAAAGTGCACCCAACCTGCAATTTTCTTTTTGCGCTCAAATAAATCTAACTGTTACCTGAAGTATTTCAGTGAAAATATTTTTGGATATGCTTGGAATCCTCTATTTTTTATAGCCTCTCAAAGTCGTGAATGAGATGTTGCATGACCATGTTTTTGAGTCTGGGTTGAGAGAGCTGATGATGTCTACCCAGGAACCAAACACAATAGTGCCTCACTCATTTCTCTGAACAAAATTCCTGGGTAAAAGTCATCAGCTCTCTCAACCCAGCTTTCTTAAAGCCCGGTCCTGAAACAAAATGGCGTAGTTTTTAGGGCCATATTCATGTTTTCAGCAGAACGTACATAATCATCCATACTCCACCACAGAAGGGATTGGAAATTCCGGGAAGGAGGGGGTTTCTCAAAGACCCCAAAATTTAAGGTAATGTATGAAGCTACCGGTAAATTGGAATTTCTGGAGAGGGTCATAGGGCAAATCCCTTCTGTGAGGGTATGGATATTTTCTGGACCCACACATTGTTATTTTGAAACTTTCAGCTGTGTATGCATGCTCAATAAAAAATTTTGATGTTTCAAACTTGCATGACAGTGAATGTCCTTCTTTTAGTCAACTAAGGAATATTTGAATAATTCACTAATATTTCTAAACTTCCACTGCACACTAATGGCTGGTAGTGTATGATAGCTCAGCCAATCAGATCATAGCATTTGCATTAGTACACTAGTAGAATTCTACTTAAGATACTTATTGATCAAAAGTAAAACAGTAAAATGCCACTTAATTTAATTTAATACCTGCTATCTCCATCAGTTGCAAGCTCTCTTTTGCCACCGAATCTGACTTGACACTAACAGAAAAAGATAGGGAAAAACACAAGGAAATGTTTTATTATTATTATTATTATTATTAAATTATTATTATTATTATTTTGTTATTGTTAAAATTATTATTAGATATTTTAACTGAACTGAGTGGAGTACAATTCAGGGAGTAATCAGGTGAGATATTTTATAATCGGCCAAGCATTCTGCATGAGGTTGATTTGAAATTACGAGCACGATTTCCCTCTAAATTGCACAATGCTAAGGTCCAATTAATAAATAAATTGTATCATAACAAAATTTCAAGTCAGGAAGTCTTTGAGAACCTCTTTTATCAAAAAAAGTCAAAAATATGTTTAATCAATATCAAGGCTGCTGCCTAAGGAAATTTCTAAGGAGCCCCTCGGGCTCCTAACATCAAAAGTTAGGAGCCCAAGCCATTACTTTAGGAGCCCAGCCTAAAAGTTGCCATGGTCGATCCTCGGGGGAGGGGGGTGGGGTAGAAGAAAAAAATCTAGGGGAGGGGCCTGGGGAGCAGCCCCCCTCCCCCTCCCCCCCCCCCCTTCCACATGCACACATGTTTTGTTTTGTCAGTAGAGCCTTTGTATGTGAACAGAAAACTCCTTCGGACAAGATTTTTTTCTGAGAGCTTCTGAGGGTAACCTCCCTCAAATAGTTGTCAGAAATTTTGGCTTTCTTAACTTGAAAGTTTATTTAGCCGAACCTCTCCCTCGATAAAACCCTTTTTACACTGATTGGTATATTAGAAAGTTTCTGTAGGCTTAAAATGAGTTTGAAATCCAACCAGTATATTGTGCTGTGATGAATGTTGGATAAAGTAAGTTAAAAATGTGTAAAACAAAATAAAACATTGTTTAAAAGGAGTTTTCAACATCCAAAGTTTTGAAGCAAAATCAATGAAGCATGAAGCAGCAAATAATTATTTCACTTTTGCACAGCAAACTCACTAAAGAACTTGAATTATTGTTAGTAATTAAGGTTTAACAGAACAGAGATTACAATTTAGCATGTCTATTTGAAGGTTAATGCAAAGGTAATAAAAAGTCAAAACAACTGTGTAAACACTTTAATTAGATTATGATCTTATCTACATTTCATAATCAGTTGTCAAAAATAGACCAGAAAAATTAAGTTGTGAAGAAAAAAACCAGTTTCTAGGCTTGTCAAATGAGTTGCTTATACAATAGATTTTAGTACTTTTAAAAACAATTCATGTTATTCAAACTGTTTTCAGCAAAGTTTTCTAGCACATTATTATTTTCAAGAGTAATGTTCTCCTTGTCACGGTTCAATGACAAAGATAAAACACGAAACAGTTCGAATGAACAAACAAACTTGATCCACAAAAAGCGGTAGCTGATATGAATGTCACAGAAAAGGCACATATTTTCTGTTGTTATGAAATAAAGCGTTCTCAAAAGTGAAACAATAAAAGTTTGAGTTAAATAGTAAGCTTAATTACAGTAATTCGTAAGTGTAACATCAAAACATTCTGCACATTATTTTAGGCTTGTTGAAAAGGTTTCTGTCAAGTAGATTAAAATTGTCATGATCAGACCTGATGCATGGATGGCCAGGAGATTAATTTCACTTTTGTATCCGTAAATGTTTACTTCAAATTCACTATATAAACTCCTCCAAAACATCAACGTAGCGAACGAAACGTGAAGCAGCCTATAATACCATTCATTCTTCATTCCATATTTGGGAGTCAGTCCCAGTCCTAAACAGTCGAAAATAAATGGTTTTCGAAGCTGCCGAATTTTGCAAAGGCACGTTACGTATTTATACGCTAAAAGTATCTCGATTGTGGACAATTTTAGAATTTCCGTTTTGAAATGAAGCACTTATTGTTTTTAACGGGATATATCTTACGCCAGTGGAACAAAGTTACAAGGAAACTGAAGTCATTAGATAAGAATGGAAAATCGATGCTTAGGCGCCCATTCGGGCTCCTTGAACAAAAATTTAGTCGCCCGCACTCGCAACTTAGGCGCCCCAGGCGACCGGGCGCCCGTTAGGCAGCAGCCTTGAATATTTTTACAAACAGTAAGAAAGAACCCATTTTAGTGCACATGATTGATGTACAAATGGTGTAGGTGTTCAAACATAGGTATCCAATTACAGGAACGGTAATTGGATACCTGCACCCACATGATCGTACGTCAATTACGTGACAAACAGCGCACAGAACCAATCAAAATAGAAAATTTTGTTATAGATACGATATCATCATTATCGGATATAGTCAGGTGGCTTAAGGGAAAAGCCTGGTTCTCACACGCCACCGACCTACCTGCGACATAGCTACAGGTACTGCCCGGGATACTGTTCCCGCATATGAGAACATATTCCACTGGCAACAAAGATTATCCCAGGTCTTTACCACTGGCATGCCTGCAAAGTTGACTTAAGCTCAACTTCGCTTTTCTGGAGTGCTGGCGATGAAGGTATTTTATGAGAACAGTATCCCAGGAATGTACCAGCGGCTGTGTCGCAAGTAGGTCGGTGGCATATGAGAACCAGGCATAATATAAAATTATTTAGACTGGAAGGCACCAAAAGAAAAAAAGAAAAAATCGATTAAATGTTGTTATTAAATTCTCAACCTCGGATAATGCAATTCTAGCTTTCTGATTGGTTCACTAGATCTCGGTTATCAGCCATTATACCTGCGTTTGACCTTATATGGGAAACGAGTGTGGCAAGTGCCGCTCAGTTTAAAAATTTTCCTGCGGGAAGCGAAAGTTCCATCAGAAAAATGGCAAATTTGGCGAGGTTTATAAGCTTATACAAGAAATAATCGACAGTGCATTCCCTAAAACCACACAAATACCTGCACAAAATGACATAGTTGACTCAACTACGTAAAACTGAAAGGATTGATGCGAAATGTTTAATTAAAAATACTTGTAAATGTACAACAAGAGCGAATAAACGAAGAAGAAAAGCAGAAAATAATTTACGGGAAGACCAGAAAACAGACACAATTTCATTCAGTGTTCGACGTAAAATTAGGCGCAGCACTTCAGTTAAGTTTGTTACCTTTCAATCTTGATCTTGTCCTTTTATACTTCAATAAACTTCATCGAATCTGAGTGCAATTTCGTTTCAGCATAATGTAGTAGTCTTGATGACAGCCGTGGAGCCGTAAACAAGTACAATATGTAAACACTTGCTTCGCTCGTCTTGCACAAGGCGTATAATTTCCAGAAAAGCTATTGCTTCGGATCTTCCGGTAAACCTTAATTGTTGTCACAATTTTCCAGAATGAAAAGACGATAATACGAGAAGATTTTCCGAGGAAAATCTTCAGAAGAAAACTCTCTCGCTCGCTTTCCTCGCGTGTTTCATTCAACTCAAAAAGTGAACACCGCACCACAAATTTTCCCGCCTCCTCATACTATCACTTCGTTTATATCAAAATGAAATGTCCAGTTGATTTTAACTAAAGAAGAATTTAATAAAACAATTATTCCATTCGCCCTTGTTGGATACGAGTGGTTATGCCAACTCGACGCTTCGCGCCTCGTTGGCTATTTACCACCTCGTATCCAACGCGGGCTCATGGAATAATTGTTAATTAACGGTTTCGCAAACTGTTAAACTTTTAACACGTCACACGTACCGGAAGGTCACAAGCGACATCACATTTTGTATGAGAACTCTTTTAACAATAAGCTGAATGCCATTTAACTGCATTTAAATGACGGATTATTCTTACCTGTTTTACGGCATCGAGTAATCTATCAAGGAGGTGCTGCCGTTCAGTTTCCGTGTTATGCTGCTGGCCTAGTTAAAAGTAAGTAAGTAAGTAAGTAAGTAAGTAAGTAAGTAAGTAAGTAAGTAAGTAAGTAAGTAAGTAAGTAAGTAAGTAAGTAAGTAAGTAAGTAAGTAAGTAAGTAAGTAAGTAAGTAAGTAAGTAAGTAAGTAAGTAAGTAAGTAAGTAAGTAAGTAAGTAAGTAAGTAAGTAAGTAAGTAAGTAAGTAAGTAAGTAAGTAAGTAAGTAAGTAAGTAAGTAAGTAAGTAAGTAAGTAAGTAAGTAAGTAAGTAAGTAAGTAAGTAAGTAAGTAAGTAAGTAAGTAAGTAAGTAAGTAAGTAAGTAAGTAAGTAAGTAAGTAAGTAAGTAAGTAAGTAAGTAAGTAAGTAAGTAAGTAAGTAAGTAAGTAAGTAAGTAAGTAAGTAAGTAAGTAAGTAAGTAAGTAAGTAAGTAAGTAAGTAAGTAAGTAAGTAAGTAAGTAAGTAAGTAAGTAAGTAAGTAAGTAAGTAAGTAAGTAAGTAAGTAAGTAAGTAAGTAAGTAAGTAAGTAAGTAAGTAAGTAAGTAAGTAAGTAAGTAAGTAAGTAAGTAAGTAAGTAAGTAAGTAAGTAAGTAAGTAAGTAAGTAAGTAAGTAAGTAAGTAAGTAAGTAAGTAAGTAAGTAAGTAAGTAAGTAAGTAAGTAAGTAAGTAAGTAAGTAAGTAAGTAAGTAAGTAAGTAAGTAAGTAAGTAAGTAAGTAAGTAAGTAAGTAAGTAAGTAAGTAAGTAAGTAAGTAAGTAAGTAAGTAAGTAAGTAAGTAAGTAAGTAAGTAAGTAAGTAAGTAAGTAAGTAAGTAAGTAAGTAAGTAAGTAAGTAAGTAAGTAAGTAAGTAAGTAAGTAAGTAAGTAAGTAAGTAAGTAAGTAAGTAAGTAAGTAAGTAAGTAAGTAAGTAAGTAAGTAAGTAAGTAAGTAAGTAAGTAAGTAAGTAAGTAAGTAAGTAAGTAAGTAAGTAAGTAAGTAAGTAAGTAAGTAAGTAAGTAAGTAAGTAAGTAAGTAAGTAAGTAAGTAAGTAAGTAAGTAAGTAAGTAAGTAAGTAAGTAAGTAAGTAAGTACTTTATTTAAACACATATCACCAATGAGCCAAGGGCTCGTTTAAAAGTGAACGTGTATTCTAAAAAATTACAATATAAAAAATTTAAATTTAAAAGACAATGCGAACAGGTTTTCAGGACATGTAAGCTTATGATGTAACTTAAGCTGTCGACAATTCCAAATCACGAATATTGAGTCTTGACACTAGAGAACAAATGTTTGCTAACAATAAAACTTACCACTCATGATCTGTTTCTGAGCAGACGTCACAAACATTCTAGTTGCCACAGTGAAAGGTTAAAATACGACAGCACGCAGGAACTTGTCCTACAAAGCCGTCCATAGATCAACTACTTTCGTTTTTTGCAATCTCCCGTCTCCCCCGACGCCATGTTGTTTTGTTACTCAGGCTCTTGTCGACAGCATTTGATTGAGGGAAGTTGGGAACGACTGTCCTCGATGCTCGTATAAGCAAGGGAGGTGTTTATGAAATAGGTAGTAAACTGGAAGTTTAAATTGGGATTATTTTCTTAACAGGTAAGGTATCTTTGATCGGCTGAATCTGTCAGAAACGCAAGAGGTGCCAATCTTTGCAAATGGTTTGTCTGTTACGTGAAAGGGCGTTTATAAAACGCAAATGTGAATCTTGAAATGCACAAGACATGACCTGCACGTCTCACGTCTTCGTCTGTGAGCTTAGTTTGAATGGAATTATGCAGTAATGAGATTATCAATTTCTGCTTGTATTTTCCTTTGTAAAATCCTGTAGTTAAGAATGTCTTCGGATCATAAAGAAGATGGCCATGTTAATGCTGCGGACGAGAAGCCCACCGCAAGCCCTACAAAGGATCACAGCGGCAAACGGACTTCAAGTCCGGAAACCTCGCCGCCTCACGCAAGAAAATTCCCCTTCAAAATCCCAAGCCCGGTACCCACAAGACGCACAAGGACAACTTCTCAGTGAGTAAATGACATGATTTTTTTTGCTATGTAATGAAATAGTGGTGGAGTGCATGATTTCACACAATATTCACTTACTGATCAGACTGATTTGAATTCCCAGCTGTTTGTTTTCAAACAACACATTTTTAATTCGTATTTACGGTGCAAGGTGCTGTTAATTGATTTCCATTTGGATTTTATCACCTCTGGCTTAGGGATGGTGACACGGTCAGAAATTTCTTCAGACAAATAATTTAGCGCCAATCACATGTGTGTTGTATACATGTAAACAAGTGCAATGAGATACAAAATGTATGATAAATGATGTGATGTCTATGCAAACAGGTTTGTAATGACAATGCTGCTCTCCACCTACCCTTCCCCTGTTGCTCTATTACCGCTCTATCACCACGTTTTTAGCATACAGCTGGTAATTCTACGATCTGCTAGCTTGCCCATGTTTGTCTCAATGCAGGAAAACCTTGCTTACATCACCAATGAATGAATTCACCAAATAGAGTGGTCCAACCTTGAACGCCAAAAGAAATCTGCATTTGCTTTGGTTTTGCATTACTACACACAGTAATCAAGTATTTACTTAACTAGCGCCATCCTGTTTTAGTGCTGCTCATGAATAAGTGCCATATTCCTTCTCAACAATGTGGTGCTAATCAAAGCATTGCACTGAATTGTTCAAGTTTCTCAAACTAAACAAACAAGTATAATGGTTGAGTGAGTGTTTTTCTGATGTTTTAACGAAGTTCCAGTCTGTTTCGAATTTGAATTTCAAACTAAAGAAGGAGCAGGATACCGCAGTGGAAAGTTTACTGCATGTTGAATCAAGATGTACTTGCCGTTTTTCAGACTGGATGGCAGAATTTTGCCACACATGTGCTCCAGTTTCTTTGTTGAATGAAGAATAGCTTTCCACTTGTGGCTTCTGAATGTTAATGCATACGGCAGCTTCTTTTTGTGGCCATCCATTGTTGGAAATTGATCTCCCTTGACCTCCTCGAGAAGTTGTAGGGCTGCTTTGTTTTTCTTGATTTCTTTCGTCACTAGAACTTTGCTATCGTAATTAGCACCCTGCTGTCAATGCACTGCAAGCTTCCATTCTTTAGTAGATTCTACTGGTATACTAATGCAAATGCTGTAATCTGATTGGCTGAGCTGTTGTACATTACCAGCCAGTAGTGTTCAGTGGAAGTTTAGAAATATTAGTGAATAATTCAGTTGCAGAAGGACAGTCACTGTCATGTTTGAAACATCAAAATCTTTATTGAAGTGATGAGCATGCATCCTGGCATGCATACACAGCTGAAAGTTTCAAAATTACAATTCAGTCACGACTCGCATGATTTTGCTAAAACATGAAGTAAATACACCTAGTTGTATGTAGAAAACTTATTTGGAAACATTATTTGCAGGAAAAATGAGTTAGAATTCTACTTAAACAATTAGTTTATTCACTTTTGATTTCTACGATAACTATCACCTCAAACCTCTTGTGGTTTCTGGAGTGGAAATGAAAAATGTACAGAGATCGTAACAGGCTCACTTTCTCATGGATTTGCCACTTGCCTGCATGACCCAAAGGTCAGCCTGCTTGCAGGCTTGAATATTAGATGTGTGATATTTGCTCAGCATGTTGGCATTCACTGTGATTTGAATTATTCATCCAGGTCACGAATTGCGTCAGAATCTCCAGAACAAACAGGAGTGTGCAAGAATTTCTGTCGAAACAAAGGTCATGGCTTTATTACTCCAGATGATGGTGGAAAGGATATTTTTGTGCACATTTCTGAGTAAGTGAAAATTTTTAAAATTGATATGTATTAATTTAGTTTATCAACATCTGATGAATGATGAGTCTGCAAAATTTGCATGTGTTACAAACATTAAGACGACGCTAGAATGGGTCATGTACAACGTGAAAGCTTACCCAAATCTAAGGTGGCATCTGGTGATAGATTTTCATTGATCGTATGCATGCATGTGCTGCATTTCAGACACAAACTTAATGAGAAAGTTTGTTGCAGATTTATCTTTACAAATCTTCAACATTCACTAGATCTCTAGGTAATGTGTGATAGAGCATTCTAGTCACCAATTTGGTGAATAATTTTCAGGATTTAGTCACCAAAATGAAAAATTTAGTTGCATATTTGGTACCTGTATAAGGTGCAATTTTACGTCCTGTCACCCCTTTTATATGAGAGATCCCCTGTGGACTGCTGTCATTTTTAACAGAGCAACATTACATTAAATACTGTCAAGGGAGGGGCTGGATGAATTATCCACTTTCAATAGTTAATGGTCTTGAGAGTTTTGTCTGAAATAGTATCTGTATGCTAACTGTTTTAACCTGTTTTGCATTAAATTTCTTATTTTAGCATTGAGGGAGAATTTGTGCCTAAAGAAGGAGACAAAGTTACTTTCCGTACCTGCCCATTGCCTCCAAAGAACGTCGAGAAGCAGGCTGTCATGGTAGTGCTCACTGAATTGAAAGGTGCTCACGAGAAATGGTGGAGCAATTCTTAGCAGAGATAATCACTCTTCTGAGACATATTCAATAAACTTGTTTGTGCACATTTGATACTAATAAAACACTTTTTAATCACCCATATATAATATCATTAATAATTTTAGTTAGAGAGGTGATTTCATACTGAAAAAGTGCAGAGCACTAAAAAGTATAGTGGCATGATTCGTAAAATTCTTTTGAGAGCTTATTCAATAAGAATTAAAGGATTTTGTTGCTCAAAAGTGGAATTCTGACCTAATTTTTTATCTATGCTCACCATTGGGTATTTGTGGCCGAAAAGTGCTTTTGTATTGTGCTGTTCCAGAAACAATTTTGTCACCCCCTTTGAACCCCTCTTACACTTGTAATCACTAATGACCTTCCTTGGGTGAGCGGTATAGATATTTCCAGGAATTACACAGTCATATTACTGTTAAACCAAACATTTGTTTCCTATGTCAGAATTCACAGACTTCAAGTCAACATGCCACAAGCAAGACAAAAGCAAAGACATTTTGCTATGAATGCCTTTTGCACCTTATCTCTCTTCCCCTTTCCACTTTTTCTGACCTCTGTTCCCTTCCCACATCTTTTTATGATATTATATGTAATGTGACTCTTGTGGAGCAAATTACAACAAACAAATTCTCCTTAATGGTTGCTATTCATATCATATTACCACCAGGTTAGGAGAATTCGTTTCAGTTTCAACTTTCCTTTTGGTGATTATTCCTTTTTTCTAATTAATTTTGGCATTTTCTGGACAACTTTCTGATGGCTTCCAGTTCAATTGTCCAATCAAGCTGTAGGACGTGAGTGCAACAGATAAATCCTTGAGGGTGAATATAGAACTTGACAGCTACACCTCTCAGAGTGCTTGCACTTTGATTGGCTAATCGAAATGAAAGCCACCAGAGGGATGCAAAAGGTTATCAAAAACAGTCAAATATTTTGTCAAGTGGCAATGGTACAACACATTGTGATTTTGTTTTCTTGCCAAATGTTTTTGACATTAGCTTAGTGTTACGTTTGCCATTTTTCACCAAATGTAATACTGTTAAATTCTTCACTGAGTTCTTTTGGACTTTGATCACAAAGTAGTGAATTTTATTTTGTACAGCTGAGCACTTGCCCAATCATACCCAGAGCCTGTTTTCTTTTGGTAGCAAAATCTGCCCATACCCCAGCTTGTGCAGAATGACTGGAAGTCCGTTAATCATGGACTTCTGGAATCGGGTCTGGCCAGAGTTGTGTTCTTGGTACTGACCAAAAGAAAAGTGGGCTCTGGGGGGCAAGATTGAGCACTTGTCATCATCCAATGTCAGGGCCGTAGGCAGGGGGTGCGATGGGTGCGTCCGCACCCCATCACGTGCCTCAAAGGCCTGCTTAATCTGAGAGGGAGGGTTAAAATGGCTCTCAGAATGCTGGAAAAGTGGACTTCAAGGACTTGATTTTTCAAAACTTCTCAGGGAAATATACCCCCTGATCCCCCTAGAAGCTCATGCTTCTGGCACTAGCACCCACCCAAGCAAAATCCTGCCTACGGCCCTGAATGTAATACCCACTTTTGTATGGGAGAGAATTGTTTTGGTTCAGTGATTTCTAGAATGCTAGTTCACATGTATATGCTTAGGGTACTGGTTTCGTATAGAAAACATTTTGGACATTTTGAATTTGGCTGGGCATACCAGTAATAAAAGACATTCTGTAGTAGGTTTTGTTCTCATTTGTTTTGTTTATCGCATGGGTTAAGTGGTAAATGATAAGAATGGCAAAGGCCAGAGCCCAGGGGTGGGCTAGTTGTGTGGGAATCAGGGATGACAACAAGCTAGGAATGATGGTGGAACAACGAAGTATAACTAAATTGATTGCAAGGCTGGCACTTGGGTAAAAGGGCAAAGTAGAATTGATTTGCCAGTATTTCTGCTAACAGAGCTACAATAGTCTTTTTCAGGGCCGGTGCAATTATGAAATATATGCGTCAGTTATACACTCTTTTGGTAGAGCAATACTCCTTGTCATGCTACAGGAAGTTTTTGTACTAATGAACCACCTGGCTTTAAATATACTTGAAAAGCTACTCAGAGTCTGAAACGTTTTGTAAATAAATTTTAAATATATTTCAACCATACTTAGAATCAGAAACTAAATATTGCTATAATAACATTATTATTATAATTTACGTATCATCATCATCATCATCATCATCATCATCATCATCATCATCATCATCATCATCCTGGAATCAGACCTTCTAACAAGTTAAAAATTTAATTTTACATACTGCTTACTAATTACAGCAGTTTACTATCAAAGTCAAACGCAAAAATTCAATGCAACGAAGCCTGTTTCAAACTAGTTTAAACATCACATACTTCCAAAAATTATTTTCAGAAACAGGGGTAGCACTGGTCCAACTGCTTTATTCTGTACTTAAGAACGTCTTAAGAACCTTTTCAGCCTCAAATCGTGAAAAAAATAAGAACGCTCAGCCTCGGCCCCAAAATTAGACGTTGTTATAAAAAAAGAGTGTACTCAAATTACATGTAACTTGCCGCTTAAATATGGTTTAACTTGATTAAATTTGATCGCCGTACGTAATTATTCGAAGCCTAATATTAAACCTAGTACAACTATTGTTAAGACCAAAATCGTACGTTCCTCACAAACTCATTAGCCTCAAAGTTGTCTTCAAATGTGATAACACGTTTTTTGGTGATAACACGTTTTTTGGCTCTCTTGACAAATTCTCTGTATAATCCTGTAGCACTACTTAACTCGGGGGAACACACGCTGGCTGCGGAAGTTCAGGATCTGTTACAGCAATAACTTCATCGGAGACAAACTAGAACAGGCAGACTTGGGTCCAACATACAGTTTAATCCAACAAACGTAACCAAAGAATATCATACAAAGCACTTCCATTTATGAGGAATAACGGCATTACATCATATCATTTAAAAGTCTTAACAAACATTAGATCATGTGTTTCAGAAAGCACGATTGGTTTAAGCGGAATTTAACTTTTACAACATTAATCACTTTCAAAACAGTACAGGTAGATAACAGTTATACAAAAGGCAAGTGCGGGTTCCATTACGCTTCAACGCTAATTACAGTTATGATCCATAAGAAAACAACAGGTACTTGTTACGGTTAATGAACTGGAACCAAAACAATAACTTCTATGTCGGAATTTTCTATGTTTTTATCAGCGAAAGCGAATAAATAAAATCAAACTAAATCATCGTAATTTCTCTCCTCACACAAAAATGCTAAAATAATACGATTATGAAAATTATTATAAAACATGGTAATCCTTTGGTTACATCTACAAGCTGAAGCAGTGTTTGACGAGTGCTTGGTTATAAAGAATACAAACAAATTCCACAAGAACCCAGTTGATTTACATAATTTTACGATCTGACTTTTCATCGTACTATATCATGATACTTTGTGCTAATATAAAATATAGAAATAAGTATCCAATGTTCGGCTATCATGTCTACTTGTTCCATCACAAAGCTGCATATTACCCCGGTTCGAGAGGTTTTCCTTCTTCTCAACTAATTAAGAAAATATTTGCCGGAAAGGCAGTGTTGATGCGAGTGCTAAAACCGGTAATAAAACTACCTTGCCTTCCTGTGGTCCTGTATAGCCAGGCTTTTGCTTTTCGCTTGAGTTACAAAACAAAACAGACCGGGAAGCGAGTAGTGCAACCATTAACGAACAAAAATTTTAAAAAAGGAAAAATCTCCATTCGGTTTACACAAAAACAGAAAAAGTAGAAAGGTTGCGTCAGTCTGCGGAAACATTCATGTTTGTCCGCGCTATGATTGACGCGGGTTCAAAACTGTGCATAATTCTCCTCATCATATCCTGGTAAACACCGCTTGTTAACAGGGCGTCCAGATCAAACGGTTCATTACGAGCAGCTGCTTTCATTGCAGGTTTCCTCCACAGCTCCAATAGACCCTGAATCCCATGCAGCATCCGTTTGATGTTAAGACCTTCATTGCTTAGCCAAATGTTGATGTAAACTTTGTTCCAGCCCGTTTCGAGGAATTGAGAAAACTGCTCGTCGTCGAACTCATGCTTTACTGCACATTCTCTGAGACTTGCAACTATCTTCCTTTCGAGGTCACCGAGACTTTCAAGGCCATTGTCGCTCAAAGCCAAATTAGTCAGCTCCCTGCAGATATCGAGGTAAATATCTTTCAGGTCATAATAACTGAGATAACTGTCAGTGCTTCCATGGACCTTCGTGTGTAGCCTGTTGCTTTCAGATGTTGCTGCTATTTCTTCCAGTGGTCTTACTTTTGCAGACGAAGTCAGTTCACTGCCAGCAGTCGAGTTGTCTTGACAAACGGGCCGCCACCTACCTCTAGATTGCTTTGCATCTTTTTCATCCTTAATTAAATTGTTTGCAAACTCTATTGGTCTTTCCAAAATTTGTTCAACTTTCACAACTAGGGTGTCAAGGAGCTCTGGGCTTTCGACGTAATCTTCACTGAAGAGATTGCATGATTTTACAAAGAAGTGAGATAGATGTTTCTCTCTGAGGGCTTTGATGAGGTTCCCGAGGAGTTTCATCATGCACTCGGCTCTGTTGCTTTCGGTCCACATCGCTTCTCCGGTTTCTTCGATCGTTTGCATAAGAATGGTTTTCAGATGGAATGTTACCAAACTCTCTGGCTGAGTGGAAAGATGAGCGCGATGACATTTCTTCAGACAACGGTAGCACTCGCGCATGATGTCGTTCATCTCTTGGCTTAGCAGATATTCTGCATGAGAAAAGGAAATTCTGAAGTCGCACTCTGGATTGCCGCTGTTCTTTAGAGGCTTTACTACCAAGTGGTATCCTTCCCGGATAACTTTGTCAACAATGTCAGGAGAAGGCCATTTGCGATCTCGTTTGATCCATTCTCTTGCAACCTTTGGCCAGCCTTGAGCTTTGAAAGCCGGGACAAAATCAATTCCTCCTACTCGAACATAGGGTTTTGCTTCCTCGACATCCCTGAATTTCTTTTCCTTCGATGGCGGTTCCTTCAGTTCAGGTGCTGTTCCAAACCAGAGATCTAGTTCCCGATCTAATGAAGACAAGGTGCTGTCGTCAATCGACGGCTTTTTCTTGTCGATGTCTTCGTCAGTGCTGTACATATCTTGAAAGGGAAGCACTCCTGTCACAGTTGAGAGTTCTAAATCCTCTCTTAACTCATTCCATAGATTTTGACTGTCACTTTGGTCCCCCAGTATCTCATTCCCATTATCTCGGTCGTCAATGCTTTCACCTTCACTGCCTTCGAATTCGATTCCTTGCTTTAAGTTCCTTTTTTCAGATTCTTGCCCCGGTGACTGATAAACGTCCTCCACTGGTACCGCTGTGCTTGACGTGTCTTTTTTGTTTAACCACGATACACCTTCGATCTCTCCAAGGATGGTTACGAACTGAGTAAATACATCGACGGTTAAGCTAATAGTATCTTGGATAAACATAGCTGGACTTGTTTCGCGAATCATCGAAACGAAAGAGTTCTTAAACAGCTTCCAAAAGTTGTTGAAACGATCGGCGAGTTGTCTTGTATAATCAACTTCCATCATCTCGCGCAATACCACAATAGTAAACATTTCAAATGCTGCTGGGTCGAAATGTGGGAGAGGATTAGGTCCTTTGTACGCCTCTATCATATCAGAAAACGAACCAAATGAACTAGCGAAATTGATGCTTACAGCTGGACTTGTGGCGTCGTTCGAATAAAAGGCGCGATGTAATCGTGGATCCAATAGTTTAAACATATATTTCATGCCAAGAATTGCTTCCAGGGGGCATTTGGAGAAAATCGCAGGATGGAAATTCTACAAAGCTGAAGTCTCCAGGTACTGTGTGTCTTCCACCAGGCACGACTTAAACAGAGGGTGATCAGCTCCCTTGATTCGTACGTGCATTAGATTTTCAGGTGAATATTCCAACATTTCTTCGTAGATGATGCAATCATCTGAATCCTGAAATATAATGATATCAATATCTCCGGTATCATTGGAGAAGTAGCATTTCAAATCTTCGGCCTCACTTCCATAAACACGAAACTCCATCGGAAGCCAAAGAGGCTTAAACAGCAAAATTATCTCTGAAACAAAATGGCTCTGCTCCTTCCATAGCTTATCGTCCTCGTCTAGTTCTCCAAGAAACTGGAAGAGGGCATTTAACTCCTGGCTTTGCACATCTCTTCCTGTCGCGGCCATTTCGTGGCGTCGTATGTCCCATTCGAATCGAAATGCAGCTGAAACAATACACCGAAACTCCGGGGGTACTCTCATATAAAGGTGGCGGGATGAGTGCGTGTAGACAGTAATTCATTCAGTTAAATTTCTCGACCTATACTTTCAAAGGGGATATCATAAAGTATCATAGTAGCAGCAACTGAGTAACTGC
Organism: Meandrina meandrites; assembly: GCA_963693305.1. Classification (NCBI taxonomy): domain Eukaryota; kingdom Metazoa; phylum Cnidaria; class Anthozoa; order Scleractinia; family Meandrinidae; genus Meandrina; species Meandrina meandrites. The sequence continues at coordinate 28,082,990 of OY855912.1, read as the reverse complement.
ATTGGAAGTGGAATACACCAAGCGGTTTCGGAACGCAATTCTCTAACCACGAGCTACTACGTGTATTCCCGTCAAAAGCCACATAAAGAGTCGTTTCCCATCCCCCCAGAGGGTCCCAGACCGATTCTATTTTTCCGGGAATTAGAGTTGTTTGACATGCCAGCAATTTTTTAGTAATAATAAATACGTGCTATTCCTCACATTTATCTCATATCTCACATATACAAGTATTTGCAAAACGAGAGCCATAAAAAATTTAGTTGGAGTTTCGGATCGGAAGAAGTTATGGCAACGACTGGTGTACACTCTAGTTTAGTTTGTATTTTCGATGCAGTGACAACACAAATATTTCTTCGTGAATAAATAAACCTATGCAGTCACCCTACCGGACGTAACATGATATTCAGGGCAACGTCACGTGGCGGCGTTAAACGAGCCTTCGATTTTGGCGTGTACTTGCACAAGACACATTTGTATTTCTTTGATCTCTGGGTAATGACATAATAGTTGGTCACCTGATTAGGTTTGTTCTGATCAGTTGGCTTCATATCCTGTAGCCTGTGAGTCGGCTCTCAGCTTCGGGGGCTTCGCACGGCGAGAAAGACGCGATTTTTGGCGAGCGAAACGAGCCACTGTGTAACGCGAGCGTCAAGTGAGTCCGTGAGTAACGAGAAACGAGAAACGTTTCCGAACTATAACGTTTGTAATATAAAAAACTAAACCAATGGTGTTTAAAGTGTCTTTTTGTGTACTATAAAAAAACAAACGTTTCGAGCATAACCCTTCCTCTGCGAGAAACCGTGAAGGAAAAAAGACACCAGCAATTAATCGTGCAGAATAAAGCAAAAACAAAAAGAAATTATTTTGAACAACGACGGTCCGCGAAGAAAAAAGCTGTAGGCAGCAATAAAAAAGGGAAAAAAATCGACTAAAAAAAAGGGCAGATTTCTGGGGAAGAATTATCCGGCCCCCAAGCCCGATGGAGGATAATTCCTTCAGCTGTGAGCAGCAGGCTCGAGTCAACACGCGGGGAGAGGTTATTCGGCCCCCAAGCCGTATGAGAATAACCCCTGTACTGGAAGACTCCAACCCGCTACTCTGAGATGATTAAACTATAGCAGCCGCGCCGCAGCGATACCATTTAGCCATCTCGAAATCCCTTGGGTGGATAACAGAATCAAAGGCCCTTTGGGCTGTCTCGTGTCGGTCGAAAAGAGATTAAAATATACTTTATTAAACAGTTATTATAAAAGTAAATGTTTTGCTAGGCCGCAAAAAGCTTGTTTGTTATTTACGCTTACAATATTTACAGGGAGTTCATTTAAGGACGTTCGCGCGAAAATTTTCTAGTCGATAGATTTTTCTAAAACTTTTACTGAGGACGGATAATGAGTTACTTGTGTCAGAAATACAAAAAAAAGTGGGGGTCACCGACTTCGTTTCAGAGATAAAGTCTGTAGAAAACTACCCTGATTTTGAAAAATTGGCGCACGCAATTTCGCACGGCTTTCAAGGTTTGTAGTTTAAATTATCTATGATGAGAAAACGGAGGCAAACGATCTTGGGGATATTTTGAAGAAGTGCGTCTGTTGCGTAAATAATTTTAAGTGTTGCCATCTTTTATGCAAAACTTAGCCTTGGAAGAGGCATTTGAACCCGTCGTAAGACAAAACGAAAAGATCAAAAAGCGGAATTCAAACGTGCGTGGGGCAAAAAAAATCAACCTTTTAATCGATAGATTTTTTTCATTTTCTCCCAAAACGTAGATAATCGTTAACAAAAGTGATCTGTTAAAGGAGAAGTTCACTCCAGAATGGCCATTTATTTTCTTTACGCCAATAAAAAGTTTCTACAAAAATATGTTATTCACCAAAATTTCAGCTCCCAACGAGCGCTAAATCCCTACGAAATCTTTCTCTAAAGTAGCCCAAAATTCGACAACTGAACGCCGCCATCTTGGAGCTAGTAATGTATGCGTGACGTCAAAGAGTTCAGCCTACAGTTTAGCGGGAAAATTTAAATACTCGAAACTCCTTGTTTCTTTGTAGTGGCTTTTGTTTGTCAAAATGCCTGTTTGTGCAGCTCCATGTTTCTCAAACAGAGCTTCAAGAGATACAAAAAAACCTTTCACCTTTCTTTCCTTTCAGACAGGCATTTTGACAAACAAAAGCCACTTCAAAGAAACAAGGAGTTTGAAGTATTTAAATTTTCCCGCTAAACTTCAGGCTGAACTCTTTGACGTCACGCATACATTACTAGCTCCAAGATGGCGGCGTTCAGTTGTCGAATTTTGGGCTACTTTAGAGAAAGATTTCGTAGGGATTTAGCGCTCGTTGGAAGCTGAAATTTTGGTGAATAACATATTTTTGTATAACCTTTTTATTGGCGTAAAAAAAATAAATGGCCATTCTGGAGTGAACTTCTCCTTTAAGAAAAAAGTAGGGGTCACCGACCATTTAAGCGAGCAAACTGCAAGCGAAGTTATCGCAACGGCTACTCACCCTATATTTGTTTGGAAAGTTTCCTCAGCGCGCGCGCTTGATGTATGACGTGGCGTAGCGTTGCGACAGGAATTACGTGCGCAGTAAGGATGCGCATAAACAATTAGCGCGAACGTCCTTAAGACTTTCGCGCCACTAAAAAAATAGGTGTTTTTAGAAAATTTACCATATCCAGGGATAGGGAAAGCAGAGACGGGGGAACATTTTGCTGGGATAATATTTAGTCTTCTTTTTCCGGCCATACGCGGGAAATAAAAATGGCGAACAGGCGGGGAAACAAAATGACAGAACACATATTATTTATGATTTTTACCAAAAAAACGTCCTCTCTATTCCCGACGCAAACTAAACTTCGTTAGTGAATAGGCACTGTCGCCAGCTAAAAGGGGCCTTATTTCTGTTCCATTTATATTGCCTGTTGAACCACTAAGAATTTGCGTTCGCTGTAAGTTCATAAAAAACGTCATCTCTTCTGCGTGCATTGTGTGTCGTTTATTAACAGATAACGTCAACGCTTAATATCATCGTGGGATTGCCTCGAATCTGTTGCGCTTGATAGACCGATCAGAAGAGCAGTATAGGACTGTGAACTAACTACAGCAATAAACGTAAAAGAAAAGAAATAAATTTTAAGAACAGTAAAGCGTGCCTGTATTTTACATAATAAGCCCTTTACAGTAAATACTCCTAACCTACAGTCTGATTAACCAGCGCGTTAGCTGCGACCTCTTTGTTAAGGAAACATTATCTGTTCTTTAATATGAAATTCCGGCGGCCTCACAAAGCAAATGTTGACATGGCGGGAAAATTCCGCGGCCTCACAAAGCAAACACGCATGGAATGGACCATGGAATGCACCTTCTCCCCACCGCATATTCTCGTGTCGTCATGACGTTGTCATGACGACACGAGACAAAAATGGCTTTTTATACTTGGTTTTAATTAATTTGGCTGAGATCGAGTGCGCACTCAGTTAATCGCCAGTCTACTGTTATAGTTTAACACTTGTTCACATGTCGATCGATTTAACACCGATTTTGACTTGATAATGACATTCCTGCAGCTAGCGTGGTGAAAGTTATAGACTTTCAAAAGTAACTGGTGATTCGTTTTTTATTGCTCTTTAGCTTAGTAGACGCTCGAGGAGAAATATTCGCTTCGCTCACTTTAATAATTTTCTTCGGAACTTTTGTAGAATACATGAGGTAAGCTTCCTAGTGGACTGAAGTTTGAACAAGTTCGAAAAAATAGAATTTGTTTCTGCTCGGGACGGGCTTTTTGTAGCGAGTCCCTGCAGAAAATTATTATTACAAAAATCTGTAAAAGCGACCGAATGTCTTTAATCCACGAACTAACCATCAACCAGCAGGTTAAGTAACTAGGCAAATGTTTCGGCGGCAGAATTTTAACGAGAAGAGTCTTAAAAAAGATTTCAATTTGCAAAGGCCGGGCTGTGAACATGTGCTTAGGGACGGACCATTAGAAAAGTGATGGGGGGGGGGGGGGGGGGGGATTTTTGGCTTGCAAGAATTTTTTTTTTGGCCTATTGCCTGTGCAAGAATTTTTTTTTTTCACTGCAGCGCTGTGCACGAATTTTTTTTTTTTGATAAAATCTGCTTCATGCACAATTTGCTATTGAATTTATTAAAAAGAGTGCTTCTTTGATTTATTACATAGCTTGTACTTTAACGTCACTTTCGTGTATTCCTCTTATATTACCGCATGTAGAAAATACTATTGATCCAGCTATTTAATACTGATGTCAATTTTCCTCGGCTCGCATAAACATGTACAGATGCAACTTACCAAAGACGATTTATACGCGCGGCTTTGCTGTGGACAATCAACTGATGTGTTTCCAATCTCGTATAGTGCTGCTACAGAAATGCTGGCTCAGACTTGATAGTGCTGCCAGGAAAATTTTTGGGAACAATAAGCATTGCTTGAAGTCTCGCAAACGCCTATAATGGCACTTAAGCGAGGAAAACTCCATAATCCATAAGAAAGACGATTCGCTGAATATGTCACTGAAAACATTACGACCACATGAGACCTTTTTCAAAACCGCGAATGCAGAGACTGCGAGGCAAAAGGAACAGATCTGCGGTCCTGGCAACCTCCTGGGCAGAATTTTTTTGAGGCCAAAGCTCGTCATGCAAAATCAGTTGTGCCAATTCTGAGACTAACTGTTTGTTTATGCAGTTCACTAGTATTTTGACAATTTTCGCGAAATATAGTTCCCGCGAAAATAAGTAACAATAAGGTATTAAAATCGGCAGGGGAAATTTGCCGAACGCTTAACGCCGAATGCGAAACAAAATCGCCGAAACAAGCGATTGTACCATTACCATTATTGGGAACTAACCATAAACACGCTAACCTGGGCCTTTTTTTAAGCCAACCTGAGCGATATCCAAACTAACCGGAATGCTTTTTAGGCTAACCTGAGTGCAAGCACTCCGGTTGGGTTTTGCTTGCTTCGGTGACTTTGTTTCGCGTTCAGCCTTCTGCGCGGGAGGCCCATTTCCGTAGGGGAGTCCGGGGGCATCCTCCCCCGGGAAAATTTTGAAAATCTGGACATGCTCTAATGCCATTTGGTGCATTTTGAAACACTTTTCGAGAAGAATTACAATTTTGGTTTAATGTCAAAATAAGGCCCATCTTGTGCATGAATTTTTTTCTTTGGGGTTTTCCTTGCATGAATTTTTTTTTCGGACATTTTGCCTTGCATGAATTTTTTTTGGTTTTTTTCCCCACCCCCCCCCCCCCCCCCCATCACTTTTCTAATGGTCCGTCCCTTATTTATCCAATAATTGAAATATCAAGAATAATAAGCTATTGAAGCAATTTGAAATTAGCCTAGTTACTGCGTATAAAGTGTACTTCGATGCTGTCGCATGACGGCTATTCAGTTAAACTTTAGTTCTATAACCACTTTAAATAAACGGCACGCAATGCATGCAGAAGCGATGACGTTTCACAAGGGGTCTTTAAGAATTTTCAGGAAATTTGACAGAAAATTTCAAGAAAGTTAATAAAAATAGCTGACAACTTCTGTGTTGAATGATTGTTCGACAAAAGTTGCGTTATGTTGCAGGGAGATATCTGATACTGACGACATATGATACAAGGTCAAACGCTGTCTTGAACTTGTTGAGCCCTTTTGTTTTAAAAAAAAATTAAAGATTTCTGTTTACTAAATCTTATAAAACACATCAAATATAATTAGTCTCTTTCACTTATACTTAGAATTAGTCCTTTCTAACTGCCCGGGAGTATTTTGCTTTAAGTTCTATGCAGTGCTTTCTTGTTGAGTTAAACATGATTTCTTTTCTACTGACGTTTATTCCTGAACAACTTCTGTGTTGAATGACTGTTTGACAAAAGCTGTGTTATCTTGTAGCGCGACATCTGATACTGACGACATACGATACAAGGTCAAACGCTGTCTTGAAAATGTTTAGCCCTTTTCTTTTAAAAAATGTAAAGATTTCTGTTTACTAAACCTAATAAAACACATCAAATATAATTTATGTCTTTCGTTTATACATAGAATCAGTCCTTTCTAACTGCCCGGGAGTATTTTGCTTTGAGTTCTACGCCGTGATTTCTTGTTGAGTTTTACTTGAATTCTTTTCTACTGACGTTTATCCCTGAAGTTAGTTCCAAATTCTATTCGGTTCTAGAAAGATCGGTAGATTGCAACAGGCAACAGATCCCGTCCGTCCACCCGCACGACGACAAGAACAAGAACACAAACCATGCACCTAGTTCCCAATGCTCTTCGGTTCAATTCAGGGAGTAATCGCGCTCACACCGTAACACCAAAAATTCCATAAATTCCATCGCTTTTTCGCTTTACAGCATTAACCGATGACGTCATTATATGACGTCATCGCTTAAAAAGGCTTTAGACATCTTGCGATTAAGAATTCCATTAAAGATATTTTCACATTTAGTCACCTTCTGTCGCCCCTTCTCCCCCTGATCAGTGTTGTCCGAATTTCAGGATTATACTCAAACCTTTAAGCAACAACTTTGAAATGGGGAGGGGGGTTTAGAGTAAAAAGACATTTGTTTATTTTTTTAAAGAATAATTCGATTTTCGGGTGAGTGTTTCCTGAATCTTGAAACTGGTTGTCTCAAAGTGTTCTGTTGCTTTGACTTTATGACAAGAACTGAGGAAATTTCCAGTACTTTATCTTTCCAATGCCACCTTTTCAAAAGGCAGTATTTCATTTTTAAAATGGCACAGTAGTACAGTTTTTCCACTTTCGGTTTTGGCATAATTGGCCCTAAAGTTGTTCGAAAAAGGGTACGTGTTCAACAATACGCGTAACACACTGGATAACGCAATGAACAGAGAGTTATACGTTCTGATCTCCTTGTGGTGATGCTTAGCCGAAGACAGGTTACACCCACAAGCGTTTATCACTCGGATCAGAGATCTCAACACAGCACTGCAGGTCAAAATCGTGCAAGGAAATCAGGAAAGCACAATTCGGAGAGTGCAAACCATGCATTCCGATGCACAATTTGAGGCTTTTTGTACAAGCACAGCAACTGTGTCCTTGCACACCTTGGGCACGTTACAGCGAGGCGAAATTCGGCTATCTTGGCGTTTCCCGAAATGTGAAAAAAAATCATCTATAGGCTGTATGACTACACGTCAGTTTTGTTACCTCTTCGACCATGGTTTTCTCTTCTTTTCAATGTTCCTTTGCAAAATACCTCAAAACTAACTTTTTTCTCTGCATTTTAGATTTTGATACCGTTGTCATGATTATTCAAGCCAAATCTATAGATTTTATTACAAACAACAACAACAAGCTTTATTTGCATGACTATAAGTACATACAGTATTGCAAAAGCGTAAAACAAAACTTATAACAATCATAATTATGTAATAGGAGAAAAGCAATTACGTGTGTGTTCCATCACTTTCATTCGATAAAAGATTATTTCTTAAAGATAAGCATCTCAAGATGAACTTCATCAGTTGAGTATTTAAATAATAATTATCAGAATTCATTAATTTTTTGGTGGCTTGCATAGGAGGTAATTGTGTTATGTTTGGTATTTGATTCTTACACTGCCCTCAGTAGTCGATCCGTTACTACCAAACTCATGGCGTGCAGGAAACCGGGTTTCGGACGATTTACACGGTTTACAAGGTTTACACGGTTTACACCTTTAAAAAATAGATTATTATAACCTTTTAAAGAAAGTGTTGTTAACCGCTGTAAACCGTCATTTACATGTAAACCATAATAATTTCTCTCTATTTGCCGCAGACAACTTTTTGTAGGTTTCTGTGTTGATGCTGAATATCAAGCTGAAGACTATTGGTTAGCTTTGGCTAGCTGAGGAAAAAAACAGCAATTAATCGTGTAAAATAAACCAGAAAAAAAGAAATTATTTTGAACAGCGACGGTGCGCAGAGAAAAGGGCTGTACTTAAAATAGTAAAAAAAATCGACTAAAAAAAAAACGATAAAGAATAACGGATTTATGGGGAAGAATTATCCGGCCCCCAAGCCCGATGGAGGATAATTCCTTCAGCTGTGAGCAGCAAGCTCGAGTCAGCACGCGGGGAGAGGTTATTCGGCCCCCAAGCCGTATGAGAATAACCCCTATACTGGAAGACTCGAACCCGCTACTCTGAGATGATTAAACTATGGGCGCATTCTTTTGGGGCTATTCCGGAATAGGAATACTTGGAATAGACGGCGATCGCGTTCTTTTGGGACCTATTCCGTTTTCGGAATGAACGGAATGCTATTCTGTTCATTCTGCTCCCGATAGCAGAATGAACGGAATAAATGGAATACGGTTTACTCGGAAGAGGCAGAATATGCGTTCTTTTGGGATAGTTTTGGCGGGAAATCATACGTGACTGGTCGTCCCAGGTCGCCAGGCTCGAAAAAGTGGAAAATTGTTCAAATGTTCCTCTGCTTATTCTGATACATCTTTTGAAGTCACTCGTGGAATAAAGTGGGACAGTTTCCTCGACAAACCCTTGTATGCGAGCATGCTTTAGGCGATGTCCTGCACTACGCAAAGCAATCAGCAGCACAAACAATTCTTTGCAAACTTCCATTTAAGGCCTCTAGTAAATGCATCTAATCGAAAAATAGAGGAAATAGCCAAAAAGCTGGTAATTATGGGCAAAGGCTTCAGCCATGTCGCAACAATTTTTAATTGCAGAAAAAAAATTAATTTTCGCAGCTCGCGCGTGCGCAGGTACAGTAGTTTTCAGGTTACCTCTGCCACCAGTATTCCCTTTTCAGAATATGCATTCTTTTGGGAACTGATATCTCGTGTATTCTGTTATTCCTAAACCGGAATGAGAATAGCCAGAATAGTCCCAAAAGAATGCGCCCTATATCAGCCGCGTCGCAGCGATACCATTTAGCCATCTCGAAATCCCTTGGGTGGTTAACAGAAAAATTGGCTTTTTATACTTGGTTTTAATTAACTTCCGCCGGATATTGACTGAGATGGAGTGCGCACTCAGTTAATCACCAGTCTATTGTTTTAGTTTAACACTTGTACAGATGTCGATCGATCTATCACCGATTTTGACTTGATAATGACATTCCTGCAGCTAGCGTGGTGAAAGTTATAAACTTTCAAAAGTAACTGGTGATTCATATTTTATTTCTCTTTAGCTTAGTAGGTAGACGCTCGAGGAGAAATATTCGCTTCGCTCTCTTTAATAACTTTCTTCGGAACTTTTGTAGAATACATAAAGCGAAGCTTCTTTAGTGTATTGAATTGTGAACAAGTTCGAAAAACTAGAATTTGTTTCAGCTCGGTACGGGCTTGTTGTAGCGAGTCCCTGCAGAAAATTATTATTACAAAAATCTGTAAAAGCGACCGAATGTCTTTTGGCCACGAACTAACTATCAACGAGAACGTTGAGTAACAAGACAAATATATTGGCAGCAAAATTTTAACGAGATGAGGCTTAAACGAGATTTCAAACTGCTAAGGTCGGGCCTTGTACATGCGCTTATTTATCCAATAATTGAAATATCAAGAATATGACTTTAAGCTTAATGATGGGGTTAAATTAAGCTGAAGCAATCTGAAATTAGCCTAGTTACTGTGTATAAACACGATAAAGTGTACCTTGTTGCTGTCGCATGACGGCTATTCAGTTCAATAAGTTCAATAACCACTTTAAAAAAGGCTTTAGACATCTTGCGATTAAGAATTCAATTCAAGATATTTTCATATTTAAGACTGAATCCGCCAGGACTTCGAGTAGTTGTTGGACGAAATTATGTACCAAAATTATTTACACCTTATTGCAAGCTTTTGTGTTACTGCTTCAAACATCTTATCAAAAGAAATCTTTTCTAACAACACCAAACATCGAAAACCAATCTCGAAGTTCCGCTGAATTCCACTAAATTGCCTATAGCTTGTGAACATTAAATTTCATTTTCTCAGGCTCTGATAAGAAATTGTTGTACCAAAATTATTTACACCTTATTGCAAACTTTTGTGTTACTGCTTCAAATATCTTATCAAAAGAAATCTTTTCTAACAACACCAAACACCGAAAACAAATTTTGAAATTTCACTGAATTCCACTGAATCGCTTAAAGACGATTTTACAAAATGGCTGCACGTGAGAATTTCCCTATAGCTTGTGAACTTTGAAATTCATTTTCTAAGACTCTGATAAGAAATTGTTGTTGGTGTTATCAGTGATAATTACTTACATCTTTACCTTTTATTTAGGGTAGAAAATAACGCAATAGGATTTAAATTATTCTGGTACTCGACTTTTGTCCAACTTAGATAGATATTGCTCGACTTCCTGGTTGATTCCGTCTTAATCATCTTCTGCCGCCCCCTCTCCCCCTGATCAGTGTTGTCCGAATTTCAGGATTATACTCAAACCTTAAGCAAGAACTTTGAAATGGGGTGGGGGGTTTAGAGTAAAAAGATTTCAAACTACAAACTACGATAGAAAGTAAGATAGAAAAAAAGGTTTGTGAGTAGGAGACTATTCTAATGTACGAAGATGTCTTCCATGGATTGATATCGATGTCTTTATCGGGGTCAACCATGCTGGCATCGTTGGCCTCGTCGATGTTTGAGGTGATTCTTAGAAGGGGGGTGGGGTGGGCTTATATTTGACACGGGGATCTTAATGCAAACTTTGTACCTCAAGCGGGCGCTTAGATACGAGCGTTTATTTGAGATTGAGCGTTTATTTGATCATTTACAGTATAGTTGTTTATTCTTTCTATAGCACTAAATAAGCAAACAATGTTCATAGCATTAGCTTACAAATTCTTGTTATATTCTTTTAGAACATTTAGTAAAGAAATAAAAAACGCATCCGAGTGCATTGTTGAGTTATATAAGCACGCGGGGATTTTTAAGAACACGCACTTCTCGAGTGTTCATAAAAATTCCGAAGTGTTTATATTGCTCAACAATGCATTTTTATTTCTTTTATAAAATGCTTAGGAAATAGCGCGCGCTCAAACTCATTACGCAAGCAGCGTGCACTATAACTCGATAAAACACGCGTGTGACGTAAGCAGCGTGCTTTATGGAGCCGTAATGAACTCGAACTGACCAATCACAGCGTGCGCAATTACTCGAACATTTTATAATACTAAACATTGGCGTACGGGCCGGGGGGGTCGGGGGGGGGGGGGGGGGTCTGCAGCCCCCCCAAATTTTGGGCAACTCAGATTTTTTGGGCAGCAAAAGAAATTTGGGCAAAGCCAGTTTTAAAAGAAGTTTCCATGTTTTTGTTTTTTGAAGAGATAGATTCTATTTTAACCTGAAGTCGGCCTGGTAAAGACAGTTAAATTCACAAGAGACAGTGGTTACCCAGCACGTGATGAGGTTCTGGTTATTAATGTAGTACATATCCTTGCAGTGATACCTGCTACATCATGTTCAGCAGAACGACCATTCAGTGCGTTGCGCAGATTGAAAACTTACCTGCGCAGCACCATGGGGCAACAACGTGTCAGTAATGTTCATCGCACTTATTAACATAGAAAGGGCATATGCCAACTCTGTAGTCAACAATGACATGGATCGTATCATTGATACCTTTGGCCGTCGAAATGGCCGAGACAGCTATTTCTTTTAACGTGTTTTATGAGCTCATATGATAGATTCATTTGTAAGAATATTTTCACTTCGTAAGTAGGCCTATATTAGAACATCGTATATGACCCTCGTGTCTTTTCGACTTTTTCGTAAAAATTTGGGCAACTTGCGAGAATTTTTTGGGCAAATGGTTCACCGCCCCCCTGGTAAAAAAATTGCCAGGCATTAACCTTTTCACATGGGAGGGCAATATGTCTTAGAATAAACTTAAATAGCCTCATTATCTTATAATTCCCACACTACACTATTTTATTGAAAGGAAGCTTTTCTCGGCTTTACATTAACATTTGTCTGATTTCTCTTTCAAAACTTCAGTGCATATCAAGAAAGTAACCTTTTCAAGAGCGCCGCGCTCCATCTCACGATATTCTTAAATAGCTACATCGTTACACAAATCCCACATTGCACAATCTTATTTAGTCACTTGATGTGACAGCAAGCTTTTTTTGGTTTCACTGATACAACTTCTGTAGCACTAAATAATAAAAAGATTCAAAGGATGAGCTCAAAAACTCTTGATCAATTTTCTGTAAACGTTTTAGTACTAATTGAGGCACGAACTCGTTAAAGAGGGTACCCTGTCTCACAAAAAATGCGACAGGTTTCCATTGAGCTATATGGTTACAAAAATTTTAAATCAAACTATCTCATCGAGTCACATGACGAGACCTTAAGCTTGTCTCCTAATCTTAATTTGGATTTTGTTTCATATATTTGTCTATTCGTTAGCACCAAATAAGCAAAAGTTCATGAGTTCAGCCAGCATACTCTTGAGCTATTTCTCTATGAACGTTTTACTGCTATTTGATCGAGGCAGTAACTCTTTTAAGATGGCACGCTGTCTTACAATGGAAAAAGTACTCGTGTTTCATGTTCATTCAGCCAACATGAGATATTCAGATATTTCATCTAAAAGTGTTCAGTCCGTGGGTAATAGCATGAGTAATGCTTGAAGGCAGGTTCTTTTTTAGGCATTGTAGTGATCTGCCTCCAGCATTTTCGTCGAGAACATAGCAATCCACGCTATGAAGTTCCTTCCTCCCATCCTCTCCGCCAAAGATGTAAACACACCTTTCAAGACTGACAATGCCAAACGCAGCACGTGGGATAATTAATTGAGAAACGAATAATTAGTTGAGAAACGAATACTTTACCATTTTTTAATACATTACCATTTTTACGAAAAAGTCGAAAAGACACGAGGGTCATATACGATGTTCTGATATAGGCCTACTTACGAAGTGAAAATATTCTTACAAATGAATCTATCATATGAGCTCATAAAACACGTTAAAAGAAATAGCTGTCTCGGCCATTTTGAAAGAGTGATACGCACTCCTACAATACTCGCAATAAAGATACTATAAAGCTCCCCAAAATCAAATACAATTGGGGAAAACATCGTTCGCGGTACCACTGTTTCAAAGACTTTAATGAGTTAGAGAGAACTGTAAGAAACTCAGCAAGTTTGCCAATTATTAAAAAGTGTCTTTTTTCTGCTTTTTATAATTAAGTATTTTAATCCTTGTAGTGTATCTCATTTTATTGTAAATATTGATTAGGTTTTTAGCTCTAATTTATAGATTTTTATTTGTATTATTGCATAATATATATCTAGTGTTAGGACCTTCATGTAAACCACTTCTAGTGATGGAGTTTCCTAATAAAAGATTGTTATTATTATTATTATTATTATTATTATTATTACTTCACATGTTGCTTCAATAATTTCGCAAGACATGTCGTGGTAGCCTCGAACCACAATGATCTTCTCGCCAGCAATGGCAGCAGCACCAGCAGATCATATCTGGCCCCTGCTCCCACTGATCATTCGAGTGCTTGTAGCATACCATGCTGTTAAAGACAGGCTTGGTCATTGGTACCTGCGATGACATATATTACATCTTCAAGGAGAGCTGCACAATAAGCAGCATGTGGTAATTCCATTGGCGACAGGTCTTTCCACTTATTGCTCTTTCGACTGTACTTTTTGGCATTATTTATTGGGTGCAGATCACTATCTCTGCCACCAATCATGTAAAGCTTCTCCATGTGTGAGGTAAATGAGCAATGAGAAGAGGATGACGAGTTTCCTTTACTTGAAAACCATTTTTTTTCGCAAAGGGTGGAAATGAAACAACGGGGTAGCTGCTGTACCACCCACCACAAACAGCTGACCAGTACATACAGCAGCAGCATGTCTTGTGCGAAGACAGGGCATTTCGGGAAGAGGCAACCACTTCTCAGCTAGAAGAAACAGCGAAACCAAAATTATTGCCTCAAGGCACCGATTCCTCCCTGCAATTATCGTGGCCGCCAGTGAGGACAACTACTAACTCCTTGTTTTTAAGGAACAAGCGAGGATTTTGCATGAGAGCTTGAAGATCGTCTGGAAATAGAATATAATATAATTGCTATACATGTTGGGCTATTTACGACCAACTCTCCCGTGCAAAGAATTTCTCTAAGACTATACTTAGACATAGAAAAACTCTTACACATTTGTGCAGCTCTGGTAAGAAAGATTGTCTTGATGAACCGTCGTGCTTTACCCATTGAATCGCAGCCTCGTAAACCTCTTCCTCTTTAGTTAAAATGATTTGGTCTTGAGAGATGGAATCCAGGACACTAACTTAAAAGCATCTGATTGAACTACAGCGGAAAAATCCAGCAACATTTGTGAGTCTCATTTGTGTCGCTTAGGGCCGATTCGCACAGCGGACAAGTTTTAAATGTCATAACATTTTTGAAAAAACAAAATTGTCGCGACAAGTCAGAGACATTTTGAAGAAAACAAAAGATGTAATTATTAGTACAATAGCTCTGCACGTGCTTCTGGCATTCTAGTACATTTCTCGGCACGGTCGTCTTGTGCAAACACCAAATAATCAGGCAGGTCCACGTGGTGAAAAATTTTAAAACGATTTGCATTTGAAGTGCGCGTGTAGTGATGTTTTTGTGCTCGTGCGGGGAAAATGTCGCAAGTAAACTATTTCTTTCCCCCTCCATTTATCGGCACAAAGTGGTTCCCTCCGCATTCATTTGTTCCAACCCCGGTATTACCATCCTTCCACGACCTCACCTCGACACACAAACATGTTTTGCCGCCTATCGCGGAAAAATTTCGCGTGTTGTTTTTTAGTACAATCCAGACCAAACACAATAGCCAATCAACAACGTATTGTTATCTGGCATTACGAGGGGCGTTGGAATGCGACTTGTCATGACTTGTCCTGCCTTGAGGCAGGACATCGGCCCCTTTGAAGATTTGTCCGTTTTGACAAAATTTGCCCTTGTCCAACAAGTCGTTCGCACTTGTTTCTGCGATTGTTTAACAAAATGTATCGCGCGTGCAAAACGGACCAATCATAAGACAACTGCTTCTTTGTTTTCCTGAATTGTTTGACAAGTTCTAGGTCTCAAAAAACGTATTCGCACTTGTTTTCTGTAACAAGTGACACATTAATGATGAAATCTACCAATTGTTACAAAATTTGTCCGCTAGTGCGAATTGGCCCTTACATTCATATCAGTTTTTTTATATTCGGCTGAGTTTTCGCACTAGCCTGCGACTAGCGGGAATTGCTTTTTTTGCGGCCGCATGCTTCTGCCTTGGCCGCCAAGCCGCGAGGTGATTGGCGCTCCGCCGCTCGCTCAAGCGGGCTTCGCCCGTGCGAGAAAAAATTCATTCGTGCCCACTTATCACGCCAAAAAGAAATGAAAAGATCACTCGTGCCCGCTTATCCCGCAAGCTACGCAGGCTATTTACGCACTTTCTTTGGAGATTTTCATTATAGAATGTACGGGTTATTTTTAGGCTACGAGGGAATTGATATTCTGACCAAAACAACCAACATGTGTGCCAAACAAGGTTTACAATAGGTTAAAGTTTCCGAATGTACGCACTTGGGATTTTGCAATTGCTTGAAAGTACTGACAACTTTTGACCATGCGGAAGATTTTCCGGGAAGTCTCAAACAAAAGCGTTGAAAAGGGAACTAGAAGGAAGGTATGAGGTTGTTTTCTTTACTTGTAGTTTTAATCAGTTCAGTTTCTCATATTTTGAAAAGAAAGCGTCAAGGGAAATTTGAGTGTTTACGCATTGTTTCTGTAAGAAAATCCACCCACATTTGAATATGAAGAATGATCAATACGTCAAAACCGTTGGTTAAACGTAACATGTTGTGTATTTCAAGACTTCGATCTATTGTTATATCGTAGCACTTTATACACTTGTATAAAAAAAACATGTATAAATTAGGAAAATGCGTTTTAAAAAGGTAACATTTCTTCAATACAAAATAGCGTGAAAAGGAATAACTGTATTTGAATGCTTTTATTAGCCGTCACTCTGGTCTGTCCGAGCTTGTTGAAAACAAAACTAAACATCGTATATAACATTCTTGCTGGCCGTTAAATAGGGGTAACAACAATAGAAAAACGCTGGCTCCGTTGTAATAAAATCGCGAACGTGCCGGAATCTCGGAATACCAAACCAGCCAGGCTCGTGTAATCAGGCCCTAAAAGTACACATTTTGATAATATATATGTAGGCAGGCCTAACAGCGGAGCTACAATTTATTATTTTTTTGCTCGAGCACTATTTCTAAGCTTGTTCTATGGCCCACATAGGTAGAAAATAAATTTTAATTGGTCATGCTTAAATTAAAAACCTCTCACGGTTTTGTTGACGAAAGCTAAAAATGAAATTGACGAGTGCACTTTATTGGGTTCCTCACGTACGCACGTAAGCGCACACAAATCTTAATTTAAACTTTTTACAACGTTTACTGAATACACCTCTATGAGTTAATGTAAAAGGGACTTCAATGACCTTGTTTTGATTTATTACAAAAGAGACACAAATCAGTCAGGGCAAAAAAAAAATCAACTCAAGGCAAAAACAAAATACAGAAAAACAAAGTAAACTCGCTGCTAAACGCAGTAAACAAAATGAACTCACACCAACTGAGAAAATCGCGGCGGCAAAACAAACTCTGCAAATTTGATGGTGCCAGCTATAGATAGATAGATAGATAACTTTATTTTACATGGATCGAACACTTAGCTAAGAAGCTAGTTTGCAGGTTCTCCATGAAAACACATAAAGTAGTTCTAAAAATTCTAAAAAGTACTAAAAATTCAGGTCTAATTAGACCTAGCTATGTAAATCATTTTAAAGTAGTCTTTGTGTGAGAATTGTGGCAGTTTGTGATTTGGGAAGTGGTGCAAGCTAACTTAGAATAGTACGCTTGCAATGTTGTTTTGAATCGTCGTCTTTTCGTTGAAGTTTGGTTGCATGATTAACTGATTCTGTTTTATCGTATGCGTTGCTAAATACCTTATAGAATTTTATGCAGAGAACTGAATCTATTTTCTTCATTTCTGGTAAAGATGCGGTAGGTAAAGTCTGAACTCGCTCAGCCAAGCACAGTTAACTCGCAACGATCGAGGACCGGCGGAATATTCGTTTACGCATGGATTTTCTGTACGTGTAGTTTGTATAATTTGCAAATCCAATAATGAACAGGTTTGAAAGCAGCATTAGGTCTAATTGAATTATAAATGTTTACGGGAAGACCTGAAAACAGGCACAACGTCAAATTCGTTCATAAATGAAGTATAAACAGATTATCACAATAAAATTAGACCTATGTTTAGTGCATACATTTACGTTTGTTACCTCATTTTTGGAGAAGGCTTGTAAAGCTTTCAAACCAGCCCAACAATATTGGAGACGAACACGGCAGTTTCGTTATAAGTTTACTCCAACACATGATTTATCAGCGAATATAAATTTCTCTCTTTCCATCGGTGTAGCCGTTAACAGTCTTTTATCCTTCACTTCAGTGAACTTGATTGGCTCTGAGTTCACTTTTATTTGAACTCAATTAATTTTCAGCCTTTCTCAGCCGCAGGTCAAACCATAGACATCAACTGTCGCTCTTTTTGACTTGTAGTCCGATATAATCTTGTTCAAGACAGCAATTATTTTGGATCTTCCAGTAAAGTTTCCTTGATGTAGATGAGTAAACAGAGCGGGAAATATTCACGAGGATCTATGATGAAAAATGCAGAAAGAAACCGTTTCTGTAGATTGTGTTGGCTGGATCTGTTGAGGTTTTGTAGCCGCGGCAAGCCGCGAAAAGCGCGCGAAAAACAAAGCCTCGTTTCCTGTTTCTGTTTAAGACCTTCTAAATATCCCGGATGACTATGGCGAACCATGCCGCTACGCCTAGTCACGATGACCATGAAAACTCAAACGCATGACTTGTCATTTTCTATGCTTATGGAGCTAGCTATGTTATGAACAACGAAATTACTGAAAACGTCTGCTTAAAATTATTATTTTTTTATTTTCAGGGGATGTTGGCTCGCCTCAAAAGAGCTCGCCTCTGTATCACCCATAAATGTAATAAAAACCATAAATGTAATAACAACCATAAATGTAATAAAAATTAACCATAAATGTAATACTAACCATAAATGTAATAACTTTTAACCACAAATGTAATAAATCCACTAACCATAAATGTAATAAAATTTGCCCATAAATGTAATAAACTGAACAACCATAAATGTAATAAGGCTTAACCATAAATGTAATAAACTGGCTATGACTTCCGAATCAAGGGGCTACAAACTTGTCATTCTCTTTGTGCACCTCTTACTTCAGGACACGGGACTCGTGCATCAAGTTAGTGTTTTAATTAACCCAGAAACCAATACCCAAGAAGCTATAATTATGGTCTGCGAACATTAAGGAAGTACCCAAGTATGATTAGAAAGTCTATATACCGGGACGTTTGAAGTGCTGGTGGTTGATGATATTTCATTTATTTGAAAGAGATTGAGGTTCTCTTTGAGTCAAGACGAATTCAGTCAAACATCACTTTATGCTTTATAAGGAATACGCCTGTTTAAATTTTTCAAACTTTCCCGTATATCCACCAGGATTTGCAAACTTGTACTCTCCATTTCCCCGTGCCCACTCATGCTTTCCTGCCGACGTTATACGCCCTTAAAACCAATGTCAAGTAAAGTGGTAGGGTGGGGAAGGGGATTGGATGTTCCCTATTGGAGCCAGAACAATCTACAAAGATGGGACTCTCGGGCTAGAACTGCTGACTTGAAGGTTGGTTGGGTGGGGCAGGTGATCCAAGTTTCATACTAAGTGTTAAACAGAGAAGATATGCTAGTCATCCCTTGAGGCACATGTTAAATACAAGGGTAAAATACTGGACAACATTCTATAGAACAAACCTCGGTTTATTACAACGTTAACACAAAAGCGGGAAGTAATTATTAAAGATATTGTGTGAAGAGTACCTGTTATTGTTGATTTTCGAATATATAAAACAACCTTAACATATATTTTTACATTTCCTACAAAAAGCTAGTGCTTCCGTTCTATGTCCTGGAAAGTATAGCTACTTCTTTCCTTTTTTTCCTACTTCTTTCCTTTTCTCCAAATGATGGCTGTTACATAGTCCGTTGTCCGTATTACTGAGGTGTCACACTCACTATGTCACTATTCACAGCAAAACCTTATTAGACCTATACTTTGGGGGCTAAATTTCTTTGGTAAGTTTGGTCTCGTTAGGGTGTCTCGGGAAAAACTGCAATGTATGTTTCATGCCGTATGTTCCTCGTTTAGGATTGCACACGAAGAAATAGCATTTTTGTTTCTTTAAAAAGTCATGCCTTTAGGGGCCTAATTGAAACTTTCAAGTCAATTTCACGAGAATGAGAATGACAAGTTTGTAGCCCCTTGATTCGGAAGTCATAGCCAGTTTATTACATTTATGGTTAAGCCTTATTACATTTATGGTTGTTCAGTTTATTACATTTATGGGCAAATTTTATTACATTTATGGTTAGTGGATTTATTACATTAGTGGTTAAAAGTTATTACATTTATGGTTAGTATTACATTTATGGTTATTTTTTATTACATTTATGGTTGTTATTACATTTATGGTTTTTATTACATTTATGGGTGATACAGCCTCGGACCTTTTCGACAGAAATGTACCCCGTACACTTCGTGACACATACATGACCGCATTAAGACAACGAATTCAATATGGCGGACAGAGGTGAGTGGTTTTCGTTGTCTTCATATTGAATCTATTTTGTGAAATTCAGTAAACATTATCGTTTTTACATGCATTTCATCATTATTACCAGGAAGCCTAGCATGAGTACGATCAACCCGCACCTATAAGAGCAGAGCAATACAAGTCCACATTAGGTATGCACATGTATATTTATTTTGCCTGTGGAAAAAGGGCGGGAAAAATAAGTTTAATATTTTGAAGTTGATGGAGGCAAAAAAAGAGAGACTACTTGACTGTCAGTCGGAAATTCTCAAGCTCCAAATGTAGCTTGTCCAGAACAGACCTCTCAACCTCAAAGCACCGAAAATCTGGAGATTGAGGTAAAAAATATCTGGAGATTTCAGTAAAAATCTGGAGATTGATTTACCGGCAGACAAAACCAGCTAAAACTAGGTGCTAAGGGACCGATCGTTTATTACGTCCCAAGGGGGGGCGGTGGTTTTGGAGGGGGGGTACAATTTTAAAACAAGCGCCTTTTGGGGGGTAAATTTTTCTCTAGTAAGAAACATGAGGGGGGTCAAATTTTATGACACAGCAACAGCAGTCTAGAGAATTTGACGTCAGTGATCTATCCTCGAGTCCATAAGTGGGTAGTCTCCTTCGCAGCCGTTTTTAGTATCGTCACGCAACGCTCCTCCCACCCAGGTGGACCCAACTCAGAGTGGGATGCCCACACGTGGGGAGGAGCGTTGCGTGACGACACTGAAAACGGCTGCGAGGGAGTCTAATGGTTGTGGAAAAGGAAAGAATTTGACGCGATTTCAGGTCCCGAGGGAAGGGTTGCTTGACATGGTCGCGCAAGAGCCTGGAAGCTAGCTTTCGATCCGCCATCTTGAAAATTACCCAGAAGGCTCTTTAATAATTAAGTTGGATTGCTCCCTGCTCGACAGTTTGTGCTCGATCTTTTCGGGTGTCTTTGTACTTGGTATTTTCGGCCCACTCTCGTTTTAGGGATTCTTGGGGGGGGGGGGGGGGGGTACGTTTTTCAAACAAGAATTGGGAAGGGGGGTATAATTTTTACCTCAAACGTTTTTTGGGGGGTTAAGTTTTGAAACACTACACTTTTTTGAAAACCACCGCCCCCCCCCCCCCCCCCCTGGGACGTAGTGGAGTGGAGTGGAGTGGAAGACTTTATTTAATGAGGGTGACCCGTGACAGTAACTTAAGTTACTGATAAACTTGGGGCCCTCAACTTAAAATAATTAGAATGCTAAAAATATATAATTTACAATAAAATACTAAAATACGATATTATTTACAATAAAATACTTAATTAAGTTACTATTAAAAATGGTTACAAATAATAAACTGGACTTAAAAATTCAAACATACTACGAATAATAAGAGTTAAAAAATTCCATCAGTTTTCTGAGAGTTAAGAATAGTATCACATAATTTAGCCTTAAACGATTTAACGGACTTCTCTGTTTTTAAAGACCGGGGTAAACTATTCCAATCTTTAATAGTTCTGACGGCGAAAGTGCGTCCTCCCTCCGAGGCGTTTCTGTGAGAGGGGCATAATAAACAGGGGCATAATTAACGATCGGTCCCTAATCACAAGAAAGCCCATTTCTCTTAGACTGAACCACTTAGTGGAAATTTTCTCTTTGTGAGATGAATATTCATCCATGATGTCTGTCATCTTTGAAATACCTTTACAATAGACTTACACAGAATTGGCACTTGGCAATCATCTAAGGAAGCCAAAAATTGAATTTTACAAGGGAGCTGTATCCTACAGCTTTTAACTCTGTTTATCATGAGATGTTTGTGTGTTATCGTGAGACCATGAGATTGAACTGGAAAACGTGGAGTCTCGCGGCAAAATCGTGAGACTTGATGGGTCTGCCAGAATGTCTGTGCTCTTCAGAGGGAGGGAATGTGAATGTGACTTCTCTTTTCTTTGACTTTTCTTTGATGTTCCATTTTGCACCCATCAAGCATAGGGTGTGGACAAAACATAGGGTAGGCCATGGCATGGGGTAGGCACTACCCTATGGCCTACCGGTGGTCAGATGTAATTATCAGTTTTCTTAACTAGAACTAGAATGCCAAAGAGAACCTTCATTGAACATGGTTTTAACATCTCTTTGTTTATTTCTGATGCATTTTGTCTGCAATGGCACTTCATTAGGGAATAAATGTTACAGCTGTTGAACAGCATGTTATAGCATGCTAAGTAAAATTGGCAGAGACTTTCGCCTGTAATGCTAGGCTTATCAGATTTTAATTAATTATATTTAAAACCGTTCTTTACTCATAAGGGGCTGTAACATGCATTCACAGCGTTCAAATATTCAGTTTTGCTAAGTACCATATTTGGAAACACAGAGTTAGCACGCGAATGCTTCACACACATAACAACACATGCAACAACATTTTCGGTTTGCAGTAAGTCATTTGAATTCCGATCTAAATGCCATAAATTACTTACAGAAACTAAAGAAATTCTTAAAGGGTATCCAAGTGAAGTTCTCCAGACTACTCAATGATGATTAAACAGAAGAATGTAACCTGAACTTAAACTTTATTCAACCAAAATTGTTCAAAACAAGATTGCGCCATTTAGCGGGAGCTAGCGCGCGCTGTGAATTTAAATATTACAATTTTGATTGGTTGATTTTCTCGTGATTTTCCAAATATGGTACTTGATGGCAACGAATGTGTAAAGGCTTTGTATGATACGAATCATCTGATAGGAAGTCGCACATTTCAACACGTTTCTACCCTAATCATATGGCCTCCAAGCCATTTTTTATAAAGTTTGGTTACAGTAAGAGTATAATGGGAGGGTTTTAACTTAGCCACTTCCACAGGAAGTAGACCCAGGGGCAGTTAGTCAGGGCGAAACGAAGTAAACCAGGCAGAAATCCTAGTGGCAAAAGTTTTCAAGGAAAGTAGTTAGAGGCCCTGGGAAACAAGTCTCTCTGGACCATTTCCAAACAGCTCTGCAAATGCTGGCTCCTGATTGAGCAAAAAAAATCCTTTGTATTATTGAGCCCAATCAGCAAACAGTAACTTCGCAGAGTCACTTTCGTGTGTTCTCACACAGCGGTTATTGCATTGGCCGTATTTTATTTTAATGAACATATGATAGCCAAAGAAAGTCAGAAGTCATTTCGTATGTAATAATACACATGCAAAAATTTCAGCAAGCTTACTGGCTGAGAGCACGTCAATTAATCCCAAACAGTGCAGAAAGTTGAAATTGAGTGCAAAAAGATGAAATTGAGTGCAGAAAGTTGATTAAGTTGATTAACATGAAAGCTGCAAAAGCGCGCCAAAAAAAATTGCGGCTGCTGTCGGAGGGTTTGGAGAGGACAAAAACATCAATTAATGCAAAGTTAGACCGATTTAACGAAAATTATCAGTGTATAAACTAATATACTAGCAACTGGACGTTTGTGCAGCACAAAAGAGGCTCTACGAAACTACTGAAGGCTACCAATCGAGGATTGTCTTTCACGACAGCTTGTAAAGAAGGAAGATTACAAGCCTGAATTGAAGTCGCACATTTCAGCTCATTCCCATGTAACTGAATGATGATAAAAGCACCTGATAATGCATAACAGAGAGCTTTAAAATTCCGTAGCAGTATTTGGATTTACAAAGCTTGGCAACTCCGTAATGTTTTAACAATGATTCGGAAAGGTAAGCTACCGAACACCTCTTGTTTGTCAGCCACTTGCAGAGAAATTTTTGTATGTGTATTATTAACAAGTAATCACATGATTTTTCTTGTGCAATTTGTGATAAATCAGCACTCGTAAATTTTTCAAAGACTACAAATTGCACTCGCCCTACAGGCTCATGCAATTTTGTTAGCCTAATTTTCGAAAAATTTACTCGTGCTTATTTATTCCTAATTGCACTCGAAATCATGTGATTACCTATACATATCTCAACATTCATTGGTAATTTTTGTCTGGACCGATCAGAGGTATCGTAAATATAACTTGTATCTTGTTTACCTGTGGAGATGGCACTGCATTTCTTTGCAGCAGGGGAATATTCCAGTTGGCCAGAATATCCGAAAATAAAAAAAAAATATCCAAAAAAAAAATGAAATGGGGGATTGATGTGAGCTTTTAGGTCTCAATTTTCTGAAATTTTTATTTGGGGTTAAAAGTATTGAAAGTACTGCAGCTTGTACATTTGATTTTATGTTTTTCTGACTGTATCTCAATATTTTTCGGCCTACTGCAAATTTTTTCCGCACTGCGTGCGTTGTTTACATCACATGCCAGACGAGATCAGATGAGTGTACTGAACGGTGGCCAATGCATGGCATAAAGGTAAACAAGCCACTATTTTCCATTCTTCTGATCAGTCCAAGTGAAAGTTTCCCGGTAGATCTTGTATTATATTTCTTAATAAGACATCCAAAATGATACGCCGACCTTTTTTTGGTTCTCTAATGGAAACTGAAATAAACTGCAGTGTAAGAATACACAAAAGTGACCCTGAAGTTACTGTCCAAGGATGAACTTAAGCATGATTTTAACTTCTCTTCTGATCAATAGTTGAAACATTTATTCCTTGAACTCAAAAAATCTCGTGTCAGAAAGAAAGGAAGAAAGGTTTACAGCAGCTATAAAGGTTCTCCTTTGTGCTGCTTCTCACTAGTCTTAGTTAAAAAAAAAGAATAAAATCTGACCAGCGGTAGGCCAATAGGCCATTGGGTAGGCCATGGAGTAGGCCATAGCCTACACAATGAACTACTCCATGTTTTGTCCACACCCTCAAGCAAATTTATCCACTACGGTAGTAGTCAGTAGTCAGCATGTCTTTCCTAGGTGCTTTTTTCAAATGTTAACTTAATTCTCTTAACATTGAGGTTGTTCAGGACGGCAAAAAGGGATGGCCACTTAAAAGGGGTTTCATTAACAGTATTTTACTGACAGTAGTTTCGGAACTTCAGTAACTGGCCGCTTAATGGGTGGCTGCTTAATAGGGGTTTGACTGTACAGATTTTTCATTTCACAAAGTACAATAAGCCTGATATTCTTAATTTTTTTCTGACACATGTACAGACAGCGTTATTTGGTTTTCTTTTAGCGTGACTGTGGGATTGTTTTTATCATCATCATGGTGAGTTGTGTTAATTTGCCTTCAATGGCATCAATATTATCTCTATCTAAATTTGTTCTGTTAACTTTTAGTAATACCTTACAACAGTGGTGTATTAGTCATTATAAAAATATATTCACATTTGCCCAGAAGACACTCTATGACTAATGCTTCATGTAATATTAAAATATGAGGGAAAAGATTTTTTCCTTATCCTTGAAAATGTAGATTAAGAGGGAAAAGGGCTTACTGAAGAACAAAGGAACATCTTTCCCCAAAAAACTAGGGGGGAAAACAAACCAAAATAGCACAAAGTTGACAAAATTTTAACAACAAAATTGCACAAAAACAATGTTAAACCCATAAACATAAGGTAACTATAATTTATAACCAAGAGGCGTAGCCAGGATTTTCCAAGGGGGGGGAGGGAGGGGCGTCATACTGTGTCACTCTCATGGTACGTACAAATTGGTCCTCTGCAGAGTGGAGTATGTAACTACATAGCACTAGAAAAAATTTATGGCATGTTGATTCTTCAGATTGGCACGTTTTCACAAAGGACCCCCCTAGCTATGCCCCTGATAACAGGGGCTAAATTATTTTATGCCAATCACAATCCAAATCCTGCTGTTAAAATCAACAGTAATGAAAAAGCAGCAAACAAAAAAAGCCAGAAGATTTATCCTGATATTTTTAACAACCAAGCTGTTCGGCATGTCCTTCATGAAGGGTTTTAATGAAGATAAAGAAGGTTGCTACAATAATGCAGTATGTTGACCAGTTGCAGCTGGACATATGATACAATGGTTTGAATTTCAAAAAAAGCAGACAAATGGGGTGAAATAAAATTAACATGGTATAAGTGGATACATAACAACATAGTACAAAAATAGAAAAATATAAACTAAGTTAAAGGTCATATTCCCTGTTTATACCATGTGGCTACATGGTTTTAGCTTTTTGTATATAAAAGGACATGCAGCTCTGCATATGGATTCTCTTGTAGAGTTTATGAGTTGGACTGAAACAAGTTCAATGTCTGTGAGTTAGTATCCATTGTGGTTGAAATGTTGTGGTACTGCATTGGTGGTATTGTCCTGTATAATTATGGTGATGTGATGTTCTCCAAATTCATTTATTTATTTCTGATGCACACATGATTGTCTGTCTGTTTCAACTGACCCTTGTTTTTAATGTACATGACGATGAACTATCTTAAAACAGGTTAAGTCTGTATACGAGCCTAGTGGCCCATCAGGCAGGAGTTTATGCTGGTTTCCGTAGCATGAAGTGAGTACTAGGAGTATTTCTACTCCCCCTGGCTGGGATGCTAGTCCATTGCAGGGTTACCCCCAGCAGTAAATTTGGCAGTACCCATTTATACACCAGGGGAGAGAGAGGCACTATGCCCATGCAAGGCAAGAACACGTGCACAATGCAGTGCCCCGACCAGTGCTTAAATCCGGACCACCCGATCCAGAGTCCAGCGCACTAACAATTAGGCCACCGTGCCTCCTACAAAATGAAGGGCAGGTTTCACATTTTTTGGTGTGCTTTGGTTTGACTGTGTACTGAGCTGTGTATGTTTGATTTTTGCCTTTACAAGGAAGTCACAGAAGTTGTGTGGAGGTCCATAAGAAATGAAAGGATTTTTAACAGAACGCTCTAATCACTGAGCTGCAAGAGACTCTTGGTGAACTAGGCAATTTTACTAGGTTCATATGTGACACTCCTCCTGCACATAATGTCCACACGGCCAGTAAAACAGACAAGTGTTCAACAAGTAAACAACTTTAATTTAAGACAATCATGATAGCGATCACTACTTGTGCTTGGAAAAACTACTTAGCAAAATGTGAATACCCAGATGTACATGTAAATACGGCTGACCTGTAAACACTACATTTCTCCCTGAGCAGTTACAAACAATAGTTACAAAAACAAAAATGAGAGCTAACTGGAAACATTAATGAAATAAACAGAAAAAATAATGAAAACAAAACAGCACAGTATTGTCCAATGCTGTAAGGAAATTAATAGGTGTCATAAAAAATAAATAAATAAATAAATTAATTAATTAATTAATAAATAAACCAACACAAAGTTATCTATCACAGTTCAAAAACTCCTAGCAGAGTTCTTATGCCATAACATAGCTCTTCATCCAGTCCGGTTTCTTAATCTGTCTTCCACTGCACTGTCTTGCACTGGTGTCTTGATCATGATGTCCCTTAAATTCACTTGGGGTTGGTTGAATTCGGTCATCTTGGGTAGCTGTGGTTGGGGTTGCTTGACAAACTTCTGGTCCTTCAAAGTTGAGCAGTGTTTGCTCATCCAGGGATACTGGTTCAGTTTCTGGTGTGACACTTCCTGGTGGATTCTCCAATTTCTTGAAGTGTGAGCTGTTGTGGGTGACTGATTGGCTGCTTGTCTGGCGGTTATCATGGAACCTTTAACATCCAGGATTGTGTATCGTAGGGTGTCTGGTTCTTATTTTTTTCCTATCTTTTCCTATTGTTTGAGCATATTCCTATTTTCTCCTATTTTTTAGATGAAACCTTGTATTTTTCCTATTTTTTAGCTGGTAAAGCCAAAATGTGTTGGCAGCAGAATGACTTGGATGCTCTAAATTATCAAAATTATATCAGGTCCAACCATTGCTTGTTGGGCCTCTGAATAACGTGGGGTTGACAGGCTTGCATGACTCCCTAGCACATGCCTTAGCCTTTTTCATAGTTTGGCTCTTACAAGTATATCTTTGAACGATCTCCCTCTTTTGTAAGAAATGAGGGGTGGATTATGGTTGGCATTGTGACAAAAGGCAAGTTTGTTTGTTTTCCAAAATTGCAAAAAACAATGTTAAACCATAGACATAAGGTAACTATTATAACCAGAGGCATAGCCAGCATTTTCCAAGGGGTGGGGGGAGGGGAGGTACTCTGTGTCACACCCAGGGTACTTATGTGGTCCACTGCAGATGCAGACCAATGGGGCAAAATTAAATAAACATAGTATAAGTGGATACATTAAACAACATAGTACAAAATAGAAAAGTATAAAGGTGAAGGTCATCTACCCTGTTTATGCCATGTGGCTGCATGGTTTTAGCTTTTTCTCTATAAAAGGACGGGCAGCTCAGCATATGGATTCTCTTGAAGAGTTTATGTGTTGGACTGATAGAAGTTTGATGTCTGTGAGTTATAGTGTCCGGTTTGATTGAAATGCTGTGGTACTGCATTGGTAGTATTGTCCTGTATGGTCATGCGATGTTCTCCAAATCTGTCACATAAGGCATATTTTGTCTTTGTGTACTGTGGTGTGTATGTTTGATTTTTGGCCTTACAAGGAAGTCAAAGAAGTTGTGTGGACATCCATCAGAAATGAAAGTTTTTCACAGAATGCTCTAACCACTGAGCTACAAGAGACTCTTGGTGAGCTAGGCCATTTTACTAGGTTCATATGTGACAATCGTCCTGCATAATTATAATGTCCATGGCCAGTAAATTAAAACAGAGGAGTGTTCAACAAGTAAACAACTTTAATCTAGGCAACCATGATTTACATTGTAAATTAGGAGAACTTGGATTGTAGGTGACTACAGAAACCCATAAGGGTTGAAATGCGTAACTCCCTATAATTCGTATTGTACAAAGTGTCTGAACATTCGTTTTCATTAAGTACCATATTTGGAAAATCACAAGAAACAAATCAACCAATCAAAATTGCAATATTTGGATTAATTCACAGCGCGCGCTAGCTCGCGCTAAATGGCGTAATCTTGTTTTTGAACAGCTTTGGTCGAACAGCGTTAAATTTGGTTAAATTCTTCTGTTTCATTGTCATTTAGTGGTGTGGAGAACTTCACTTGGATACTCTTAATGAATTTCTTTAGTTTCTGTGAGTAATTTACTGCGTTTAGGTCGGAATTCAAGTGACTTACCGCAAAAACCGAAAATTTTATTGCATGTGTCATTATGTGTGTAAAGCATTCGTGTACACTCTCTGTCTTTCCAAATATGGTACTTGGCAAGCTGAATATTCGGACGCTGTGAACACGCGTGATACGTTTCAACTCCTTATGAGTTTCTGGTGACTACGAATGGGATGTCTTGTCTGTATTTCTTGTTTGAGGTGCTCAGTTTTTGGGCTTGGTCTCATGATACTAGTTTTGCTTTGTTGATTTCTCACAGGATTTTCTTATCTTTGTAGCCTCTTTTCTTAAAGTGTAGAGCAATGAGCTCTTCAAAAGGGTGGTTAAAAGTTGTGTTACCCGAACAAATTTGGTGGAAGCATAACCCAAGACTGTATGGAATAGATCTTTTTGTGTGATGTGGGTGGTAAGATGAGCTAAAGACGGCATTGGTGGGTGTCGGTGGGCATCACATAATTTATAGGTCTGTTGAATTCTTACTGTCTGTGATAGATACACAGTGGTGTCAAGGAAGGCAGCTGAAGATGATGAATGGTCAGAAGTGAACTTGATTGTTGACTGTTGATTGTTACTGACCATGTAATTCATGTTTGAATTGTAAATTTAAATACCGGTAATTATAAATAATGATCAGACATTCTTAAAAAATACATACACCTTCAGTCTATATACTTTTCGACAAACATTTTGCCAAATTCATATTGCTAATTAATCCACACCAAAATCTGCATGCAGTCATGTGATTCTTGGGCATGTGCACTGCACTGCAGAAAGTGACAAAAGGTCCCAGCATTGCAGAATTGGTATGTTGGGAGGAGATAAATGATGTTGATCCATTCACATTCAATGATGTATTTTGTTATAATGGTAAGCTGGCTATCAGTTAGGAAATTAACTTACCACCTAAATCATGTTTGAATCATTAATATTATAATAAAGTTCCTAAAAAGCCATGAAACTGCAGTCTTACTCTAGATGTTTTCAGATAGACGAAGATAGGACTGCATACCTCAACATTTCTCTTTGCCAAATTCTTTTTACTTATTGAATCCATGGCAACATAATTATGCAGTGATATGACTCTACAGACCTGCACTACAGAAGGTGACAGAAGATCCCAGCATTGCTTCATTGATAAATTGAGTGAAATTTAAAGAAGCCACTGTCTTACAATGGACAAGTACTTGTGTTTCATGTTCATTTTTTCCACATGAGAGATATTGCATATTCCATCTAAAATAAGAAAGTAAAAGAAACATACAGACTTTTTCCAACAGTTGCTTGATTAACAGCAAAACGAGTATCTTTGTGTTCAACTGGACTGACAATACCACATGCAGCACGTTGAATGATTGGTTGAGAAACAACGCCCCACT
This sequence comes from Meandrina meandrites, assembly GCA_963693305.1. Taxonomy (NCBI): domain Eukaryota; kingdom Metazoa; phylum Cnidaria; class Anthozoa; order Scleractinia; family Meandrinidae; genus Meandrina; species Meandrina meandrites. The sequence goes on along the minus strand of OY855912.1, from coordinate 28,052,843 downwards.
GATTTGATCTTTTTTCAAAATTAAAACTTCGGGTTGCCTCAATAATCTCGCAAGACATGTTGTGGTAACCTCTAACGACAATGATCTTCTCGTCAGCAGCAGCAGCAGCAAATCTTCTCCCATTGATCATTTGAGGGCCTGTAGCATACCATGCTGTTAAGACAGGCATAGTCATTGAAACCTGCGATGACATATATGAGATCTTCAAGGAAAACAGCACAGTGAGCAGCACGTGGTAATTCTATTGGCGACAGGTCTTTCCACTTATTACTCTTTCAACTGTACTCAATACCACTTATTGGGCGCAGATCACTATCTCTAACACCAATCATGTAAATTTCCTCCTTATGTGTGGTAAATTAGAAATGAGAACAGGATGGCGAGGTTGATGTATTTTCATTAATTTAAAATTGGTAGGCTGGCTATCAGTTGGTCCTGACCATCTAATTCATGTTTGAATTGTAAATTTAAATTATACAAGTAATGACCAGACATTCTTAAAAAATAATCAAACATCAGTCTAGATGCTTTTAGATAAGCCTGCTCCCACAAAAATTTTACCAAATTCATATTACTAATTGAATCCACACCAAAATGTGCATGCAGTCATGTGATTCTTTGGCATGCACACTGCACTACAGAAGGTGACAGAAGGTCCTAGCATTGCAGATCTAGAATTGGTAGGTTAGGAGAAAATGAATAATGAGACAAATGTTCACAGGACAGTATTGAAGTCCGAGCATGATTCTCTCCCAGCTACTAGCTAGCCCAATGCATCAAATGGAATTTGTTGATGTATCTCATGGAAAAATTTCTTTACTTTAATCACAGAATTAACTTATGAAGGTTGCAGCTGGGCCAATTATTGTTGAGTTGACCTGTTGTGGATCCTACACCTTTACTACTTGCTCCTTTTTTCTTTTACTCTGGGTCATCATAAGAATTTCTTCATTGGTTTTAAAATACTTGTGATTATCACGAGATAGTTGTTGTGGCTAGGACTAAGTACATTTTCTAGCACTAGCCCTTCCTGGTCACTCTTTGCAGTGGCTGTCATATTATATTATGAATTGTTGAGGCAACACAGAACCTGAGGATTCTATTTAAAGTGGTTGATAAAGTAATGTCATTTAATAGTGAAAGTATGCTCCTGTACCATGTGTTCATAGTGAGCAAGATTGTACATTGCAGCTCACAAATGAGGCATCCTCTCTGCCTGTCATAATGACCGCTAATGAATTATAAAAGCACTTGCCATCTCCCTTTGGTTTTTAAATAGCTCTAAGCTGATTTTGTTGATCTACAGCTGCTCCGCACAACATGAAAATCACCATGTATTGAGGTTCAAGGAAATGATCCTCTGACATTTAACTTTATTTCCTTGAATTCTATAAATAGCTAAAATAGACTAGTATCTTCAAGCAAGAAACAATTTATGAAGATGAAGAAAAAAATAATTAGCTTCTAAATCTACATTACAGGCTGTAAATTCCCCCATAGGAAAAAGAAAATAAATGTGGTGTTAAAGCTCTAATGTTGTCTGGTAAAGAGTTCCAGGACTTTGCAGCCAAATATCGAAATGAATTCAGAGCGTAAGTTGTTGGTGATAACTTAAGTTACTAATGTGGGACATTTTCAATAATATAGGTACAATACAAAAGTTAATAATTATTAATAAGAGTGCAACTAAAAGAAGTAACTACTAAACAGTTGAATACCTGGAGAAAATGTCAAAGAAAACAGCTGCATCAAATGTTCTTGAATTGATGAAAGAAAAAAAAACATTAAAGTAAGGGAGTTATTCTGAAACGAACTTTCCATCGATGTAAAGCCTATCCGGTTTGCTTTGACTGAAGTGGTCTGATTGTCCCGCCTTCCTTGCTTCTTTCAGCTTTGTAATTTGACGTCGCCTTGCATCTTGGATTGACTTTGGAAGATCAGGGTAAATTTAAATTTCTTTATAACAAAGATATTTCCCCAGGCTCGCAACTGGTTGCCTGTTGCTATACTGGAGAAATCGGGCAATGATTACTCCTGGTCCTCTTGAGGTTTTCTGTCCAAGGTAGTGGACCCTCTGAGAGTCAATCACGTTGGGCTTCTTGCCATTCAAAACAGTTGCCAAGAAGGAGCGTAAGACAGCAGCAGTGTCTTCGCGTTCTTCTTCATTAGGAACTTCTAGGATTTCCTCGGAGAGAAGGTTCTCTCTTCTTGAGTAAGCCTCCAAATACGACATTTGTTTGGACAAGTGGGCCAACTCAGCCTTATGTTTCTCGCTATCTTTCTTTTGGCTATGTGTAACACCTTCACACATCTTCGAGATGAAATCAACACTCGCTTTCAGCTCTCCCAAAGATTTATCAGCAACACGACTCTTAGAGTCTAACGCTTCAACTTTGAGTGCGAGTTCATTGACATGGGTTTCCAATGCTCCTATTAGCTTGATATGCCTTGTTCAACATAGTTTCTACATTGTCAAGTTTTATTGCAAAACAAAGGTCTTAAGATTAAAAAAAATTCTTTTGTGGCAAGATCCAGTCGATGCTATCCACTTAAATGGAAACAAGCTATAAAGACCATGGCATGCCCTTATATTTCGAACTCTGATTCAAGTGAATCCACCTTAACTATCAATTCAGTAAAAGTACCTGCATCAAAAGTAAACGCCAAAAAACTGTACGGGAGTCTGGTCTCAAGGGTTTGTGCAAGGCCAACGGCACAAAGGAAATTCGATGAAATGTTCCTTGACATGGAGCGTGACTGGAGTAATACATACAGCTGCCTTTCCATGTTGCGTTAGCAGCGCACACAAGAGAATTTCTGAGTACTGGCAGTGCATAACTGCATTAATGAGCTGTTATGATAAGTACCTCATCATGTGATAAATTTTCATTCTCCTTCTCAAGAAATGCAGCTTTAAAATGCAAAATTAATACAAATAACTGTGGTCAAGAGAATGTTTAATGTTATAAATTTGGAATAGTTAAAGTGCCCCTGTGATCAAATTTTCGATTTGTATTTTTTTACATGTTCGTGTACAACTAGACGTCCTTATTCATCTTGCCAAATTTCAATCCATTACGAACATCAGAAGTCATTTTATTTTAACATTTAATTCCGAAAATTTACGGCCGCCATTACAAAACCCTGTTCCAAGGTTTGGTTGCAAATGAGAGAAAGTGACGTCAAAGGCTCAAACATACTTCACGGGTTGAAATTTTAATAACAATCCGCATAGAAAATTGCACGAAGAACACGTCCAAAGTTTTTGTTCCTTTTCGCGTGATTTTGAACACTTATTGTTATTCTCATTTCAACCCATGAGGTATTTTTGAGCCTTTGACTTCACTTTCTCTCATTTGAGAAACAACGCCCCACTAATTTGATCTTTTATCAAAATTAATACTTCACAGGTTGCTTCAATAATCTCACAAGATATGTTGTGGTAACCTCTAACCACAATGATCTTCTCGCCAGCAATGTCAGCAGCAGCAGCGAATCTTCGCGCAGAGATCATAACTGAACCCTGCTCCCACTAATCATTTGAGGGCTTGTAGCATACCATGCTTTTTAAAACAGGCATGGTCATTGGAACCTGCGATGACATATATTACATCTTCAAGGAGAACTACACAATAAGCAGCACGTGGTAATTCCATTGGCGACAGGTCTTTCCACTTATTGCTCTTTCGACTGTACTTTTTGACATTATTTACTGGGTGCAGATCACTATCTCTGCCACCAATCATGTAAAGCTTCTCCATGAGGTAAATGAGCAATGAGAACTGACAGGATGGCAGTTTCCTTTTTTTGTAAACCATTTTTTTTTTCACAAAGGGTTGAAATGAAACAACGGGGTACCTGCGGTACCACTCACCACAAACAGCTGACCAGCACATACAGCAGCAGCATGTCTTGTGCGAGGACAGGGCATTTCGGGAAGAGGCAACCACTTCTCAGAAGAAACAGCAGAACCAAAATTATGGCTGCAAGGCACTGATTCCTCCCTACAATTATTGTGGCCGCCAGTGAGGACAACTACTAACTCCTTGTTTTTAAGGTACAAGCGAGGTTTTTGCATGAGAGCTTGAAGATCGTCTGGAAATAGAATATAACATAATTCCTGTACATGCTGGGCTATTTACGAATGGCAGCAGCAGCAGCAAATCTTCAGGCAGAGATCATATCTGGCCCCTGCTCCCACTGATCATTCGAGGGCTTGTAGCATACCATGCTGTTGAGACAGGCATGGTCACTGGAACCTACGATGACATATATTACATGTTCAAGGAGAACTTCACAATGAGCAGCATGTGGTAATCCCATTGGCGACAGGTCTTTCCATTTATTGCTCTTTCGACTGTACTTTTTGACATTATTTACTGGGTGCAGATCACTATCTCTGCCACTAATCATGTAAATTTCCTCCTTGTGTAAGGTAAATGAGATATGAGAACAGGATGGCAAGTTTGCTTTTCTTTGTCGCAAAGGGTTGAAATGAAACAAGGTACCCTCTGCACCACTCACCAAAAACAGCTGACCAGTGTGTACAGCAGCAGCAGGTCTTGTGCGAGGATAGGGCATTTTGGGTAAAGGCAACCACTTCTCAGAAGAAACAGCGAAACCAAAAGTATCGCTGCGAGGCACTGATTCCTCCAAACAAGTACTCCTTGCTTTTAATGCACAAGTGAGATTTTTGTATGAGAACTTGAAGATCATCTGGAAATAATAGGGCGTACAGACCTTGGCATATAATTCTCGTGCATGCTAGGTTATTTACTATACCCTGTTCCGTGCAAAGAATCTCTCTAAGACTATACTTGGACATAGAAAAAGTTCTTACACATTTAAGTAGCTCTAGATAGAAAGATCGCCTTAATGAAACTTCCTGCTTTACCCATAGAATTGCAGCGTCATAAAACTTTTTCCTATTTAGCTACATTGATTTGGTCTTGAGAGATAAAATCCTGGACACTTTTTAAGTCCAAGAACTTAAAGGCATCCAATTGAACTAGGGCAGAAAAATTGTTCGTTTTGTACTTTCTTTAATGAATGCAAGCTATACTTCACTGCAAAGGATTCCAACTCGAGGCAGTTGGAATAATAATAATAATAATAATAGTAATAGTAAAAATAAAAAAAACCTTTATTGACAAGATCTGTGATAATTCTCTGTGGCGCAAAACTATTTACAATAAACGGTTCTATAATACAGTCATTAAATGAAAAGCAAAATATGTTATATAGAAATATAAGAAAGCGATCACTATCAATATTCAATATTTTGTCACTAATTCCTTTATAAAATCTGCCACGATTTCAACATTGTAATAATAATTGAATAATAAAACTGTAGTACTAATTGAATATCAAATTGTAGTAATAATTGAATATTAAAATCTAGGGTCCTAAAAGTCCTCTTTAAATGTCAAAGTCCATCTCTTTTAAGTAAAGATTTACTCTCCTCAATGAACGCAATCCCCCTAAGCATAGGAGAGATGTTCTCAGAATGGCAAATGAGACTCTGGTTCTTATCCAAGACATCATAGTCGAGTAATTCTCACCTTTCTTGACTGACAGGAGTTCCGCGAGTCGCTTGTGATACACTTGACACTCAGATGCCATGCCACCTTTAGTGGTGAACACCAGCGGTGTGAACGTGGCTTGTTCCACCTCCATAACTTCCCTTGCATACATACGTTTCTTCTCGTTTTCATGCTTGCGATAAATTTGCTGAGGAGTGAGGTCCTTGTAAGATTCCGCATTTGGGTGGCACACCCGTACGTCAAAGAATGCAGAACCCTGTCTACAATGCGGGACATAAATCTTGGGACATGTGCCACAATTGTGGGCACAACGACTGCTTGCACCCCCCTCCCCCCAAGCAATGTTGAGATTTGCCTATGCCACACAGCAAGTTCAGGGCATTTATGTTTTTCAACATTGCTTGGGGGAAGGGGGGCGCTTGGGAGTGGGGAACGGGGGACTTGGGAGCGTATAGGCTCTTTTTTTAAATCCTCTAAGGATCTCTTGCACTATTCAATGCTTTTTTTTAGAAATGTCCCAAGTATTTTTGACCTCCATTGTCTGAATTTGACTTTTATAGAGAAAACAAGAATTACATTACATTTCAGCACGAATTATTGAAAACTATTTGGCGGTGCAACGAAAAAATGTTTTTCAGAGGAAACTTTATTTGCAGAGGTACAAAGTAACTTTTTTTACTGAACAACGGGCAACGCATAAGTACGCATACATTAGTTGACGTCCTGCATCTTAGTAATTGGCCGCGTGAACATTTTAATTGAGGGATTTTTCCAACGCCTGTCCAAAAGGCGGGATCTGTGGACAGTGTAAACACAGCCATGATGAACTGCAGATGGTTTTTTTTAACTTCTGGAAGCAAATTCCACAAGATGACCAGCTATATTTACAGCCATGTGGCCTTTGTTTGTCCAAATTTATTTTGGAAAACGCCGATAAAGATCAAACCAATTAACATGGCCATGACTAGTCATTCTGGCGCGCGATGTGAAACGTTGTTTATATCACCACAGCTCTCATGCACAGTTCTCACCAAGGAAAAGTGAGTTTTCCTTGCTTTGTTTGAAGTAATTCGCTAAAGAAAAGCTTTAGAGTATTCTGTATCATTTCCTTCGTGCAAAGCATATCTAATTTTTGGAAGGTTTGTGCAAAAAGTGCTCTTTTCAACAGTACTCGGCTATTGTTAAATAATGAACTAACAATCCTATATTCCTTTTGAGCTGTTTAGGCCGAGTATTGTTGAAAATCATACTGTAATTGTGTTTCATACACATATAGCACTTACACAGATTGCAGAAAAAGGTTTATTTAAGTTTTCACTCATTGTAACTATAAAAAAGGGTTTCAAGGTTAAGCTATAACAACTTAAATGGCCGAGAACTGAACGCGAGTAGTGTAAACATACACAGTAACACAGTGTAACGCACTACTATCTGTTTCTATACTAACACAGCGTAACGAAAAAATGAACTTGTTTATACAAGAGAATTTAGCAATCCATCTGTTTTTCTAATACATAGAGTAGTTTCTTTAAGACATATGAAACTTTCACGCTATGAAATCAAAGAGCAAAATAATGAAAACATAAAATTAATACCATACGTAGTGCAAGTCCATATCCATTTTTCATTGCGTGACGCGTGATTAATATTTCGTTCTGGCACCTTTAGAAGAAAGGATAGCTTGTATCCTGTTGCTCATACTTGCAATTGTTTTATCTATAGTCTCAATGGAAACACTTTCCAGAGCTCTGAAAACGCGATTTTGAAATTGCTCAAACGACTCCCATGTGATATTTCTAGATATCGCTTCGTTTTCTAAGAAAAGTTTCACCAGGTGAAAAATGTTCTCTATTGGGTTTAGGTCTGGTGAATGCGGCGGGATTTCATGAAACTCTGCTTCAATGTCTTCAAAGGCTAATTTAGCTGCTACACTGGTCTGGGATGGGTCATTGTCCATAACAAATAATCGTCGTCCATTTGTTTTCGGACCAGCTTCGGCGAAAGTCCTATTGAAATGCTCCCTGACAAACTGTGAAAAAAAGCGACCTGTCATTTTTTCGTAGGGAACTTTCAAAATCACTCCCTTGCCATACGCAATCGCCACTACAACGTGTAACCTTGTTCCACCAGCCAAATCTTTGGCACCTTTAGCAGTGACTTCAAGTCCTTCTTCCCGTTTTCTCCACACTCTTGCTTTGTTGGCCGCTAGACCACTGCGAGGGTTATACTTGTGTACGAACGATACGCCATCCAAATAAAAAGCAATTTCATTCTTCCAGAAATCTTGATTCCTGGAAACTTCTTGTTTCATCGTACGAGCAAATCGTAAGCGTAACTTTTTGTCCTTTTCTGTAAGTACCCCCTTCCTCCTAGCTGAGAAGTAAGCGTACCCCAACCGATTTAGATAACGGGAATATGTTCTTCTACTTGCTTGTGAAAAGCTTAGTCCACTTTCTTCGACTAAACTCTTAACTGTTACGTGCACATTATTCTTTCTGAAAGTTTTCAATGTGCGAATAAGTTTTCTCATATCGCGTGTGCTTAATTTATTCGGTCGACCAGGTTTCTGCTTACCGCCTCTGTTGTTTGAAGAACTCTCGACTTCAGTGGCGCATATCCTTTCAACAGATGATTTGGAGATTCCACATTCTCTTGCTGTTGTTCTCAGGGAAAATTTCCCGTATTTATGTAAATACAAGGCTAATGCTCTTGTCCTTGGTGGTATCTGTTTCTTGAATACCATTGCTACTGATATTTCTTCTTCCGAAGACGCAGAAAGTAAAGTTTCACGAGTCTTCAGATAAATTGTTGAATACTTTCGCGTGACTAATAAACTACGTAACAGTAACAAAAATAGCTGTATCGAACGCGCGCGTGCGAAACGTGTAACGGCATTTTTTGTCACGCCAAAAATGTCACATAATGCTGGAGAGTTTTATCTTAACGCAATATCTGAAATTTATTTGCTGTTTACGACGCTAGGAGCATTTTAGTGGAAATAGTAATTTTCAGACATGTCTGAATTTGACTTTTATAGAGAAAACAAGAATTACATTACATTTCAGCACGAATTATTGAAAACTATTTGGCGGTGCAACGAAAAAATGTTTTTCAGAGGAAACTTTATTTGCAGAGGTACAAAGTAACTTTTTTTACTGAACAACGGGCAACGCATAAGTACGCATACATTAGTTGACGTCCTGCATCTTAGTAATTGGCCGCGTGAACATTTTAATTGAGGGATTTTTCCAACGCCTGTCCAAAAGGCGGGATCTGTGGACAGTGTAAACACAGCCATGATGAACTGCAGATGGTTTTTTTTAACTTCTGGAAGCAAATTCCACAAGATGACCAGCTATATTTACAGCCATGTGGCCTTTGTTTGTCCAAATTTATTTTGGAAAACGCCGATAAAGATCAAACCAATTAACATGGCCATGACTAGTCATTCTGGCGCGCGATGTGAAACGTTGTTTATATCACCACAGCTCTCATGCACAGTTCTCACCAAGGAAAAGTGAGTTTTCCTTGCTTTGTTTGAAGTAATTCGCTAAAGAAAAGCTTTAGAGTATTCTGTATCATTTCCTTCGTGCAAAGCATATCTAATTTTTGGAAGGTTTGTGCAAAAAGTGCTCTTTTCAACAGTACTCGGCTATTGTTAAATAATGAACTAACAATCCTATATTCCTTTTGAGCTGTTTAGGCCGAGTACTGTTGAAAATCATACTGTAATTGTGTTTCATACACATATAGCACTTACACAGATTGCAGAAAAAGGTTTATTTAAGTTTTCACTCATTGTAACTATAAAAAAGGGTTTCAAGGTTAAGCTATAACAACTTAAATGGCCGAGAACTGAACGCGAGTAGTGTAAACATACACAGTAACACAGTGTAACGCACTACTATCTGTTTCTATACTAACACAGCGTAACGAAAAAATGAACTTGTTTATACAAGAGAATTTAGCAATCCATCTGTTTTTCTAATACATAGAGTAGTTTCTTTAAGACATATGAAACTTTCACGCTATGAAATCAAAGAGCAAAATAATGAAAACATAAAATTAATACCATACGTAGTGCAAGTCCATATCCATTTTTCATTGCGTGACGCGTGATTAATATTTCGTTCTGGCACCTTTAGAAGAAAGGATAGCTTGTATCCTGTTGCTCATACTTGCAATTGTTTTATCTATAGTCTCAATGGAAACACTTTCCAGAGCTCTGAAAACGCGATTTTGAAATTGCTCAAACGACTCCCATGTGATATTTCTAGATATCGCTTCGTTTTCTAAGAAAAGTTTCACCAGGTGAAAAATGTTCTCTATTGGGTTTAGGTCTGGTGAATGCGGCGGGATTTCATGAAACTCTGCTTCAATGTCTTCAAAGGCTAATTTAGCTGCTACACTGGTCTGGGATGGGTCATTGTCCATAACAAATAATCGTCGTCCATTTGTTTTCGGACCAGCTTCGGCGAAAGTCCTATTGAAATGCTCCCTGACAAACTGTGAAAAAAAGCGACCTGTCATTTTTTCGTAGGGAACTTTCAAAATCACTCCCTTGCCATACGCAATCGCCACTACAACGTGTAACCTTGTTCCACCAGCCAAATCTTTGGCACCTTTAGCAGTGACTTCAAGTCCTTCTTCCCGTTTTCTCCACACTCTTGCTTTGTTGGCCGCTAGACCACTGCGAGGGTTATACTTGTGTACGAACGATACGCCATCCAAATAAAAAGCAATTTCATTCTTCCAGAAATCTTGATTCCTGGAAACTTCTTGTTTCATCGTACGAGCAAATCGTAAGCGTAACTTTTTGTCCTTTTCTGTAAGTACCCCCTTCCTCCTAGCTGAGAAGTAAGCGTACCCCAACCGATTTAGATAACGGGAATATGTTCTTCTACTTGCTTGTGAAAAGCTTAGTCCACTTTCTTCGACTAAACTCTTAACTGTTACGTGCACATTATTCTTTCTGAAAGTTTTCAATGTGCGAATAAGTTTTCTCATATCGCGTGTGCTTAATTTATTCGGTCGACCAGGTTTCTGCTTACCGCCTCTGTTGTTTGAAGAACTCTCGACTTCAGTGGCGCATATCCTTTCAACAGATGATTTGGAGATTCCACATTCTCTTGCTGTTGTTCTCAGGGAAAATTTCCCGTATTTATGTAAATACAAGGCTAATGCTCTTGTCCTTGGTGGTATCTGTTTCTTGAATACCATTGCTACTGATATTTCTTCTTCCGAAGACGCAGAAAGTAAAGTTTCACGAGTCTTCAGATAAATTGTTGAATACTTTCGCGTGACTAATAAACTACGTAACAGTAACAAAAATAGCTGTATCGAACGCGCGCGTGCGAAACGTGTAACGGCATTTTTTGTCACGCCAAAAATGTCACATAATGCTGGAGAGTTTTATCTTAACGCAATATCTGAAATTTATTTGCTGTTTACGACGCTAGGAGCATTTTAGTGGAAATAGTAATTTTCAGACATGTCTGAATTTGACTTTTATAGAGAAAACAAGAATTACATTACATTTCAGCACGAATTATTGAAAACTATTTGGCGGTGCAACGAAAAAATGTTTTTCAGAGGAAACTTTATTTGCAGAGGTACAAAGTAACTTTTTTTACTGAACAACGGGCAACGCATAAGTACGCATACATTAGTTGACGTCCTGCATCTTAGTAATTGGCCGCGTGAACATTTTAATTGAGGGATTTTTCCAACGCCTGTCCAAAAGGCGGGATCTGTGGACAGTGTAAACACAGCCATGATGAACTGCAGATGGTTTTTTTTAACTTCTGGAAGCAAATTCCACAAGATGACCAGCTATATTTACAGCCATGTGGCCTTTGTTTGTCCAAATTTATTTTGGAAAACGCCGATAAAGATCAAACCAATTAACATGGCCATGACTAGTCATTCTGGCGCGCGATGTGAAACGTTGTTTATATCACCACAGCTCTCATGCACAGTTCTCACCAAGGAAAAGTGAGTTTTCCTTGCTTTGTTTGAAGTAATTCGCTAAAGAAAAGCTTTAGAGTATTCTGTATCATTTCCTTCGTGCAAAGCATATCTAATTTTTGGAAGGTTTGTGCAAAAAGTGCTCTTTTCAACAGTACTCGGCTATTGTTAAATAATGAACTAACAATCCTATATTCCTTTTGAGCTGTTTAGGCCGAGTACTGTTGAAAATCATACTGTAATTGTGTTTCATACACATATAGCACTTACACAGATTGCAGAAAAAGGTTTATTTAAGTTTTCACTCATTGTAACTATAAAAAAGGGTTTCAAGGTTAAGCTATAACAACTTAAATGGCCGAGAACTGAACGCGAGTAGTGTAAACATACACAGTAACACAGTGTAACGCACTACTATCTGTTTCTATACTAACACAGCGTAACGAAAAAATGAACTTGTTTATACAAGAGAATTTAGCAATCCATCTGTTTTTCTAATACATAGAGTAGTTTCTTTAAGACATATGAAACTTTCACGCTATGAAATCAAAGAGCAAAATAATGAAAACATAAAATTAATACCATACGTAGTGCAAGTCCATATCCATTTTTCATTGCGTGACGCGTGATTAATATTTCGTTCTGGCACCTTTAGAAGAAAGGATAGCTTGTATCCTGTTGCTCATACTTGCAATTGTTTTATCTATAGTCTCAATGGAAACACTTTCCAGAGCTCTGAAAACGCGATTTTGAAATTGCTCAAACGACTCCCATGTGATATTTCTAGATATCGCTTCGTTTTCTAAGAAAAGTTTCACCAGGTGAAAAATGTTCTCTATTGGGTTTAGGTCTGGTGAATGCGGCGGGATTTCATGAAACTCTGCTTCAATGTCTTCAAAGGCTAATTTAGCTGCTACACTGGTCTGGGATGGGTCATTGTCCATAACAAATAATCGTCGTCCATTTGTTTTCGGACCAGCTTCGGCGAAAGTCCTATTGAAATGCTCCCTGACAAACTGTGAAAAAAAGCGACCTGTCATTTTTTCGTAGGGAACTTTCAAAATCACTCCCTTGCCATACGCAATCGCCACTACAACGTGTAACCTTGTTCCACCAGCCAAATCTTTGGCACCTTTAGCAGTGACTTCAAGTCCTTCTTCCCGTTTTCTCCACACTCTTGCTTTGTTGGCCGCTAGACCACTGCGAGGGTTATACTTGTGTACGAACGATACGCCATCCAAATAAAAAGCAATTTCATTCTTCCAGAAATCTTGATTCCTGGAAACTTCTTGTTTCATCGTACGAGCAAATCGTAAGCGTAACTTTTTGTCCTTTTCTGTAAGTACCCCCTTCCTCCTAGCTGAGAAGTAAGCGTACCCCAACCGATTTAGATAACGGGAATATGTTCTTCTACTTGCTTGTGAAAAGCTTAGTCCACTTTCTTCGACTAAACTCTTAACTGTTACGTGCACATTATTCTTTCTGAAAGTTTTCAATGTGCGAATAAGTTTTCTCATATCGCGTGTGCTTAATTTATTCGGTCGACCAGGTTTCTGCTTACCGCCTCTGTTGTTTGAAGAACTCTCGACTTCAGTGGCGCATATCCTTTCAACAGATGATTTGGAGATTCCACATTCTCTTGCTGTTGTTCTCAGGGAAAATTTCCCGTATTTATGTAAATACAAGGCTAATGCTCTTGTCCTTGGTGGTATCTGTTTCTTGAATACCATTGCTACTGATATTTCTTCTTCCGAAGACGCAGAAAGTAAAGTTTCACGAGTCTTCAGATAAATTGTTGAATACTTTCGCGTGACTAATAAACTACGTAACAGTAACAAAAATAGCTGTATCGAACGCGCGCGTGCGAAACGTGTAACGGCATTTTTTGTCACGCCAAAAATGTCACATAATGCTGGAGAGTTTTATCTTAACGCAATATCTGAAATTTATTTGCTGTTTACGACGCTAGGAGCATTTTAGTGGAAATAGTAATTTTCAGACATGTCTGAATTTGACTTTTATAGAGAAAACAAGAATTACATTACATTTCAGCACGAATTATTGAAAACTATTTGGCGGTGCAACGAAAAAATGTTTTTCAGAGGAAACTTTATTTGCAGAGGTACAAAGTAACTTTTTTTACTGAACAACGGGCAACGCATAAGTACGCATACATTAGTTGACGTCCTGCATCTTAGTAATTGGCCGCGTGAACATTTTAATTGAGGGATTTTTCCAACGCCTGTCCAAAAGGCGGGATCTGTGGACAGTGTAAACACAGCCATGATGAACTGCAGATGGTTTTTTTTAACTTCTGGAAGCAAATTCCACAAGATGACCAGCTATATTTACAGCCATGTGGCCTTTGTTTGTCCAAATTTATTTTGGAAAACGCCGATAAAGATCAAACCAATTAACATGGCCATGACTAGTCATTCTGGCGCGCGATGTGAAACGTTGTTTATATCACCACAGCTCTCATGCACAGTTCTCACCAAGGAAAAGTGAGTTTTCCTTGCTTTGTTTGAAGTAATTCGCTAAAGAAAAGCTTTAGAGTATTCTGTATCATTTCCTTCGTGCAAAGCATATCTAATTTTTGGAAGGTTTGTGCAAAAAGTGCTCTTTTCAACAGTACTCGGCTATTGTTAAATAATGAACTAACAATCCTATATTCCTTTTGAGCTGTTTAGGCCGAGTACTGTTGAAAATCATACTGTAATTGTGTTTCATACACATATAGCACTTACACAGATTGCAGAAAAAGGTTTATTTAAGTTTTCACTCATTGTAACTATAAAAAAGGGTTTCAAGGTTAAGCTATAACAACTTAAATGGCCGAGAACTGAACGCGAGTAGTGTAAACATACACAGTAACACAGTGTAACGCACTACTATCTGTTTCTATACTAACACAGCGTAACGAAAAAATGAACTTGTTTATACAAGAGAATTTAGCAATCCATCTGTTTTTCTAATACATAGAGTAGTTTCTTTAAGACATATGAAACTTTCACGCTATGAAATCAAAGAGCAAAATAATGAAAACATAAAATTAATACCATACGTAGTGCAAGTCCATATCCATTTTTCATTGCGTGACGCGTGATTAATATTTCGTTCTGGCACCTTTAGAAGAAAGGATAGCTTGTATCCTGTTGCTCATACTTGCAATTGTTTTATCTATAGTCTCAATGGAAACACTTTCCAGAGCTCTGAAAACGCGATTTTGAAATTGCTCAAACGACTCCCATGTGATATTTCTAGATATCGCTTCGTTTTCTAAGAAAAGTTTCACCAGGTGAAAAATGTTCTCTATTGGGTTTAGGTCTGGTGAATGCGGCGGGATTTCATGAAACTCTGCTTCAATGTCTTCAAAGGCTAATTTAGCTGCTACACTGGTCTGGGATGGGTCATTGTCCATAACAAATAATCGTCGTCCATTTGTTTTCGGACCAGCTTCGGCGAAAGTCCTATTGAAATGCTCCCTGACAAACTGTGAAAAAAAGCGACCTGTCATTTTTTCGTAGGGAACTTTCAAAATCACTCCCTTGCCATACGCAATCGCCACTACAACGTGTAACCTTGTTCCACCAGCCAAATCTTTGGCACCTTTAGCAGTGACTTCAAGTCCTTCTTCCCGTTTTCTCCACACTCTTGCTTTGTTGGCCGCTAGACCACTGCGAGGGTTATACTTGTGTACGAACGATACGCCATCCAAATAAAAAGCAATTTCATTCTTCCAGAAATCTTGATTCCTGGAAACTTCTTGTTTCATCGTACGAGCAAATCGTAAGCGTAACTTTTTGTCCTTTTCTGTAAGTACCCCCTTCCTCCTAGCTGAGAAGTAAGCGTACCCCAACCGATTTAGATAACGGGAATATGTTCTTCTACTTGCTTGTGAAAAGCTTAGTCCACTTTCTTCGACTAAACTCTTAACTGTTACGTGCACATTATTCTTTCTGAAAGTTTTCAATGTGCGAATAAGTTTTCTCATATCGCGTGTGCTTAATTTATTCGGTCGACCAGGTTTCTGCTTACCGCCTCTGTTGTTTGAAGAACTCTCGACTTCAGTGGCGCATATCCTTTCAACAGATGATTTGGAGATTCCACATTCTCTTGCTGTTGTTCTCAGGGAAAATTTCCCGTATTTATGTAAATACAAGGCTAATGCTCTTGTCCTTGGTGGTATCTGTTTCTTGAATACCATTGCTACTGATATTTCTTCTTCCGAAGACGCAGAAAGTAAAGTTTCACGAGTCTTCAGATAAATTGTTGAATACTTTCGCGTGACTAATAAACTACGTAACAGTAACAAAAATAGCTGTATCGAACGCGCGCGTGCGAAACGTGTAACGGCATTTTTTGTCACGCCAAAAATGTCACATAATGCTGGAGAGTTTTATCTTAACGCAATATCTGAAATTTATTTGCTGTTTACGACGCTAGGAGCATTTTAGTGGAAATAGTAATTTTCAGACATGTCTGAATTTGACTTTTATAGAGAAAACAAGAATTACATTACATTTCAGCACGAATTATTGAAAACTATTTGGCGGTGCAACGAAAAAATGTTTTTCAGAGGAAACTTTATTTGCAGAGGTACAAAGTAACTTTTTTTACTGAACAACGGGCAACGCATAAGTACGCATACATTAGTTGACGTCCTGCATCTTAGTAATTGGCCGCGTGAACATTTTAATTGAGGGATTTTTCCAACGCCTGTCCAAAAGGCGGGATCTGTGGACAGTGTAAACACAGCCATGATGAACTGCAGATGGTTTTTTTTAACTTCTGGAAGCAAATTCCACAAGATGACCAGCTATATTTACAGCCATGTGGCCTTTGTTTGTCCAAATTTATTTTGGAAAACGCCGATAAAGATCAAACCAATTAACATGGCCATGACTAGTCATTCTGGCGCGCGATGTGAAACGTTGTTTATATCACCACAGCTCTCATGCACAGTTCTCACCAAGGAAAAGTGAGTTTTCCTTGCTTTGTTTGAAGTAATTCGCTAAAGAAAAGCTTTAGAGTATTCTGTATCATTTCCTTCGTGCAAAGCATATCTAATTTTTGGAAGGTTTGTGCAAAAAGTGCTCTTTTCAACAGTACTCGGCTATTGTTAAATAATGAACTAACAATCCTATATTCCTTTTGAGCTGTTTAGGCCGAGTACTGTTGAAAATCATACTGTAATTGTGTTTCATACACATATAGCACTTACACAGATTGCAGAAAAAGGTTTATTTAAGTTTTCACTCATTGTAACTATAAAAAAGGGTTTCAAGGTTAAGCTATAACAACTTAAATGGCCGAGAACTGAACGCGAGTAGTGTAAACATACACAGTAACACAGTGTAACGCACTACTATCTGTTTCTATACTAACACAGCGTAACGAAAAAATGAACTTGTTTATACAAGAGAATTTAGCAATCCATCTGTTTTTCTAATACATAGAGTAGTTTCTTTAAGACATATGAAACTTTCACGCTATGAAATCAAAGAGCAAAATAATGAAAACATAAAATTAATACCATACGTAGTGCAAGTCCATATCCATTTTTCATTGCGTGACGCGTGATTAATATTTCGTTCTGGCACCTTTAGAAGAAAGGATAGCTTGTATCCTGTTGCTCATACTTGCAATTGTTTTATCTATAGTCTCAATGGAAACACTTTCCAGAGCTCTGAAAACGCGATTTTGAAATTGCTCAAACGACTCCCATGTGATATTTCTAGATATCGCTTCGTTTTCTAAGAAAAGTTTCACCAGGTGAAAAATGTTCTCTATTGGGTTTAGGTCTGGTGAATGCGGCGGGATTTCATGAAACTCTGCTTCAATGTCTTCAAAGGCTAATTTAGCTGCTACACTGGTCTGGGATGGGTCATTGTCCATAACAAATAATCGTCGTCCATTTGTTTTCGGACCAGCTTCGGCGAAAGTCCTATTGAAATGCTCCCTGACAAACTGTGAAAAAAAGCGACCTGTCATTTTTTCGTAGGGAACTTTCAAAATCACTCCCTTGCCATACGCAATCGCCACTACAACGTGTAACCTTGTTCCACCAGCCAAATCTTTGGCACCTTTAGCAGTGACTTCAAGTCCTTCTTCCCGTTTTCTCCACACTCTTGCTTTGTTGGCCGCTAGACCACTGCGAGGGTTATACTTGTGTACGAACGATACGCCATCCAAATAAAAAGCAATTTCATTCTTCCAGAAATCTTGATTCCTGGAAACTTCTTGTTTCATCGTACGAGCAAATCGTAAGCGTAACTTTTTGTCCTTTTCTGTAAGTACCCCCTTCCTCCTAGCTGAGAAGTAAGCGTACCCCAACCGATTTAGATAACGGGAATATGTTCTTCTACTTGCTTGTGAAAAGCTTAGTCCACTTTCTTCGACTAAACTCTTAACTGTTACGTGCACATTATTCTTTCTGAAAGTTTTCAATGTGCGAATAAGTTTTCTCATATCGCGTGTGCTTAATTTATTCGGTCGACCAGGTTTCTGCTTACCGCCTCTGTTGTTTGAAGAACTCTCGACTTCAGTGGCGCATATCCTTTCAACAGATGATTTGGAGATTCCACATTCTCTTGCTGTTGTTCTCAGGGAAAATTTCCCGTATTTATGTAAATACAAGGCTAATGCTCTTGTCCTTGGTGGTATCTGTTTCTTGAATACCATTGCTACTGATATTTCTTCTTCCGAAGACGCAGAAAGTAAAGTTTCACGAGTCTTCAGATAAATTGTTGAATACTTTCGCGTGACTAATAAACTACGTAACAGTAACAAAAATAGCTGTATCGAACGCGCGCGTGCGAAACGTGTAACGGCATTTTTTGTCACGCCAAAAATGTCACATAATGCTGGAGAGTTTTATCTTAACGCAATATCTGAAATTTATTTGCTGTTTACGACGCTAGGAGCATTTTAGTGGAAATAGTAATTTTCAGACAATGGGGGACATAAATCTTGGGACATGTGCCACAATTGTGGGCACAACGACTGCTTGCACCCCCCTCCCCCCAAGCAATGTTGAGATTTGCCTATGCCACACAGCAAGTTCAGGGCATTTATGTTTTTCAACATTGCTTGGGGGAAGGGGGGCGCTTGGGAGTGGGGAACGGGGGACTTGGGAGCGTATAGGCTCTTTTTTTAAATCCTCTAAGGATCTCTTGCACTATTCAATGCTTTTTTTTAGAAATGTCCCAAGTATTTTTGACCTCCATTGTAGATCAAAACCCTGTACACGAATGTCACGCCGGGCATCTCGGGCTGTATTAGCACCCCCTGGCTAACAACTCACCAGTAATCTCCTGCAGAACAGGTTTAACTTGAACATCATGACATCTGCGCCTCAAGATCCTGCAGCTCGTTATGACGTTGTATAATGAAGCCGCCCCGCTTACAAATCATTGCATGATCGACATTAAAGGGCTCTCCACAGATACACACATTTGGTACGTCACTTATCTGCCAGTCATACCTTACATGGACTGAATCTTTAAATTCTCTCTTATTGAGATTTAAGCCCATTTCCTTTATCAGGATGACAGTAAGACAACTTGAACCAGCTTTCTCTGCTGCAAGATTGACCACTCTCTTGGTCTTCTCTGGTAGGGAATTCGTCAGGTCGTCTAATCTCCAATCTCACATCTCTTCCTCTATGCGTGGTTAACTGCATAGATCTTATCAGAGCGTCATCTGGAGGTTCATGCACCTGGGATACGATTTGCGTGACAAGAGTATTCGAGTGTAGATCCAGCTCGCTCAACTGGGTTTTCTAGTCCCAGTGCCCCCTTCCTCACTGGTAATGCCAGCAGTTTTCCCTCATTCACTCCTGAATTTCAACATTTGGCAAACCAAATCCTGAATTTCAAGATTTCGCAGGCCAAATCCTGAATTTCAAGATCTGGCAGGCCAAATCCTGAATTTCAAGATTCAGCAGTCGAAATCCTGAATTTCACGATTTGGCAGGCAAACTGTTAAACTTCAAGATTCAGAAGGAAAAGTCCTGAAATTAAACATATGACAGGCCAAATCCTGAATTTCCAGATTTGGCACGCCAAATCCTGAATTTAGAGATTTGGCCCGCCAAATCCTGAATATCAAGATTTGGCAGGCCAAATCCTGAATTTCAAGATTTAGCCCGCCAATCCTGAATTTCAAGATTTGGCCTGCCAAATCCTGAATTTAGAGATTTGGCCCGCCAAATCCTGAATATCAAGATTTGGCAGGCCAAATCCTGAATTTCAAGATTTCGCAGCCCAAACCCTGAATTTCAAGATTTGGCAGACCAAATCCTGAATTTCAAGATTTGGATAACCAAATCCTGAATTTTAAGATTTGGCAGGCCAAATCCTGAATTTAGAGATTTGGCAGGCCAAATCCTCAATTTCAAGATTTGGCAGGCCAAATACTGAATTTCAAGATTTGGCAGGCCAAATCTTGAATTTCAAGATTTGGCAGACCAAATCATGAATTTCAACGTTTGGACGGCCAAATCCTGAATTTCAAGATTTGGCATACCAAATCCTGAATTTCAAGATTTGGCCTACAAAATCCTGCATTTCAAGACTTGGCAGCCCAAATCCTGAATTTAGAGATTTGGCAGGCCAAATCCTGAATTTCAACATTTGGCAGGCCAAATCCTGAATTTAGAGATTTGGCAGGCCAAATCCTGAAATTCAAGATTTGGCCGGCCAAATTCTCAATTTCAAGGTTTGGCAGGCCAAATTCTCAATTTCAAGGTTTGGCAGGCCACATCCTGAATTTCAAGATTTGGCAGGCCAGTTCCTGAATTTCAAGATTTGGCAGGCCAGATCTTGAATTTCAAGGTTTGGCAGGCCAAATCCTGAATTTCAAGGTTTGGCAGGCCAAATCCTGAATTTCAAGGTTTGGCAGGCCAAATCCTGAATTTCAAGATTTGGCAGGCCAAATCCTGAATTTCAGGATTTGGCATTTCGTTTTATTTGATTGAGATATTCAGAGCGAAATGTAGTTCACATATTTTAATTTTCGGGGCTTTATTCGTAACCCTCAGATTTCAATTTGTTTTTGTTCGTTCATGTCGACAAATTAAGACGGTTTTCGCTGAAAGTTCAAAACATTTACCAGAAATCTAATAATCAAACAGTATCGTTTTGTATACTACTTAAACTGCCTCACTGTTAAGTTATTTCTTTATGTGACCCCGCTGTTAAATTCTAAAGCATTCTCGAGAAAGGTAAGAAACCGTGTAAATATGCTTAAAATGTATGTTGTTTTCTATCGAGCTGATGTGGAACGTCCGTTTTAAACTAAAATATGGATAACTTTAAATTCATTTTTCTCTCGCGGGGTCAGCTTGAGGGCTAAAGTTTCGATAGATTCTTCTTAACTGTATTCAAACTGTTAACATTCTACGAGGTTTTTTTTTACATCTGTATTTTTGCCTTTATTGCACGATTGCTCAGCGGAAACCGTTTTAACCACGAACACATAGGGTGGTCTGCTTGCGGTCTGACAAGTAACTCAGATATACCTAAGTAATAATATAAGTTTAATTTTCAGATTTAAGAAATCACAGGTTATATGACAAACAGCTAGCGACTTATCTTTCGCCGAGATACTTTCAGTGTACTGCCAACCTTACTGGCCTGAGCAAAACCTATAGATTAGCATGCTACGAGGTTTTTTTTACATCTGTATTTTTGCCTTTATTGCACGATTGCTCAGCGGAAACCGTTTTAACCACGAACACATAGGGTGGTCTGCTTGCGGTCTGACAAGTAACTCAGATATAACTAAGTAATAATATAAGTTTAATTTTCAGATTTAAGAAATCACAGGTTATATGACAACAGCTAGCGACTTATCTTTCGCCGAGATACTTTCAGTGTACTGCCAACCTTACTGACCTGAGCAAAACCTATAGATTAGCCTTAGAGGAGCTACGTCACGGACAACGTATCTTGAAAAAAATGCAATTTTTTTCAAGTTTGTTGGTCGTTATTGGTCTTTCAAAACCATCCTTGGTTATTTGGCGTCTTTATTATTCCGTTGGTGTTTTTCTATGTTACAAAACTATAATTTTGAGGTTTCTTTCAATTTCAAAGTAATCAGAAAAATGACTAGAACATCGTGACATTGCTCTTTTAATATCGAAATACAAATTCTCCGTGCTGGTGTTAATGTATTTTTTTCGCGCTGCTAGGAGATTCTGTTTTGTTATCAGGGCAGTTTCCACTTGTTGTTCATTTTCCTGAATCCTGATGAGATATATGCATAATCATATATCGATATTAGAAGGACAATTTGAAATTCGCTTCAGTGTTGCTTGGGTGCTTAGTGGAAAATTCAATCTCTTGTTCATATATTTTAAAGAAGTAACTTTACAGAATAAAGAGCATCTTAAAAAGGTTGCCTAATTTTTGCCTTATTTCAGTTTGTCCGGAATAATACGAGTTCATTTCCCTCAGTCATATTAGGGAGATTACGTGACATTGCTTCTTTGTTTTAGTAGCGGAGCAACAAGCACGGTTCAAAAACAGTGTTTAATATCTTTGCCTATTATGGCTGAACGTTTTTCTTATTTAATGATTTTGTTTTCATAATAAACAGTTTAAGTGAAATAATTTGGGTATTTAATGTAAATTATCCTTGCCGTGGGGATAAGTTTATCGTGTTTTCTTCGTATTACTACGTTCACTGCAGCTCAAACAAGTTAAAATAATCCAGTTTACCTTGAGCCTTGTCGTGGTAAAAGAGTTCCATGTAAGCGCATTCAATTGAATCATAAACCAGGTCCACTGAACTTAAGCGTAGTTTCAAAAAATACGTCTGCAGTCCTTTTTTCCCTGGTGTCAGTAAAATACATTGTTTCATTTTTGTTCGCTTCGATTCGATTCGATAATGAATTTCTGCTGTCCACCCGGCCAACTGATAAAGCGATTGCTTTCCTTTTTTCCAATCATCCCTCACCTTCCTCCATACTTCCGAAGTTTTCATGCTCTTCTATATCCGTAGCCAGCTTGTTTCTTACACATCGGATTCTTTCGTCATGCCATTCAATAGTTTTGACTTACCATTGGCCGATCCAGAGCTTCGTGCGTGCGAGGTAGTCGTAGATTTCGAGTCGATTAACGATTGCTCAGTGGCACCCATTGTTCGGCCCTTCCGACTTCGCTTCCGAACACTGCCACGAAGTTTCCTACGAAAATTGGTGGTGGATATCGTGTAAAGAATCGGATTTAGCGCCGAGTTCAAAGGAAGGACGAACACAGCTATCCAGGCGTACACCGTAGGACTGGCCTCCATGCCCAGCAACGAAGCCATTCCGATGATAATAATGGGAATCCAGCAACAGAAATCTGTCAAAACGATAAACACCATTCTTGTACCAATAGAGGCTACTGCGCTTCCTGCTCCACTCATTTCTCGTGTTTTCTGAATCTTAAAAAACATCACGAGGTAGAGGAAGAAAATCAGCATAAACGACGTAAAGTTCACCGCTAGAAACAGAAACACCGAGTATTCCCAACCAATTGGCTTGTTTGACGTTAACTGAAGTGGCAGACACACTCCTGAACGAGCGTAAAATTCTTTGAAATAGTCAATGCCAGTCAGAGGCACTCCGGCCAGAATGAAAGCAACCAGCCATGTTATGAAAAGCGCCACGTAAGTCCCGCGCACACTCAGACCGATGTGCTTAAATGGGTGTACAATGGTGACGTAACGATCTACAGTCATGATCGTCAAAATGAACACGGATGCCTCGCTGGAGATGGTGGACACGAATCCGCTGAACTGGCACAACGGGCTCCGCTTCCAGCTATCGTTGTATACGAAGTATCTCCCGCGGTAGAAGACGTCCACGCCAGCTATAATGATTAGGTAAATCCCCATCAGAAAGTCCGCGATAGCCAAGTTTAGCAGCAGCAGTGAATGCACCTTGCTGTCGCTCTTCGTTTTTAGCCGCCACATCAAGACGAAGGCGTTTCCTACCAACGCGATGCTTCCCAGAATCCAGATGCATACGTACAGAGTGAGGTTGGCCATGAGATCATTACAGGAAGAAAACAGATCCTTGGGGGCCGAGCAGTTCGGACCAGATAACTTTGCAATGCAACAAAATTCGAACTTGTCGGTCTCCCTGAAAGAGAAAATTAAACAAGTGAAAGTTACAGCTTAACTTGCCGTTTGTTATAGGCATGATAATATTCTACTTTTCTTCCTAATTCTTTACTAGTTAGTCTTTGGTAGTTTGACTTGTGGTCTTATATAATGCAACGCTTGTGTGTCGCCGTATAAGACCTTATGCGCTAGAGAGCACGAGGAGGACTCGCTGACCATTTCAGTCACCCCGTAGTAACTTAATTGGTGCCTCTGCTACGCGCCCGGTAGACTTGCGCATTACACCTGTGTATTTTTTCTAGCAAGCCCTTGCGTTTGTAGCAAAGTGCATTGCAGCTGAATTTTTCTGTAGACGCAATCTTTCGATGACTTTCTTTTATTTTATTTACGCACACAAAGACAGATAACAGCTTGTTACGTACGTACATATTTAACAATTATCCTGCGAAATCCGCAAGATTGAGCAGGATAATTGTTTTATTATACAACTAGAAAACCTGTGGTTAGCAGCGCTTTGAAGAGTTCGGGCGCAAGAATTTTGGCAAACTACGTGTATCGCAGGAAATCCGTTATGTACGGATGACGGATAACGAGGACATCCTGAGAATGTATGGGCATCGCGCGAATTTGTTGAATAATAAAACTACATATCTGTAGAAACCGTCTGTGCCGTTCAATTCGTTACTTACAGATACGTAAGTGGAACATCGTCGAAAATATCCAAAGGCAACTGCTGTAAGTCTTTGTTGTTGTTCAGGTACCTAAAGAAGAAAGATAAAATTAATCTAAACACAGTTTTATCATAATTATTTGGTAATAGGACCGAGCGGAGCCCGGCAATTCGGGCTGTTATCACACCGAGACCAGACGTGCTTATACGTCATGCCTGGTGAAAATCAATAGAAATCGATTATCGTTGTGACAACAGCTACAATAACATCATCAACAACAAGAAAAACTCACAGTTCTGATATAGAGTTCATTCCGCGGAAAGCCCCAGATGAGATAGTTCTTAGCTCCAGATTGCTCAAATTCCTGTTGAAAAAGCACTGAGTTAACAATCTGCCGTCAATTTGACTGAATCAAAAGGCATCGTCCTTCGCGCGCTTAGAATTGTCCGAGATGAATTTGGCGTGAAATTATTCTGATGACGTCTGTGTGATTGTCTGATTGGTTCTTGCTCAGTTTTCGCGCGCTTGTGACAGCCAATCGGCAGAAACAATGCAAGAATCTCTGTATAAGTAGGAATGCGTAAACGTTATTGGGTCTATGACGTATTTAACATGTATTAGGTTACTAACTCACAGGCTTCTTAATTGTTTCAGTCCGTTGAATGCATCTTCCTCTATCACTTCAAGCGGGTTTCCGAGGAGATTCCTATTGATTAAAAACAACGTAGTTTGATTAACGTAATTAAAAAAAGAAACGATCTCAGTTGTGGTAAGATCTCAAATACGTACAGTCAAATGCAGTTTCGAAATGAGATCTTGGATGACGAAACATTTTTGGAAGTTATCGTAACTATTCGGTTATCTTCGGAAACTGACGACTCGGTTTGAAATATCTTCGGTCAATCCAACAGCAGCATTTAATTTAACTGCTCAAAGCTTGAAAAGTAGTCACGTATAAAGTTCTAGATATCCAAAAGTGTGAGTACTCACAATTTAGTTAACGAGGCTAACCCTTTAAATGTTCCAGACCGTAACATTCGTAGCTTGTTTCGTTCAAGAATCCTTAGAAGAAAGGCGGAAAAGAAACAGGCATTATTCACTTGTTCAGTAGGAACAACACCAAACAGCCGTACTGTATCAAAGGTAGATTAATTAATTAACCTTAAGCTTCTTGACCAAAAGCGCGCGCCATCAAAAAGTCCAGGCACTACTTGGAGCGTTTACCATTAGTCAGAACTGATCGGCCGGTCCGCTGGTTTTGAATGCGAAATGGACCTTTTTCACACAAATCCATCACCTAATATTTAAGCATTTACTGATTTGACAGAACAAATCAGACCGCTATCAACGGAATTCTGTTGTCGGTCAGTTCTAACTTATGGTAAGCTCCATAAAACTAGGTCGCATGCTTTTCTCCTGCGTTTTAAAGAAAGTACTATAAAATTTCCATGGGTTAGAACTGTTAAACACAGCAACATATGAAGTCGAAGAGCGTTCATTTATACTTACAAAACTTTAAGCCGCTGTAGGTGAATGAAAGAGTCGGGTTCTATACTTTCGATTAAATTGTTTGTTAGTTCACTGTAAGAAAAAGAAAACAAATAATATATTCAACCTTTTGGTTATACAATCTCAGAATCTTAATTTTCCATACTGATTGTTTTACATTTCAAAACGGTTATATCCTGCAGTTGATGGCTTTCTTTATTCTTAATACCCAGACCGGAGGAAATGCATTGAAATTGAGACGAGAAAATAGAAGTTAACCAGCTAGTCTTGAAAATGCAAGGATAAAGATTGTGAGCAAATACATTAATTTTTTTCTATCGTGAAGTATTTGTGTTTACTATATGGAGGAGGACGGTGTTTCACTGGGAACTAAACCACTCGTAGACTCCATACGCCACTCCATCCGGGAACAGTGTGGCGTATTTTCCGTATGTCACTCTTGCGAGTGCCGTGTCGTTCATTCCCGCCTTTTCCACTTTGTTGAGTGAATTTGGTTTCTTGTGTCGTTTGTTGTTAGCAAGTAGGTTTTTTGTTTAACTGTAAAAGCGACGAAAGAACGAGTTTTCCGAAAAACTTTAGAGTTTTACCGCGTTCACACCAACTTACATTTCTTCGAGATTTTTGTATCTTGCAAAACTAAATCTCTCAATATTTGTGAGCTTCTTGTCTTCTATCTTCCTGTCACAATGAAACAAATACAACCAAAAGCGTGAAGTACTGATTATCAGTAAAGAATTAAAATATAAAGACTATAAAAAAAGCAGAGACCGATACCACGTAGAAAGGTTTTAAATTTGTGTACTATATTTCGGCTGGCAAAACCAGCCTTCTTCAGGTACAATGGGAAATTACATTGGGAAGGGTTTTATATGTAGTGATTGCGGTATTTTGCGTAATACCGGAAATACGTAAAGGTAA
The DNA here is from genome assembly GCA_963693305.1 of Meandrina meandrites. NCBI lineage: Eukaryota > Metazoa > Cnidaria > Anthozoa > Scleractinia > Meandrinidae > Meandrina > Meandrina meandrites. The sequence continues at coordinate 28,026,121 of OY855912.1, read as the reverse complement.
TGAAATAAAAATAAAGTAAAATAAACTAAAAATAGTAAAATAGCTGATAAAGGCAGTACAGATAAATAAATCAGTATGTTTCTTCGCGGATATTAAGACCTTCGGGATACATAGGAGAGACTAAACGACGTTTAAAGACCTTTTTAACGAACACCGCCGTACCAAAGATAACCCTAACACTAAATCTAAACCTACCACAGTTGCACAACATTTCCGATCCTCTCCTAACCACACTGCTAATGACATGCAACTAATCCCCATCGAAAAAGTCTTTTCAAACAGGGACTCAATCCGTAAGGCCAGGGAAGCCTTTTTAATCTTAAAAGGCAGGACAATTGATCTCGAAGGTCTTAACATCCGCGAAGAAACATACTGATTTATTTATCTGTACTGTTTTATCAGCTATTTTACTATTTTTAGTTTATTTTACTTTATTTTTATTTCATTTTACACTGTCAATTTCATTACTTTTACGTATTTCCGGTATTACGCAAAATACCGCAATCACAACATATAAAACCCTTCCCAATGTAATTTCCCGTTGTACCCGAAGAAGGCTGGTTTGGCCAGCCGAAATATTGTTTAAACATTTTTATAAAATATAAAACATTTATGGCCCGCAAAAAAAGATTCATGGAGTCCGTGACTGAGTGGTATCGAATGTAAAATTTACGCACACGTAAATGATATTTTTTACAAGAAAATTTCATCTCTAAAACTTAGAAGTTTTTTTCAGCAAGCAAAGAACTAAGTTTGCAAACAGGCTTCTTTTTAGAAAAAAATTAAGGCATCACCTTAATTAAATTTTCTATGGCACAAAGAATTTTTGATATCCAAAGTCTCCCCTCCTGGTATATTGATTCGCCACCCTATGTTTTGACGTTTTTTTGCAAGCGTATTGCGCATCATGATTTAAACTCTTGCAAAGTTTACAAGCAAATGGAAACCGGGCGCTAAGTGGTAAAAATACCATAAATTGAAACTGCGCTTTAGCTACACTGGACCAGAAGTTACCAAGAGGCAGCCCAAATGCAGGCTATTAATTTTTCATTTTTTTATCATATAAAAAACGCGCTTGTAACTTACAACTTTGTGATCTTGACAGGCAGATAAGTTGGTATGCCGGCGAGGTCTTTTCTTTTACACATGGCTAATGATTTAATTTCACGGGGTGGTTGATTACCAAGAGAGGCTTCCCAGCCTCTTTTGACGCAGTGGCTGATCCAGCTACAAGCTAAAAAAGAACAAACGTAAACAGCACTCAAACATACATCCAGGCAGACATCGCCGTACGCGTTAAGCCCAGTTCCCACTAGCGACATAACGATCATAATCATAAGCATAAACATAACGCTGTTATGTCGCTTATGTCTTAGTGGGAACGTCCAGAAACATAATCATAAGCGCCCTTATGATCAACATAATCATAATCATAAGAAAATGATCGACCATTTTCTTACGATTATGATTGTGTCTGACTATGACTATGTTGCTTTTCTTTATAGTGGGAACGCGAAAATCATAACGACATAATCAGAAACATAATGTCGCAACTCGGTCATTGTGTTTTGGCCAATAAAATTCTAGGTTCAGTTCTTTCGGGTCGGTTCATTTCAACAGAGACACGCATTGGAATAACGTTCTTTGAGTTTTTAGTTCGGCCGTTCCCACTAGAACATAAGAAGCTTATGTTTATGTTTATGTTTATGATTATGATTATGCTTATGATCCTTATGTTGCTAGTGGGAACTAAGCTTTAGCATGTTTCTGATACCAGACAAAAATCATTTCAGCTAGGTCGTTTTACTGTTCACTATGACCAAGTATTAAAATGACCAAGCATCGTTCACTTTGACAATCACAATAACCGTCAGCTGCATTCAAAACCTGCCAAACCGGCCAAACAAGCCAGGTGTATAATAAACAATTATTATGAGGCCCTGGCAAAGAACCGCTTACCTTGCACCTTGAAAGGACAGCCGTCAAGTTCTGTAAGAAAAAATGTCCTTAGTGTATCTTGAAGGAGTTTTATATAATAGTTGGCGACACTTGTCTTTTGAGAGACATCTTTATCGAATAAAGAGATAAATACATGGATGGATGGAAGGAAGGAAGGAAGGAAGGACAGGCAGACAGACAGACATCCATGCAGACAGACACATAGGCAGACGGACAAATAAATAGACAGACAGTCAAACCGAAATAGACAGACAGATGGAAGGACGGACGTACGGGCGGTTGGACGAAGGGACAGATAAACAGATAAACAGATTGATGGGTTTGATGGAAAGAAAGACAGACAACCATGCAGAGAGATAGATGAATGGGCGGAAGGACGGACAAAGACTGTGCGACGAAAGGATGTACGAACTGCAGAATGAAACGATGGATATATTTACTGAAATAAAACAGTTACCATCACTCCTGTCCCCACAGTCGTCTTTGCCGTCGCATCGCCAGTAATCCGGGATACACCGCTTGTTTGAACACTGGAACCAGTTACTAAAGTTACAAGGTTTATCCAGGGCTATTGAAATAATTTAAATTAAAAACCCCATTAATATGAGCATGACTGGATCCCGATTTACAAGAGATACTACAAAATTGACGTTGGCGTCAAAAGAAGCTCATTCTCGCTCTTTGGCGTTGTTTTTGTCTTGGTACACAAAATTTTGAGTAGCTCTAGTTGTAATTATAATTTAGTTTATTGTGGTGAAGGAATTTTGGGTCGCCATGCAGCTCTCGTAAGGTCTCACATGAGTGGCTGAGAGAACAATAGAACAAACAACAAGACCAATGCCCCTAGCCCCCAAAACAATAGCAGCTGCTACACTAGAGGACCAGCAGAATTACAAGCTTACGAGAGCTGCATAACTAGTCGGAATTTTGTCTTAAACAGAGAAAGGTCATTTATTCAAAAAATTATTTATCCTACCAATAGATGAAATCAATAAAGAAATATTAGCATTATTCATATTTAGGTTCTTCAGTAAATTGCTTCCTGAGACATTTAATCATTTTTTTTAACTCAATAGCGATTTCCATTGTCACAATACGAGATCATCATCACAAATTCTTGTAGACTATCCACGTGCAGATTATAAAAAGTGTACTGTCAAATTTAAGGGACAGCAAATATGGAACAACCTAACAGATATTAAAAGCGCAAAGTGAAATTTACACCTTAAAGAAAAATAGGAAGCACTATCTTCAGTCACTAAACTCGCTTATGCTTTACACAACAGCAATGTATTATCTACAATAACATCACAATATTGTAACAGGGGCTCGCCCCAGTAAGCCCACAAGGATTTGTTGAGAGCTCCTGCTCCATAAGGAACAATTATATAGTTTCATCTTGTAAATATACAAAGTATCTTTATGGGCAAATAAAGATTGATGAGTGCTTACTTGCTTGCTTGATTGATTGATTGCATCAGCCCACCCCAACCCACCAAAGCTTCCGTTAGATGCATCCCCTCCCCGACTTCCCCCCCCCCCCCCGCGCCCCGCCATCCCCATCCCGGGGGGGACAATAGTGAAAACACTAAGGGTTGATAGCCAAATCTCATTACCTTGACTATTGTTTGTATTTTCACCACAGCGATCTTCGTAGTTGCACTTCCTGTTCAGCACAATACCAATCGGATGTTTCTTGCTTGGTATTATCACCGTATGAATCACAGTGCATAAATCAGGATTCATCATTGGCGCTGCAAAAGCAAACGCAGTTCACATGTTCATTTTGCTGAGCAAGATAATTTTCGACTTATCGCGAGGGACGTTGATGGACCCAGAATATTTCATAGTGATGAAGCCGTGGAGTTGTTGCTCGGTTTTGAATTTTCGCGCTCGAGGAACAACTAACGAGAGATGCTACACGAATCTCAGAAGAGCTAAATTAATGGAAGAACGATCAACAATCTAATAATTGTTAGCATTACCCAGTGAGAAATTACTAGGTAAACTCAAAAAACCAAAACTATAATGTTAAACCACTTTCACGGAACTTTTTTGTTGAATAGATTGGTCTCTGGGTTATGCTAAAACAAAAGGACGACACGATCTACAGAGTTTGATGAGAGATTTGTAATTATTTTAAAGAAAACCGCTTTAATAGCAAAACAACTCACGACAGTCCATTTCATCAGATTGGTCAGCACAGTGTGAATAACCATCACAGCGGTGTTTGTTGTCAATGCACTGCTTCCACCAATGATAGTTCTTGCATTCAAACTTCCTTGGCCCACATGGGACTGAAAATTACAAAAAGACGAACTTTGACATCAAATTATTATACTGTGACACTGCTGCCCGCATTCTAGCATTGTGGTCCATTGGGTGGGCGCTTTTTCAGCATGAAGCGGGCAGAAGTATTTTCTACTCCCTACTGGATGGGATGCTAGTGAAGTCCACCGCAGGGGCACTCTTTTCCAGTATTAAATTCACCAGTTCTCATTTAAACACGTTGGTGGATAGAAGCACTGTGAGAGTAAAGTGTCCTGCCCAAGAACACAACACAATGACACCTGCCTGTCCAAGAACCAGGACTGCTCGGTCCAGAGTCAAGCGTACTAACCATTGGGGCACTGCACCTACCACAAAAGTGTGCAAACAAATTAAAATTTTGTTTACCATTCTCTGTGATGCAATGTCCTCTCTTCCTGTCTTGGTCATAGTTGGCCGTGACAGAACACCACGGGCCGCTGTCATATCTGTCGGCATCTTCCTCGGTGCACTCATTGTACAGCCTTCCTTTGTAGGTGAAAGGGAAAACACAACAAGCGCCTCCGCCATTGCCTCCGTACGAACGAACACTGCAGTCTCCTAAAAATACGCGTGGATTTATTTATCAACATCTATTGAATGATATGGATGAAGGTGTATCTGTCGTTCAGCAGGCGAAATAGTTTGCGCGAGAAAATAATTTCTTCCTACCCCCAAACAATTATTTAAAGTTTTCGCTGTTAAAATGCAAAGCCATTTGTCGTTTGCACTTACCAGAATCATAGTAAGCCCGAAATCCTGTAAACTTATCGCCACGATTCGCCTGGAATACAACCAGCATATGATTTCCGCTGGATCTTACCCCCGTCGGGATCTCACTGCCACAGAATGACCCTAGGGACGGGTCTGTAGTGTTGAGTCCGTCATACACCCGCACGTAGGCTTGCTCACATCTGCTGCTATTTTCTAAATCGAAGTCGGTGAAATTTAACTTGATGTGATTGGCTGATTCAATGGTTATCTTCCAGATACAAGTGGTGTTTGCTCTGTAGCTATCGGGAAAGTTTGAAGAAGAAATAACTCCGGCCACTTGCGAACGGATTCCACCACAGCTGTCGCCTGCAATGGAAAAGCAAGGTAAGCTGTAAGTTCTAATTTGCTTTCTTTTGTGGTTCTACAAACGTGCAAAAATCTGTGCAAATTGAATGAGCAAAGCAAGCATAGTGTTAAACCCGTCAGGAGCAAACTAAAATGAATAGTCAATTTATTTGGCTTACGTACGTAACGATTTCCCCGCGCTTCGCACCGGCTTGATATTTTCCCGCGCTTCGCACCGGCTTGGTATTTTCCTGTGTTCGCACCAGTTGGATGGTTTCCCACGCTTGGTACCGTTTGGATATTTTCCCGCGCTTTGTAGCAGCTGGATGTTATCCCACGTTTTGCACCTTTTTGTATTTTCTCCCGCGTTGGGTAGCGGTTGGATATTTTTCCTCGCTTTATAGCATTTGGATGTTTTATCGCATTTGGCACCGTTTGCACATTTCCCGTGCTTGCACCAATTTGCATATTTTTACTTGTAGCTCTTACTGATTCTGATACCATTCCATGACAGCATACATTTGTACCTTCCCTGCCCTCCCCCCTTCTTCCCTGATTCCTAGCTAAGTTTGTCATAGTCCAGAATTGCAAGAGAATTGCAACGTGAAACTCACTGTTCCGTCGGCAAGGATGCTTAATGCTGTTGTCGTCTTCGGGGAAACACCAGGGATAACGCCATTGCTCACTCCAGTCCTCCTCGGTCACGTCTGCGGTACACTCGGTGTAGTTGCGGTTGTTAAACTCAAACGGCAACTTGCAACATTTGTTGTTATCCGTCACAAACGGACATGATTCTAGTCAGGGAATAAAATTAAACCTCGGTCATTTAAGAAGAAGAAGAAGAAGAAGAAGAAGAAGAAGAAGAAGCAGAAGAAGAAGAGAAAAAGGAGAGTCTTTATTTGACGAGGGTAGCACTTAATCTGCTTGTCGCTAATACACTCGGAGGGGAACAAGTCTCCTTTTTCATTTGATTGTGACATTAAATTAAAGGTAGTTTGCAGCCTGTGGATGAAGCCCTAGTGTGCGAGCATTCAAACGAAAGCTATTGTACAGTAACTTCAGGTGGTACTGTTTACGAAGTATGTGGCGGAAATCCTAGTGTTGATAAGCACTTTCATTTGGTACTTTATTTTTCGCTGTGCAAAGTAGTTGTAACTTCTTGGTTTGTGGATGAGGTACTTTCAGACAACTAATTTTCTATTACGCTAACCAAGGTGGCACTAACTTAAAACCGCCGTAATATGTAACCATTCAAATAGCTATTAGACAGACCGAAGTACTTTCGTGTGGAGCTGTTTATTTTGCCGTGCAAGCTAGCTCTTACTGTTTAGTCTTTTGGATGAAGCCCTGATGTGTTTCGATTTAAATAAAGATATCCAGAAGTACGTTCAAGTGGCACTGTTTATATATATGCAAAAGGTATAGTTTTAACTTTTAAGTCTGTCGATGAGTCCCCAGCGCGAAACAATTCAATTGAAAACTATCCAGCACTACTTTCATGGGCTACTGTTTTTAATGCGATGTACGCTACATATGGTTCTTTTTTATTATTTTTAAATGACAGCCTAATGTACAAACCATTTAAATGAAAGCTATACCGAACATTGACTTTCACTTGATTTTGTTTCCTTCCATGCAGTATTTTCTTAAACAAAGTTTGCGACTTTTTTTCGCAATTTGAACGCCGATTATGAAAGTTCCATATAACAGCCAAGATGTTTGAAAAGACAGCCACTTTATTTCGAGGCGAAGGAAGAAAACTTTGATGCATGCAGTTGTATTGCGTGCAAATTTCTTATAGCCTAGTTATAAAATGTCTGTGTAGTTTACTTTTATCATTGAATAACTATGAGCTCGATTTGACAAGTGTCGCCCATTTGTCAAGTTGATTGAAGAGAATTCTTTTGAGGTGGATTATGTGCTTGTAAAATTTGCGTTTGCGGTACAGCTCCTTTATAAAGGCCTAGATCACTTTTCATTAACATCGTTTTTAATCTGCAGCTTACTCACTTGTGAGATTCAAATTATATAGACATTATGTCAAGAAGGATTAGGATTAGCAGACCGCAAAAAATGTTATTGACGGACAATTTATCAGCTAAATGAATTAACCACAAATCCGTGAAAATTTGTGATTTATATGCAAAATTCCGTTTAAACTTATGTGAAAATAACAAGAAGGGGTAAATGATATGAGTAAAAGATATCGGGTTTATTTTGAAAGAAAGATCAGTTTGAATAAATTCCAGTTTTAATTTGCATTGGACTATTCAATTTATAATAAAAAAGCCAGCCTTGCATGGAGTATTCACAGTAGAAAAAAGACTCATTCAAATAGATATCAAACTGAGATGGTTTTGTGCAGATGTCACTGATTTAACGACTGAAAATTGCAAAGAAAAACGATTTTTGTTTTCATAACCGGATTGCAGTTTGTCGAAAAGTGCCCCCTTTTCTCCTGTCGAACACCGAGTGCTTGAGGACGAAATATGGGTCCTGAAATTCCTTGGAATTTTTTAAGAAACGCATTCCCTGCATTAGTTAGCAGTTGTGGAATACTTTACGTTAACGGGGGACCTTGACATGAAAATTGCCCACGCTTATAACGGCAAGGAAACTAGTTTTCACCGTTTTCTTTCTCAACAAATGTGTTATATGTATAAAAATTATCGGCGCAACGTTATTTTCACTCTTGGCAATTACTTGCAAACACTTAACAGCATCGACAAAAACCCTTTCGACAGAAAAAGACTCAATTAAACTGACATGGGTTGTACATCAGGGCTTTTAAACACTTACCATAGATAGACCGTGCAAATAAAAATATCTCACGTGTTAAAAGTCTAGCTATACAAGAATTATTTAAGCTGAAATAACATTAGTGTACTTACGTTTTTTCGTCCGCGTGTTTGTAATCCAAAGAGAGACAAGCACAACATCAAGTAGGACACGAGAGCTTAACATTTTCCACAGCAGTGATCTCCTGGGAATTAAAAATGTTTAAGGCGGTGAATGACTTTTGAGGCAGCTGTTCGCTGTATCTTTTCAATAAAATTGAATATTCATATCAAGGGCCGTATCTTACTCGAAAGCACCGATTTTATGAAAAGCGTATTTAAATACATTGATATTTACCGATAACTGTGTTGTACAATATCTAATGTTTAGTCTGAATTCTCGAGAAATATACCTGCAGTGGTTACCGCCGCGCACATTACCAAAATGATTTTGATTCCCCGCTGAAATGTCAAAAGACCAAAGGGTGAACTTCTTTAGAAAAGAAATGAAACTCAATTAACTTTTACTTCACTGAGCAGAATAATTTAAACTGGCAAAAAAATAGAGTTCAGCATTGGAATTGTGTTTTCTTCTTCGAACAAATTGGAATTCTCCCGGTCGTTGATAGTTTGGCGACGGGCTCGTTTGAGGGCCGACCTTAGGTGCGATAAATGAAAAATGGGCACAAAAAAATAAATAAATCGACGCTATTAAGATAAGTGTCAGAGGTAAATATCATCTCTCGGTATGATAGCAGATATTGGTTATAGAGTTTTCAATATTAAGATTAAACTGACGTTTTGATTTCAAATTATAATGTCGGCAAACTTGCTAAAGGGATAAAAATGAAGGGGTGAATCACGGAAAAATTTATTTGCCCACAAAACGTGCGTCAGAACCTTAACTAATGACAAACAAAAGACTTCATTGCCCCTTTCAATTTAATGATTAAAATATTCTATTTAGGGTTTTTCTTTAATAAAAGGATCATAAATCAGTATTTGATGGAGGAAAGGTGTTGTGCTCAAATATTGCACGTAATTTGCATTTAAAGTGAATCTATTCCATTTGTCCAATTGTCGCTCACATTAAGAAATCCTGATGGCGCGACCTTTACGGTCCCTGGAACTCAATGATCGACCGTGAGTCTACAACTTTACAGAAAATAGGGGACTGTGAACAGTCTTTTCCATTCGCGATTTGAAGCGCTCTCAAAGTGGTGGTAATATTATATTCCCCCTATTTCATTACCTATCTTTGCTAATTTCAGTGGAAATTATCATGACGATGAAAACCACGGGGCTTAAAAACAACGGGGACTTTTGAGCTAATTTAAAGCTAAAAGCAAAACAACTGGAATGAATATAACTGCACGGAACTGTGTAAAAGTTCGAGAAACATTTATTGGAAATTGAATTCAAGAAACTGTGAGGATCTTAACATATACTTACCTGTCTTGGACTTCGAATTGTGACGTTAAGAAATTATCTTATTCGTACTGGTGTTTAGTATGAATAAATATTCTACTCAGCAGACCAATCACCGCCACGGAACACTCACAACCGCCTAATGATCATGCGGAGAATCCAAATGAATCTCATTTTAAACGATAATTAAGTGGACTTCATTGCACAGACCAACATCACTATACCTAATAGTATTTATTCACTGTGTCGTTGGAATATAGGTACATACAATGTACCTAAACGAAAAGGATTTATGTATACATGTATGTAGGTAAAAGAGGCCAATTGCGATAGAGAGAGCTGACTACTTAAGACTCACAAGGGGGCCTGGGAACGAATGCCCGTGACGTAAAAGGAAAAGAAAATATTAACAGTAGGTAACTTTAGCAAGTTTGGATGTTTTTGTAAATATCACCTTTGGAGAGTGTATCCTTAACCATAGGTCAGGCAGCTGGGGCCCAGCTGCCTGATTATTTGATTTTTTTATACACGCTGAAGAACGAAGACCGTATCATAACTGTTTGACGTTCGAAAACATCGCTTTCAGTCAAGTTTTTTTTGTCATGATCGGTATCGTATAAGGCGATAAAACAAACAATCATTCAATATGGCGGTACTTTTTTTAGTTATAAACGACGTTTAATATGAGCGATGCAGGCTCCTGCAAAAGGCCATCTATGCCCTTATGCTGCTAGTTGCCGATTGCGAGTATTACTCCCACAAGGGTGCAGCTCGTTATACTTTTTCTGCTTCCCGAGGATATCCGTTTACAGGAACTTCGACTGTATTTTAGTCTGTTAATTTACTCAGGATACCAAACACGTTTTGATATGCAAAAACCCTTTTGGTAGACAATTAAGATGCTCGCCGCAGTTTCGATCAGATCTTAAACCCAAAGCCGTTCAGTTTTGTGCCAGGTAAAGAAAAATACTTTCTGTGATGGCATACATAAACACCAAATTGCACTTTGTGCGAGCTTTATAGCTTGGTCCAGTTTCCTAGATTTTGAACAGGCAGTTATAAGCTACCATGACTGAAAGCTAACTTACGGTACAATGCAAGCAATCTTGCTAACAAGAACAGAGTTTCATCTCGAAGAGTTTCATAAGCTACATCATACCTGACAGTGCTTTCACGAAGCTAGAACGGAGTTCGTGCTGAAGTCAGACTCGAAGTTATTAATTATAACTGGAGTGTCAGCTTTCTTCGAGAAAATTGATATTGTAGGCCCAATGGAAATTCACACATCCACCATCTTTCCTGACTATTGAGTTGCTAATGGATGAGTTGAGAACGCCTTAGAAAAGGGCAACTACGGCTAAAAATGTTCCCTGCCTGGCTAAAAAGGCAAGATTGTTGTAGAAGCAGATGTGTCTGGAGCTTGTATCGTTCTGGAAACAGGTGCTTCAGAAGTACATCAGTAAACAGGAAAATGGTTTCTAAAACACTTTGTACGGCTGCATTCCTGAAAAAATTTTGATTCCGAAAATCATAGCCGCATTTATCTTGAAAGAAGAACAATATATGTTCAAAACTGGAAAGCACGTCAAAAAAATCCAAGACGCTTAAATTTTCACTGGACATTTAAAATGATCAAGAGAGACAGAGTGTCTCGTTATTTTTATTTTTGGATGATTTTAATTTGTTGCCACACAAAAGGGCGGTAGACAGGCAACAATTTTGTCTGTTATGCGCGTTCCAAATTTAACCATAGTTGAGTAAATAGGAAAAATACATTCATTTTTATGTGTTTCGTGTGTATAAAATTTCTGATGTCGTGCTATTTCCCTGAGTCCGTATTTACAACAGACGGTCTCTGTGTATCCTTTCCTCGCGTCTAAATGATAAAACATTTGTTTCGACCCGAAAAAATAGCTAAAAAAGTTTCCAAAAAATTGGGTTTTCTCGTTTAGCCTTGCTTTAATTTGGCCACAACCTGCAACCCGCACATACTGCAAGCGTACTTTATTATTTTTGTGTATGTTGTGTGGAAACATAACAGAGAAAATGAGATAGTTCTTAACCGTTTACAAAATTAACGATTCACTCGAAAGCAATCCATAATTGAAACATTTCTCTCTAAAATACTTAACACATCTCATAAAAATACTTAATGCATTTGCTTAATACGGTACGTGTATTTGTTAGAACGATTTCCTATTGAGTGCCAAAGTAATCAATGGTGCTACTCACAAAGGACACAGACAATCCAGCGAACCAATCAAAACTTGAAGCAAATACACGTAGCCGGCACGAAGCGTGGGAAAACTTATCAATGCGAGCGTGTCACGATTGGTTTTAGTTTTGCTTCCGATTGGCTGAGAAAGTAGCACGAGTGCATTAAACCAGTCACTAGCTTTAGGCGTACAAAGCATGCAAACGCGAAGTACTTTCGACACTCAAGTGAAAATCGCTCTAAATGCGTAAACTATGAACGGCACCCGAACGGCGGTGAATGATTTCCGGTCAGTTGCGTTTTCAATCCAGGCTCCCACCTTGTATGTAAATGTCTTACTAGGGATAGTTAACACTACAGCTGCCCCCGCTGTTATCCTTTTTTTTCTAGCTCAGCGTATCCGTCACTACAGTCAATTATTTCGCTTGATATTTTGGCTATTCTATTTTCTTAATTGATTGAAAATCAGTTTTTTGTTAGGAACAGTCTTGGGATAATTCAGAAGAAAGCACTAATTTTCTCGTGTTCTGCTCACAAAGCATCACTTGTTTCTGGTCTTCTCTTTTTCAAGATCATGGGACGAGGACGTGCCATTTAAAACAAACTTTCAGTATGAATTGTTGAGGTCTTCCCTGCTAGCAGAGGCTCTTTTCCTGGTGTTCGCTGACGGGAGAAAAGAGACCTCTGCCATGGGTCGAAAATGGCTATAATGAGCATGCGCCGCGGCTCAGCGACCGAGCCGGCCGACCAAGCCATCACGTGATATTCGTAGCACGTCAAACTGGCGCGAAAAACCCACGCAGATTAGGCTTACCAGCTCACTACACAACGTGATTCGTCCACAACAATTCCAATCAACCGATCGTCCATCCTTAAAAGGAACTGCTTGGATCGGATGTTTTCCAAGGTTTCCGGACTGCAGTAAACCACTTCGGCTTCTTCGAGCTCCTTCAGTTTATTGTCGTTGTCCAACAGCTCCTGCTCCATTTTAACAGCTTTCAGTTTGAGCCTTTGGCAGGACTCAAGCTGGTCAGATATGAGCGCGTTTAGCGGTGAAACAACCACAACAAGTGGGTTCGATGGCAGAATTTTCACCTTCCCCGTTCGTGCAACAAGTACAGCAACCTGGTAGATGAGAGTTTTCCCATGCCCGGTCGGCAAGCACGCAAACGTGTCTCGCCCGTTTAAAAAATGAAACAAAGCCTTGAACTGCTCATCACTCAATTTTTTTACCTTTCCATCGTCGAGGTTATCCAAAACGGAAGAAAGCAAACTTTCTAACTCTTTACGATTGAACTCTTTCGAGCACGCCGACGAGCACGCCATGTTTGCAATGTGGGCTCAATAAATGACAGCGGAATTAATGAAAAGAAATGCGCGAGACGCAACGGGCTCAAGTTGCGGTCAGCGAACAACGCAAGGAGCATGCGTTTTCAATAGAGCCGTCCAAGACTGTGGACGGCGGTTTAATCAAAGCCATTTTCGACCCATGGCAGAGGTCTCTTTTCTCCCGTCAGCGAACACCAGGAAAAGAGCCTCTGCTAGCAGGGAAGTTGAGGTCAAGTAGCTAAGTAAAACAAAGAAAAATTATGCAAAAATTCTGAAGGATTTCATGTAATAATCACATAAATTTAATTACACGAACGCGTGCCCAACTTCTCAGCGAGGATAAACTTTGGTAAAAGACAAACGTTTTAAAACTATCAATTGAGACCAGCTGTCTTCAAATTTTTTGTTTCAATATAATGACCAACTTGACAGCTGAGCTCGAAACGGATGCCAAAAGATTTCTCACCTCTGTCAATGTAAACGCCTGTCGTGAGTTTTAATTATCTCAAGAACTCTTTTGAATTCTCTTTCCTTCTTGGCAAGTCTCAGTACAAATTTTGCTTAAATGCCTGAAGACTGATCGAGTCTTTTATCTTTTATTGCTACCACTTGAGTTTTTTTAATGTTATGATGTTCCAGCTAAGAGCTGAAAGCATTGGCTCGATAGCTGGCTAGTTATACATGTGTGTCTCGAGTGAAAACTTTCTCACTTCTCTGCGAGTTTCAATGCTCGCGGTATCTTTTTAAAACTTTCCTTCTTTAACTCTTTTTGAACTTATTGCAGCTGCTAACTTTATATCTTGGTTGTGGCCCGAGTCTTTTAAACCCCTCGTGTAAAGTTTGATTTGTGTCTGACAAATCTCGATTTCGGATTGAGTCTGTCAATCCTGCGAGCGAACGAGAGCTGCTCGCAACGCGCTAACAAGAGAAATTTCTAGACCAAAAAGTACTATTCTTGTTTTTGATCATATCAATTGCGTAAGTTTCGGCTTCTAGACCTTGTGATCATGAAATCAAGACAGCTCGAAGGAAACTGTAGCAACCCAACTGCAATCAACGTTTGCAAGCGTCGTTTGATGACTTGTTGTCATTTGTGCACGTGCTCACGCTTTGGTTTGTCATCATCACCCAATCATCGTTTATCTTGCGTCATCATTGACCAATCACCGTACAGGGAAATTTATCACACCTACCGATACTACTTGCGGGCATTTTATCACACCTACCGATACTACTTGTGGGTCCCACTTTGGCCAAGTCGAGATTTTGTCTGGTATACTATATATATATACTCTATATACGCGCGGACTACAATGATGCCTCCTCGGGTTTTGGCCTCTGGGCCAAAACCCTGCTGGAGCAATAAAAGTGTTGCACCCGGGGATCGATGCTCATAAAAATTTGAGAAACAATCCAAAAAGTTACCAAAATGTATTTCTTTGGTTGTGTTAATATTTATTTTCTAGAAAGAAGCTGATTATTTGGTCCCGGTACTCGTTTACCAGAAAACGACGATTTATCTCTTTCGCGAGCCAAGACGTAAGGGAAAAACCACCATTTTCTTTTTTTGCGCGCGCTAATTACGAGTAAAATTATGCGCAATAAAAAATGCGCAATGCAATACTGAGGAATGACCTTAAAGGCAAAAATAATTTCTTTGCAACTAGTTCCGTTTATCTGTGGCTTACTTCGAAGACCTACCTTGAGGGGTACCAAAATTAGCCTGGTGCAGCCGTTTCGTATTTCCTCACGCCGAAATATGAGATGGCTGCACGCTACAAATTTGAAATGAAGCGCTGTGTGAGCCATGAGGAACTTTCCCGCAAGTTCCATATGAAGTGTCGCCCGGGCAGTGTTGCGTTCCACAAGAAAAGTTGCCTGTCATTGTTGTTACTACGTTGTATAAGTAAAACAATAGCCACAACTTTGAAGATCAGATAACTGACTTTCTCCAGCACTGTTGTTATTTAAAGCTGTATATGCTTTCTGTGTGAGTTATAAATAATTGACAAATTCTTAAAATTCAAGGTAAATTTGTAAATTTCACATCGAGCTAACTCTAGTGACCTCTCGTCTGTTTTGATTAATTTTATTTTTAACTATGATATTTTATGGAAACGTCAACTTTCATGACTTGAAAGGTAGGAATACTTCGTTAAACCTATTAACTGGCATGAAGATCCGATTCAAATCGACATTTAATTCGACAGAATTGCTAACTTGTAAACACAAAGATCAATTGGCTATTAGTGTGGACGACAAAAATGCATAAAGCAAGAGATTTAGACATTTGAAGTGTACCATACCTGTTTGTAGCTCAGAAGCGAACGATGATCTAAATAACTCGAATTCGTGAAGCTTGCCAGGTAGTCCTCGCATCAGATTGAACAACAGAATGCGAGTGGTAACGTGATGTTTGGAAACTTACTTGACGTGGGGTCCTTAAGTGTGCTACTGAGGCAGTACACATTAGTTTACGAAAGTTCATTTTTATAATTGTTATGTTTTAAATTGTGCAGTCATACATAAATTATCAATAAAATTGCTTTGTCTGTAGCTTTTACACAGAATTGAAAGGACTCGGCGTGAAACAAATCCGATGTTAACTGCCCGAAGCATAGGACGGTGCCTTTTGATGTCACTGAGTAGCGAAAGCCTGCAAACTATTAGAGCGTTTAAACGTTGTGAAATACAAACGGCAGAAATGTCCTCGAGAGATATTTTATGAGCACATTCCTTCCGCTTTAAGGCTTTTATATCTTACAGGTATTTTACGGAAACGAACCCTCATGCATCATCAACTTCCAATGTATAATTGAACGAGACGTAGTGGTTAAGAAATCAACTTGACGGCGCCGAGCCGGTCAAATCGTTTCGTGCGCCGCCCTTAACTCAAAATGACAAGAAGCTATTGGTAAACGTGGAAGCTTATGTTATTAAAATGTTACAACTCAACCTTCACGGACGCTGAAACTAACCGAAACACTTGAGTTAAATCTAATTCAATTTATGCTTTCATTTATGCCATCACTTTTTTCTCCGTGTGAATAATTAAACAGCTCCCAAGTCATGCACATCGATAATGGAAGGATGTGGCACTAGAATCATTTCAAATACAGTTCAGTTTAAAACCAGACTCACCCAAAGGAAGCGAAACTACAGGTTTTTTTCTTATTTTCTGCATATATACACCTTGACTCACCTTATTTTGTAGGGTAGTTTTATGAGAATGGCAAAAACACGCGAATCTTGAGCCAAACCAAGTGATCAGCAGTGAAAATGTTCTGATAATGAAACTCTTCAAACTAGGCTAAATAATTTAAACTACATTCTAATATATATAAAAAAAAAACAGGCTTATGGCAGTAAGCAAGCTAATTGCAGAAATCAGTGAGACACCGTTTTTCACTTCTCATTACTTGCCGCAAAGTTTAAAACGAACCTCAGCATAAATGCATTTATGAGCAGGTGACTTGAAAACCGGTATGGTAGCGTGCCTTTAACGTTTACAGCTGCGGGCCGGTTGTTGTGAATTACGTTTAATAGTTAGTTTTTTTGCAGTTCGTACACCCAAAGAACATCCTCATGAAACAATATGGACCAAATCTGCCATAACTCAAGCTACAATTCTACGCAATTACGTCCATGTAAAAAAGTTAAACTGAACAACATATAGGGAAACTGACAGCCACCTGATTGCAGGGAACCTTGGCGACATTAAATTCAATTCGTGTTTTTCGCGATTCAAATGAATACATTCTTGTAATTTCAAAATAGTGAATACTGTATTCTGATGACGCGGGAAAAAATTGCCGCAAAAATTCATATCATGTACATTATCCTCAGCTGAGGACTCGTTATTGTTCCCTTAGTTACTGTCTTCATAGAATTGGTGTGTAGTTCTTGTGAGTATCTTAAGTACAGCCTCACTGGTCATTACGGCCCCGCTAAAAACGTATGTGGATTTTCGTATTCGTAAACATGAATGTGAGTTTGATTTGTCGATATAAGAACTAATTTATTTTGTTCTGTCCATCGTGGGACATCGCGTCTTCATCTTGCAATTTATCCTTCGAGATGGTTTTTCTTTTACCACCGAAATCCATTTAAATAAAGTTAAATAATTAAAAAGCTCTGATAATTCCTAGATAATAATCTGGGCGCTGTCTTATGTTTACATTTTTTTCAGAATAGCCGAAATCTTATGTGTAATTTTACTGTGTCTGGAGCTGATCCAGCTTAGATTTATCACCGGTAAATAGCTAATTTTATTATTTAGAATTGCTGCCTAGCGATAGATGTTTAACTGAATTATTCGAACTATATGTAAAAACATGGTGAAAAACGTTAATTTAATAGCAACCAAGATTATGTCACGATATATGTAAATGTTCCTCTAGTCCATTAGCCGCTAAGGAAAAGTATTTAAAATATGTTGCATGTTATTATATTATTTACATGTTATTATACGCTTACGCTGTAAAAATAAGAATTTGGAAGAAAGTAATCTGAAGATTATGTCACGATATATGTAAATGTTCCTCTAGTCCATTAGTCGCTAAGGAAAAATATTTAAAATATGTTACATGTTATTATACGCTTGAAAACATATAAAGCAACGCTGTAAAAATAAGAATTTGGAAGAAAGTAATCTGAAGGTCCAGCAAACTGACGAAGGGTTTGAAGAAACAGCTCAGACTAGAGAGAGAGAACAACCTGTGAGTAACTAACTGTATCGAGACAATAAATGCATAAATATATCTAGCAGAAATCATAAGCCTGATCGACCTGACGCTGGAGTACTGAGCTTACAGCTAACCCCTTTCACATTGTTGCTTTGCAGAGCACAGCTAAGAAATATACCAAGATACACGTACAGACCCATATTGTACTGTTCATTAAACCTTTCGTTTTGCGATGATCTCCTATGATTACTGTCGTCCACAACAATCTGATTATTTTCAAAAGGAAACTCGTCCTAGGTGATGTGTTCGTTCACACGAGAGGATGGGACATTTCCTCGCTACTTTTTTTTTATGTGAGAACATATTGGGTTTCTTTCGCTGATACACGTCCCTGCAACATGTCCCCTCGTGCGCAGGCACCTTATGCCAATCCATTTCCAACAACGTTTTGACGCAAAGATTTAACATAATTTGTTTTGCTTCGCTTTCGTTTAAACCCCGTTTCCGCTTTCGGGAACTTCTGTTCCTAAAGAAGAAATACAATTTACCAGAATTGGTTTTGAAAAAATCGCGAAAATTTCGCGTTAAGACATCGCCCTTGAAAACTCGCGAAATTCCGCTACGCTGTTACCAAAAACTTATAAATACTTAAAGTTATTTAATAGGAAGTAATGCGGTAAAAACAGGCTTACTTAGCGAACGCTAAGTTAATCACTGGACTATTTTATCACACACATAACCAGCTTGAGACGCATGTCACTAATGCCGTACCCAGGCCCCGGTTGTTCGATAACGCTATCCACCGGATAAATCACTATCCAGTGGACAAGTGTCGTTAAAACAAACTACGCTATCCACCGGTTAGTCATTTATCCGGTGGATAGCGTTATCCACCCATTGAACAACCGGGGTCATTTGTTTACTCGCTTCGCAGAGTGAGAAGAACTGGGTACGAGATTACCATGTCACTACATGATAGCGTTCCTCGAGGATCGAACAAGCAATTTATTCTTAATTTCAATGTCCCCTAAAGCGATTGAGAGAATATCATTTCAGATGCGTGAGAACTGGTATGATCTTAAACTGTTTATGATATTTCTTTCGTCTGCCTTAAGAGCGGCAGAGTTTTTCAGAACAACTTTGTTCATATAAGATGTTAGTAGTGAGATATTTTGACAAACGTGAACGGAAAAAGGTAGAGCACTGTATTAATTCCCTGACGGTGAATGATAAGCGCACATAATCAAAATGAGGTAAAAATAATGACGACGAAGATAGATGGTAAACGATGATACATGCCTAACAGGATATAACTCGAGTATGAGACGAAAAACTAATGACGAACAAGTAACAAACCTTTAAGAAACGAATGCCCATCTGTCTTTCGAATGTAGGGAAAAGTTTCAAGTCCCAAATGATTCAGTAGCACTTACAGAAAACCTGTTAAACTCTCGTTTCAGTTAATTCAGTCGAATACCTGGTGATCCTTTTGTCTAGTATAAACAAATCAACAAAACACATAGCTTTTAGAATGTGCTTAATGGACTCCCTCCCCAAGCTTAGTCAACATGCGGTCAACCTTTTGTTTTGCATTAAGACAAATATCTTTTGATTGTCATTTATACTGATTGCCTCACCTTTTAGTCATAACATTTTCGTTTTAATTAAAAATCGCCCGGTTGCACACGCAGAAAGTTCAAGAAAACACAATGTGATGCATCTGATAACTTTATCTCATTAATATTTTGTTTTCTCAATGACTTATGAAATAAAAATATTTTCATTTTTCCACAGTACATCCAAACTGGATTTTGCTTCCTCTGCAGCAGTACCATTTATAGGGAGGGAGGGGAGGGAGCTGCCGAAGTTTTTGGTGGCGTTATGCGGCCCACTTATTGAAATTCGTACCCTATGTTACATCAAAGATTTTTCATAAACTATTTCGGAACCGAATAGAGTACCCCTTTCCCCGGACGAACTTTGATGTTTTATTTTATTTTGTTAATTTACTTGGCATGCGTGCCTGTCTGTGATCAGTAGTTTTTGTAAAATGTTTTAGTAATTATCCGTTGCTGGCAGTTCCGGGCTGCAGTTAAAATATGTACAGGTCAAATGACTACGTGTTAAAATATGTACTTTTCATCATATGTTTCTTTAATATTGATATTAATTATAAAGCTGACATTGCAAAATTCGAGCAAAATGCATAATTCCGGAAGCTCTGGCTATCTGTCACTTTACAGTACGACATTCGGTAACAGCGGTATCCATAGCGCTTAGGGGTAAGGGAAACTCTGCAAAATTAAACAGTTGCCTTTGGCGTAGTTCCTGATCCGATTATGTTTTTAGAATGCCGGCAAAATCAGTCAGATGACATTAAGTTATTGTTTCGCACTGCCGAAAAAAGGGCGAAAAACAGCTTTTCTCCAAACGCCACGAACCGACGGAAATAAAAAAAAATGTTAAGCCAAATCCTCTGTAAGTGTTTCGCTTTATTTCTTTTGCGCGGAAAGCCTTGATCACATTGCCGTACGGATACTTCGGGTAGATTATTTGTAAAGCCATGAAAAGTGTTTTGACATTTTTCGTTCTATTCTGGGATATTTTTAAGACGACCGTTCTGCCCTGTTCATAAAAATAACGATTATTCAATGAGATAAACTAAAACAGA
The DNA here is from genome assembly GCA_963693305.1 of Meandrina meandrites. Lineage (NCBI taxonomy): Eukaryota > Metazoa > Cnidaria > Anthozoa > Scleractinia > Meandrinidae > Meandrina > Meandrina meandrites. The sequence goes on along the minus strand of OY855912.1, from coordinate 28,005,691 downwards.
TGAAAAGATGATTGGGGATAATTAAACGATATATTTTTCATAATCCTCCACGATTGAAACTCGCAACCGTTACCTACTGAGAGCGCAAGGACATGATATAATTACGGCGATTGATCAAAAAATTGCCGATGAAATTTAGCTGTGTTTTGGGACCTAGTGGATTGATATGACGAAGACAAAAGCCACGAATTTACAGCGTACATTTAGAAATTACCTTTTTATACTGAACACAGCATAACTTGGAACAATTCAAGAAATAGTTCAGATTCTATGAAATCTTCAATGCGTTTGCCTTTAGGGAAAGCCGAGAAACCGAGGCTTTAAGTTAAAAGAAGAGAAAAAAAGTGAAAAAAATCGTTTACCTTTATGTACGTGAATCATCAATAAGACCTTTGCTGTGCATACACTCAGGATCGGTCAACTGCTTGTTTTGTGTTTGAAGACAGTGTAATAAACGTGTTTGTTCGGTTTTATAATGTTCCCACGATTGAAGTCAAACCGTGTCAAAATACAATAAACAGATTTCAATAAACGTCGACGAGGTTTACTTTAATCTGTCTAACTATTACAATACCATGTATGCTAAGTAATAAAAATTATGTTCTTTTGACGTGTTGATAGTGCTGTCTACAATTTGTCTTTCCTTGTCCATATGCGTCAGCGTTTCTACAACGTAGGAAGAAAAAAATCTGTACAAGATTTTTGCTTTGAGGAAAAAATGATCGGGATTTTGAAATTTTGGGTGGCATAATTTAGTAACAGAAAAACTAAGTTAACAAACAGAGCGTGAGAAATTAGTAGCTGACATCAGATGTCATATCCACCTATAAAACTTTCAGAACTTTCCGGCGTTCTTGTAGAAGGCTTTTAACGGAAATAAAATGAATTTTAAAGTGTATTTACTGAAAAGGCAGATCGGACTTTGTCGTTTCATTTATTATGTTGACCTTTCAGCAGAATGATGATGAAGACAAGCCAACTTCACCGCAAATTGTTATTTTTAACGTAAAACCTCTTCAGTTTTGATCAAGACGATATTTTCTCGACCTTGGCCAATGATCTGGGTAAATGTCAAATTTTTATGTTTAAAAGTTGGTTTCAGTTGCATCATATCAGTGGCAAGCCAAAGCGATCATCAATTCCTTAGTCATGTTTATTTTCTTACCACTGTAAACTGACGTCAAAAAAAACTTTCTTGTCCAATTTGAAACACGCAAACGTGTTTGAAAATTTATTACAAAAGAGTGTATCATCTCGCAACTATGCACTTATTTAATGTTCCGTTTTCGTCTCCACCAGATATAATTCAAGAGAAAAATTTCCTAATATTGTTTAGGTTTAGTCAAGACTTCAATATTTGGCTAAAACTATTGTTTATCTGAAATTAAAACATGATGAGTAGAACAGTTCATAAATCTGTTCATTTGATATTAAATTTCCTTAATTTAAATTTAAGGTCTTTGCAGCTGTTAACAGGCACACGAGAACCGAAAATATAACTTACTGTTTTAAACAATGTTACACTAATATGTTTTTAATTTCAAAAATTTCTTGGATTGAAAAATTGAAGGCGATCTTTCTACTAGTTTGAAACCACAACAGAGGCTTAATGTTTTACTTAAGAATATTTCTAATCCGCACCACGAGCTTTAAAATTTTAAGACACTATCAAAAAGCAATTTTGACCGTGGTTTTAATTAAAGGGGGCGATTTTAATTATCGAAGTTTGATTAGTATGTGAACGATGTGTCAAATCGAGCTGGCCAACATTTCCACACCGCTCGCAGGAGCTGGCGGTTTATTTGTAGAAGTGAAGTTCTGCTAACAAGTCTCATCGCTGCAAATTGAATGGAATGCAATGTTCGGCCGCTAACGATTGGAAACAACTTCAATCTAATTAATCTAGATTAGGCCGAGAGTTAATTAAAAAGGCAAAATTTAAACATACCTAACAGAGTTCTTTTCACTCCTGTTCCATCTTGAAATGTTTTCTCTTCCTCGACGATTCCCAAAATTTATTTTCTAGTTACCAGGCCCCTGTATTTCATCAAGCCCGATGCTGGTTCTCTCTCCTTTGTGTTAATTTAGAGAAAGAGAAAGGTCAGTTTATGAAGACTACATGAAGCAGTTATCACCCAGTACGAACTTATGAGAAAAAAAGGCGTCTTTTTCGAGATTTCTTCAGCAAAAAACTGGCAAAATATCTACACTCAGTGATTGTTGAAATAGTAAAGAACATTTTGTTCAGCAACAATAACATGTAAAATTGTGGTGTATAAATTTTCTATATAGTTTTAAGAGTCTCTCAGCGATCTCGCAGCGCGCGTGGGTCGAAATACAAATGATGAGAAAAAATGTACAGCGATGCTAAATATGCACCGAAAATGCCCAATAACAGATTTATTACGCAACATTTTGCTTTTCAAAAATCCATACTTTGAACTTTGCGTTCTCTATTACTAGCACAATAGCTCTGCACGTGCGTTACAAATCTTTGTTCATTTCTTTGCCATCCTCTGCAAAACAACAACGTGAAATGACCAAATTCTACGTTATAGTGTAAACGCGAGCCACAACCAGAAACGCGAATTGGACGAGTTTCTATCTGGAATTGAACGCTGTCTCAACATATTCAACTAAGGATGGTTTTGACACCAAGAGAAGGACTAAATTAATCTAGACTAATTGCGATTTTTTTTTTTAAGTAAAATATAAATTCACCTTTTAATCGACGTTGTCCTTGGCATCGCCGTGGTGGTTGCTTAAGCTCCCCAATCTGTTTTCTACACATGGCACAAATATATTATATGGCGATATATGTAGGAGGTCTATTTAATTCAGTGAATGATTTCGAGTGGTGAATAATAGAATGAACTGAAGATAAAGGGATAGTTTACTTTCATCGATGAAAATTCGAGTCTTATAGCGTCCTTTGGCACTACTTCATAGTACCCTGAACACTTTGTTATTTCGAGTTATTACAAACAGTTTGGAATTACAAAATTGTAATACAAAACTATAATATCTCCGTTTTGGTACATGGCGCTCTTTTTTCCGTTAGGGTTAAAATGAGTCTCGGCAATAAGTGGATGAAATAATGCGCTGCAATAAAATGGCCAAGGACAGAATATAAAAGCGTTAATTCAAGAATGCACAACAAAGAAACTTCCATTACCTTTAGAATAGACGAGCTTTTTGTCCGATTCAGTGAAACGATATGTTGTAAGTGCTTTATCATCGAAACAACCCGCCTGTGTTCGATTCCAGGTAAAAATACAACACAAAGCTAAACAGAGAAAGTTATACATCGGAAGGTTCTGTAAATACACTAATCACAAAAAATGTGACAATATTTGCCACCCTGACTAATATATTTTCCATTTAAGGGTTTCAAATAAAATTCATTGTCGGTGCTAATGCATTTTGCACGGCGGAACTCAATAAGATTCCATTTGCGTTTCGTATATTTGATTTTATTACTATAAAAAAAACGTTTACTTTGTTGATAACATCCATCGCTATCCCCTGAGTAGATGTGCGATTATTGCCTAAATATTTACATTTTTGCTTCTAAACAAAGTCAGAGAGACCAAATATATATATAAAGGTGCGCCAACACTTAAAGGAAAGGGTTGAAGGTGCCACACGCATACTTACAGTTGTTAGTTTAGTAGCTGCTTTAGCCTTAATTAATTTTATAACAGCTAACCGTGGGGTCTGTCCTAGTTCAGTGCGGCTTGAAAGTTAGAATCACCCAATAGATGAATACTTATTCTGCTCTGATAATTCGGTGATAATAATTATGATCGAAAGATTTTATTTTTGAGCTAGCGAGAAAAGGCGGTTAGCTTCGGTACTTAGTTGAATGAATGTCATTAAAACATCGGCAATTGTTTTAACGTGTTATCGCACTGGTGCGAACTTGACGAGAATTTTGTTTAGAGAATAATAAAAGGAAGCAGGGGAGTATTTTAACGCAGAACTTGCTAATAACACAACAATCAAAAAGATGGAAATCTATATTTATTTAAAAAAAAACGGCTTCGTGTAAATGAATTCTCTTTAATTGCAAAAACTCTGGCTTTTTTTCTACTCCAACCTCGTCCCCAGGGCGCTTTTCCCTTCTGAGCGCTCAGAAGGGAAAAGCGCCCTGGGGACGAGGTTGTTTCTACTCTTATCGATTTCCAGCTAAGTCCAATGAAGAATACACATTTATAGGAGCAATATCGATGCTACGCGCATGTGCAGTGTTACACATTGCCATGGCAACATTAGGCTTTGAACGATCAACCACTCAACGTATATGTAGTTTTGTAAGATAGACACCTAGTCTTATAGGATGATTTTGTTTACTAAAAAAATCATTAGGCTAGAATTGTACATGCAGTATCTAGAGCCAACGGAAATTCTATAGAAGAGCGGTTTCTTACGAGATGCATTGTTGATTATCGCCGAAAGAAAATAGAACTGAAAAAGTTGACTGCAGCTGGTTCTTGTTACCGTACGTTCTAAACTTTATCGAAAAGAAAAAGGGAAAAAAACTTAAATATTTCCAGCGTAACATGATCATTGCATATTGCCAAAACATTGTTTCCCGAGAAACTCGAAATGTAAAAGATTATTAAATGCTCCCATCCAGGGAGAAGTAGAAGTACTCCTAAATTCTTTATGTTATTGTAACCGGTATAAGCTCCGGCCAAACGAGCGAACGAACGAACCAAAGTACGAACCAAATAACGAACGAATGAATGGGGCATGGCTTATATTTATACTAAACTATTGACTGACCTAATTTCCTACCTCTGCAGAGTTTGTTTCTATCACTAGGATCATTCTAGCCATTGAGCATTTGTGTACAATTTTTGTACATTTGGCAAAGCTCTGAATGCCTGTTTCGTGTTGTGGCATTTGAAATGTACATCATGTATTTCGCTCGACACAAGACAGAGAGCGGTCTGGTTACCAGTAAGACACTCTTTCATGCCATTTTGTCTTTGCCTCACGTAGGGCCCGGAGATTTGTCAATTTGTTCAGGCGTAGGCTTAAGACAGCCATACATTTATAGTGACCTTCGATGGCGCTTTTTGATCCCTGAGTCAACAAACGAACATTAAAGAAACCGAACGCAAAATTAAAATGATATCCAGGAAGGTATCGAAGAAAACAAAGTGTCGGCCGTATTGTTAAATATATTGTCTTTTGTAGTGCGCTAAAAGCTCCATTAACCGAGTCCATTTGCCATTCTCCAGCTGCACACACATGTAAAGAAAAGTCTGATTTATTTACATCTATGTCTTTCCTGTACGAAAATGATTGATCTTTCGATTTTACATGGGCTGGAAAAAAGTACAACTGGCTTAATCATCCAAATAATTTCGACGAGGGCAGTTGACGGCTTATTGCATTTACGTGCACCAAGATAGGGAGACAGCCTCGGTTCAAAAAATATTTTTACGGGTTTGGTAAAATTAATTCATGCAGCATATTGACTTGCACCTTTTTGGAGCTAATAGCGACGAGATTATGCCCAAGCAAGGTCATGTATAGTAATAAGAGAGAAACCAAAAAAAAATAATTATAAAAAAAACTCACCAATATTGTGCGTCCCCAACTGATCTATTTCACAGCGTTTTTACTCTCAATGGAAACAGAAACCTACAAACGAAATGCATTAAATCACTTCAATTTACCATGAGTGCCATTTCGAATGATAATTGGGATTTTTTAATATCTGTCATTAACTTGGAATCAAGTCGATAGCGTACATTATAAAAAGAGACAGCTCAATTTCGCTTCTTTACTGCTCATGTAAAGAGAAATTGAAATCGAGCTCGCCAGTTGGGTGTTGATCGAAAGCGAAGTGAGGAAGAAGAAGAAGACGAAAGCAGCATTCACATAGCAAAAGAAAAAAATACATTTAAATTCTGAAAATACCTCTCTCTTCTCCCTCCCCCTACGTATAAGCCCCCCCCCCCCCCCCACCTCCCGAAAAAAAACTTAGATGGGCTAATATTTTGTTATAACTCCTAAAGAAAGATATAAGTTTTCCGATTATTAGCCCTCCATTCCAGATCGGAGCTATGGCTTGTCTTGTATTTTACACTGTTATAGAATGCTTAGATAACTGCACTATTTGTTTCTCGGATGATCGACTTGCTTGGGGTTTTATATCGAGAGTTTTATCAATTTAAGCACAGTATCCTGCTCATCGCAAACCCAAAGGTGCGAATTTCCACCCGAAAACAACTCCCCCCTATTCCCGTATATATAGCCCCTTTATCCCAGGGGTTATTTTCGGAGTACCATACCTCAATTCAAGGCTCTCTTTGCTAACTGTGCTCGTTCAACATGTCACTGGCTAAAACAGCATCTTCCTGATTAACGCTTTTGTATGTTTTGCTTCAATATTTTTGTTAGTTTTTCTTTCCTCTTCAGTCCGTCACTACGTTCGAAGGAAAATTTATTCAGCTGCGCGTATCATAAAACGAAGCTGCACGCTTGTAACAATTAATTTCCAAACAAATACGACCTATAATATAAGCCCGGGACAGGAGTGCCTTTAAAATAATAACTTCCTATTTATTATAAAATGATGTGACCATTATATAAACAGTTTGGATCTCCGACAAACGACGGTTTGTCTTTTGACATACATTTTTTTCGTTTTTTAATCGAACTGACCACGCTTTCCGTTGCTAGGAGCAGATTTTCAGGTACTAGCTGGCTTTGAGTGGTCTGTTTGTTATAAACACATTGAATTCGTTTTAATAAAGAACGTACACCATTCTCCTCTTGTCTCTAATTTCTACAAGGTCACAGCATTTATTAAAAACCCGGTTTCCTTCAAAGACAAGATAGTGATTCTCTATACCTCCATTTCCAGAATGGCAACCAGTTACTCCAGAAAAAGAAAAAATAAGGTTTCACTGAAAACCTAACGAGACATTGTTAAATGTTTTTTCCTTGATTGGTGTGAGATGCTTTTTGAATTCTCTAAAAATAAATTGACTACCGGGCGCGCGACCGGGAGTCAAAGAAGACATCGAACAAGCAAGACACTAAATAATTCTGACTGAAACAAATTCCATTTAACATTTTGACTAAATTTGTAAACAAGGCCGTTTTCCTTACCTCGCATGACTTGAATTACTGTTACTGTAAAGTGGAAAAATATCAGAATTTAAAAGCCGGAGCTCTTTTTGACTGATCCATGACCTAGCTTGCCGGACTCAATGAGGCAATGGACTATACGAAGAGACCAGCATCTTGCCGGCAAATCGTGGATCATGCGTATCCCAAGAGCGATGTTCGAGAGATAGGTTACTTGCTAATGACGGCTTGAAAGTTGAATTTATTTCAAGAAAAATCATGAAATGATTTCTTTTCTAATTAATTACTTGGTCGTAGGTGTTTCGCAGGCTTAAAACGAACCAATTGGAAAACAAATTTGTGCAAATGTGAAAGCTTAATTGCTGTTACGGCGACAAAAGGGATTTTGAACAGACATTAACATATTTTAGCTGACAAGAGTGTAAAAGCTGAAATAATGAAGAAAACGAATGTAGTCTGGGATTGAATACGACTTGCTGTTTTTGACGGATTTTACGAGAAACAAATAAATTTGTCTTGCTTGTTTTCGTTTTCTCCGTAGACGGATACAAAAGGCAAAATAACAAGCACCAATTGTAAAACAGTTGGGTTTGCTCTTTTTAACATCAAAGAAAATCACGATGAACTATGGAAAAAGTGGACACGCTTTCTTAAATTCTTTATCTTTTTAATTAAAAATTTCTGCTTGTGGAGAGATTTGGTTTAATTTAATTTGCTTAAGACCAATAGATAAGGTAAAAAAGGTCCACAGTCTACTGGCTTAGTGATAAAATTATTATTAAACTGATAAATTTTGAGCTTAAAGAGTCAATGATCCAGTTCTGCTAAAGAGTATATTTTTGAAGAGTTTTAAAGCTCAAAAATGAACACTTGACGTTCAGACAGGTTAGCCATTTGTAATTTGTGTACAAACAGCGGCCAAAAAGGCTGACTGACTGGCTGGCTGACTAAAACGCGAGTGCCAGTTTTCCTAAAAACCAACATCACTTAATCTACAAAAACATTATTTGCCAAACAATTTCCTCTTCCCCACCGTAAGTGGCGTGCGGTCGTACTGACGGACAGACTATCGCTTTGCTTGAATCACACCCCGTGGCCGCCTCCAACACCGGAGGTCCGCGATTCACGGACTCATTGTTAAACTTGGCAAATCTGATTGGCTGAAAATTACAGGGGGTTTACTCTGCGCGCGTTCAGTAATTGGTACCAGCCAGAGGTTTCGATCACTGGAGCAGACCAGACGGATCGCGGGCTCTGGGGACGAGATTGTCGTAGACTAAAATAAAGTAAAGTAAAGTAAAGTAAACTGAGTGAAGTAAAGTGGTGTAAACTAAGGAAATATAGAAGTGAAATAAAAAAGGAAATAAACATTCACTACCAGTATTTTCCTGTCTACAGTATCCGATAATTTGAGATCTTTAAGTTATTGTCGTTATTTCTGTAATAAAAGTTTCAAAGACCTGTCAGATTGCACTGGCAATTTAGATGTTGTTTTACTTTGAACCAAATCAACTGGACTCGTGTTCTTGTCTTTCTGATTGGCTAATCAAGGGAGCATCGTTACGTCAACGTTTTCGTGTTGGCTTACACGAAATGTGTATCCCAGAACTATGTCTTCAGTCTCGAATTTTGCATTTGATCAACAACAGCCCCCTCAAGAAGATTTTAGAATTTGTTTACGGAAATGAAAGGGTTTCAGGAAATATGCCTACAAGAGAAAAGTCAATCGTACCTTTATCTCAGCTTAATATGCCATTAGGCCGAAACGTTATAAGTTATACGAACAGAAAAGTTCAATTTCCTGTATTTTTAAAACGGAAAATGAGTTCGTCAATGTGACGCGCATTATAATTAGTTATTATAAGTAATGCCATCAAGTGGATTCGGACGTAAAATAGTTAGAAACAGCCGGCACACGGAATATAACACTCAACTTCACAAGAAAACCTTAAAATATTTTAAAATTATCATTAAACAGAAGAGAGCCTGAAACAGCTGAAAATACAGAGAGTCTTTTGAAGTCTTTACTCTCTTTCTCTTTCCTGGTATCACAAAACGGTTTCTTTGTTCATGGCAATATTTCACGACCAACGAAGGCGGTCTTTCTAGCCAACTGCTGAACAGGTTTAAATTGAAATTTTTCGGTTAATGAAAACAATGTTAATTCTTTCTTGACCAGTGTTTTTAATCTCGCAATAACAATCATGGCCCACTTTCGCCGTTTCTTTGCGTTTACGTTAACAGAAACTTTAGATGTTTCGTTAATTATACGGGATATTTTCTTGCCAGAAGTCTTTAATCGGCCGAGCCGGTCTTTATGTCATATCAGAATTGAGAATATTCGTTCTTGTTGAATTTGGAAACTTTCTCGAGCCGTTTAAAATCCCGTTAATTACGCCTTGAATATGAATCTAATCACAAGCAAGCCAGGCGTAATATATATTAATCTTGTAGTTAGACACAATATGTTGCCACGGCACTGGCGGCATTATGTTAAAACTTTCCTTTATATCACTCTAACTATCATATCAAAAGTGAATTAAACATAATCCAACTCGTAGACGCCGCATTTACAAATTAATAACCAAGACAAACGCCAAGCTAATCTTCACAAACATAGACAATTAGATTTTGTCGACCCTCGGGTACACCGCGAAGACATTAGGAACAGTCGACACCGACAAACGTTTCGAGACATGATTTTCAACATTGAAGATATCGAACATTTTCAAATAAGAATACCAATAATAAACAACAATAAAGTAATATAAACAATGTTTATAAATATTCCACGATTGCGATATAAAATTTTCTGTATTTCACTGAGTGGCAAATTAGCAAAGCAAAATATGGCTTTTTTGAAACCTTAGTTTGGGCTTTGAAAGCCTTCAATATCCGGAGTTTAATACAATGTATGGTACTGGTGACATATTGACTATTTAGAACCGTTGTTATATTTTGACCGCGAAGTAACTGAATTTGGAGAGCATGCCTAACACACAAGATTTTCCCACCTTTTGTGATTGTTACCTCATCTGCGAATAGTGAGCTAGTGGTTCGCGAGCCGCAGAGGGAGGTAAAAAAAAAATCGAAGTCGCAAGGCGAAATTAATCCCAATGGGGTTTCACGATATTGTCTAAAATACCATATATATTGGAGTGATTTTGCAAGATAACTTCCTTATCATGTTGTTCATCTCCTCTGAAGGTGAAAATGAATGTCGCTTTAAGATACCGAGAGTGAGATTTCGCATTCGGGGAACAATAATGAACAATTCATAATTTATTAAACGCTGGAAAAATCGAGTAGTTGTAAATCAGGTCAAGAAAATGACCTCTTTATTAGCTTCCATGCAAAATGTATCGCTAAGAACCTTCAGCTAGCTAGCCTCTGTACCTGAAATAAGGCTAGATAAACAAAAAAGACAGTGATTGATAGGGAAAATAGAGTGCTTATAACCAAAGAAAAGTAGACAATCTGATAGGATTCTGATTGCGAAACGAAAAAAATTAATTCGATGATGCGGTCTAATTGATTATTAACAAAAATAAAGCTCTCCACCAACTCATACAATTAATTACGGAGGCGGTAGAAACCAAAAATATCTTGAAATAACTACAATGTTTCCATTTCAGCCAAACGCGGAAACGTATAAACAAAATCAGTTATTAATTTACAATCGTGGCCAGTCCATTTCTTACCCCAAATATTGCCGACAAAATGACAAAAATCAGACAATAGAGCTCAAGATTTTTAAGCTCTGAAATGTACTCTTTCAATTCAAGGTTTTACGCCGGCTTACGGATTAGATTTGTCGTATATAGAATGACTTACCTCGCAAAGGTTACTGCCATATTTATTGGCCGTAACATAGGCCGCCAGAGTTCAGTAATTTTCCCAAACTGAAACCAAAGCAGAGTGTATAAATCGCTCGAATGAAAACCATAAAAGATGTAAAAGTAATGATAGAAATGCCCGGTTCGAGAAAGTACCACTCCAGCGTGGTTTAACACTCTCAAATAAGTTCGGAAATAGATCGTGCTAATTATACCGACCAATCAGAAACGTCAAATTAGATTTGCCCAGCTTTATTTGAAGATAGGATCTTTCTTTTATAAGATCTCGCTTCACTGCATTAAATACAATACCAGAATGTGCTTTCATTGTAGCAAATTCAAGCTATCCTTATTTTTGATGATTTTGACATATTGCGCCTTCTGCTTTCTTCCGGGTATTAAAAGGAAGACTGGAGCGAAGTGAGACTATCTATATCTACCTTTCCTCTACCTCGCCCCAATGTACCTCGTTCTTCTCGTTCTTTTATGGCGAGGGAATGCTCGCCAACAACGGGCCGATTCTCGTCCCCATAGCCTTGGCTCGAGAATAAAGGGCTCTGAAGACAAAGGATTTCCAGTCCAAGATTCTGGGACTTCCGGTCTTCATGTATGCAGTCGTGATGTTTCTATATACTGTGTGAAAGAGCCATGGCGTTTCAAGATTTCCGTTCAAGATTTCTTTGTTTTCATAAGCCAATTAAAAAAATTCGAATTAATTCAAACTCCTTTGTCCCCAGTGCTCTTTGTGTCTCACGCCATGGCCCGGTCGGCTAAGAGAAGCGAAAGGGGCTATGAGTACAAGAATGCAACGGGACTGGCTTACAGAACGGCAGGAACAGTTCAGAAGGAAAATAAACGAAAAAAAGTAAACCATTCACGATAACCATGCGCGATAACCATCTTTCAGACTGAAGCATGCAAACCTACTTTTACGTAAATAAAAAATATTTTTCTGAAGTATTCCTAAGACATCGTTTTCTTCCCTCCTGAAACATGCTTTCTCTTCGTGCGGCTGAACTGGAAACGATAATTCAACAATTTCCTACCCTCGTTTATATCACACATAAATGTAATATGTAATAAAAACCATAAATGTAATAACAATTAACCATAAATGCCATAAATATAATACTAACTATAAATGTTCTGATTTTAAGCCACAAATGTAATAAACCAACTCACCATAAATGTAATAGGGCTTAACCGTAAATGTAATACACTGCCGATTATCCCTTAACATAGCTTACATCTAAAACTACTGTTAGACAAGCTACCACAAACCGTGCCATTCTCTTACTTCGTACACTGACCAAGATAGTGAAGATACATCCACCGTAAAAGTAGTGTCAGTAGGCTAACGCTGAACGTTTGGTCTATTAAAATCGACGAACGAACGATTTTGAAGATCACCGTCAAGGACTTCCCAAGTTAACTTTGATTAACCTGAGATCACAGGATATATTATCAGAAAGTGTGAAGCAAGGTTCCCAACCTTTGGTACAACCTACGCCTATAACCTAAGAACCGAAAATGGTGAGGCAACCTTTCCACCCACTGGTCGATGATGAATATGACAATAGAATTATTACAGATTAAAGCTCTTCCTTTACTCAAGAGCAGATTTGTTGGTTGGAAATAATAATTGCCTATTGTGCTAATATGAATATTAACCTTTATGATCATGATTGGATTTGCATGTATTTGACAATGTTTCTAAGGGAACTATATTCTGTTCTTTTTGAAGAAGATTTTTGGAGAATGTCCTTAGCGAGTTTACCTTTTTTCTCTAGCTAAGAACGTCCAATTTTCGGCCGCCGAGGCTGAATGCCTCTTAATTTTTTCGAAGACTTGAGCCGAAAATGTTCTTATTTTTTAAATTTTAAAGTGGCATTGCAGTAAATTCACTCCTAACCGATATGTACAGGTTCACGTCACTGACGAGTCATGACAATATTGGTTCCAGTTTGGATTTGAATAAATATTAAATCATTTAGTACAAATATTTTTCACTCACAAAAAATAGGACAGAATAAAATTCTTTCTTACCCAAATTGAGCCTTACGTTCTTAGAATGTTCTTAATAAATTTTGGCTTTTCTCAGCCTCGACGTTCGTCTAAGAGAGGTTCTTATATATATAACAAAGAATGTATATTGCAAATGGCCCCTTGACAAACGGCAGTTTTAAGCTGTGTTAAGCGATAAAAGACAGTTTATTACATTTATGATTATTCAGTTCATCACGTTTATGGTCAAATGTTTTTACATTTATGGTGAGCGGGTTTATTACTTTTGTGGTTAAAAGTTATTACATTTAGAGTTAGTATTACATTTATGATTATTATTTATTAATGCATTAAGTTTTTATTACATTTATGGATGATACATCCTTTACGGCGTCTACTACAAAACATTTAGACTTTTCGCCCTTGTTTTAGCGATAGCTCTGATCGGCTTCAAGGTCTTGTTCACTATTCGCTTTTAGTAGAATTCTACTAGCATACTAATGCAGTTGCTGCAATCTGATTGGCTGAGCTATTGAACACTAACAGCCATTACTGTGCAACATTTTCTCGTTTCTCCGAAGTTTTGGAAGGAGTTTAGAAACATTATTGGATAATTCAATTCCCACGAAGACTTAAAGGAGGAAATTTGGTAATGCTTAATGACGACTTTTTCTGAAGTGGGGGGGGGGGGGGGGGGGGGGGGCGGGGTGCACCTGGTTTGAAAAAAACGGTATAACGCGCTCGTAGCTAGTGCCAGTCCCAAACCGAGCATCAAAATTTAAAATCCCTATAACTCGGAGGAAAGAGGGTAGGTTTCCGATTTCTCATAGGAATCCGAGATTACATAGCCTTCCTTATAATCCTACGTACGGAATTACCGATTGCATGTAAAACAGGAACACTACAGTAGGAAGTCTGGAAATACGAGTGTTAATTCCGTCATAACTTTTATAATAATGCGAATTCATAAAAAAAACATACGAAACATTAACCATGTGGACGTTCTTTATCTGTTGGCACTGATTTTCATTTTCAGATCTGTATGCCATTTCAGTTTTAGGGTTTTTCTAATTCTGATCACGTGACTTGTTTAATATGGCCGAGTTTGAAACTCTTGAAGGACTCTTCAATGTGACAAAGTTGTGAAAAAAGCATATCCTTAGGAGGTCTGGTTTCCAAAATATGACGGTTAAAAACCTTTCTTAGCAACAAATTGGTAGTAAAGAAGGACCCCCCTTAAAAAATAGTGCCATTTTCTCGACCAATCAGAAGTAAAGCCAAACCCAATTGTGACTCACTCGCGCAAGTTTTCCCGCGCTTTGTGCCGGCTCCATATATTTGCATCGAGTTTTGATTGGTTAACTGGATTGCCCGTGTCCTTTGGGATTGGCTTTGCTTTTGATTAAGTCATTACTTTGCTTTTGGTTTTACGACACTCATTTAAAAACTGCTCTAGCACAACTCAGAAAGAAAATACTACCTACTATACATACACATATACAATAATAGTTTAGTTTTATTGGAGCAAAATTGCCCAACAACTTCCGCTGGGATTTGGGTATAATAGTGCTACAATGTGAAACGCCCACCACTCTGATACCAGTGTTGTCACTTTCATGTAATTGTACAGCTATATATAATGGTACTAGGACGGAGTGGAGTCCAATTCGGTCTGTAATCATACGAGTAATTAACAAAATCGGACGACCGCGTAATCACCAGTATAACAAAATTCGAGAAAAACAATAGATAAAGCGAAGCCTATTAAGGATTTATCATGACGAAGACAAAAAAGCCATTTTTGAAACTGAAGGTTTTAGGAATATCAAGGAGTATTAAGTTGCAACAGGTAACCAAATAAAGGGCACGCGCATGCGCAGCACGCGAACTTTGTTATTGGTTTGTTATTGGACACGATTGGACACCTTGTTATTGGACACTTTAGCTGCGCGCGCTCCGATTGGTCATTCCGGAATTGCGCAGGGAACTGGGGCGAGTTTAAGATTTTAACCAATCGATAAACGGACATCATCATATGAAAGATCTTATCGAGATTGGTCATCTGACCAAGTTTGATGCTTTTAGGATGAACAGAGGCCAAGTTATGGACCTTCAAACATGGTTCAAAATCCATACAAACGTCTCTAATTTTGAAATTAATTTTGAGACAGCGTCCCCCAAAACCATATAAACTCTTATATTTTTTCTTCTCAGTTTTGAGACAACTGTAAAATTCTGTCATGGACCTACTATTTGGAAGAAGCTGAGATGAAAATCACTATGTTTGAGTTTATATATGATTTTGGGGCACGCTGTCTCAAAATTAGAGACGTTTGTATATATGAATATTTTGAACCATGCATGTTTGAAGATCCGTAACTTGGCCTCTGTTCATCCTAAAAGCATCAAACTTGGTCAGATGACCAATCTCGATAAGCTTTTTCATGTGGTGTTGTCCGTTTATCGATTAGTTAAAATTTGAAACTCGCCCCAGTTCGCTGCGCAATTCCGGAATGGCCAATTTTGTGAAAAATAGGGTGTGCTAAGAACCAATCAGATTCGAGAATTTTGTTATAGTTTAATATGATTAAGTTGGATAATATTTTAGAAATTATGAGCGAAAACGATATGAATACAAAAATGCACATATTTTATCCGTATACATACAATGATTATAGTAAACGTAAGAAGAAAAACTCACACGCTATTGGTTACCAAAATGCAATCATTTGTTACGTAATCTCATGCTCAGTTAGTCACATGATAGCTCAATATCCCTGAAACATTTATAATATTTAAGGGTAGAAATAGTTCAGTACTGAGTTCTTTCTTCACAATTTCATGAGGTT
The DNA here is from genome assembly GCA_963693305.1 of Meandrina meandrites. NCBI lineage: Eukaryota > Metazoa > Cnidaria > Anthozoa > Scleractinia > Meandrinidae > Meandrina > Meandrina meandrites. The sequence goes on along the minus strand of OY855912.1, from coordinate 27,989,892 downwards.
TTGAAAAACTGGAAGAAGAATGAAAGTTATTTCGTTCTCTCGTTGATAATTTCTTCAAATCGTCGATTTCCTCGCTTTTGTTTCGAGAGAAAGAGGAGCGCTTAACTCACTTCCGCCAGGATCAGCAGCTTTTCTGGTGCATAAACTTGACAAGCCTGCCTTGAATTCGGGAATCTTCAGCACGTACAAGACAGGATTCAGCAAAGAATTGGCGAAATGAAGAACCTTGGCAACATAGAAGACATGAAAAGAAAAGGATGTGCGGCGCGTTAACTCAAACACCATATTGACGACAACAAAAGGCAGCCAAGCGACCAGGGACATAGCTGTTACAAGCAGGCAAATGCGGGACAGTGAAGATTCCTTCTCCATAACTCCTTGTTTGATGCTCCTGTGGACGGTTCTGACCTTCCTCCAGATGACTGCGTAGGAGACGCAAATGACAAGCAGAAACGCAGATAGGAATGGGACCCACATGACAATCATTATAATCGGAGAGCCCGATGAGTAGAAAGTGATGGGAAACTTTATCGCGAGGAGGTGTAGGGACGGGATTGAGCCAGCTGCGATCCAGGCGACTATCGTGAAGAGGACGTACCAGCCAGACTTTAGGGCGCGGTAGTTAAAGGGCCGCAAGGTGGCATAGAGTCGTTCCAGCGCGATCATTGCAAGGAACGCAATGGAGGCAAAACCCGCAAACATGTCGAAAAACAAGCTGACGTCGCCGGGAATTTTACTTGTACTCCACACGTTCACAGATTTGCCAAACTGGACGACAAACAGTGGCATGGCCAGGGCTCCCACAAGCGTGTCTGATATTGCGAGATTTATCATTAAGTAATATCGCCGCTTGCGAAGTTTTCTGCTACGTAGAAACACGACGGTCGTGAGTAGGTTTCCAACGGTTATCAGAACAGCTTCTAAAATGAAGAGAGCACACCAAAAAATAGCTTCGGGCTTTTCAGCGAAGGGTGGTGTAGTTTTGTTCCAGTAAAACTCAGCTTCATTTGATATATTTGCCATGCTTGTTTCCAGCGAACTAGATCTGTGAAGGAATTAATTAAAACTATTGACTTAACCCTTTAAGTCCTGAGAGTGACCAACATCAAAATTCTCCTCAAAATATCAATATTTCATCAAGAGAAAAGAAAAATTGATTTCAGTTTGTTGAAAAACTTTCCCAGCTAAAACTATGAGGAAATTTATGGAGATCAGTCAGGAGAATTTATATGTCAATCTTGGGGCATAAAGGGTTAAAGGTTGGCAGTGATAGCATGAAACGATTTGAAAGCCAAACCAGACTGCGTGGCATGTAAGCACTCAAGACCTAAACTAAGACGATGACTTACTAATTGCTCTTATGTTTAATGAAAATTCTGGCAAACAAAAACAATTAGCCCGCATTAGACAGTATTCTTTGTAGTCTACAGATCGTTCGATAAGCTTGGCAGACATAAAACCGAATAAGTACTGTCTGGTTGAGAATAGACAAAGGTACAAAATGTCATGTCTTTTTATAGCTGTATTAAAATTGGTTTGCAGGAAATCATGCAAAATACCAAACGATAAAATCAAGTAATTTTATAAATGTTCGCTCTCTGTCCCAATAGAAAAAGGATCGGGAATGGGGAGCGGTCTCTTGCGGAGACCATCCCTTTCCGAAGGGATATGGGCTTTAAACTTTTGTACTCCAAAATGTGGTACATAATTAGGATTATTTTTCCAAAGAAAACTATGATCAAACACAAACGTCTCTTGGCTTTTAATACGGGACCGAAGCCATGGGATTTCTGTACAGTGCCATACTTATTAATGTATGCAGTTTTTCCATGGCACTTATTTAAAACACGCGAACGGTAATAAAAAATACCGGAACAACTGACTCACAAACCTGTATGCTTAATTACAATGGTGGCTCATGGTGACTGATGTTGCCAAATTTCTATAGCCATACCGCTTTCTAAGGATTTTGTGTCGAGCTATTAATTTCAATTTAGCCAAAATGTTTAGCTATAACATATCAGTAACGTGCCTGCTGACTTGACGGACAAGTTGAAACGGATCAGCAACATGACTTACAAAATATTGTAGTGAATTGATGAAACTTCTGACGAGAGGTTTCGGCCTAACTTTGCCAGTATACTTCGATCCCCGTTAAACCTTCTATTGCTTTAATTGCGGTGATTTAACATTAAATAAAAGTCCAATAAAATCGCGAAGAAATTTGTTAAGATATCGTTGCTTCATGCCTCTACCGTGCGTACAATAACTCCTTAAATGCGAACGAACAGTCGCTGCGATGGACGATAACAGGGAGGTACAATAACGATTTGAACTTTGCTTACCGTTACAAGATCTTTGATGACAAGGATTCCATTTCAGATAGACCAGAGATCGTCAACTTTTCTTTCTTTGCATACGAAATGTTCATGTCGACCGACAAACAACGGTCTTCTTCGGGTCGTGGACTGACAGACCAGAAATTTACTTGAGCCAATCAGATCACGAGAATTGTGCAATAGAAATGAGTTCATTAAAAGTGTGCATTTGATCGGACACAAATTTACATTATCACGCCTACAACATTGCATGTTACGGAAAGCCAGGATATTTGTGTAACAATTAGTTATTGGTGTTAACAATTGGCGTCATATTTACGATCATTGTGCAATTTGAATTTTCATGCCGACACGAACTGAGTAGCAATCCTGGTTTAAAAAAGCTAAAAGCGGTGCGGTGGTGTCGAAACATTCTTTTCTGCTTTTCTGTGAGTTTATTACTGTGTCAAGCCCTGTGCGCGCGTAATAACAGGGCCTGGGTCCGGATGCCATCTTGTCGGTCCCAAGCTTCCCAGACGTGATAAAAGGGACAGTATCGTGAGCTGCGCATCCGGGGCGGGGGCGGGGGCGGGGGGGGGGGGGGAGGGGACTCACATATGGAAGGGACGGGGATGCTCGTCGGAAAAAAGAGAACCAATCTGGGCGTGGCCGAAGCTTATGCAGACCCCTAAAAGAGACTTAATCGAGTAAATATAACGAATCAAAGTTCTTTCTTTTTTGTTATTTCTTCACGTGCAACCCTAAACGAGACCTTGACGGCTAAGTCCGAAATTTACACCCCTAAGCGAGACGACGAGCATCCCCGTCCTTTTCATATGGGAGTCCCCCTCCCCCGGGCTGCGCATACGTCTTTTCCGATTGAAACTCGAAAAGTTTGGGTGGAATTTTTCAAGATTGCGCAGTTCCCAAATTCAAGATGGCGTCGAGAAATGATGATGGTCACCGAGGGAAAAGCAGTAATTTTGGTCGAAAGTGGATATTTAGTGGATATTTAAGTGGATGTAAAAGGAACTAAGAAGGACTGGAAGAGATGCCACAAATGCATTTACCTAAAAAGTAATATTTTCAAAGTGCAAAGGCGCGGATTCGTGGCTCATGACACTGTCCCTTTAAAAGAAGAAGGTTGGGCATGAGTTGGGAAAGTGTCATCAATGAAGGGAGGACCGAAGGGAGCGACATAAACAAGATAACTTGACCTAACATGAAACTTTAAATTTTATAATACCAACGACAAACATAATGCTTACCCGTTAGCAGAAAAATCAATCACGTAAGTCGCGCGGAGAACAACGGTTACTGCTGACTGAAGAATAGAAGAAAGTCGCTTAGTTTCTCAGTTTACCGGGAAGTTTAGATAACATGTCCAGTACTTTTCAAAGAAGAAGTTGGAACAAAAGGTAACCAATTCCATATCTGATTTGAAAAAGCATAAGGGTTCAACGTTACCTTAATTCAGTATCTGCCTCGGAGGTATTCAAATCAGTCATCCCAGTTTCAATAGACACCGTGACAACCTTTGTTAAATTTCTTTTGTGAAAAACGCTGAAAGAAACAGTTTCACATGAAACGCATTAAACTACTGCTCAATAGCTTCCATTCGAATGGTCACACACTTCCAAGATTCCATCCAGAGAATTAAAACTGCCTTAGAACCATCTTGTAACGGCGCAATGAACAGTGCTGCACGAAGTACTAGCCGATAGCTTTGATCTGAACAATCCATGGCTCACTCAATAGGGTTTCATCCAAAGGATCAAAAGTTAAACCAACACATGGATGACTTCAAGTTTTGACTTTCGAAAGATAAAGGCTTATTAAAATCTCAGGGGCGAAGTATAAAAAAAAGACACTTCGTTAGGAAGATAATTTATTCGCTAAAACCATAAGGTAATAATACAATAAGCATCAAGCTCTGTTTGCATTTCTTCCAACGCTGTACAATTTACACAAAACATGTGCAGATAATTTAAAGTAAAACAACAAATGACGATATGTGGTAATCGAATCGAACGGCTATTTCCTTTTCAGCAAACAGAACACGCCAAATTTAACAATTTCCCCTATTTTTGTGCAAGTGTCATCTATTATGACCATGCATTGGCTGGCATAAAGATGTGCACATCTATGCTATCATTGATCAAATTTAAGTCATAAAAAATCTCTGTATATCTTATTCTTTTCAATTCATTACAAAACAATTGATTAAGTACACGGAATTTTGTGTTTTCCTTTGGCTGTGCTCTGTTTGCTGGGTACGAAAAATGAAAAAACTAACATTGCTATTTGGAATCAAGGCAAGATTACAGTGTGAACTATTAAGCCTATAAGGTAACAACAACTGTCTTCTTGGCTGTCTTCGAAGAAAGATTTGCCAAGAGTGGGCTGACTTATTTCATTTAACTAGAGCGATTTTCGGTCGAGTATCGTAAACCCAAAACGAAAGCAATCACTCTGGCCAATCACGAAGGACGTGGACAATTCAGGGAACCAATCAAAACTCGAAGCAAATACATGCAGCCGGCTGTAGCCGGTACGAAGCGCGGGAAAACGTGTGTGACCGAGTCACGATCGGTTTTGGTTTTACTTCTGATTGGTCGAGAAAGTGGTGCGAGTTTTTTAAACCAATCACAAAGCGTAGTAACGCAAAATCAAAGCACATGCGAATTACCTTCGACACTCGGCAAGTGAAAATCGCTCTAAAACCAAGTAATATACTTTGTGTTTGTTAATCTCCCGCAATAAGGTCGTGATAAGGCGCAATTGCTTTTTTTTAAATAACAAATTTAACACGCGCATAAATTCATCCAATAATTACTGCCATTTACCCAAGACTTGTGTGTTGAGCCTATAATAGTCACTAGCAAATCATTTTGATACTATCTCGTTCTTCGTGTTAATAGAATTAAAGAGAATGTAATTTTGATAAGTTTTAAAGAACTTGGGGAGGAATATTTCAAATTCGCACCAGCTGACAAGAAATGCATTTACGTCACTAACAATCAGTTCCACTAAACGGAAGTAGGTTATATCTAAATAGTTTCACTCCATTATTTTTTAATTGAACAATCTATGTTCGACTTTCCCTAAGATAAAAAGGGATCTAATATTAGTATAATATTAAACGTACAATACTCGCATTCAGTAAAAATGTGTTAGACTGAAATTTTGGGGGAAAACACAACCAAAATGTACATATGTAATTTGTTTTTTTAGTTCTGTAACAGACCCTACAATAAATACACCACCGCATCTGTTGAACATTTCCAACTGTAATTTAAAAATCTAAAAATACCTAAAGGAGAAACCCATTAAATCCCTGCTCCTTCATTATCGTAATCTACCATTGGGTTTGACCTTGCCTATTTCTGACTTGGGGTCAGGTGATCTCGAGCTCCATATTGTTGATTCACAGGGTGCAACGTGATTGCATCCTGGGATTTTCCCACTAATTGTACAAGATGACTCCACAGTCCAAAAATAGTCCGTGACATTGTCTATCCACGCGTGAAGTTCTGGTCCAAACTTCCGGGAATTTTCGGCCGCCTTGGTAGCCAGCGCTTCTGTGTTGTTAGCTTCACGATCAAACTCAATGAGGAAATCATTTGTGTTGTAAATCCCCCCAGGGGGACCACTGTTAGCGGCAACAGCGTCTTGTGCGCTGATCGGCTGGCCTTTAGAGAACGCCAGGGGTATGACCAGGAAATTGGTTTGCCCTATCACCATGTCTTCGCCTTTGTGTGAGAAGATCATTTTTATGGTCCATTTTCCAGGTCGCATTGGTTTCTTGAAGGTAGGCTTGTGAAACGACACCACCCAATTGTCGACCACGTGCATTTCATAAATTCCCGTCACCACGTTTATTGGGTCAACCCACATGAGTTTCACATCAAATGCCTTGCCATGAACCCAGCGATGCACCAGTACAGGATCGTCCCACGGACCCATCAGGCGTGCCAAGTTACGGAAGACCCTTTCCTTTTGGTCCCAAATTGTTCCCACCTGAAAAAAAGTAACAACAGTTAATATAAATATAATAAAATTAGGTTTCAGTGGTATATAGTTCAATGAGGTGACACTATGATAGCAAAAGTCTAGAACTAGAGCTGCGGCTTGCGACTCACTGTGCCTGCTTTGGTTTAGCGTTTGTCAAACTCGATGGTTGAATTAAAAAAAAAAAGTAGGAGCAATTTTTTCAGGCGTCGTTCGCCGCACTTACCCCGTTTTTCGCCTTGTCCCTAACTAAGCAAACGCCTGGCGTCGGATGCATGGTTTCCCGCGCTTACTAGACCACTTAGTACCGGTTACAATTTTTTCCCGCGTTTTTGTACCGGACGACGGTTTCTTGTTTTTGCTTCGAGCTCTGCTGGGTTCATTGTTCATTCATTGGTTCATTGTGATTGGTCACTCTAAACATTGAAAAAAAATTGGAAACGCCTATGGCTTTAAAAAGCTTGCTTTTGTTACCTCTAATCCAACGAGTCGATGTGGGCCATTGCTCGTGTTCAAATTTAGCAGCTCCTCGTGGCTCAGTGGGGCCAGCCACGACTCCAAAGTTACAACCTGTTTGAGGCCGTTGCTTGTTGTATATTCAACGTCATACACAGCGAGCACGCCGGAAAATTGATCATGCTGACTCAGTATAGTTATTTCCTTAATGTCTCCGACGGTTCCATTGGGACACTTGTGGCTTTCACTACGTTGCGCCGGATTAGCTTTCAAGCTTTTCGCGCCGATTCTAACAAAAGACTGGTAAAATGTTCTGAACACATCGCTGGTTTTTGTGATAGGGTCTTCGTGATGGTAAATGTTCTCCCAGTAGTAGTTGAGCCCTGGCGTGTCAGCTGGGTACGGGTCATACAGCCATGCGTCTAACTGGTTTATAACCTCTTGGTTGACTATAGCTTCGAACTTTCGTGCAAAGTAGTTTGTTGAATGGCTCTATGAAGGAAAAAAAGGTAAAAGTCAGTGAGACTTCCTCGCGGTATCCCTAAACAAGTACTTCTTGTAATACAACGCAATGTATACCCGGTATTCCATATTTTTGACGTAGCTCTACGGAGATCCGAGCAGTGTCTTTGATTGGATATTATTTTGCGCGCAAAAATTCGTAACCAAGCAACAACCAATCAGAGACATTTAACCGATATTTGAAGACCTACATCATAGTATGAAATTTTCGGGTCAAAAGCTCAAACGTCTCTCGGGTAGAGGAAGAATTGAGCGCAGGGAAAAAAAAAAATCTCCTTCGCTTCTTTATTACGCTTGTAATCCTGCACTGCCAGATTTTAAATTGGCGGCTTTCCGTGGACTGAAGGTGATATGTGATCTTCGCAGTGAATTTCCAATGTAAGCAATTGGAATAAAGAAGCCTGAAAAAAATCAGGGCTTCAACGGGATTCGAACCCGTGACCTCCGCGATACCGGTGCGATGCTCTACCAACTGAGCTATGAAGCCACACATTGGGAGCGAGGTCAATTGTGAGTTCACAACTCACAATTGACTCACAAGACAACTCACAATTGACTCACAAGAACTCACAATTGACCTCGCTCCCAATGTGTGGCTTCATAGCTCAGTTGGTAGAGCATCGCACCGGTATCGCGGAGGTCACGGGTTCGAATTCCGTTGAAGCCCTGATTTTTTTTTCAGGCTTCTTTATTCCAATTGCTTACATTGGAAATTCACTGCGAAGATCACATATCACCTTCATATATATCCGCAGTTCACATATGAATCATTTCATATACATTACATCATTTCACTCCTTTCACGGGAAAATATGAACTCACAATTGACCTCGCTCCCAATGTGTGGCTTCATAGCTCAGTTGGTAGAGCATCGCACTGGTATCGCGGAGGTCACGGGTTCGAATCCCGTTGAAGCCCTGATTTTTTTCAGGCTTCTTTATTCCAATTGCTTACATTGGAAACTCACTGCGAAGATCACATATCACCTTCATATATATCCGCAGTTCACATATGAATCATTTCATAGCGGAGCTCCTGCGCGCGAAGCGCGCCAGCGGAGCACCATGGGTAAGAATTTTTGGTAAACCCATGAGGCCAAGAAAATTTGGTGCGTACGCCCGCCCGCACGCCCTCCCGTACAGACTCTCCGGGAGGGGGAGTGGAGTCCTAAGGCAGCCCGACTGGGGGTGGGAGGAGGAAAATAGGCCGAGGGAGATGGGGGGCAGATGAATGCTCCCTTAGGTATTCCCTACGTACAACTTTGAAATCCATGTTATGACCAATTGACAGCTGTCAAAAAAAAAAGGTATCCGCTGACCAGTATCACGTGGCCATATCGCGGGCTCACATGTAGAGCTCATCGAGGTCACGTGTTTTTTTGAAGTTGACCGCTGACCAAATGATGGTTTTCCAGTTGATCGCGGGCTCAAGTCCTAGTTTTTTACAAATTTTTTGATCTTCGCGTTAATTCAGATTTAAATAAAGGGCAAAGTAAATAACCGAGGAGCTCAGCTTTTAGGCTTGGCTAAATCTATTTTAAAAAGTTTTTTCTCATGTTAAAAAAAATGATCTGGACATTTCATTTTAACTTAAACGAAGCGATTGTATGAAAAGGCGTTAAACTCGTTTGCACGTTGTTCACTGCTGAATTGAAAGACGGGAAGAAAGCGTGCTGGAGGACATAGATCTTCGTGAATATTTCTCGCTTTATTTACTTATCTACAGCATGGAAACTTATGCCAACTGATTTAGGATAACCTCTTAACGGGAAGATCCGAAATAATTGTTGACCTGAACATCATTGATATAACGGAGTACGAGTCAAAAACAGCGAGAGTTGAAGCACTGTCTTGAGGCCCTGCCAGGGTAAATTCCGACAAGCGACATGGGCCAAAAAGTGGCGACAGCGCTCAAACGAAATAGCGACAAACGACTGACGAAGACAAATATATGTCACTAAATTTCCGACAGCGTTGTGTAGACTTGACAAAACGCCGACACGAGACATTTTAAAATTCCGACAAGCGACCTGGGAGACCCCCCTGGCAGGGCCTCTGTCTTCGGTTCCTGCGGCTGACCAAGACTGGAAAATTAACTGAGCTAATATAAAAGTGTGCTCAGAGCCGGTCAAGTTGACTGAAGTGACGGATAAAAGACTGTTAAAAGCTACACCGAAAGGAAGAAAGATATTGATCTTCGCTGATAATTCAAATTTGTGTATATGTCCGTGGTGTGAGATAACCTATTACGAACATTGGACGAAACTCAATACCGTTTTCGTTGCTTCGTCTCCGATGTTATTTCGCTGGTTTGAAAGCTTTGCCCTGCAGAATTTACAAGCCTTCTCAAAATATGAGGTAACAAACGTAAATGTACACATTTTTGTTATGAGAATCTGTTTATACTCATACTTCATTTATGAGCGAATTCGATGTTGTGTCGGTTTTCAGATCTTCCCGTCAAATTATAAGCTTAAATTTCGTTAAAACGGCTGCTTTCAAACCTCTTTATAGCTTTAATCACTTTTGTACACTTTTGCCTATTAAATGTTTCGTTTCAAATATTGTGGTTTTTTTTAGTTAGTGGAGTTAACTGTGAGGTTCATCGTTGGATTTTGAAAAGAATATTCAATTATTGAGCTACACGGATCAAAAACATGATCCCGCAAACAAATCAAAGCAAAAAACGAGTAAACCTTCGGCAACGATACTTCACACAAACGATTAAACGATTTATCATCCAACTGCTCTATTTCACTCGCTTGCATTTTTGTCATTTTGGTGAGTGTGTTGAAATCTCGTACGCGTGATAAATTTTTAGATTCGTAAACGAGTATTTACGCCGGTTTTTATATTGCGAGTTGCCTGTGCTTGGGTGAGTGAGTTCAGACTTTTCCCAACGCACATTTGCCTGTTAGAAACGAAGGAAATTCATTCACTTCTCTGCATAAAATTCTCTAGGGTATTTAGCAATGTGTACGATAAAACATGCAGCGTAGTAATCATACAACCAAACCAAGATGATTCAAAACTACACTGCAAGCTTATTAGACAGCGAGCACCACTTCCTAAATCACAAACTGTCACAATTCTTACACAAACAAACTGCTTAAAAATGACTTAAACCGGCTCCCAATGAATTTGCTGAGTTAGTTTTGCCGCTGTGATTTTCTTTGTCGTGGCGTGAGTTCATTTTGTTTAGCCTTGTTGAATTACCCTTAGAGTTATGAAAGGTCTTTACACTAAAATTTGATGTGTGCGCCTACGTGCGTACGTGCATGGGGAACCCAATAACGTGCAGCGACATGTACCAATATGGGCAACCGTATACGCTTATAGAAATAGTGTGGCTACTTTTTAATTGGGAAACAGTGCAAACGCAAGCAGAAATAATAATAAATAGGAGCTCCGCTTTTAGGCCTGCCTAAATCTATATATTATACATTACATCATTTCACTCCTTTCACGGGAAAATATGAACTCACAATTGACCTCGCTCCCAATGTGTGGCTTCATAGCTCAGTTGGTAGAGCATCGCACCGGTATCGCGGAGGTCACGGGTTCGAATCCCGTTGAAGCCCTGATTTTTTTCAGGCTTCTTTATTCCAATTGCTTACATTGGAAATTCACTGCGAAGATCACATATCACCTTCATATATATCCGCAGTTCACATATGAATCATTTCATATACATTACATCATTTCCGTGGACTGTTAGAGACCAACTCAGAATGAAACCTAAAACCGTCAGCTACAATGCTGTAGGGCCATAACATGACTTTAATGGCAGTGGAATTTCCAGCGATCTATTAGCGAGGAAAGGTTCCTGAAAGGCTTCGTGTTACAGTTGCTTTCTCTTAAAATACAGCCATATGGTTTGCATCCATTTTTATTAAGTTGTCTGAACTCCAAGATTATGACTAACATCTAACCTTTATCCGAGCCAAATCCTCAGGTTTGAAGTCATTTGGTGAGCAGCCACACCAATCCACAATGTGCTTGTACTGACAGCGACAACCAAGCTTTCTCTTCCAGTTGGTGAGGCGGAGATTTGTTTTTATGAATGTCTCGCAGTAAGGACCATTTCTCAACACCGTGTGAAAAAAAGACTGCAAAACAAAACAGGAAATTCAACTTTGTAACAAGAATACTTTGAATGATGGAGGGGAGGGGTGGGTGGGTGCATGCATGAGGAGTTGGTTGGCAAAGACTCTGGATGAAGGGTTCCAGATTCAGTGTTGGCCGAGGTCATTGTGTTGTGTTCTTGGGCAAGATACTCTCACAGAGCCTTTCTCCACCCAGAAGTATTTATAAATTGGTACCAGTGAATTGTTTGCACAACCTGATAAAATGATTGGAGGCACATGTACCGTAGTTATAAACTGCCGCAATGAGCAGGCATCAAATCCGGATTGAATAGCAACATACCAAGTTACTGAATGCTATGGAAACAAGAGTTGAGCAGCAGAAGTGTTGGTGATGGCTCCAGTCCTGTTCCGAGGAACCAGAAGACTCAATGATGTCAGATCCAAAACCTGAATTTTGCATGTAGCGTAAAGTGACTAGACCCAGAATTACTTGGAGAACGTCAGCTGAAAAAGAGCTTGCGCAAGTTCATTTATAATGGGGCGAGGCCCGTTTTGAGAGGGGAAACTGTTTTGTACTTGAACCTACAAGCAGACTTACAGTACCAATCCAAAGTATCGAATTAGCTTATTCACTAGACTATGAACAGTCCCTCATTTCCCTTATTTCATCAGGCAAGATGTGAAAAAAAAGAGTACAAAATGGCCACAATATTTTTTCTCTTGCTTTTTACACTTCACACACTTAGGCAATAGGAAAAAGAGGTACTGTTTGTAGTTTGTTTATTTTCTAACCTCTGCAGGTAGCAGGGAGTAACTGTACATGTGTTTGAGTGATGCTACTAAAGGATCTTTTGACGTCACTAGAAAGTGACAGAACTTCCTGTTTAAGGCAATCCAGTCGCTTCCTCCATCAATGTCAATTTCAGGGGGGAGAGGTCTGTCACCAAGCCGCCACATGTGTTCATCGCACTCTAGAAATGTTCTATCTAGCCCTTGCTTTTTAATAAACCTAAGGGAAAAAAGAAGAAATTACGATAATGAAATGATTTCAAAAGTTGATAAAATTACTATCTAAGGATTACTAGTTTTAAATCAACTTATTGTATACAAACCTGTAGAGTTCTCTTCCATGGGGTTTTAAAAAGTTAAAATCTCTATTAGCTCTTAAGAATTCCACCAGCTTGGTATTATGCCTGAAACCAACAGAAATAATATTGCAATTAGATTACGAATAGGAAATCAGGTGACAGCATGCCATACAATAACATAGAATACTGTTAATATGCTCCTGTAATTGTGCTAGTTATTTATTAATTATTTCAGTAAAATCCTGTTTAAAGATTACTGTTAGATTCCTGTAATATCTTGGTACAGTGTGAAATTGGTTTGACTTTGGCAAACTGACTGTGCCATGGTGATCAATCATATGTTAGACAAGTATTGGGAGCAAATTACTATAAACCTAGGGCTTGCAGTTCATTTAACTCAAATCTGATTGGTATATGCTCCCAATAATTACATTCCATAAATAAAGACTAGTGTTCGCACTAATGATTTGCACTGTAATATCCTATGAACATTCCTGTAAGACTTCATTTCAAGATAACTGTCAGTAAAGTTCTTAGTTATATTTATAACTCCATTATATTAATTAGGGATTCTAGAGCAGTGTCATCATTGTGTGTCGCATTGCACAACGCATTTATAATAACTAATGATGATGACAACGACGATGTTAATGGCAATGGCATTCCTCTTACTTGATTGGATAGTCAGATTCACTCAGGTTTATAAAGAAGTCCCATTTCCAGTCTTTTTTGGCCATCAAGTCCTCCATACACTTGAGCAACATTTTAAGCAGACTTGCACCTCCCCAAATGGTGGCCATACTCCAGGGTGCTACGGCAGCATTTGGAAAATCACGTATCATCTTCAAGACTTCTCTTCGAAGATAGTCAGACCGCTGTACAAAGAAAGGTCAGATTGCTAACATTAAAAATGTAAGGGTATGATGTTCTGACTAGTGGTTATGTTGTATTCTTAGCTGAGACACTAAAATTTCCATGCTTCTCTACGCATTGCAAAAATGCGGGAACTACATGTACGTTGTACAATCTTGGACGAAACTAGTTGAGTCAAAGGAATATCACACACTTTTTATAAATGCCTTGACTTACAAGTGCATAAAAATATTTCATCCCTTTCTCCCACACTGCTCAATGATTGCAATTCATCTGGCTTTGTTCTCACAACACAATAATATTGACAAGAATAAAATGGGAGAGGGGTTTGGAAAAAAATAAGCTGTGGTAACCCCAAAATGTTCAAATTATCGGAAATTTTTTCAAGCATCTCATGAGAGGTTCGTCTAGGATTGTAGCATCCAACACATGTACAGGGGGAAGAACTACAGAAAATAGAGTTACGCACAAGGCAGAGTAGCCTAGGGTAAGGAATATTGCTACACCACCTGCAAAGCTAGGAAGCTTGTCTCGCAGCATTTTTTGCCCTTGGATGACATTCTGATTTTTTAGGCGAGGCACGGTGGCCTAATAGTTAGCTCACTTGGCTCTGCAGTGCTTTCTGTCAATAAGACCCAGCACCCGCCAGAGCTCTGGTGGGTATTTTGAGATTTATGAATCACCGGCTAAAATTCATGTAGCTCCCTATAAAGGTGAGGTGTTTACAGCTTCTTACATTGCTCTCAGATGGCTGCACACAAGCTAAGGGCAGCCACCTACATAAATCTTATTGAAAGCACTGCCTCTAGATTAAGCAGTCTGGGTTCAAACCAGTGGCTAGGGTCAATGTGTTGTGTTTTTGGGCAAGGCACTTTACTCTGATCTCACAGTGCTAATCTCTCCACCCAACAAAGTATTCACGAGGCATCTGTTAGCGTTACTAATAGAAGAAAATTGTCAATTTTTATTGTACTTACAGAATCAATGTGGAAGAAAAAGTAATGATTGTTGTGGTACAGAGCCTTGAACAATCTCTTCACTTGTCGAAAGGCTCGTCCATGAAGTGTGAGGACAAATGCAATCCTGATAGGATTCCCATATCCTGTGCGAGTTGGATCAACAGGCTTTGCAGGGCTTCCCTTGTCACGCGGCACTGGGCAAGTTCTTTTAAGGTCAAGATTGAAGAGCATCTTGGCCTCTGATAGACATGCTGTCTTGTAAATAAGTCTTTTACAGCTTTCAGATTTCACTCGTTTTAAAGCAGAATGAGCGTCTTTGTGTTTTAACGTACATGGGGGAAGAAATGGTTTTTCTAAAGCAGCCACTTCACCACCCACTTCACTGTTATCTTCTTGCTTTGAGCCATTCTTTTGTTTCTCTGAAATCTGAATGAAACAGTCAGATCATAAACAAATTAGCTAATAGAAGTTCAATGCATGTGGCAATTTGCTTTTGAAGCAAGTTGCAATAATTTATCCAACAGTACTGGTATGAGAAACAAAATAATCTATTTTAGTATATACCACACTTGTAAGTGAATAGCTACTGCTTTCCGCATGCTCTGATTGGTTAACTCAAAAGTGATTAGCAAATTACTATTTGCCTCCAAGCAGCCGGAGAGAAAAAAATGGCTTCCCGTGTCACTTTGGGTACCAAAAGTAATATTTTGTTCCGCTAGTTATTCAGCTTGTGTGGTATAATATACTAAAACAATTATTCCCCTTGGTGTGGGTGAAAGCGGTGGATATTCACCTGGCTGCTTTCATTTGGGGCTCGGTAAAAGTCCACCACTATTCACATCCACTAAGGTGAATAATTGTTAATATATTAATATTTGTAACCAAGAAATAACAATGTATATGGTATTTCTATGTATAGATCATATATGAATTTTTTTAAAACATATGTGCAAGTGAAAGCTGATATTTTTTATGTTGCTCTAAGCTAAAAGCTAAGAGAGCTAAGTTCTCATAATGCATGCAACATAAAACAGGTTTGCTTGCATCAATTTGAAAACAATATTTTAAATGACAAAGATGATAATGTTCATTTGTCACGAGTATGGAACAAAGAAAAAATTCTGAGTCCCAACAGGAATCTAGACCAAGTTTTTAAATGTTTGGGAGATGGGAATGGCGAAGATTGACACAATTTGACAAAAATGTTATAGCATTATTCGTAACCTGATAACGGCGAATTAAGGTGGCTCAGAACAGTTTCCTGCATTTTTCAACACCTCAACTTTGACGGATCAATGCCAAAAGTCTTTTTCAGTTGACCCAACAATTATGGTATCAAACAGATGCCCAATGGCCGGTAAACAAGTTATGGCTATTTTTTGGAGATTGCAAGTTACCATAGCAACAGTATAACCTGTTAAAAACACCCTTAATTTTAGCTTTAAGTGCTTATAACTCGAAAACAAGTCCGGTGACCCCGATTTTTTATTATCGAAATGTAATCAACAGTATAAGATGCAACTTTCTGCAAAGTTTTAAAAAAATCTGCACATGGCGTTCAGAGCCACCTTAAATTTACGAAAATGTAAGATAGCTCTGAACCCCATGTACAGATTTTTTTAAAACTTTGCCAAAAGTTGCATCTTGTCTTGCTGATCAAAATTTCATAATAAAAAATTGGGGTCACCGGGCTCGTTTTTGAGTTAGAAGCACTTAAAGCTGAAATTAAGGGTGTTTTTAACAGGTTGTAGTGTTGCTATGGTAACATATTGTGTAATGAAAAAGACAACAACGTGTTCACCAATCATTGGGCATTTGTTTGACACCATGATTGTAGCATCAACTGATAAAGATTGGTTATAATGACAGATCGAAATCTAAGTCTTGGAAAGTGTTGGAAACGGTAGCCAGCCACCTTAAAAGGGTATTCATTTATATCATATTGATGAACCCCTTCATTGGTATAGCAATATGGCAGCAAAAAAAAAAATCACAAAAGGAAAGCATCAATATCCTTATCTTTAACTTTTGAACTCTAGGAATAACCCTCGACTTGCAATGTACATTCTTGACATTTCTGGAAATTTTCAAATAGTGGAAAGTATTGGTTGGGTTATTTTTATAACATTTGCAAAACAGACTAATTTGCAATATTTGGAATGTGCTTAACAAAATATATCTTTTTAGACATTTTTGTATAAATAACTGCTGTACATACATGTATGTAGATAAATAAAGAAAAAAGAAAGATGTAGTTTTACAAGTCTTGCAGCATTTTGGTGAAACTAGAAAAATAAAACAATGCCTTATTGTCCCAAGTTGGAAGTCTACAACATCAATTAAGAGTTTTGGTTGCCAATAGTGATAGAAAGCTCATCAACATGAATGTAAAAATACATCAAAACAAACTTACCTCAACAGGCCAGGTAATGAAACAGATTAAATCAGTACTTCGACGTCCTCCCTCACCCCCCTCCCCCCCCCCCCCGCATTTGACTTGTCTATGCGCCGGAAAGGGGGGGGGGGGGGGGATTTGACATTGGTGGTTGTTCCCCAAATATGAAATCAAATGGGAGGGGTGGGCGATTTAAACAAATCGCCTTGATTTCATGTTTATAATTCCTGGCAGTTTTGCTGGTTATGTTTGCAGCTCCTAAATGAAATCAGGGGCAGAGAGAAGTTTATAAAAGACCTATCGTTTTTTGTATGATATCCTGGCTTTAAAAGGCGGGTCTGCAAAATATATTATTGTGAAAATAGAAAAACAAAAACAACAGAAGCAGTTACATGTAAATTAATTCTCTCAGATCTTCAAATTATGAACTACATTTAACCTTAGCTGACATTTTAATTGCCATTTGATTATACATGCACCATTGACTTTAGTATGGAACTGCATTTGAAGAAAGCACCAAATTACGAAAACTACAGCATAAAATAAACTTAGTTCGAGTACATTCGGATAATATATATACCAGCTGCCAAATAAGTAAACATAATTTATAAACTTAATGCATTGAAAAGTCTTTTAGTCAAGGTGATTCTCTCGATGGTTTGCTGATAGGATTGCATTTAAGATGAAAGCACTGATTATTAACACGTATCTGTTCCGTTCACTATACATGCATAATTTTACTGCGAAGCAAATATAAGCTTATAATAGCTGTGGCCTATATTTGACACATGTTTTCAAAATTGCCAGAAATATATAAATTATATCCGATTGTATTGTCGATCGCTCCCCGTTGCGGAATCACAGCTATACTTTTTGATTTCTTTTGATTTCTCCCAGGTATATTCCTTTTATCTCAAGGATCTTTTTTATTTCGAGGGAGAATCGCTTTTGGCCACGTTATCTGTTTATTTAATTTAAATTAAATACTGTATTCACAATTGTATAAGCTCGTAGCATTGTCTAAAGAACAATTCAAGAGCTGCTGTTTCGTTGTTTTACATGAACGAATTAAGTTTAAAAGTTTCTATTGGAATACAAGTGTGAAGAAGCCCGATTGAATAATTTTCTCTTTTACCAAATATTATTGGAATAAACGAGAAATGCTGCCCCAATATCTACGACCTTTGAGCGACTTCAAGTTCACAAATCATCACTTCACTTTACACAAAACAGTACCAGTTAGAACGCATTAAATTATTCACGAATATAAAATAGCTGCTTTAAACAAAAACTATTTTTTTTGCCTAATGACGGCCTGAACAAAATCGTCTTACAATTTTTATAACGGAGAAACTCCTACCGAAAAAAAATATGAAAGCGAATGTTAACGTTCCTCTGATCGATCTATTTCGTAAACACAACAGTACAGAAAAAACACACGATATTGTCAAGCTAAAAAAATATTGCGTGGACTGTTTTGACACAGAAAATCATGGGGCCGATAGATGAATCAAGAAGCATTAGCCATTTCAATGATACCCCTCTATCTGAAGGAAAATCTGAAAAGTCATTCACGAGTATTTGGTCTACTTCTCTCAGTCATACCTGTTCTGTCTCCACGTGTGATGAGCGCGTTTTCCATCTTCCAACATGACGGTTTCCAATTACAGGATGATCTTCTGGCCAGTGTTTAGATGAGAAATAAATGGCCGTTAATACTTGAATAATCACTATAAGACCAACAATTCCCAGGATAAATCTAACTATTCTAAACTTCATGACCGTAAATGTCACGTAACCGAAGATTACTCGTTTTTGTTCAGTTCAAGGCTACCGCCGATACCCCGCAAAAGAACTGGGACGGCGAGCAATTTCATTGGTTGGTGAGTTGAGTGCGTGACCTGTAGCGAAGCGTGATGGTCTTGGATCGGATTTTGTGATCGATCACGGATCAAGGATCGAACTACTGCAGCAAAAACAAAATCAACAGATAATGTATCAGAAAATACTTCCTTCTATAAAACTGCGATCTACGAAGATCCAAATAGTCTTGCGTTTGTGTCAGTGTATTCGCAAAGAGAGAAGTGAGATTGAAGCACGCCAAACGCACGGAAAAAATTGCGGAAACCACAGCGATTTGGAGAGTGAGCTCTTGAACGTGAGTACCTCTCTCAAACAGGAATACATAGACTTGCTGAAATGTCTACAATATCTCAACGTCTACAACAGCTTTGGAAGGAATGAATCGATGAAGCAAAATTGTGCGAAATAACCAACAGCGTCGAAACCTGAACAGAAAGAACAGTGAGCCGACTAGCTTGCATACTCCACTGCATGCCAACGAAACTTTGCTCCCAAGTACAGGTCGTACATGAAACGAACCGAAAGTCAGCTCAGTTCAATTTCGATCGCAAATGGTATGCAAAAAGAAGCTAAGCTTAAAATAAACAACACATTCTTTTCTTGATGACGTATAGTCAGACAAAAGACAGCAAAAAGACCTGCTTCGAGAATAAATAATGAAAATTTACATAAATAGAATATACTTCTTCATGGCCAAAGCATTAACTGGAATCAACCGTATTGGCCGTTTTCCTTCGGTGACCCTGCTGCAGGCAAAAATAGTTTGTTTAGTTTTAATAATCACTCAAAACAACAGAAAAAAATGTCGAAAAGTCAATTTTAAATTAAAAATCTTCCCGGGGCTATATCACGAGGAGGTCTAATGATTTTAATATTCATTTCAATTGCACGTACACAGAGGGGCCTCAAGCAATTACGGTGTCACTGCGTCTAGCTCGAAAAATAAAGGGATACAACGGATATTTTTTTGCCGGAGCTTGACACTGAAGATATATTTTTAAATAAAAATGCTTTTATTTAATTATGTTTCCCTGGTGTGAAATAAAACGATTTCAGAAGAAAGCGCACAAAATTAAAATTAAACTCGCCGTGATCCAAGGTAAATTATTTTTGGTTCGGTTGCCATAGTTATATGATCATGACGTTAGTCTCCCGTCCCTTGCCTTTTTGAGGGCCTCCCAGTGGGGCGAAAGTTCCCTTGATCGCATGAACATTTTTTATTTTTTCCATTTGGCCTCCATTACTAAATTCAATCGTTCCCTGAAATTTTAACCAAAAGCTACCGTTAATACTAGAGAAGAGCCCTTGTTCTGTTAGATAATCCAAAAATATCCTTTGTTCCGCCATGATACATGTGAGAGGCCTGCCTTTATTGAGTGAATTTCTGTGATAGTTTAGGAGTTTGTAAGTAACAAATCGAATAATAAAGTAAGCTTGTCTTTTTCTCGTTGCTATATTCATTTTTCCTGCCGCAAAGATGACTTCAAATAATTATACTGTTTATTATCTCAAGTATCTTACTGATCCAAGCGTACCGAAAAGAACGGACAGTCCATGTTTGTCTGCAACCCAAAGTGGCCGGCTTACGAGAGGTCAGGCACAGGGGGCCGGTCCAAATTATTTTTTCAGTTAAGTGATATTTGCTCAGTGATGTAGTAGCTTAAGAGTCTTTAATCCATGAACTTTTGCATCCGCCATGCATTAATTAAGACCACTGACCGGCTTTGTTATGAACCAGAACTTTCCGGGAAGTTGTAACTTTTAGAAGTCGCAATTCAGATTGTATTAGCGTGGTGGGGGTGGTGATGGGGTTGGGGTTTTCCCGTGGAGGGGGCGGGGGCGGTACTGCTAAACAAAGGGTAAAGCTCTATTAAATATAATAGACCTCAATAGGATATATATAGATAGTCACTAAAGCGTTGCAAATAAGGTATTTTTCTCAAGTTTCAGCTGTAAGAAGGATTAATTATCACCGGAAGGCTTTCAGGATACATGCAACTAGGGTAAACTGTTTGGAGAAAAAACAAAGTGTGGTATTTGAAACATTACACAAACAATGGCGTGGCAAACAAGACAATAAATTGCTATTTTTCTACCATTTCAAGACGGCACCGTTGCCAATATATATATATATGTATAGGAGAATATTATTGACCCTGGTTGATTTGAACCCTGGCCGCGGAAATAAAAATAAGCTGGTTCCTGTAGAAGGTTCGCGATGCTTCTTTTTAAAGAAACTTCAGCCAATAAGCAGACTGATTAATACGTGCGAAACTCTTTATTTAACGTTATCACAGTTCGATCTATTATTGTTCACTTTTAGTAGCTGTACACTTCCATTTTGATCTCCGATTTTGACTCGATATAATGGCATTCAGCCAACGTCGAAACGTAGGTTGTCGGTTGAAAGATTTTTAAAAGAGAGAATAACTCAGTAGCGGTTCAGTTATTTCTAAAAAAGGTGATACATGCATTCTCTAACCAACACGAGATTTTCAATGCGAAAGCCGGCTACTGTGTCATGCCATACCCAAAATCTAGCTATACGTGCTATAGTGGTGTTTTAGGGCTTGACTGGGTTCAACATTCTCACTAATTGATAGCTGGCTAAGGTATTCTAGAACGACGAAAAAAAAACGATAGCAGCACAGTACGATAATACGAATGATGCGCAGATGCGTGCAGTCTCCAAACACTGAACGGTTTAGGATGCTTAAAACGGAGGGGGCATCTTGCATATTATAATACTTAAAGTACGAAACACAGTTCAGCTTGCATACAGCAGACAACACGGGCTAACCATGCAGTAACAAGGGTGCGCACTTTGGAAAAAGAAATTAACCACGTACGTATCAAGTGTACGACTCCCCTGAGAGTTATTAGGATATTACTGTATATAAGGTACAACGATATATAACGTGCCAATATTGGCCATGACGGTAAATCAATGCTTTTTGTTAAACCCTCTCCCCCAGCTCTCGCTCCCGCTCAGACCCCCCCCCCTCCCCCCCCCCACCCTTCTCAAGCATATTAGACTTTGAGTTGTTTCCGTTCAGGTAATCAAAAGCTATCCATTTTGTCTTTTCTTATCCGAACGTGATGTTGTTGAAGTTATTATAAATATTCTCCACATATCGAGATAAGCATTCCGGCCGGAAAGTTAATCCCTTCCAGATTCCGCCTGGAATTTACATCCGTAATGTACACAGGCACTCTATACCAGACAGACGATCGGACTGAAAATAAAACATCAAATAAAACTCGATAACACATTATTAAAAACCATCGCGGGAAAATATGATCATATCAACAGGAGGTCTTGTCGGTTAGGAAACGCAAGCATGCAAATTGTCTGATTAAACCAAGAGAATAGGCTTATGTTTTGTTTTAAATGATTTTAAACGCAATTATTTTCTGGCGGTCGATGTAGCCTGGTCCATTATATCGAGTTGACTTGGTGGCACCGTTTGAAGTACTCTGTTAACAGAGCAAAGACTAAATAATGTTTCAGGCTTTGATTATCATAACGTTTTCGGTTGAAGGAGAGGTGATGCTCAGAAAGCTAATTAAAGATGGCAATTGCAAACTAATTTGACCAAACTAATCTATTTTCAATGAAAAGAATGAAGAGCCTACAGGAGGGCGACTTTACTGATCTTAAGTACATCCGTTTGCTGTTGTTTTGCTTGTCTGCTGTTAATTTTCCTTGATCTGCATAGATGCTAATTAATTTGTATGTTATGATTTTATGATTTACTTTAACACAGCCCGAGATGCCAAACTAAAAATGCTGGGAGATCGCGCGCCAACTTTTTTTGACTTTCAAAAAGCGGCCGACCAAGAGAAAAAAGAACAAATTAAAAAAATCATTGGATATTCGATGACAAAAACTTGACCAGCGTTCCAAGATTAGGCTTCTAAAATGAGCCAAAATAAGTGTGAAAATTAAACGTATTTTCCATGTATCCGGGATATGACAACCTGTGCTGGAGACCAGAGATCCAGTGGTATTCCGAAAAACTACTGGGAGCGAGAGTTGGCATGTTTGTCCCCAGTGTTCATTTTTATCGTGTGATAAGCTGAGCTGAAGCCATAGTGCTCCACGTATGTTGAATATCGTCCGTTTCGAGTTTACAAACGTAGAAAACGCCACTCGCAGCGTTTTCTGTCAGGTCAATACAGTGAAGAATGTCGATTTCATTTCAGGCGCAATGCATTTCACAATCGTATGCGGGTTTACAAAGGACAGAGTAGATGTGTATGCGTAAATTGGCCTTGTCATCACCAGGGCAACACAAGTTCCTGAAAAAAAGAGAGAAAAGAACCGTAGAGAAAAAGAATACGTTGTGTATATACCTTGGATAAAAAGAAGAGGAAAGGAAATGTTCTGCGACTGAAGTAGGTTTAGATTTAGTGTTAGGGTTATCCATGGTACGGCGGTGTTCATTGAATTGGTCTTTGAAGGGTCGTATTATAATAGTAATAATAATAATAATAATAATAATAATAATAATAATAATAATAATAATAATAATAATAATAATAATAATAATAATAATAATACCAAGGGTCCAAAGGGCGCTATTTACAAGGTTAAAAATTCAAATTTACAATAAAACATTAAAAAGGCTAAATAAACATATAGAGGATAATACATGGTTGCGCGGAGATATCAAATTTATCTTCAAGTGTTCAACTCGATATCTCACGAGTGAGCGCAGCGAACGAGTGAGATATCGATTTGAACACGAGGAGATAAATTTCATATCTCCAAGCAGCCATGTATTGTTCTGTTTATTTTATAAACCTACTAATAACGAGGTTTTTGACGATTTTCCGAAGATTTCCGACCATTTTCCGAAGATTTCCGAAGATTTTGAAAATGTTGTCCAGTAGTCATATATGAATGTTTCCAAACATTTTCCAAAGTTTTCCGAAAATTTCCGAAGATTTCCGAAGATTGCCGAGGAAGATCCGAAGATGTTTCGACTTAATGTCGATAAACCTTGGCCTATTGAGCATTGTAACATGGCAAACTCTGTGAGCTGATTGGTCAAAAAATGATATCACACATGTGTGGATACCATTTCTATCCACACAATGTGTGATACCATTTTTCTCAATTTGCTACCACTCGCTATACCACTGCAGTTTATATAATAAAAATGCTTATCCTGTTTAAGACATTGGTGCATGTAAAGATACCCTGTTCAAGACAAAAAATCCTGAAAACCATACCCTGTCGGGGTCGCCTACTACCTCTCGGAACGAGTTATTTCATTGGTTCCTAAAACAATACATAACAGGCTATAACAATGCCCCTATCCCTGAATAACAATAGAGGTAGTGTTTACAGCGGGCGAATGAAAATAGAGGTTTCAGAGAGGTAGTGTCTTACTGCCCTGTCGGGCCGCACGTCCCCATTAAGCCCTTATAAGGGGTGGACCATTTGATTTTTGATGGGGGGGGGGGGGGGGGGGTTGCAGGATTTTTAGGCTGCTGGATATTTTTTTTACTCTTAATTGTTCCATTTCCATTTCTAAGTAAATCTTATTTTGTTACAAAAGATACCTGCACACGGCAACTGTTAGGGTGGGAATCTGAATGCATGAATATCTTTGAATCATAATATCCTTCTAGATCAGAGGGTTCACTTTAATATGAAATCTAATTGGTAAATCACATGTCACCCGCTTGCAAAATACCAAATCACGCATCAAAATATGTGATGCCCAGTCCCGTATCATGTGATTCATAGCTACTTTTGGGGCCGTCACGCATCACGCAAAAATCCTTTGCCACGCCCTGATTACGGCTGCTGGATATTTTTTTCCTTCTTAACAATTCTGAATGATATTTTTTCTAAACCAGAAGCACATGGCATGCTCAATATTTTTTTGGGATTTGCACAACCCCCCCCCCCCCCCATCAAAAATCTAATGGTCCACCCCTAAGGGAGTATATTCTCTCCTGTAGCATGGCCTATTAACCTCTTTTCGCAACGTTGCGCAGCAAGTTGCTGTTTGTAACACGTCAGTCGCATTTTCCAATGTCGATGAAAGAAAATTCGGAATTTGAAAGGAATAGAAGAATATGAAAGGCATGTAATGTACCCCAGAATACCTAGCGGTAGTGTGCTTTGAAAAAAGAGCGCGTCGCCCACAGAAAACAATATGGCGGAAGAAGGTAAAGTAATCAAATGCTTTAATTTTGTGTTTGTCTGGTCCTTTTCGTTTTCTTAACTATATGTAACGTGCAGTTATTACCCTTTTTAAACAGTATTGCTTTAAGTCTCTATGAATGTTGCGATGTATGTAATATCTTGACATTGGGATCGATGGTTAACATGCATGGTATGTAATCGACATCAGCTTAGCCGGCGAAGAAGTTCTCCAAATTTGAGGGTGTATTTTAAAACGTAGTGGTAGGATCTTACACAGTTGCTAAATTTTGAAAGTATAAATTCTGAAAAAGAACTGGAAATAGAATTGCACAAAAGTTCAACTGTTGTTTTTTAAGTTTTTAAATGGATAAATTCAGAGAATTTGATCATTTGTGTAAAACCTACTACTAGATAAAGCTGGAACTACCGAGTAGTCCTTGTTTTGTCGTGTATGGATAGATATAAAAATTCGGCTGGTTGCAATTTTTCGCCGTAAATTTGTACGGTTCTCTCGTTTTTGTATACTTACATGTTTAACTGTTATTGTCGAGTTCTTGTAGTTGATACACTATGATTTTAATTTTAATTTTAGAAACCTCTGCTGAAGCCTTGGTGAGCTTACGAGGTAAAACTACTAAAATCTATTTCTTTGGCAAAAATTCTATGCTTGTTTGCATTTTGCCATTATATATCAGGGTTGGGTAGATGTTTTGGAATTATGGTACAGTACTGCTCAAAAGTAAGTAGACAGTCGCTCAAGCCTTGAGCCTCAAAGCTTGATTATTGATTCTCAAAAATTTTGAGTTTCAAGTCTCAAGCCCAGCTGGGGTCTCGAGTCTTTAGTCAAGAATTTTGCGTTTCAGGTTTTGCTTGAGAAAACTAATGAACTTGTTACTTGACATATTTGTTTCAAGTGTGATGCAACTGCACTACACAAATGTTTTATGAATGCATCATTTTGTGTTGTTTTTTTTTCTTCTGACAAGCTTCACGGTTTGGAAACGGCTTCACGACTACAATGTATTTCACATCCAATGTTTCATTTGCCAACTACAGATGTACCACACAATTTTTGTTATATTAACTTATTTTCTAGATTTATTTGCGAAAACGCAAGATTTACTTGCCTCTGAAATGCATGTGGTTGAAAATTGTATATGCAGTGGGATCATACTTAATTGGGTTCCTTTCCATTTCACTTTTAAATCTCGTCCATCACCGTCTTTCTAGGAAGGATTTGTATTGTTCATTTGCTAAAAGTGGATCTAAAACGCTCATGAATTTACACACTAATGGTTGACGCATAACACTTGTATATGATGTGTGAGAAATAAATATTGTTTACTTGAAAGCCTTTTTGTGTTTGAGGATCAAGTTTCAAGGATTGAGTTGAGACTGTCAACTTACTTTTGAACGGTACTGTATATGGGGGTGGGGATTGGGTTGTAGATTTGGTGTAATGTATTTATGTTGGAGTGTGGGTTTTAATCCCAATCATTATCCTTGGTCTGGAGCAAAATTTTGTGCTCTTCTGCACTTTTTGAATTTTGGGGATATTGGTTAATTTTTTAATATCATGCTGGCTGTGTATAAAGAAACTTCTCTCAGTTTACATGATTGTTATTAGGCGGGAAAACCTTGGCCTTGTCTCCTACACCATTTTTACCTAAAATTAGTAGGAGGTGTAAAGGCTCTGCATTACTGTTTAAAAAGTGTAGGAAACGTATTTGATCCCTGGTTGTGTGCTGGCCTGTTCACATACATTGAATTAAAGTAAACCCTATTGCAACAAGAATATTAATTTTTAGAATCAACATTGAATTTTTCAAAAGTTTTC
This sequence comes from Meandrina meandrites, assembly GCA_963693305.1. Classification (NCBI taxonomy): domain Eukaryota; kingdom Metazoa; phylum Cnidaria; class Anthozoa; order Scleractinia; family Meandrinidae; genus Meandrina; species Meandrina meandrites. The sequence continues at coordinate 27,963,320 of OY855912.1, read as the reverse complement.
TAGATATTGTATATAATTTCCTTGGTTGAATCTGGTATTTCATCTTTTCTTTCCTCTGATATCTAGCTAACTAGTCTGCAAGAAATTAATAATAACATAGGAAAGTGTAGTTTGAGATTGATCAAAGCTGTGTACTTTTTGTGTGTGTAGGTATTGGATCACAGTCCCCATTTAGCTCACCTGTGAAGCGCAGTACACCAGTACGTATGTAAAATAAAAAAAGTAATAATTAGCTCCAGTAGTGAAGCTTTAAAAACTGAATCTTTTGCCAAGAAATAAAGTGCAGAAACCAAAGTGGTATATAATGGTGACATACAATGCAGCTCTTCAGAGACAAGACAACCAACTTTACTAACAGCATTCATTTCTACCCTGGAACATAATTGGATACTAGCAAAATAGAATTGTTATTTCAGTCGCTATTATTACAGGTTTACCAACTTTCCAGCATTGCTGTCCACGACATGGAAATGGAAAGTTCTGTTCAGTATTTACAGTCCTGCGCAAATAACTGTTTGCACAAGAAGTGTATGCCTGTGTTGAACAATCCATTATTACAGAAACCAGAAGTCGTGGTTGATCCTGAGAGGAGCAAGTGAGCTTTCCAGCATGCCAGTTAGCCCACCCTGGGGCAGGCAGCAATGCAGAAAATGTCAGTAAACTTGTACCAAACAAAATTTTTTTGTTAATGTCAATACTGTTACCTTTCCAGCCACGGTCAAAGAAAAGAACTCGACAGACTGATGATAGTTTGGAAGATGCAGACCAAGATAGAGGCACAGATGATGGGGTACAGTATTTATTATTTTTATTATAATATAATATAATATAATATAATATAATATAATATAATATAATATAATATAATATAATATAATATAATATAATATAATATAATATAATATAATATAATATAATATAATATAATATAATATAATATAATATATTATTAAAAACTAGCAATGGTATATTGCAATTGCTGAGTTTTGATTGGTTAACAGGCAATGGTATATGAGCTCATATACCATTGACCACAAATATCGTAGCCGATACGCGTCAACGAAAACAGCGGGAAGCTAAAATTTTGCAATTCTTTTGGGCGTTTTTAATAAAACAATTATTCCACTCGCGCTTGTTGGATATGAGATCATTATAGCCAACTCGGCGCTACGCGCCTCGTTGGCTATCTACCATCTCATATCCAACGCGCGCTCGTGGAATAATTGTTAAATATAATATAATATAATATAATATAATATAATATAATATAATATAATATAATATAATAAATATAATAAATATAATATAATATAATGTTGTCTTTTAACAGTTTATATAGAGGGTAGAGCCAACTTGCAAAGCTACTGTTTCTAATTCTTCTCTGCTCAAGGTTTCTCATGTTGTCTTTTTCCCTTCAAGGAATATTTGCTATCATCCCCCCGAACAAGGTTTGTTCATTTTACTTTTTTTCCGTTTTAAAATTAAGTTTTGGCACAACAAGGATCCACAGCTAGTACCATGAATTATGCGTGTGGTGAAGATTTATTTACTGCTTTACAAAAAACTAATAGCTTGTTGTTAATCTTGAAAATTTAAACTAAGAATGTAATCAGTTTAATAGTTATTGCTATTTTGAGTTTTAAAAGTTAAACCTGAGTGATAATTTTTACAGGAGGATGACAAAAACAGCATCTGTGGTGAGTTATTGGTTCTTAGCATTATAATTTATTTTAATAATATTTACATGCATCTATGATTGTAACGAATGGTTTCAATTATTGATTGTATGTATTGTTTTTCTTGATGTTTAGTTAACTGGGAATGGAAGTACAGACAAGAGGCTTGCCAAGGTACACTGTTAACATGTGCTAAGTAATTAATAAATGCGTCTGAAATGTGTCGTGATCTGTTAAATTGTAGTTCATTATGTAACTGTGTGTTGCGAATTGTCTTGTCAGGCTTCATTTGGTAAGCTGCAGAATCTTCTGAAGCTACCCAAAGCAGCAAGATGGTGTTATTTTGAATGGTTCTATTCCAGCTTAGACAGGTAATGGCAGGGCCTTTAATTACAACTAATACAGTTAATAGGGGGGCATGGAGGCCTAATGGTTAGTGCACTGCAAAGCTGTTACGTCAGGCTGTTATGTCAGAGTTAACTTGATGTTACAGGTGAAGGCGTACAGAGGGAAATGCTACAGGTGATAACTTCAATGAAATAGCTGCTTAAAAACTTAATGACAGCCCTACACTGGATTGTGGATCAAGCGATCTGGGTTCAAGCCCTTGCCAGAGTCACTGTGTTGTGTTCTTGGGCAAGACACTTCACTCTCATAGTGCCTCTCTCCACCCAGGTGTTTGAATGGGTACCGGCAAATGTACTGCTGGGGGCAACCCTGTGATGGACTAGCATCCCATCTAGGGGAGAGTAGTCTTAGTAGTCCTAGTCGCTTCATGCTACCGAAACCAGGATAAGCTCCAGTCTGATGGATTACTAGGCTTGAATACAGACTTAACCTGTTTAAAATTAATTAATTTCTCTCCACTTACAATTCTAGGACTATCCTTTGAGCTTTTAACACATTTTTGATTTCTTCTCATTTTCAGAGTCTTATTTGAAGGTGATAATGACTTTCATGTTTGCTTGAAGGAGTCATTTCCAAATTTAAAGGTTGGTCTTTGATCTTATCTTTAAAAAATCAAATATACTTTGTATAGTCGATACTTTTATTAGTATTTTAGTCTATTGTTATTGTTGTAATGGAATAAAAGAACTGGAAAACAAAGGAAAGAAATCTCATTATTAGGTCAGTAAGTTTCAATTCCTTGGAAACTGGAGTTGAGGTGCTGTTCAGGAACAATTTTCACAGACAGAAAGCTCCAATTCTTTATGCAGTCACATAGATTAACCACTATTTTTATCACTTTTTCTTGTTATTAGACTCGCAAATTACGGCGAGTTGAATGGAGAGAAGTAAGAAGACTAATGGGCAAACCAAGGAGGTGAGTAAGACTGGAATTTCAGTGTCCTTTTAAGGCCATGTCACAGGGGGGGAATTTTTTCTTACAAGTTGCAGTGCAACAAACATTGTATTGCCAGTTGCCAAAAAATTCACATGTTACACCCTGTTTTTGCAACCTGCACTGCAACAAATTAAAAGTAGAACTAGTCTCTACTTTTTGCAATGTTGCTAGACAAGTTGCTGTGTGTCACATGTCAGGTGCAACTTGCAAAGCAATTTTTATTAAAGTGAGCAATCAGAGCATGTGCTTGCTTGCGGGATATTTCAGGACGATAATTTCTAGCAGGTGCATTGCATGGCCTTCAAGGTCTGCATACTGAAATGAATTTTCTTCACTGAAATTGTGTAAAAGCTGAAATGTTTTGTTTGTTTCATATTTTAAGATGTTCCCCAGCCTTTTTCTTGGAAGAGCGGCAAGCTCTTGAAGAGAAGAGACGAAAAATACGGATGCTTCAACAACGAAAGGTTAGTATTTCAAACTTCCCTTTGACCCATCCCACTCTTAAGTCTGTTGAATCATGTGTCGGCAAAAGCAAGAACAAAAATGTCACATATAATGTGTGTTTTTTTAAACTTTAAGACGTAGTTTATAGTTGCTAACACGTGTAGTTTAAAATGACTTTCAGGTCAAATGATAAGTCCAAACTGTAGTTTGATTTATACTTTCCTCTGTTTAATGGATTAAGGTAAAACATCTGGAACAAAGAAAAATACAAATCAAACTACCAGTAGTTTAATAATTATGAAAATCATTAAATGATCTAAAATTCATTTTAAACTTCAACATGCATATAAGATGAAAAGGAGAAGTTGTGACCATGAACACTGCACAATGTATGTACCTGTGTATTCTCATTACATGTTAAGCAGTGGCTGCGCTTCGTATCTTAACAGGTCACTGAACTAAGCAGGTTCAAGGATTTGCCTGAAGAAGTTCCATTACCTCTGGTTATTGGAACAAAAGTCACAGGTATGTACATGTAACTTGTCACATACAAGTGGTTTATAATATTGCTAATATTGCTGATTCCCTGCCAACTTGCTTTAATTCTATTATTTTTTAATTTTTTATTTTTGCATTCTCCCACATATACTTTCTTGTAGCCCGTCTGCGAGAGCCTCACGACGGCCTTTTCACTGGTCAGATAGACGCAGTTGACACTGTCAATTACTCTTACAGAGTCACTTTTGACCGTCCAGGTTTGTTTCAGTTTACAATAAACTCTCTCTTATTGGACACTTCTATAAGATGGACACCTGCTGTTTTCAATCATTTTACTGTAGTAACTAAATGTGCAGTCCCACAAGTGTCCATCTTAGATAGTTGGCTGAACTTAAAACTGGAGCAGCTTGTTACAATGATTTTTTGCTCTGTAAGTCTCTAACTTTAAGGTCTTTAGTAATCTCAATGATACAGTCACAAAAATTTAAATTAGTACAAACTTAAGTGTACAAGTCATTAACAGTGAAGCATGGCTCAAAATCAACAAAACAAGTGAACTTTAAGATATATTTGCCTGATATTTTCACCTCACATCCACGTCCACATCCATGTCCACATCCACGCCCACACTGTCCATGTGAATGCTGTGCATTTGCACACTGTCCACGTGCACACTGTCCATGTTCGCACTGTCCACGTGCACACTGTCCATGTTCGCACTGTCCATGCTGTCCACACCCACGTACCAGTCAAGTACCACGAGGCACAAAGAAGCTAGGTAACAGGTAAAAGAAGTCTGATAGAACTAATTACATATTCTAATGAACTGGTCTGGACATGTAAAATAAAGTAGAAAGTTAACAAGTATTATTAATTTTGTGATGCAAAACAGTGGATCAGTGTCAAAATAATATTACTTATAATGGATTGTTTGTTATATTCTGCTTCAGGTCTTGGAACGCATTCAGTTCCTGATCTTGAAGTTCTGGTATGTAGAAATTTATTTATTTAGTATTTTATGCAACAATAATTAATTCTCTGATTCTCTAATAATTCTCACAAAATTTCAAATCAATGACAAGGAGCAATTCAACAAGATCTACAAAATGTGCTCCGGCACTGTCAAAAAGGCAGGAAAATCTTGCGTGGCTGTCACAATAATAGCACCAAATTCACCCTACAAGAAGAAAAGAATCAGAAGCCATTTTTCCTGCAAAGAGCCGTTTTACAGTCATCATGACAAGTGTAAACGCTGCACTCACGGACACTTATGTCTGAAACAAAAATACCTTAAAAGATCTTTTACAAAACAGTTTATTGTTATTTTGTTTTGGCTATCTCAGAGTGAGGAGCCACATGACACAATGCCCATATCATCATTCCTTCAAAAGGAAAGACCAAGAACAGCAGTATTCTCTCCTGCGTACACACCACCCAGGTACTTGACATTATTTCAACAATAATATTTGCTAGCGTTTCCACACTAGACTCATTGCCAGCTTTACTGAACAGTTTGTTCTCGTCAATTTGTTTTTAGGCTTCTCCCTGCTGGCAGTGATGTAAACAGCCCAAACATGGTAAGACAAAGTAATATTATATCAAATACAAGAGACAGTGTTTCATCAGGATATCGAAGCGATGAGAAGAGAGGTGAAAATATGATGTGCAGCGGAGTATTTTTGATGTGTTTGGATAGCCGATGAAACACTGCCTCAAGTGTTTGATATATCTTCTCAATCGAAACAAAAACTTAGGAGTAAACAAAGAAATAGAATCGTAAATATGTATGCTAATTAAGATTGGGTATCCAAACCTTGCTCACAGTAACTGTTATGATTTTCTTTGTTTTAACTTGATGTATTATTAATGAGTTTGAGAAGGAAATTTCATATTTCATTATTATACTGAATGCTGTGTTAAAATAGTGAGAAGGTTTAGAGTTACAAGCTTAGATACTGAATTGAAAGGTACACATTTTGGATCAATCATTAACTAGGTACCCACTGTATCTATTCACAGGTTCACGATCCTCTTATAGGTGCTTCACCTGGAAGGTAACACTTACTTGACTGTTACTACTAGTGTGTACTAAGTAAAAGCTTATCCCAGTTTCTGTAACATGAAGCGACTAGGAGTATTTCTTACTCCTCCCTGGATGGGATGCTAGTCCGTTAGGCCACCATGCCTCCCACACTGTGCCTCCAACTCTTGTGTAATGTGCAATGTATAATAAAAAATGCTAGGTTGTTGCCAAATGAAGTAACTATTATGTTGTTATTGTTGAAGGTTGCGGCTTCAAGATGCCATCTCCCAGCAAGGACAAGGTAATTAAATTACTTTTAACAGCAATGATAAATTTCCAGATTTTGTTGAAAACATACTAAATATGAGATACCAATATAGAGAATCAAGTTTGTTAGCTTTATCAAGATTTCAGAGCCATCCCAACACCTTTCAGTTTCTCACAAGTGATAATTGACGCACGGTCACATGAACTTGGGTGGTCAGAGTCATGTTTCGAAAAACTCATCTGTAGAACTAGACTTGTGCAGTAGACACACATGCATGCATTGCAGACCTATGTTGTACGTGAAAGAGCTATATTTAATTTTTTTTCCAATATTTCTTCATATAACTGAATTTAAAGTATTAGGTTTTTACTTCAATTTATTTTAAGGTGGCACCCTTGGTGGCTTCCCAATACGATTCCTCATCCTTGTGGTAAGTTTGTTTCATAATTCAATTTACGTGTACCAGTCCAGTAACATTGTAATATATTAATGTTACTTAGAAGATCATGTAATTGTTGAATGCGTTTATTATATTTAATATTAATTTTATTTATAATTGAATGATGGAATTTTTCTTTATTCAGACAAGGTTATCAAAGATCTTGCTTGTCAAGAAGGAATGCATTGAGAAGTTGAGGGACATGAACACGCAAGCTGAGAAAATGGTAGGAGATGTGAATACAAGTTACCACTGATAATGATTGTGGAATTAGTTGTATGCATTACTAAAAGTAGTATCACGCGTTACTGTATCATGTTTCTTTTGTATGCAGAAATCATATCAAGAGCCAATTGATAAGGAATTCCAAAGACGATATGCCTCTGTTGTACTGGAACTAGAGCGACTGAACAGGGTTTGCTGTTTTTTCTTTTTTTCTGTCGTTGCTTCTTCATTTGAAAATAGCTGGTTAGAAGATTATAAACAACCCTCCAAATTTATTTTTTTCCTTAGTGGCCATTTGACCACCGACTGCTCAAGTTTGGTCGCCAGTGAAAAAATTTAGTCGCTAAATTAAGCTCAAGCTTTCAATCCTTCTCAATTTTAGTCACCAGGCTGGCGACTTCGGTTCCAATTTAGTCGCCAGCTCCAAAGTTTTAGTCACCATGGCGACTAAAATGGTCTTAACTTGGAGAGTTGATAAAGCAAGTAATCATAATATAGGCCATGCCATGGTGGTCTTTGAAAAACAAGGCCTTGAAAATTGTTTTGCAATTATTAACAGGTAAATCTTTAGTGAATAATTTTCATTGTTGTGTCTACAGTGTCTAATAGTAACAAAAGGTCGTAGAAGTGGCCTTTTTGCCTGCATGTTCCAATGATGTGTTTGTGAAGTAACAAGTGTTGTGTAAGGTGACTTACATGTACATGTAAGTTGACTTGCCAGCAGGTATTTCAATAGAATTAGCTCACACATCAATATTTCTATTTTTTTTTGTAACTACCAGTAACTAATGGCCAATAATTTGTTGTAGGATCTTAATGAGTATTTAACAGGAGTCCAAGAATACTGCCAAGAGGTTTGTACATTTTATGTTGAATGTTGCAAATTATATAATGCCAAAAAAAAAATAGACATTTCAATTGGGGTTTAGTTACTGAAATTGCTTATTGTCTTTTTACATCAGCTTGCTCCAGAACAAGGAGTTCAGTCCATGGATCAGTCTACAAGTGTGAAGAGAAGATGTGACGAGGAGGCCACAAAAGTAGTGGAAGAAAATAATGCATCAATGGGCCTGTATGTAGTTAAATCCATTACAAAGCATAAAATACAGCATTGTTTCATGTACAGTAAAAGGCAAATACTGCGAGGGCTGGCTAATATTACAGGTTTGAACCAAAGCTTATGGCCATGGTCATCCCAGGAAGTATGTTTTCATGTGTCATCTGACTGGTTCCCAGTTGTCTTTTTTGTCCTTGTGAAGGGTGGGAGTCAAGTGAAAATGGGTCCCTTTGGAAATATGGAAAGGATCATGGAAAGTAAAGAGAGGAAGACATTGTCTTCATTCCTATACTGAAACCCAATGGCCATACTCCGATGTGGCACTGTGGTTAGGCAAGAAAAATATCTTTTGCAATGACTGTGTGCTCATTTTCATAAATGTTATCAAACTGCACTTCTAGGATAAAATTGTTGTTCTTTCATAAATAGACCTTCTTTTGGTACACTCACTGACAAGTTGTTGACACACTGACGTCTTCATCAAGTCTCTCTCCTGTTCTAACCTCAGAGCTCTCAATGTTATTTGCACAATGCACTGCACAAGGGGCTTGGGTGCAGTGCGCTATCCAATATATTTGTAAGGACGAATGGAGCTGGGATGTGCCAATGACTTATGTCAGTGATAGAAGGTTTATAAGTCCGTAAATCATAAACACATTGTTTTATTTGCAGGACGCATGTCACATACATGTATCAACCTAGAAAAATGGCCAAGCTCACCATGAGTCTCATGTAGCTCAGTGGTTAGAGTGCTCAACTGGTATCTAGGAGGCCATGGGTTCAATTCCCTTTGGGGACTCGGAATATTTTTTTTTGTCCCATGCTTGTGACAAATGAACATATCGTCTTTATCACATTGTTTTATTGTAGGGTAACAAATTTCTTGATTTTCTCCAGGAGTGCAATAACAAGCCAGCCATTGATACAAATTGTCAGTAGTCTGACCTCTCTCATGCTTCAAATCAAGGTAATGTGTACATTCGACCACAAAATAAATTCTTAACACAAAAAAATAATTTTATCAGCCTGTACAAGTTGCTCCATCTGACGAGTCGACCAACACCTCATTGAACATCTCACATGATTGGCCATAAGAACAATAAGACAAAGGGCACAAACAATGCCCCTATCCCTGAAGACAATGAGCAATATTGTTTTAGAATGCCTCTGAAATTAGAGGTTCACAACAGGTACTGGACTACTCCATCTGACCACTATTAGTTTCAACACTGTTGTAAAGTTGTGCAGCGAGGTTATGTTCAACCAATAACTCATTTTTATTTTTTTAGTCCTTGGCTGAGAATGACCTCAACACCTTTGAGTTCAAATCATTATCTGATGCAGTGGATGAAATAAAGAAAAGCATAGACCCTTCAAACATAAGGTATGCTCAGATGTTTGGTAGTGACAATAAATTTATTTCAAATCTGAGCTGTCTGTAAGACAATTTGACAATACTTCTTTCATTGTGTTACCATATGAAGGAAAAAAAAAAGAAAAGAAAAGAAAAAAGTTGGGCGATGGATGCTCAATCTTATTTTATGGTAATCAATTTCCCAATTTCACCGACGGACTAATCATATGAGGTGGTGCTTACAAAATAACAATGTTTCAATTCTGGGAAGTACATCCAAGGTACTCGGATTTCTGGATTTATTTGGTTTATAAATGGTATACACCCAAAATAAAATCTTTTACAAGTTTGATTCCCACCACAAATTACAGTTGAAATAATAATACCGATAATAAAAAAAACGTGTTCTTCTCATTGAATAAGTTTAATAGTTACATAATACCATGAAGTTCAAGCTGATTATAATGCTAAATACAAATTGTATACATTTAAATCAAGGGAAGGCTCAGTTAAACAGTAGAAAGTCATCAAAACTGAATAGAATATTTTGTTTGTATTACAGCTGTTTCCAGAACAATGTTGAGATCCATGTCGCTCACATTCAGTCTGGTCTGAGTCAGATGGGAAATCTTCATGCTTTTTCTTCATCCACTGGTCAATGATAAAGATAGGACACTGCATGACACTGCCGACATGTAGCAAGGCTTGTAATACAAACTAAGATGACTGGCTGTCATTATCTGCTCCTACATCACATCTGAAAGTTTCTTTATACAATGCATAAAAGACTGCAGTATTTTTTAAGAACAATGAAGTCTTTATCTAGATTGTGAGCAAGCTCTTCCCACCATCCCTAAGTGACCTAAGAGAGCTTGTTGCAGGTGTGTCTTTAAAACACATGTACATGCAACTGGGCAGTTATGTACAAAAAACAAAATAAATTATTTTCCAGTTTACTGTAATTGCCATGAGACTGGACAAAGGTTTATTATGCAAAATGTCAGCCACAACACATGAAGATTTTGGCTTTATCCAATCTCCGTACTGTTACGTAGAAGTTATTATGCCCTAAGCTTGTGTTTTGCATTTGGCCAAGCATACAAGTACTAAGATAATTCAGTTGTAACATTTGTTGTAACACTTAAAATATGGCCCTTCCCTGTGTAACTTTGCAAACAATTCATAATAGATTACTGTAAAATTCCGGTTATAAGCCCCCCCCCCGGTTATAGGCCCATCTAACTAGAAACAAAAAAATACATCCAGTTATAAGCCCCCCCCCCCCCCCCCCCCCGGATATAAGCCCCCTTCTGCTGAATGACAGTACTGAACAGGGTTAAATGTTGCTTTTGACTTTTGAGCTTAAAAACGTATTTACTACTGTAGCTCGTTTCAAAACATTTTTTATTCCGCTTATAAGCCCTCCCGGATATAAGCCCTTCTGCTTATAAGCCCACCCAAAACCCCTTACAAAGTTGTATAAGCCCTGGGCTTATAACCGGAATTTTACGGTATTAGAATACATATTTATGAAACACATTTTTATCTCTCACATTTGACAAAACCCACATTGTTTCAGCTGACGTGACACATTCACATGTACCTTTCATAAAACTGACAGTATTTTTATTATCATGTATAATATTAATTGAGGTCTCTTTGGGTGTTTTACAAGAATTTGTTGAAAAATGTTGTGACTGGGTAGATCATGGTCATTCAAAACTAAAATAATTAAAGCAATACAGTTGAATCCCGATAACTTGAACCTTCAAAGGGAAATCGAAAAAGGAAAGAGTCTGTTGAGTTATCAGGTGTTTGAGTTGTTGAGGGTAAATTTAGAAAGAAAATGACCTGTAGGGGACTCAAAAAAGGTTCGAGTTAGTAGATGGTTCGAGTTATTGCTATAACTGTAGTTGCTAGGAAATATTGTGATCTTTACTATCTATACATGATTATTTTACTTAATGTAAGCTAGAATTCGTGTGAGGTGATTCAAAGGTTCTCTTTGGTTTTCCTTTAAACCCATGAAATGTGGATTTGTTTAAGTGGTCTAATATTGTGAACTTAGATGTGTATTTAAAAATTCATTTCATAATAAATTTCCTTTTACAAATCACTGCTTACAGATATATTTGTTTGTTTAATAATAATTTTTAACATTTTCAATATTTTATTAAATGTACAACTTCTAGGTATAATGTCATTGATTCTTTTTCTGTTCCACTATTGGAGACTCTTCATACACAAATCTGCGGTATCGTAACTTATCAGGCAGGATATATAATGCAAGAATGTCCACTATTGTTGCCGTCAGTGTTAAAAGACCAACTCCAGATACAAGGTGCAGTAACAATGCTGGTAATGAGAAATGACCTGAAAAATAAAACAAATTTAGAGCGTATTCACTCATGTGACCAGAAGCCATATTGGTTTACCTATTAAACAAGACAATTTTGAATTAAAATAGATTTGAATTCTCTGTGTGATGGCTTGGTACCCAAATATGGCCGCTGTTTCTTTGTTTTGGAACACCAATATGGCTGCTGTGACAGGCCTATAATGCTGGGATGACTATGGTTAACGTCTCTTTGATGTCACATAAAAATTGTCCCATCAGAGCATAACTGGTAACAATTTAGAAACAACATTTAGTGAAACACAGTGAATCACAGTTTTTGGAAACTACATACCAGGCCCCAGTTGTACAAAGGGTGGATAACTCTATCCTCCGGATAAATCACTATCCAGTGGATAATGTAGTTTGTTTTGCCAACATTTATTCGCTAGATAGCGATTTATCCGGTGGATAGCGATTTATCCCGTGGATAGCGTCATTCACTCTTTGTACAACTGGGGCCAGAATATTATTAAAAGAATTTTGCTTGGATTTATAAGTGTAAGTTTGCAGTAATGATATTAGTATTAAAATTGTTTTACTCACCTAATTTACCGCTTTGATGGAATTCTATTTTGATTCCATAACGCTTTCGAAACAGTCGATTTTCTTGATGGACCTCATGACTAGAATTTGTAAAATCCTTTGTGCTGAATACTGGTATCACCTCGTTAACTCTATAATCAGCGTAAGGGATTCTTTTCACATGATATGAATACTCTATATCTCTAGCAGGAAAAGAAAGATAATATTTCAGCAATCAATAATTTATTACATAGAGTCACCTCACTTAGTTACACTCACACGCTAGGAGAGTTTCTTCAATCTTTCCTTCCTCTGTTCACAATTTTTTTTTGGAGAGAAATTCTGCTAGCAAACTAGTCAACTACAACAAATTTTCTCATGATGTTAACTGGAAAATTTCCAAGGTTAATTTTTGGTCGGGAAGAATGTCAGAACAAACTCTTTGGAATTCCTGTTTTTCTGGAAAGATGATGGCAGCCTGTGAGCAAGCTAGCTCCCTTGTGGAGTAGGGTGGTAGCCCCAAAGAAGAAAAAGAGATTGTTGAGGGGAACAAGCCGGGTGCAGTCTGGGTTTACCCACCAGGTAGCCGGTTTAGTTGCTATCGCAAGCTCAAATCCATTTCCCTTGGATTTCCTTCCTTCAGTCATTTGATATCACTATCAACTACCTTTAACTCCCCGTTTCCCTCGATTGTTCCAGACGAACTTGTTTAAAAGGTTGAAATAGGGTTGAGAGAGAAACACAATAACACTTAGCTTACCCTGTGCCCAACAGGGTCGACTCGGAGTTTTGATAATTAATGGCCATGTGCAGTACAATTCCATGACGACGAAAAGGCTTCCCCTTAGCATTGAGAGCATCAGAGGGTTCGTCTAAACTAGCCACTCCAGCTGCTTGGAGAATCTCTTGGATGGTCAATTTATCTGCCGTTCCTCTCAAGCGATGTTTCTCATTGGATGAAAGACTATAGCAACAGAGCAAAAAGACTGGGTAACAATCAGAATTCAACCTGTTTTGCTTCAAAGCTCACTCCAAAATTATTTAAACTAAACTGTCCGGTCTTGAAATCATTTATGAGATATTGCCAGATAATTATCTTAATCTCTTTGCATGTATTGCAGACCTATGATACCAGATAATAAAGCATTTTCATGTAAGTGAAATGCCAACTGGTTAGATATGGATTACCTTTTGATGATAGTTCCATCATGCCGGTACAGATATCCTTTCATGTTTCTCTGTGAAGCTGCCAGATCTTTCCCTCCTTTTCCTCGCAAAAATTTTGTGGCCAACACTGCATGTTCAATCTTGATCATCATTGTCTCTGGTTGAGCTGTGAAGTACAGCTTTTCTCTGGAGGATATAATTTATCATAAGTCAAAGTAATTCTGGAGCAGAACTGAAGTACGTTTTTTGGGGGTAGGGGGTAGGGTGGGGTGGAAGATGTACATGCATGGGTACCAAATATGCCAGTTCCAAGGGGGTCTGGCAACCTGCAACATCCACAGAACATTGGTGGGGTTAGACTGTTAACAGCCCTCTATTTTTTCGTGTTTTTTTTTTATCAATGAGTGCGCGGTGAGAACAGCGAGAGAACTGGATGCCAGCGCAAAATATTGGAAGAAGCAAGGGGGTGGGGGGCGGGGAGCGCCCCTCACCCCATACGCTCGTGCTCGCACTCCGCGCTCACTTTGTTTGCTTTTTTGCGTTGAAAAATAAGAGGCTGTGGACAGTCTATGGTGGGTAGAAAGTTGATAGAATTATCAAGTGATCAACCGACTTAAACAAATACCTGATTGTTTCGAATTGTGGAGCTTTTCCAGTTGATGACTTGGAGGTATTTTTGGTTTGCCAGCGATCCTTTGCAAATGTTGTCAGACTAATTGTACGAGACTCCACAGGCCAAGACAATTCCCGGGCATCCATTGTCTGGCATGGGGTGCACATCTTAGAGGGTTCCTCTGTAAATAAACAGAAAATCTTATTCCACTTCCATTAACTTTGCTATGTTATTAGCTGCAATAAAATATTGGTGTTCATCTGATTAATTATATAATGTAATTATCATAACTTAAAAAATTATTAATTATGAGCAGTTCCAGAAAATATCCATACCCACCCCATGGAAGGTGACATTGGAGATTCCAAGGGGGGTCTCAAAATCCAAAATTTTAAAAGAGAAGTATGGGGCTTAACTAGAATTTCTAGAGGAGTGGGAAGATTCAAACCAAAAAAACCAGTGGGAGGGGTATGGATATTTTCTGGAACAGCACAATTAAAGCCTATAAAGTTATTCTCAGACAATTTATGTGGGTGTGCATGCCCGTATGCAGCTTACCTTTGTTACAACAATAACTCAAGTCCTCATACTGTAATGGCTGTTCACTATCACTGTCGTCTTCCTTGGGATCTGATAGAAGGAATCTCATGGTAGCCTCTGGTGATGTATCAAACTGGAAACAATAATATTAAGAGAAAGCATGATGGTAAGTGGTGGTAAGTCTGTAATTAGTTCCTCCTTTTAATTATAACCCTCAATGTGTGTAAAGGACTGTAAAATTATCACAGCTGATGTCACATTTACTTGACAAAATATAAAACAAGACAAAAAAGCAAATATTTTATATAAAATAATCTCCACGTTATCTGGCTCTTTAATTAGTTTTCTGAGTTCTTTGTGGTTAGTTGTGGAACTTAACCAATCAAAATTCTGGATTACGGGGGGTGGGGTGGGGTTGGGAATTCCAAGTGAAAGGGAAGGGTGCTAATTGGTCTCCCAAAAGGAGACCAGTCTGCTCATGGTTCAAGCAAAAAAGATTCTAGTAGTATTATAGCTTATTGAAAATGTTTTGATAGCTCAATATTTTAACTTACATTCAGACAAAACTAATGATTAACAGATTTGAGTGGCAGGATCATTTAGTAAGAAAACACAAGACCTGGTAATACAAGCCTTATGTCAAAGCTTCTTTAGTGTATGTTGTGGTTTTACAATGTACAGCTTCCACTTGATAAAGTACAAGGTTTACAGAATCAACAAATTACAGTGCTATTTTCAAAATCAAAGATCCCGGTGCTAGGGTGAACTATAAGTGAATAAAAATAATACCTCTAGATATCCTTTCTTGACGAATATTTCAGCCAGTGTATAGAGCACAATAAGAACTGCAATAGTGTAATAAATTGAGCCAACTCTTCGATCTCTGATAACAACCAGCTTATAAGTTATGTAGTGCAAAAGCGACATGGTGGAAACAAATAGACCGGAAGTCACCGGAAGTACAAATCCAGAACTTCCGCTACAGAAACGAGGCTCGGTCAGCGGTATTTTTAGAGCCCTTACTCTTGTTGAACAGCGGTAGTTTTATGAGTGGCGGAGATTTTAAAAATTTCAAACATGGCGGCGGAGAAGAAAAAAAGACGGAAACGACACGATTCAACTTGTGCTCTCAAACCACCATTAGATTTTATCGAGAGCCCTTTTAATGGGCAAAAGTATTACTGCACTCCTGTTCAAGCTGCAAGGAGACCATTTTTGGCTGCATCGTTTCCCGTAGACGATGAAGTATCTGTGAAATGGGTTGGAATTATATTTTCTTCTCGATCGATCGTTTGATCCCTTCCCTTACGATAATTCAATTTTCGTATCCAGTCATTTGTGACTTTAGTACGTAAATTGTAATGAATATTTCACCTTCCCAATATGCTGTTTTGTTTGATTGTTTCCTTTCTACATAGGTATCACCTCAATTTCCACATCAAATAGAAAATGATGAAGAACTTCTGGCTTTGACAAGGCCAAACAAAAAGTCACGAGGAAGGAGGAAAAAGAAGGAAAATGCTCCAAGCGCTTCTGAGGAATTAAGCACAAATAAACATCTATATACGGCACTGGAATTTAAAGGCAAATATACAATTTCGAAATCTGGATGCAAGCAAGATAAAGAAAATTGTGAAAGATCATGCAGGAGATCTCAAAGAATCAAGCTTAAAGAACTAAAGAGGACTCATTTCTTGTTTGAAGCGCCTCAAGTAAGAACTCCACTGAACAAGAGAGAGGAAGTTGTTCTTGCATACGAAACACCTGATCATGAACTTTTTATAGTGGCTAAACAAAAACAAAAACAAAAAAGAATTAACAAATGACTGAAATGAGCAGAGATATGATTACAATACATAGAGTTCCAATCATTCTTCAAACTAATCAAGTCTAGGCTGGAAAACACAGGTGGCTGTCTTTGCGCACCCAATCATTTTCTTTCAGTGTCTGAGAGACATCTGAGATGCCACAAAAAATCTCTTCTGATGAGGTGTATGTTGCTCTAGGAAGGTCATTGTGTTTCATTGACTTACCATGCAAAAAGCCAAATGCAAGTAACAAACAATGGCCATTTTTTTACTAGAGACGTCTTACCCGTCTGGATGAGCTTCGGCAACCATTTTGTAATGGTTATGGGTCTCTAGTATAAAAATGGGCAGAAGAGGTGTTACCAGTCTTGACAGGCTCTAGGTGGGTAACACCTCCCTAATATAAAAATGGCCAATTAGGGGAACTTTAACTACACTGTCGCATCTAAGCATGAGCACGTCATGAAAAAACATGAACTGACTGGCAGGGTTCGTACAGGTCATGCAAAACCTGGAAAGTCATGGAATTTCAGAGTTTTATTTTCCAGGCCTGAAAGTCATGGAATTGAAGTGTGAGCCAAGGAAAGTCGTGGAAATGAAGTTGAAGTACAAAATGAATAAGGTTTTTTCACGAAGAAAATGGAAAAATCTTACCTGAAATGAAGATGAGTTCTAAGAAAGTGGTCAAATTTAGGTCATGGAAAATTTGGAGAGGTCATGGTAAATTAAAGATCATGGAAAGTCATGGAATTTCAAAAGCCCAAATAAGTATGAACCCTGACTGGGAATCAAACATTGCATGATACATCATCAAACATTTGAAGTTTGTACAACACAGTTGGCATCACTTTATTGAGTTGTAAAAACGTTTTCAATGAGTATGGATGAAATTTTGAAACCAGGAGTTCCCTAGACAGCGAAACTACGGTACTTGTTTAATCCTTACTCGTTTATTGCAAACATTTGACAATTCGATAAAATGATACCAACTTTTACTTTGAATGTTTGATTAAAATTAAAAAAAAAATGATACACACTCAGATTCTATTTTTTTATGACGTATTCACGCATAGATGCAACTGATGCTATATGCTATATGAAATTGATCTATAGAGCTGTTTAATGAATTATTATTATTGTAATAAATAAGCATTTTTTTTGTTCTTATGGAGAAGAACTAGCATACAAAGGGGAACACCCATTTACATGTATGTAGGTTAACTGTTTTTCTTCTTCACAAGGATCTCAATTGGAATGTCTTATATTGTAAATAGATAAATCCTGTAACTAAATTAATTAATATTAACATTAAATTATTTTAGCTATATATTGCACAAGTTAAAGGATTGGAAGTCTCTAATGTTTGCTTTAGCTTGTGTTTAACATTGTGGGTGATCTTTTTTGTCTTTCTTAAATGATCTGACTTAGGGACGATGGGATAATGTGCTGGGTTGGTTGAAATCCCTTTTTTGTGGTTTTCCTTATTATTATTATATAGTTTAAACTTTGTTATTTGTATATTTTCTTCACAAAATTAATATATCAGTGGCAGATCCAGGGTAGAGGCCTGGCAGATGCATGCCTCTATCTTTTGTTAAAAAAGCAGTGCTGGTGACGAATCCTCTTTTTCTGTTAGGGCCAGTATGTTTTCAATGATGTACAACCAGATATAATTTTCCAATCCAGGCCCACATCCAAATTAGCACTGTTATTGAAATCTTTCTATGAGGGACTGCCTCAAGAAGATTCAAGAAGGAAAAAGTACTCTTACTACCCCTGAGGGTATGGTTTGGGTGGGGGGGGGGGGGGGGCTTAGCCTAACACCGGCTATTTGCGTCTGAGATTTGTGGCCTCCGTCTTCATATTATGGAAAAGTAATCTGCTGGCGAAAACTAGGCGAGGGGTGGTAGCGAAAAAAGCCAAAGGATTAGAGAAAGAAAGTTTCTTCCCCGGGGGCTCCTCCCTCAGTATGACGTCGAACGTTGGAGGAGAGAGACTGGAACGAAAAATAGAGGACTCGTCGAGGAGTCGTCACCTACGCGATTCGCTGTTGCTGTAAACTATTCACACGTTCAAATTTTACTACTAAACTAAAGTCCCCGAAAGTCGAGATGATTAGTTTTCTCCCGTGTAAAACCTGAGGATCCTGCTCTGTCGAAGTCAGAAGAATCTTGAGCAAATATGCACTGAGAATCGAGCGTGATGTGTAAAAGTGCGCAGGCGATCACGATTGGAGTAAGTGATACTGTGAGCTTGTTTGTTTTCTGTTGTTTTCAGGGTTCTTTAGATGTTTTCTGCAAACATTTTTAAGTATGCGCACTTGACCTCACTATAATTCTGTTAACAGTGACACATTTTCTAATTTCACTATATTCAGCTATCCGTTTATGAGATGAGCTTGAAGGTTTGAACAAGTTTGAAATGTAATTAACCGAGCACGGGAGTTCGGTTGACAAGACCTTCCTGGAACCAATGAAAGATAAAGTTGACCATGAGAGCTCACAAAGCGACGAAAATAATGAGGCATTAAACCGATCCTCTACATCAGCTATTCCTCCGTTCAATATTCCTGGTAAGTCAGTGAAAATGTTTAACAAAGCACATGCAACTGAGCTGTAGTTATTCATTAACTTTAAGGGTACTCTGATTTGTTAATTAAGGAAGTTTATAAACAAAATAACTTTGTACTTAAAGTCTGCTAATGTTACTCAGCGGCTTACTTATAGCTGTTAATGAGCTAGTTCTCTGGGTGGTGCGTGAATTTTTACATAAGAATGAGATTACAGGAGTACATGCCCAGTTACAATTCAACTTCCTGAACTTGCAAATTATTTGATTGCTGCCACTAATTAGAAAGCTGGTAATACAAACATGGCGGTCAGCTACATTCCCATGTTCTTTATGAGCTCTTCTGATGGCAGGGTGCAATTATCAGTGTACACACTATGCCAAAAATATGCCAAGGTATATAAGTATTATAAGTCATCTGTGTAATAAATAATGAAGATGGTAAATATTTTTTAAGCTCTGTTGTAATAAATGACCAAGACTGGGGATGAAAATGTTTATTTGTCATGATCATGGGAATTGAACCCATGGCCTCCCATATACCGGCTGGGTACGCTAAGCACTGAGCTCGAGAGACTCTTGCATGGTGAGCTAGGCCATTTACTAGGGTTCACATGTGACTGCATCCTGCATACTGCTAGGATCAGCAATGCCGAAAGCATCATATTGAAATAATCTGTGAGTTCCTAATCATTCTCATTCCCAGAGCCTGTGTCCCCATAGACCAGCGGACAGGAAACACATTTCCTGTTGTGCCGGACAAGGGTAACATGGGCTCTGGGAATGGGAATGAGTCCCCAGTGGCATTGAACCCATGATACTGTTACTAAATCATCTGAATGCCAATTGAAACATACCTACTATATGCTACTGTATGCCAGTTAACACCACACACTTTTGAAATCCTCCCCAAGATCTTTGGCACAACCTACATAGAATGAAGTCTGGTTTTGATGGGATGTGTGTTACTGTTTTTTTTTTGTTTAAATGATGTCACAGAGATGTCTTAACCTTTAATTGGTAAAATTTTCGACCTTGTGTTGTACAATTCAGTATAAAAACTGTGTTTTGTAAATTTGCCTTGCATACATTGGGTGCTCAGGCAATTTTTGAATGATGCCTTATTATGCCATTCACAACAAAGTTATTAATTCTGATTGGTTTATGTGTCTAGAATTTTGCTGGAAGTTCACAAAGTCAAAAAAAAAAAGATTAAATATTAATTTCGTAATTTAAGCTCATGAGTTGTTTGATATAAGGCAAATTGATAACCAGCATCACTGCATTATAATGTGAATTAATGTCTGAGAAGGGGGTTTTAGACTCTCATCAGCTTCATAGTATATTACAAGTTAGACCAACGTGTATCAAACTAAAGGAAGAATTGATGCTTTATCTACCTGTACACGAATAACTATTTCAGACTCAAAGTTATTTGACAAGGAGTCTCGGTCGACGCAGCTTGTTTTCAGCTACCAAGGAGGGAAGAAGGTTAGCAATGAATTCAAAGTGATTATATATCATTAGACATAACTGGGCCTTACACTCAAGCACACTTATAGAACTTTATCTAAATGTTGTTCAGAATTTCCTTGTGTCTGAAAGTTGCTTAAGTCTGTAGTAAACATTCATAACTTACATGTAATAATGGCTACCAGCTTTACAAATTATAATATTATAACTTTCAAAATGTCATCACAACAAGTTGACGGTCCGACTGACAACTACTTTATAGCACTTGTGAGTGCAGGCTAGCTTTTTCTGGTAGGTCACAAGTCAGATTGATTGGACATAAAGGTTCACAGTTGATTTAGAATTTAACCGCACTCAGTTTGTTTTCCCAATTATTATGTTTTTAAGATATTTATAAGACTA
Organism: Meandrina meandrites; assembly: GCA_963693305.1. Lineage (NCBI taxonomy): Eukaryota > Metazoa > Cnidaria > Anthozoa > Scleractinia > Meandrinidae > Meandrina > Meandrina meandrites. Next base: position 27,942,500 of record OY855912.1, on the reverse strand, counting down.
GTACCTATAAACTGATAGTTAAAAGTAACAAAATTTAATTAATTTTTAGGTTCCAAAGCTTAGAGAGCCTAGAAATTTGTATGCATTTTCTAAAGATAAAGGTCAGCAGTCTTCACCAAGATGGTAAGTTAATTAAAACATGGCTTGTAATGTCATTTAGTAGAGTCTCTTTGGACTGTTTTGAGGGTATGATGTACCCATCATCTTAACTGATTATTGACCATTTACAGACCACAGCTTATAGAGTGATACTCCATAATCACATCATTCTGAAATAAAAATTATTTAGACTTTGATTGATTTGAGCTTTCACTTAATAATTATTTCCTCAGGCCATCTCAGATGAAGATTTTGCCTATACGTCCCAAACATATACACTATATACCAAGGAATCCAGAACCATTTATTAAGCCAGGTAGTAATTATATTTAACTTACCCGGTAATTAAGTTTTCTTTATTTACAACTACATTTGGCTACTTGGATTTTTTAAGGGGCTTCCACTTAGGCATCCAAACTCTAGATTACAGTATTTTTGAGAAATCTGGTCTGATTATAGCCTCCTGCGTGAATGCCTTTGGGCTTGACACGTGTTCCTCCTCCGCGAACATCTGCTCAAAGGAGCTGTGGGGGGAGGAACACATGGCAAGACGTCTGTGCAGGAGGCTAGTGCGATCACCTTGAGCTATAAATTTATTGCATCAAAGTGGAGAATAACTTAATTATTATTGACTTGTTTGTTATTATAATAAATAACTAAAATTACTTTTCTCAAATTGCAGAGAAAACATCTGATGATTCGAGTCTCACAAAGCTAGCTTGTGAAGAAGGAAAACTTGTGTTTGACAATGAACCTGGTCCAGAGAAATATGTAAGAAGTCAGCACTAATCTACTTGTAACTCGTGACTTGAAAGCAGTAGTATAGCAGCCCTCATAAGCTTTAAATTCTACTGGTCCTCTAGTATAGCAGTTGCTTTTGTTTTGGGGCAAGGGACATTGTTCCTGTTGTTTGTTCGTACTATTGTTCTCTCGAAGGGAAGCAAGTCTGATATTGATGTTCAGAGACTTTTCAAAGCTGCTACATGACCCCTTTATAAAGTGCTTTGTTAGTATAAGTTTTATATAATAATTGTAGAATTTTATTTACTGTAGTATTGAACGAACCCTACTCAGATCCTTGTATGTACTCTAATACAGTCACCAAGTTAACTTGATCAGCTCCAATCCTTGGAAGACTATCTCTGAATAATAGTGTAAATAATAAAAGTTTGATTAATGATGTTTTCTTCTAGTTTCTCAGGTCGCGTGTTGGTGGCTGTCAAATTTCCAACAAACCTTATTATAAGCTAGCATCACCTGATGACTCCACTCTGCTCTTTGAGTCTCGGTTTGAATGCGGAAATCTCTTGAGGGCCATAAAAGTGTAAGTAATAAAAGAAACATATATATTTGCCAAAAATATTAAGAAATAAAAAATGCATCCGAGTGCATTGTTGAGTTATATATTAAGCACACGGAAATTTTTAAGAACACAAGAGAAGAGCAACTTCGCACTTCTCGAGCACTTGTTCTTAAAAATGTCCAAGTGCTTGACTGTATAACTCAACAATGCATGAGGATGAAGTTTTTTATTTATTTTATAAAATGGTTAGGAAATTGCGCATGCTCAAACTCGTGATGTATGCAGCGTGCATTTTAACTCGATAAAGATGCATGTGACATAGATTGTGTACTTTATGGAACTATAATGAACTCAAACTGACCAATCACAGCGTGTACAATTAGTCAAACATTTTTGAATAATATAATTTGTTGTATAGTCCTGTTGTAAATATTAAGTGGAATACAAAATTAGTGTGATTTTCTTTAATTTGGTTTTAGGAATGACACTGAATACCAGTTATGGCTGAGAAATGATTTGTACACCAACAAACACACTCAGTGGTATTACTTCAGTGTTCAGAACACCAGACTGAGCATAAAGTACAAGTTTACCATCATGAATCTCCTCAAGGTAAGAGAGTGAAAATCCCTGAAAAAAATGAGAAATTTAAATAAAATAAGTTTTTTGTTTGAGCCCTGCAAAGGACAAGCTTGCTAGTAAAGCCCTGTAAATGCAATGCCTAAAATTTGTGTTAATCACTGGCCATACTATGTGCAGTATATGTTTTTTGCAGCAGCTAAAAATTAATCTGTTTCAATATGGCTATTTCAACCGAGATAATGTAGCTATGGCCACTATTTGTTTGTGATGCCATTTATTTGACTATTCTCACCAGTCCGGCAGTTTGTACAATGAAGGTATGAGACCTTTGTTGTACTCAGAACTTGATGCAGCAACAAAGAAGATTGGTTGGATCAGAAGTGGAGACAACATCAAGTACTACAAAAATGCCATCAGGTAAGGTGACAGTGACTGTGACCATTTCTCTTCAGGTTTGAAAAATAGTTCACGAGTGAGCAAAATATTTTTCAAAATATTTTGAGTGAAATATTTCTTCACTTGGTATACATGTACCACTAAAGTTTACATTATAAGTTTGTCCTGTGGTTTCTGCAGTACAGCATGACTGAAAGCATCACTTCTCCGCCAGCTGCTTGAGATGCTATTTTGTTTGGCAGCCCAGGACTTGGCAGTGTCGTGGAAAAAACACTGAAATAAAGACCTGATTTGCATCAAACAAGGAACTCTGACTTTGAAGTTCGTTGGATAACTACATGTGTTCAATAAATAATTCTTGTTAAAGAGCAATTTCTTTAGACAAGACTTTTGTAACTCTTAGACTGTGAAAGGTTTCTAAGAGTTGTATACTTACTTATGAGATCATTTTCAGGCGTGAAGATACAACAAAAGACAAGTACCACTATTCGTTAACCTGGACATGCGAGTTTCCAAATATGGATGACAAATATTATTTTGCGCATTGCTACCCATACACCTACTCTGATTTGCAGGTAAGTCAAGCTCTAAATTCAAAATTCCTTTTCTTTGCAGTAAGATGCCATCTCTCTGGAGCCTTTCATTGTTATGACCTGTCACGTATTGTTTTACAAACCAATGAAGTCACTCATTCTGAGAGGTAGTGGGTGACCTGGCTTCTTTGGCCCATATTCAAGCATTTACATGATTGTACTTACAGCTGTAGTAGAGCTGTCCTCATACATTTAACAAAGTGTCTTACATTAATAATTGTTGTAAGGCACTTTTAAAATTATTTTAATAACATATATCTCACAGTGTAGTTGTTGTGCTTCAATTTCATCCTTGGTCACACGCTACCATACCATCCCAAAACAAAGGAAGACAAAACTTGAACCAAGGATAAAATTGGACCAAAACATGGTCACTTGAGATGTAGCTCATGGTCACATGTTAAACTTCTCAGAGTGTGTTTTTTGCACCATTTACATCTTCAAGGAATATCTGCAAAACTTAAGAAATGATCCAGTGCGATCCAGAATTTGCAAACAGAGAGTGTTATGCCGCACTCTTGCTGGGAACTTTGTGTATGTGCTGACAGTGACCAACCCATCAAGAAGACCGGCTGATGCTGAGGTAAGAGATTCATGCTATCAAATCTGTTTGAATTTGTCTTGCAGTCTTTCAATCCTTGTTTTGAAAATGTTGAAAGTGTCCGAGATGCTAATTATTGTGATTGCTGTATACTAGCAAGAGTAAAATAGGTTTCAAATATCTCAACTTGCCCTTCCTGGGACTTTTTGTACACAGGAATGCATGCAACATGAGTCACAATTGGTTCGGGTTTTACTTACAATAAAATTGGTTGAGAAAGTGGTGTGAGTTTTTTTCAACCAAGTGTGCACAACCAAACAACTGAAAATTACTTTCAACAACCAAGTGAAAGCCGCTCTAATCCAGGGTAAATCTCCAGTATTGTAACCAACTAATCAGCCACAAGGTCTCTCCAAGGAGTAGAAAATTCATGGTGAAATCAGAATTCTTATTATTTACAGGCCAAACAAGGAGTGGTTTTGACAGCAAGGGTTCACCCAGGAGAGACAAACTCAAGTTGGATGATGAAAGGACTTTTGGATTATCTAACAAGCAATGCTCCTGATGCAAAGGTTAATAATTTCTAAACTTGTGATAGAAAAAAATTTACTTGGGAAATACTTGAGTATCATAATTCACATATTCAACAAGGCATAGCCAAGTTAACTATCATTCATAAAAAAAACAAGAGCGAGCTGTCTTATCAAGAGTATTTGACTTATCAAGGCCCATTGTTCTTTGATGGAAAACTGTGGTGGGTATACACATCAAATTGTTGCATTTTGTAACTGATTTTGCAAAAAAAAAAGAACTTAGCAGCTTACATGTATTTAATAAGGGAAATTTAAAAGAAATTCGCGAAAATCAAGTGTCACAAAATATTGCTCTTCCAAAATGATGAAATTGGTAATATTATATTTCACCTAAGGGAAAATTGAAGAAGTTAGGTTTGTTAAAGTATAAATCTTTAATCGTAATTTAAATTCTGTTGTGTTCACAGCTTTTGCGAGACACATTCATTTTCAAGATTGTTCCCATGTTAAACCCAGATGGAGTTATTGTTGGGAATTATCGGTGTTCTCTGGCTGGCAGAGATCTAAACAGGAACTACAAGACAGTGCTAAAAGATTCATTTCCTCCCATCTGGCATGTCAGGAACATGGTTCGAAAGTGAGTGACAATGTGTTCCAGGGCTCAAAATAATGGCCAGTCAACGGACAATGTCCGGCCAAAATGACGATTTGTCCGGACAAAATTTTGATTCGGCGGTCATTTTGACCGGTCACCTCTTCCCGACGTATCTAGGAAGATCGAAGAAGACTCTGCTCGCAGGGTAATTTTGTTAATCCCCTAGCTTGAAATGGGATATTGGTATCGCATGATACAGGAAAGATATCTTAAAGTCGAGGACGTAAATCCTTTTTACTGGACTCAGTTGACATGAAGCCGTTGGCGTTTCCTTTCTTCCTACATGCCGAGCAAAGGCACAGTTATCTCACTTGTAGCATGGGCATATGTCCCATTACTATTTAGTGTTCAGTAGTAAAGACCAGTAAAGTGCTTACAACCAAGATAGCCTCCACCCGTAAGTCGTTAACTAATGTAAAACTATGCAGAGTAACATAACATTACGGCTACTGAGCATTTTGTTTTATGTAGAGTAGAACGCAGAAGAAATGGAAATTCAAAAAGCGAACATAATAAAATGACACTTTTAGCGATCAAAACTTTTAAGCTTAAGTCTTATACTCTTTAACAATGAGTGTTTTAGCTTATGAGGCGAAATTTTTGGCAGAATAGGCTATTGCTTCAAAGTAAATCAATATATTGACCGGTCAAAACCGAGACATGACTGAGCAAAAATTGATTTGGCCGGTCAACATGACCGGTCAATATTCAAAAATTATTTTGAGCCCTGTGTTCAACTTAGTATTCTTGTAAAATTTTTTATTATTAATAATCAAACTCAAGTCAAACACTGGAGTGTGGTTGTCAGTGTTTTTCATTTTTAGGAGCCTCTGTTTTAAACTGTTTACCATCGGACATAAGAAATCGGAACTCTAGCCTTTTGTTTAGTCAAAAGGCCAACAAACATTTTTATTGGTAATTTTTATTCATAAGATTTTTTATTTTTTTTTCCATGTAGTTTTGCCTTTTTAAACTTTTAAATTTTTTTTGTATTTTAACCTTTTTAATTTTATTACGGTATAACTCAATCTAAACCAGCCTCGGGAATTTATTCCCTTGGATTACAATGCTTTTTCAGTTTGAAGTGGCTATATTTGTTGCTGGCATTTCCTTGTTATCATTTAAAAATGTTATGATTTCTTAAAGAGTGTCGTCCCCGAATAAGCACCTCAATCAAAACACCAAAAATTAAAAGAGCACTGCGGTGCTTAATCGAGTAAAATAATACATTAGACATAAGTTTCTCTACTTGCAACTCCATTTGACCAGGCCCTTAATTAAATGCCCATGTATAGAATCTCACACATTGTCATCGAATTCGAATCTGCTCAAGCTTTCATGTGTAGACGAGAGTTTTTACTCGTTTGATGGGCAGACAATGCCAACGCAACCCTCATCCCTTGAGAATCTTCTTGTCTCCTCTGATTCTTGGGTGATCCAGCCTTGACAAAACGTTTCTTGTTTTTAAAATGCAGATTACTGGAGGAACGAGACATAACTCTGTACTGTGATCTCCATGGGCATAGCCGCAAGCATAATGTGTTCATTTATGGCTGTGAAAATCGCTTTGATCCTCTGAAAAGGCTGAGGGAAAGAGTGTTTCCTGTGATGATTTCCAAAAATGCTCCAAGCAAGGTAGTTTTACTGTGTATGTACTAAGGAAACAGTGGATTAAATGTAAGCGTTTCAGTCGCCAGAACGCTCTTGTGTGAACACAGAATAATCAATTTGCAGGAATATTACATTAAGAAAGTAACAATATGATAAAGTATGTACCTTTTTAAACCATCTCCCAACGAACTTCGACATACGTGGTACATGGTGGCGAAAAAACTGGAAATTGACGGACGTGGCAGGGACTGCCAAAACTTGTAACATGCTGCACGTGGGACCCCTATTGGAATTATTCAATATGTTCATTGATTATTGTGACTTTCTATGGGAAGGTTAATGTCCACTTTCATTACAGTCAAGCGCGTCGAACCGTAGCCACCCGACTAAGTTTTTGACATGCTTTTGACAAGTTTTTGATTACTTTGATGGCTTCCGGTTGCACAACTGTTCATACGAACGATCTGTGAAACGTTCAGTTTCAACTGGTTTTACAAACCCAGAAGACATTTCCTGTATGAAAAGTTAAGTTTGACCAAATTTTTGTCGGCATAAAATTTATTTATTGCCAGTTGAACTTGGCATAATCGCTCGTTGGAAACATTGTTTGAAACCCTTTCAAACTCTGACATTTAAAGACGAATCATGCAACGGATGATACCCCGCCTTCCATTTTTCAAGGCATCTGATTGGTAGTTTAAAGCAACTGGAAGCCGTAAAACTCATCAAAGTAATCAAAACCTTGTCAAAAACTTTTTTTGGTGGCTACGGTTGAAGGCGTTTGACTGTAATACAGTGCATCATGTTTCTATAACTTGATACCCACCCACTTTGCATTGCGCGCCTGTTGTTGTTTACGAGCCCGGAGGCCCAAAAAACTATTTTAACTTTATGACGCTTCTTTTAAAAACAGCGATAGTTCGAATTTAACAAACTGAAGAGAAGCGATAAGACCTGTTTCTAGCATTCACATCGCGATGCAAATAGATTTCATTTCTCGGTCGCTATCACTGGCTTTTTTGGGGCCCCCAAAAATGGCGGATTGACTAAGGTGAGAAATTTGCTTGCATCGCGATGTAAATGCTAGAAACAAGTCTAATCGCTTCTTATACCTCCTCTTCAGTTTGTTATTTTCGAACGATCGCTGTTTTTGAAAGAAGTGTTATCGTGTAACGATAGTTTTTGTGGGGCCCCGTGCTTGTAAACAACAACAGGCGTGCAATGCAAAGTAGGTGGGTCAGATTCTTTAAATAATAAACTCAGTTGTTGTAATATTGATAGAAGTATTTTCTCTTCTCGCAGTTTTCGTTTAAAGGCTGCAAGTTCAAAGTGCAAAAGAGCAAGGTTTGTAAATTATAGCAGTTTGCATAATTACTACATCAGTCTTGTGTGGTTTTTAACCAGACCTAACCACGCCTACTTTATTTGACACATGCAGGAAGGTACAGGTCGGATTGTCATGTGGAATATGGGAATTATGAACAGTTTTACTATGGAGGTAAGATAATGAACTGCGCCATTCTGATTGCAACAGATAAAGTCAATGTATGGCTTTGCGGCCAAAACCTCTTAGAGAGTCAGAGGACTGCAGGTGTTGGATATGAGATAGTTAAAGCAAACGCGTGCTCGTGGAATAATGGTTGAATATACTGATCTATTTTCCTTTGAACACATGATGTACCTAGTTGGCTAGTTTCGATTACATTATTATGCTCCCTGTGATGTCAGTTGTGAGGTTTTAGCACCGTGGATGAGCCCCCGTTTTGCTGATTTTCTTATGGTCTAATTTCTCAAGTTAACCCTCTCTCCTCCTTTAACCAGGCAACATTTTGCGGCTCATCGCTGGGTAAGCGTGCAGGGTATCATTTTAACACTGCAGACTTTGAGTCTATGGGATATCACTTATGTGACACGTTACTGGATTACTGTGATCCAGATGACTCTAAGGTAATAAATAATTATTCAATTCTTATATTATTTGTTTAAGGGGCTTTGTCACGGATTTTGACAGATTTTCAAACAGCCAAAATTTATATTTGTGGCGTAGCTAGGAAACCTAAATAAATAAAATAGTGGGCCACTTTTATAAACAAATGTTATATTAGAGCACTGAGACTTTTAACAAGCGTCTTTGGCTGTGGATGGCTTGGATGGAAATCGATTGCAACTTTAAAAAATTAAGGCTAAACTTTTCATGTTGTTTCCGAGCGTCGTCAAAAAATCAATATTTATAGCTTTAGTTTGATTTCTATCTAAAAATTAAGGTCATGTCTTCATTGAGATGTTGAAAGATAATGTTTTTCAAGGGATAAGTTGCTTGCCACTGATTTCAGAACAGTTGAGACCAAAAATCTGCGAAATCCCCGTGACGTAGACCCTTTAACTCTGGTTTAACTTTTTAGTTCAAGAAACTTCAGCTTGTGCATCATTACGTCTTAACCAAGAACTCACCGAGCCTGAAATCATTGTGTCTTTTATTACAGTATGTAGCCATCTTAAGAGAGCTGGAGTTGAAAATGAAAGCGGAGATCCTAGAGAAGATGAAACGTAAAGGTACTGCTGCGCCAAACCTGACCGAGTCTGACATAGATCTGGATATCAACTACACCTCTGACATCGAATCAAGGTAAATAATGAGGCCACTTCATCTATCAACCTTCTGACATAAGCGCTGCTTTCCACTTATTTTTGAAGGTCACTCAATCTCTTTACTGTGGCGTTTCACTTTCGCGAATTGGCTCACAATACTCGCGTACAACAGGTCCTGACCAATCAGAGCGTAGATGTTTTCTACTCAGCCAATCAGATGCAAAACCGAAACCGCTCGCGTGACATTTTCCCTCCTTTACAACGCCGGCTGCATGTCTCGTCTGCTTTGAGTTGTGACTGGCTGAAAGAATTTCTCTGTGATTGCTTTGGTTCTAGAGAGGCACCGCTTATTTTTGTTTCTCGGTTTTCTCAAGCAATCATATATAGAAAGGACTTTTTGAATTGAATTTTTTTCTCTGCTGTTGTATCTTCAGTACTGGTGGCTCAGATAGCTCTGTCTCAGACGGCCTGCCAATGCATCTAATTTATGCTCCTGAAGGACTCAAGATGGTAAGTTATGCATCAGTCAATTCCAGCAGTGCCCATCCCCCCCCGGGCAACCCCGGGGCATTTCCTAATGTTGCCCGTCCCGGGGGTGGGGCATTTGTGTACCTCGGGTTGACCCCCGGGCATTTGACACGTGGTTTCAAAACCGTGGAGTGAGTCGCGTATTCGTGATGGAGGCGTTTATAGGCCAAGACGTGGACTACGTTGCAAATTAGGTAGTCCATGAAGGAATAGAGAAGCTGGTGGATGTTCATGGATGTTTTTAAAGGTATATTTTCTGAATTTTAGATATTTCTTCCTATCGAGAGATTGAAAACAATCAACCCGGGAGCGGGGCATTTGCCCGGTTCCCTCATCCCCACCCCGGGGAATTTACCAAAGAAATGCTAATGCCCGGGGGTTAGCCCGGGGGGGGGGGGGGGGATGGGCACTGCTGGAATTGACTGATGCATTAGATGAACAGTTTGTTTTGTTGGAGCCGCCTACTAGAGATCTTACAGTTTTTCTGCCTAATCTGATAAAAATTACATCGAGTTTGTTTTTCAACAAGTTGAAATGATCTCTGCACTGATACGGTAATTGTGACATACGTTATGAAATAAAATAGTTTTCTGACCAGGAACCGAGGAGGAAAAAGCTCAAGACAAGAAAAGAACGCAACAAACGTCGCGCGAAAGCCATGAAAGTCAAAGATGTTTTACTGGCGGATGTGACGACACGATCTGTGGTAAGCTACACTACATTGTGCTAGAAAATCGTGTGTGGCATTTTACAGTTCTATAATCTTGGTGAGTCCTATGTAAGACAATGAACATCTCACGTGCCTGTCACGTGTTTCAAAAGTCACTTAGCTCACAGGATAGAAAAAATGTTTTTAAACCCCTTTTCCTCTTGTTTAGTGGTGTTTTTCGATCAAAGCTGCCAGTTAACACTGCATAAATTTATATTCAGAGGAAAATAAAGCCCATTAAGGTGGGCGAGGGGCTGGTCAAGTAAGCTGCTGGTATTTTCAATAGTCGAAGTGGTCGAAAATGTAGGTAACTATCCAAGACTGCGGGCTTTTTAAGGGCTAAAACGTTGTGCAGATAATTCTTACAACTTGCAACTTGTCTTGCAAGTTTCTTGGAAACAGCAAGACTTGTTGCTTGAAACATTGCACCGTGTGTACCATATTATATACCATGCAACGGACTACAGTTTGACTTAAGCATCGGTGAAGTTTCGTAGTTTTCACGTAATGCACTGCCTTGATTCCATTTTAGCAACACCAAGATCCGCCAGGTGAGGTGAAGTTAATGTATCAGAAACATCATCCAAAGGTAGGTATTTCAGTTTATTGCCTAGTCTACAAGTATTTCCTCAGTCTTTTTTCTTTGTCTCTGGAGCGTGAACGTGAAGCGAGAAATGAGCGCGAGTAAGAAAATGACCGTGCTTTACACTCGAGGGTCTAAGAAAAGAGAGAGAGAGACTGCTTGTAGCGTTTTCATTGTCTTGCTTCGAGGCCAGAGCTGGGAAATGGGTTAACAGTTTACACAATATCCCAGAGATGAGAAGCGGGTTACTTAACATTTTTAAGTTCGTCTTAGTTAGTGGCCCACAACTGCTTGTGGTTATGCCCAGTTTTCGCAGCATAAAGTGAGTAGGGGTTTTGCTACCCTCCCCCCTCCCCGATGGGATGCCAGTCAGTCCATTGCAGGGCTTCCAAACAGTCTTTCGTAAGGTTGTTCCGAGAATTCGAGGATATTCATAAATAAACCTGGATGAAGAGAAGCATTGTTGAGTTGTCTTGTCTAAGGATACAACACTACAGCAGAGACCAGGGCTCAAACCACCAGCTGCCAAATTTCAAGTCTGACACGCTAACCGCTAGATCGGCGCGCTTCTATTTGCAAAACAATTGCAGAAATGAACAGGCAGTACATTAATTTCCAAACTTGCCATGATGCATGCCTTGGATGTTGTTGTAAATGTAATATCAAATCGTTCTTTTTGCGTGAAATTTCTGTGCAGCGGTCTGGTCAGCCCAGTTCAGCGCGGATGAAGATGGACAATCCTCAGCCTCGGAAACATGAGCACAGGGACAACAGTAGATCATGTACACCAACCTCCGGCGCGTACAGAATGGATGGTACTGGATGCAGGGTTAGTAGCTACGCGGCGTAGCTAAGCTGCACTGTGTATCACAATAATTCCATCAAGAGGCGGGGTGTTTGTCCGCTAATTGTCAATTCGTAAATCTTCCCTAGTCCGTGCGTCATTTCCCGAAGACATGCCATGCAAAGGCCATTCGGCAGTTACAGATAAAGCCAGCATCATCGTCTTCCTCAGATCCCCCCTCCCACCCCCGCAATTGTCCTAATTGACGTTTTAGAACTTTTCATTTTCCGTTTGCCTTGCGTTTCCTTCCGAGCTACATCATTTTCTTTGTCAGTCAATCAATCAATCAATCAATCAATCAATCAATCAATCAATCAATCAATCAATCAATCAATCAATCAATCAATCAATCAATCAGTCAGTCAGGCAGTCAATCATTGTCTAAGTGTCTTGGTGGTGAGCTTGTTTCTGGAAGGCTTTTTGCGTATGAGTATTTTTTCTGGCGGGTGGGGGGGGGGGGGGAGGTCAAGGGGGCTTATTTACGGGGGTAGGGACGTAAACCAGAACTCTTCAGTCTGGTGGCCTTCCAACTGGGTTAACCCAACAAAGGCCGCCAAAGCTTGTGTTGCCTTAAGGTGATTCCACTGAAAAAGAAGGAGTATTTAGAATTTTCTAAGACTTGGTCCAGTTTATAACTATGTTATGAGCGTTACACAAATGCAATAAAAAATGGGGGTCACCGTGCTCGTTTTTGTGCAACCTGGATGGCTATTATAGTAAACATATGACCCACGAGGTTCATACTAGGAACGCTCATAATCCGAAAAGGGAACTATCATTTCTAGAAAAAATCATTTCTTGTGTTAAAATATCGAAGCAGTTCAACGAAATAGACTTTAATCTTACATAATAAACCATTTTAATTTAACTGGAATTAAAATTATGAAAGAAATTAAAGATTTTGCTGCGTGCGTGCGTGCGTAAGCAGCACTACCTCAAAACGTACTTTTTAAAGCATTGAAATAAAAATATCTCAAAGTAGAGTATTTAACTTTTCTTTAAATTGCGATATATTGTAGTCAACCGGATGTCTTTTAAATTTATGCATTAAAAAATGGGGGTCACCGTGCTCGTTTAGAAGAAAATGACCATTTATTTCTCTTCTGAGCTTAACCTAAAAGAAAAGCCGTAATGTTGTGTGTGTGCGCGCGCTCGCGCACGCGCTAAATGACGCGAAAACTCATGCGCAGCAAGGATGCGCAATGCAATTCAGAGGAATCACCTTAAACAAACAATACTTTTGTTTCTCTGTAGCATGATTACCTGGAAGCCGTGACCAATGCCTACATGATGAGCGGAGTGCTGGTCACCGAGTCCAAGGGTAGGTTGTTTGGCTCTTATTTCATGCTTGTTTAAGTATCTCTTTGCACCCATATGATGTTGTGTCTTCTTTACGTCTTATTCTCTTTCAACAGAGGTTCCTCATTTTCGTTACACTGATGGGACTACGTATTTGAAGGAAGCCTCCTCTCCTGAAAGGACTGGAAAGTAAGCTTTATGATTTGTGGAGTTCACAATAAAGCAAGAACACACACCCCTATATGAAATTAATAATAAAAGCATTTGCCCACAGCATTAAAAAACACATCTTGTAAGTTGAATGCGTGTTTTTATTTCTGCCAGTATAAGTCGTTGGTCCGTCGCCAGTCCTCCGCAACCTCAAGGCTTTGAAATAAGCGAGGAAGAAGGACACTTCACGGTGTCTTATTTGGCCAAGCAGTTGGAGAAAACCACTGGTACGTGAAATGCTGTTAGAAATTAGTGTTTTTTTGCAAAAGCAAGAACCAATTTCACCGCGTTCAAACGTCTGAGGCTGTTTTTGGTTTCTTATATCGAGAGGATCTTTAAACTATCTACTGAGTATAAATATATTTTCAGTTCTCTCAAACGAGATTCTTTACTTTAAAATGCTCCTCACCCGAACAAAATTGCTTTGACAATGGCGCCGACAGTATGCATTTCGCCGTTTTCAAGCTCCAAAAAATTTAGTTAGTCAGGTGAATACTTGTAAAGTATCAAACTTTGAACAGTGAAAATGAAAACCTCATCTTTGAAGTAGTTTTCTTGTTTTTTTTTTACGTTTTACCGCGATGAAAGAACTAATAGAGTTTCAGAATATTATGAAGCACAAAACGGATAAAAGGTTGAAATTAGAGTTGTTTTGTGCTTTTTCATTATTTATTATGTAGAATGTACGTCTCCAGCTCCCCGTAGTCGAAACGAAAAGCGGATCAGCTCAGCTCTCGAACTGGCGCGAAAAATCACCATGTACAACAACCGCTACAAGACGGCCGGGATGATCGGGCAGGAGACTGAGGTTCAGCCAGCGCCTATACTCAAACCCAGGACTCCCGTTCAGCCATATCCGTACTTTCCTTGGCAGCCTAAAGGAGACTGTTTGTCCAGCACTAAGGTATACCATGCGTTGCTCAGAATCACGTGGTATAGCATTCACTAAAACGATAGGCAACTATGCTATGATAAATATTCAGAAAATATAAATTTTAAGGCCAATGTTGAAATCATTCTCACGTTCAGAGCATACATGAAACTGCTCATTTTTAGGTAGAATCGGCAGATTGGAAAAGAGAATTTCTTATTTTTGCAGGAGAAACAGATTCTGGTAATTGCTTTTATTTTTTCTCTTTAGTTATGTGAGAGCTTTAAACCAAAAGAAAGACAGTGAAATATTCACTTGCTCCGTGCTGGAATCCCAGCAAATAAACTGATAGCGAACCGTTTATCTTAATTTGCCTGTTGTTGTTGTTGTTGTTGTTGTGTTGCATTTCTAGGCGCGTTTGTACGAACCGAAACCCGTAAAAGAGCCAGAGTTGAAGAAGTCTTTTTCCCAGATGTCACTGGACGAGAGGAAAACGAAGAAAGGTGGACAAAAGAATTCCACGCGTAAGAAAGTCATGTCCGCTGCGACAACAGAAGGTGCAAGCTGGAGACAAAAAGAAGAAGAAACGCGCACGTTGAAGAAACGAGAAAGTATGTATTTCCTGCTGAATTTCTTTCCGTATGCAACTAAACTACTCGTTTCCGTGTTTTATCACGCAAAATATTATTTTAAAATTGTTGTATTTTTTCCAAACATAAACGGAAATGGATACCGCTTTCCTTTAAGGTCGGGTACACCCGATTTTGAGTGAAATTTTAAGAGGTTTAAATTTTTGGAACACCACCAAAACAGTTGACAGTTGACCCCCACGCAAGAGCACCCCAGGTTGTTCAGGGGACTGTTTGTGTGTCCATCTACTAATTTAATTAATAGTTACATAGCTACTGAGCAAAGTGCTCTAACGTTCGTGTTGAAACTCACACGAAGTGGATTTTAATTCAGTTCAACAGCTCGAACCCACAACTACTTCAACCACTCAGCACCAGTCTCCACGACTGCCCACGACTACACAGCTCAGTGCACCTGACACGCACGTGCAACCCTTACCACTGGCGGGACCCAGGCCCATGAAGAAATATACTGGCAATGGTCAGGCGCCATTCAACAGAAACCCAACTGGTTTGGTTAGTGATATGTTGATTCCTTTTCGTATCCAGCATATTTCTGGAGAAATCAGGACTCTTGGAAGATCGCACATAAGGGATCTTAAAATACTCTGATATTCGGTTACGGAAAAGGAAAGGAGACCATGCTTTTCATACATGTATACTAACTATATCTTTGTACGACATTACAACCAAGCCGTATTCTCCGGGGTAAACCTTACTCGTATTTGTTATTGGCTAGGAGTACGCTTACTGGTAATTTATCTGTACATGGATACTGAAAACGGGCTATATTAAGGTCTCTATTATTAGTTTATGGAAATGCATCAGTTTGTGTTCAAAAGACTGCTATTTTCTCCTTGAGCGAGCCACACCATTGGCTGGTGATGCAATAGATGGCACGTGACAATGAACAATGCACCTATACATGAGAAACAGAGGTTCACTTCTGTACACTTCACAGAGGTACACTTCTGAATAAGCTGTAAGTGATCATTTCAAGATTCCAAGAGCATAGACGACAAAAACAAAACACGGTTCAGTGTTTCAGTTAACAACTCAAATTATATGTTCAGTGCTGTTGGGAGTCAATGTTAAAATTATTTATCTATTTTTGTGTCAGACCCCGAGCGCAATTGACAGATTCAACCCACCCGTGTCGAAGCCCAGTTCTACATTGGTCGACACAGCTCGATTCACAAGCAGCAATCCATCTCTTGTGACCGGTCGTCATTCGCCTGTTTATGTTGCTGTTCCTGCTGACAGGCCCCCCGTGAAGCTCAAGCCCAGGACACGCGCTACTGCGCAGGACACAATCGATATATCCACCATCAATGAGCTGAGGAGCAAGCTGCTAAACGTCGACGATTCGGGGTACGAAACAGATTTTACCTTAGTCTTCTTTGTGGCCTTTACGGGTCGTCACGCTAATGTATCCGCTACTAGTGGATGAAAACGTTGCGTGACGTTTGAAATAGAGACTGCAAAGAAAACCCTTCTTATAAACTACGTGTAATAGTGATTTTATCATCGCTTTGTTGTCCTTTAAGGAGGTGAAATCAGCGCCTCGTGGTGCAGGGGTTAGTTTTACAATGATATGGTTCACGTCATCGTGCGAGTAGAGGACACATAAGAAACTGACTCCATTCAATTCTCTTTTGCTGTAGTCATATGTAAGGGAGTAAGGTCTCGATAAGGGAGCGTGGGAATATTTATCTGTCTGCCCCCATTGTTAAAAACTTTGTTGGAGCGAGAGAGTTTTGCAATTAATGTTTATCACGCATTTATCCATCGTCATTATTTGCGTAAAAGAAGTGAAGTATTACGATCTTTAAGATGCGTCGTCGTTACTTTGGTAAAATAAAAACCTGAATGGGCGAGGCTACAGAAAACGTCTGCATGATAGGAAAAAGCAACACGCTTAACCTGCATGCTGCGAGGAAGCAAGCGCTTTCATCTCATCTTTTAGTTATACTACCTAATATGATTTACTGATATTAAGTTAGTGATTTACCATACATTTGTCGTTGTTTCAGAACACTGGTCACATATGCTTTACAGAACCAGGATATTGACGAGGTAAGGTTTATTGCTAGCTGATGTTGTGACATTATGCAATTTTGACTTTGAAAGGACGCGAGGTAAATAATCAAATATATGATGAATTTTCTTTAAGGTGCCAAAACACTAAGGGACATGTTTTAGGGACATGTTTTAGGGACATATTGCAGGGACATGCTTTAGGGACATGTAGCAGGGACATGGTTTAGGGACACGTAGCAGGGACAAAATCGTAACGTGTACACACGCAAGAAAATGTACCAGGGACATGTCGTAATGAGACTTTCCCTGAAAAGTGTCCACACAGAGGAGGGGACGTCTCGCTTGCATCATGTCCCCACTACATTTTCTTATGTGTGCACATGTTGTGATTTTGTCCGTGGTACATGTTGGTGGGGCATGTTCCTTCGTGTGACGGTACTTGAAGTCTGAGCGTGGAGCAAGTGGGCCACCCGCTGGACCTCCAGCTCTTGGTTTCCGTACGTGCCAAATGGACTTCTGCAAGTTTATGAGTGGATGCTTGTCTCAACTCTGTGTGTACGATCTACCTCTGATGTTCCGCTTGGTCAGCCCCATAATTATTATTGCTAGAGTGATACATATTTCAATTCTCCCTAGATATTGCCATTCATCTTGTTGAATGCTAGTTTTGAGAAACTAGTGCTCAATCAACCCTATCTTGTGGGTTGATGGTTTTCTTTAATTCTCATCACCTCTTTTCTTGGGAATGTACTGGTGCTGTACAAAGAACATAGATATTGATCACACTGAATGCCTTCGTTTATTTACTCTAGCGCCCAGCTCCAAGCAGCAGCGAGAGCGACAAAGATGGCGCACCTTTTACCTCTGAGCATGCTCCAACCAACAGTCCGCGGAGGAAGAGAAACGAGTCTAACGGTGTTACTATGGCAACTGGTTTGATCCCCTGGGAAGATGAGAGTATTCAACATGTTGGCTTTGTGACTGGAAAACATGGCAGGAAGCCCCAGTCTCCAAATATATCTCCCGGTAGGTCGAGAACGATTCTTTATTTAAAGGGAACTGGTACGTAAAAATCCCGCGTTGGATACTAAATATTAAAGAGCTATCGTAAATCTCGCCAGTATTTTGTCAAGTTTATCGTTAGTAGTCCGTTTTAATCCTTCTCGGTCCCTCTGTCTCTTTTCAGATATTTGCTTATTTTTGCCAGAACTAGAGCTGTTCTTTTGTGTGCAACTGTCATTAGTAACACAGACCGTTTTTCCTGTTGCACATTTTCTCTTTAGGAATAGTCCAAATTGGAAAGGGACTCGGAGAGGAGGCACCGTTTTCTGGTGATTCAAAGAGGTCCACTACGCTAAATAAAGGATCACAAAGTCCTCCCAAGAATCAGGAACCGGGTAAGTGTTTTTTTTTTGTCATTGGCTTTGGGTTCTCCGCAAACCATGTGGATAAGGATCTGTTACATTACATGGTTGTTCTTACAAATTGCAATGTAACAGTCAGAAACAAGTCATGAAAGTGATAAATGATCATCGCAGTGAATTTCCAATTTAAGCAATAAACCTTGTAAGATAAATTTGACACGCTTCAACCAAGTGCGCGCAATTTCACCGCAGTAAAACGTAAAAAATAAGAAAACTGCTTCAAAGATAAGGTTTTCATTTTCACTGTTCAAAGTTCGATACTTAACAAGTATTCTCCTGGTGTACTAAATTGTTTGGAACTTTACTAAAAAAGTTCTAAGTGTTTGAAAATGGCGAAATGCCGACTGTCGAGCTGTCGGCGCCATTGTCAAAGCAATTTTGTTCGGGTGCGGAGCATTTTGAAAGTAAAGAATCCCGCTTGAGGGAACTGAAAAATATATTTACCCTCAGCAGCTATTTTATATATCCTTACCGATGCTTCCACGTTAACTTGAATGATTTCTCTCGAAATAAGAAAACAAAAACAGCCTCAGACGTTTGACCGCGGTGAAGCGCGCAATATTGCGGAACGTAGTAGATTGTTTGATTGTCCTTCCATATTTGTGTTGTTATGGCTTTGCGTTTTAAATTCCAAGCCGATAATTGCCTCATAAAACCGAGGAAATTTAATGAAAAGTTGGAGTTTTTAACAGAGAGAACCCACTAGAGTTAAGAACACACGTGGTCTGAATTGTAGTACATATATATCTACATGTACGCCCACTTATAAGCCTAAAACGATCAAGAAATAAAGTGATCAGAGTTGATTATTATCTTTCACTGAAACCAGCAAGAGATGGTGGTGAAACAGTTATAAAATCCTAGCTCAGAGTGAAATTCTCCCACTGAAATACTTGACATGCATGAAAATCCAAGTCGGAAGCCAAAAGTTCTGAAAGCAATGCTACTTGTCATGTTATTTTAGGCGCAGCGCCATCAACAATTTCGCTGACTTTCCAGTTCAAATCCGGCGCCTCACCTCGAGAGCAAAGTTCCTCGCCGCCCCAGAGACCCGCTGTCTTCCCACCTCAGCTGAAGAACTTCTTCAGGCCTCATGGGCCGCCGCACAGATAGCATTGGTCATCACAATCACATGTACGAATGTTAAACAGTTGGTCGAACAAGTAACCTTTCGTCTTAGAGAATTCTGTGAGCCCGAGATCTTTGTCGAAGGTGTTGCTACGCAACGATGTGTGATGACGTCAACATGACGTGACAACGAATTCTTGCGTTGTTCCTTGAGTGGTGATATAAAGTTTGGGAGCCTTTCAAGTGAAAATGAAGATTTGCCAAGAAATGGCATTTGACTTAATTTCCACAAGTAAACCAAAGAACGCCCAGCTTGTTAAAGTGCCAGAAAACATTGGATACTTCAGTTTTAACTTAAAGGGAATAAACCTCTTCCTTTTTAATGACAACAGTTTTTTATAGACAAATTGCTACCAGGAGAATGTTCAAGTGTACAAGTTTTTTGCCTTGGAAGCCACGGATCAGACTTGAATCAGACTTCAATGGAGCGGTTGAACCAACCCATCAGTAAGCTGGTAAAACTTTCATGTGACATTTTTACACGTCGTAATTTATCGCAGATCTATACCAGCTATTTATTTATACATCGCATCAGCAATACACTCTAATCTACAGGGTAGCCCCTTTTCCCGTTCTTGTGACATTCTATGCAGCAAGACACGAAGTAGATAAATGACCGTTTTGTTTGAATCACGCAGATGTTTTGTCTGCATATCAATGTTCATTTTAGAAACACGAAAGTGACATAGCCTGCGTTGCAGCCGAACTAAACCCTGGTATAATCCGTGGACTATACCAGGGTTTAGTTCGGCTGCGACGCAGACTAAAGTAACACCAGTTAACAACAGCGGATGTAGGTCGCATGTTAAAATAGTCATAATATATACCGTTCGTGGCAATCGCTTATAAGAATTCAGCCCTAGTCACGAAGTCAAGAAGGATCGGTCGCGAAATTACTTATGTTCTTTACATAAAAATGGTTGATTTTTAATGAAAGAAGTTATTTATTAAGGAATGAAATTGTTTTGAGGAGTGTATGAATGAAATCTCGAGGGTGCAAAAAATCTCGCAGCACCCTGTTTCCGTAACCTTGTTCCCAGCCCCCAGCTGCGATTCTCTGATTCTTCTGCTAAGAAAATAAACAATCAACAAAGCTCGAAGTATTCCCAGACCGTTTGTATAGTTTGTTTACAGCCAAGAATCCGAGTCGTAGAGTTAAAGTCGATCTTCGGAGTGGCAATATCAAACAGAATAGTAGACACTCCATTTGTATAGCTTGGAACTGAAACCCGGACCAAATAAAAGACAAACCAGAAAATGTTGTCTCTGTTACTTTAATTAATAATAAATCCTTTCACACTGAAAAAAAAACCGTTTTAAAAACGCAACCTATCGGTCTACACAGCTTGCAGTCTTGGTTAATAACTTGTGTTCCTGCATAAATACCTAGTTATTACCTTATTTTCGCGAATTTTAGCCATGAGCAATATTTCGCAACACTTGATTTTCTCGAATTCTGAAGATTTCTTTAATGTTCCCTCTATTAAATGGAACACTTTTTGGCGACATCAAATTTACGCGAAATTTCGTATAATGAGATGACTAATAACATACCATCAATTTTTACTCACCAGGAACGAGTTTTGCTAAAAAATCATTACACATCTCTTGACTAATTTTCTGTTATTTTGCCCGTCGATACTAACAAACGAGCTGTAAAATTTGCATTTACCATTTTAAATGTTTACAATGCAGCTGGTGGAGTTCCTTTAGCTACTTGACAAGAAATTGCACTATTTGCATAATGCTCAAGCACTAACTGTAGACACGCGATACAATATTTTTGCCTTGTCACTTTTTCTTGAACAAAATTCACTTTTAAACGTGAATAAATCCAAGCAGTGCAACAGTAGCGATTAACAAGTTGTAATTGATTGGAACTGCACTCGCGCTATCCGGGTTGGTCGCATACATTTCCACCATGGTTCCCTTGACTTTCTTTACAATCTGTGTGCAATTTGTTCCATCGACTATCGCTGTATTGTAACGAGCAGAACTCGTTACTTCGAAGTTCTGACCCTTTATATCCTCCAGAGAGACCGTGTTGTCGATTCCGTGCAATTTCACCGTTTGTCCAGTGTTCTCGTACTTGATTGTCGTGGTCAATTCAACCAAATTGCCATCAATTTCTTTTCGCAGCGGTTTGTCCTCCGAAGACTTCTCCACACACAATCTCCCTTGCGAATCCAGCAATTTTTCTTCCTCATATGAAAGCCTCACGGCTCGATCTTTTGGGATAGCGACGTAACTTCGGTACATAGGATACCCATGCCGATACACTGGGGCACTGCTCAGAACGTAGTGATACGCCAGGTAACCGACGACGGCTCGTTTGAACATGCTAGAGCGCGAACCTTGCTTAGTTTGGCTGACGATAACCGGGGAGCGGACAGTCTTGGGTTTGATCGGCGTGTATTTGGTGATTTTCGATTTGCCAGAGCCAGATGAACCGCTTCTACTTCGTGAGCGCGATTTTGAACCGGATCGCGAACCACCCGAGCGAGAGCCACCTGAACGAGAACTGCCGCCGCGTCCTCTTGCGGCATCGGACAGATCCATCAGAATTAACACAATAACGAAAACACAAACGAGCAATGTCGACCTGCTCACTTTCATTGTGCTTGAGCCACCAAACAACCGAAAACACTGTATTCCACGGTCAAATAGCAGAGCTACTGAAATTGAATTTCGAAGGTCTCACGGGACTAACCATTAATAACAAATCATCCGAAGCCAAGGGAAATTATATTTAGATGATTATTTTCTTCTTATACAATTTATACAGTGTAGACAGAATTGATGTCATGTTGTCAACAGAAACTACACATCTTGGCGATTACCCAAGAGATTTGACTGAAAGCAGCCATTTATCCCGTGTAATTTGCGCAAATTTTTACAGTGTCTGTAAAAAATTCTTCACACAATTATTATGAATTTGGCTTTCGTGTACATGTAGATCTCGTTCATCGCACCTGCTTTCAAAGAAAGCTTATGATAATTCATTTGGTGGTAGGTCTTAGCCAATCGTTGTGCACCTCCTACGCAAAATTTTAATGCAGATATGATTTTTAATTCGTGCTTTTTTCCCAGTCAAGTTTTAATGAAGGAAATATATTAAGCATAGTGCAAGTTCAATAAAAAGCGATCATTATTGAAAAGTATATGAAAAACATATACGAACTGCGGATTAATTTTGAAATGATTGTAATAATCTTCGCAGGGTGTAAGCAATTTAAGCGATTGCATATTTTAACCTGAAAAAACATTTCAAGGTTACAAAGGTATTTGAACCCATGACATGACCTCCGTGATACCGGTGCGACGCTCTACCATCTGAGCTATGAATATCTTAACTCAAAATATACGCCTTTTACCAGCGGTAAAATATTTCTTTAAAACATATTAAAAAAATTTGGTAAAACGACAACGTGAAGCTAACGTTATTATCAAGTCAAAATGATAGTTGATTAAAAAATGCATAAATACTGTAAGTAAAAAAACAATAGTTCGATCACAAAAGGAATAGAAGTGTTAAAATGCTCTTTCAAACAAAGCCGTTTACAATAACTTTTGTGATATTGTGCTATAGAATTCAGATTGATGGGATTAATTTTATTTTGCTGTGTTTTGTTTTATTTTGTTGTTATGGTGTTCATTAATGATGTTTTCAATAAAACCCATGCCTCTCGCGCTAGCATAACCCAGTGATCGACTATTTGGCAAACTCGCAATCTGATTGGCTTTGCAAGGGCGGCCTACTTAACAATTAGACTTAAAGTCCCAGGGCCCGGTTGCATCCTTCCCCGTTGCGTGACGAGCCCAAACAACGGCTGCGAAGGAGACTAGGTTGTATGAAGCAACTTGAGTTTAAGTGGGATTTTGTGCAACTTTTCTCTGTATACCAAAGGATTTTTTCACACCCATCGCCCAGAATGCCATTGTCGTTTGCGACATGTACTTTCATTGCCCGATTTCAGGGCGCACGGCATACTGTTTTGCATATTGAGAACTAGTTACTGTTAGTTGTTCTTGGCTAACAGACTTAGCTTTGGAAATACTTTTGAGTTTCGTTGCATCGCCGCTGCTATCAATCAAACGGTTGAACGTGCGGAAGCAAGCGTCAAGGTGGGATAAAGCGCACAATAGCTCTTAATTTGGCCGCGCTACCTATTGAAAACTATTGTACACATAAATTTGTCAAAGAGTTCAAAAGAATTTTTTATGACCTCAAAAGGAGTCAAATCTCTTTTAAAGGGGCACTATCACGGCTGAAATATCATATTTTATAAGAATGGGCTGTAGCTTGCTATAAATTGTACTTAATTGTCTTGCAATAGGAAGAAAAAAAGGCTTACAGTGGTAAATGCAAAGAAATATCAACTAAGAGGAAACAGTGACTAACAAAATGTTCAAAATTTCACCAGAATGGCAGCTTTGAATTCTGGACATCCTGTCCAAAAATCAATCGCAATCCACTTCCATCCTTGCAATCCTGTACTTCTTCCTCAAAATAACTGTTCTATCCTGTTTTGTGGGATCTATTTATCAAATTTATTCATGTATTTGGTGGCATTTGGAAATATACTGAGGAAATTAGAAAATAGAAATTTCTATGATCAGCCGTGATAGTGCCCCTTTAACGACTGCCCAAACGATGTCTGTAAACATTCAAGAGTACTTTAGCCACGCGTTTAAAGAAATTAAATAAATGAACTCGCGCTTAAAAAAATGATTTTCGCAATTAGCGCTGGTTCTCTTTCCGACGAGTACCGCAAAACCGAGAAGTTTCAAAGGCTATTCCTTGATCAGCCAGTTTGTCTTTCAGTCTGTTCGTGTCTACCGATCCACACACGAAATCCGCAAGCGTAAATGATTTGTTTTCCTCTGTAATTGTCCAATTGTTTTAGCATAACCCAGACATCGGTCTATTCAACAACAAAAAAAGTTCAGTGAAGGTGGTTTATTTAATAGTTTTGATTTGTGATTTCGGCAAATTGTGCCCGCACAAAGGGAAGTCTATCGAAAATTAGATCGCCCTTGTCTAGCCAATCAGATTACGAGTTTGCCAAATACAAACAAACACGGCACGATTTTTTTTGGCGTTGAAGATTGACGCCGTGTAACGTGTCGCTCCAAACGATTTTTAACGCAACATTTTGTTGTGACAACATTTGCAGGAATTTGAAAGCAATTCAAATACCTGCAACATTGTTGCCCGAATTTGTTGCAGTTGTTTCGTGTATCACACTCGTCGTCGACTTTTAACGCAATTTGCTGACGTAACTGATTGCGCGCGCAGTGTTGCTTTAAAAATCGTCTCGTGTAACACAAACTCGTCCCCAGGACTATCTCCGCTTTCAATCTTGAAAGCCGAGATGGTGCTTGGGACGAGGTTGCGTGTATAACTCACCGTTGCCACAATAGTGTTGCGTTAAAAGTTACCCCGTGTAACATGGATTAGAAATCGTCGTTAAAAATCTTCCCTTGTAACATCTTTCTCGCTCTCGGTTATTGGCTCGAGGCTTCGTCCCTAGCAAACTTTTAGCCAATTGGCCATGTTCTAAAATAAGAGAGCTTAATAGCATGGATGGACAGGCGTCCCTCCAATCCATACTAATTTCTCTTATTTTAGCAATTTTGAAAAGTGTACGATGCCTTTGCGTTTTAACCAATTACTCTCAAATTTGGTAAACGTACCAATGTTTGGATGCTCTTTCAGCTGACGGGCCCCATTTTTCAATTCAATCGATTTTAAATATTAGTACCCAGTCCCCTGCTCGTTTAGAACATGGCCGATAAAAACCTCGAGCTTGCCTTCTAGTTGTTTATTTTTTAGCCTGCGAATACAGCCGCCTCTCATTCGCTCCCGCTACTACGTGCGAAACGCGAAGAGAGACGTCTGCGATTCACGGCCAAAAATTCCATACTGATGACGTAAATCTGTCCGGAATCCGGACAGGAGTGCTGATTGGTCAACTAGGTAATTTGCATAATGTATGTGAAATATAACGCCGGGTCAACGCCGGTTGTTATTGTGGACCAAAAGTACACCGGATGCGGCAGGATTATGAAGATACACCGAAGCAATAACTTACAACTTACATTTCTCTGATTTCTCACTTCATACCTTATTGGAAGACTAAGGCAAGAGTGCTTCATGAACGATCACAAAGACGTTCAGGGAGGATGCGCCACTGCAGCCAGTTTCAAAACATTTAGATAAGTTTTGACACCGTGGGTTTTCTTGGTGACACATTTGGTGATTTCACAGTTGTCCGCTGTTTATAATTATGCGTCCTTGACTGCCTTGAAAGTGTTGTGTTCAATCAATAATTTGTTCAATGAATCTATTCTTCGAGCAGTGAGCTAGCAATGGGCAACTGAAAATGAAGACAAATGCGAGACCAACTGCGTGTGTTGTTGTTATATTCCGGAAATCTAATTAGAGGTCAACGTCATCAGTATGGAATTTTTGGCCGTGAATCGCAGACGTCTCTCTTCGCGTTTCGCACGTAGTAGCGGGAGCGAATGAGAGGCAGCTGTATTCGCAGGCTATTTATTTTTCAGAATTCCGGGTTTAGAGGTATGCCCATTTTTATTTTACGCACGTAAAACCAGTTCACGCTAGATTATAAAGTGATTCTCACTTCAGTATGAAAAGTAATTCGCGTTTGCTTTGGTTTTTCCTTGCTACGCTTGGTGATCAGTTTAAAAGAACCCGCGCCATTTTCTCGGTAACCCTGCGATGGACAAGCTTCCCATCGTGCCGTGGGCCACTAGTCCCGAACGCAGAATTTGGCTCCGTCGCTTACGATCTAGTGAAAACAAGTTACAACTTGGACAGAGTCTAAAGCATGAACAGATGAATAAACTAATAAAGAAAAGCTCATTTCTCACGTTTCTGGTCCTTATAAATGCGGATTAGTTGAGAAGGCAAAGCTCGACTCCCCGTTAAAACCAATGGACTGTCCTTGACAGGCAACTCCAAAAAAAAAGCAATAAGGTGATTCCACTGAAAAAGAAGGAGTAATTAAAATTTTCTAAGACTTGGTCCAGTTCATGGCTATGTTGTGAGCATTGCGAAAATGTAATAAAAAATTGGGGTCACCGTGCTCGTTTTTGTGCAACCTAAATGGCTATTATTCTTGGTTTCCACGTGACGTCATCAAAATTCTAAAATCCAGAATTCCAAGACCCCTGAGTTTTTATCCTTCACTGGCTATTAGACATCCTTAATATATATCTTGTTGAAGGTTTTTAGCTCGATAGCGGCCGCCGTCTTTAAGATAGACCATTTTGAATTTCGGAATTTCACGCCACACGACATCAAAGATGGCCGCCAGAAGGCTGTCACGTATGCTTCAAAATAATGCCTTATCCTACGATTTTTAACAATCTGAACAGTTGAGGTTTTGTGAGAAGTGTTTATGTGAATGCTTACTTGTTCATGAGAGTGATATAACTGCCTTTTATAGCAGTAGTGAATTCCAGATGTTTTCATTGATTTCCGGCCGCCATGTTGGTGCCCAACTGCATGGGCACCCCCGGGGGGGGACTCCCATATGAAATGGACGGGGATGCTCGTCGGAAATTTTGAACTTAACCCCTTAAAGAGACCAATCTGGGTGTGGCCGAACGTTATGCAGACCCCTAAAAGAGTAAATATAACGAATCAAAATTCTTTCTTTTTTGTTATTTCTTCGCGTGCAACCCTAAACGAGACCTTGACGGCTAAAAATAATGACATTTTGCCCAGAGCACCCTAAGCGAGACCAAAATCCGAAATTTACACCACTAAGCGAGACGACGAGCATCCCCGTCCATTTCATATGGGAGTCCCCCCCGGGATGGGCACCAACATGGCGTTTCCATACAGAGCTCTGTAAATTTGTGTGGAACATTTTGACGGATAACTCAGAGTACGGAATTCCGTACAAACCCGAGACTTGGACAAACAGAATATCTGGCAATTTTCTACAACCTATAATATTCTTGAGTTTTTTCACTCAGTAGTTTTGGATTTACCTTTTTGTGGCGTCACAGTGAAAACCAGCAATAGTAAATATATGACCCACGAGATTTATACTAGGAACCTTAGTAATCCAAACGAAAAGATCATTTCTTGCATTAAAATATCGAAGCAGTTCAACAAAATAGACTTAAATCTTACATAACAAACTATTTTAATTGAACTGAAATTAAGATTATGAAAGAAATTAAAGATTTTGCTGCGTGCGAACGTAAGCAACGCTACCTAATTACGTGCTTTTTAAAGCATTCAAATAAAAAATATCTCAAAGTAGAGTTATAAACTTTTTTTTAAATCGCGATATATTGTAGTCAACCGTATGTCATTTAACTTGAATTGATGCATTAAAAATGGGGGTCACCGTGCTCGTTTAGAAGAAAATGACCATTTATGTCCCTGCCGAGCTTAACCTGAAGGAAATACCGTAATGTTGTGTGCGCGCGCTAAATAACGTGAAAAATCATGCCCGGCAAGGATGCGATTCAGTGGATTCACCTTAAACGGATGATGGTTGATATTTAATTCTTGTTTTAGTGTTTCCATCTTTGGACTGAAAATTAAAGAAGATTTCCTTGTAAACTTTAATATTTTATGCTAGTGCGACATTACATCTTAGCGCTTCAGTTAAAATTGTGGCCGGAAAAAAGGAACGCGTTAACTCTGTAACTGTCATTTTTTGGCTAAAATTTGAATTATTGAGGTTAAGATTGTTTCTACAATTCATCAATAAGTGGAATGTTTACCCACATTTTATTGCTCTACAAACACATCTGAATTGAGTTTTAGATTATAAAGCAATCGAATTTCTCATAAATTTACTGTCTTGTTTTCATTGCATGGCAGACGCGCGTACTTTTCCAAATTCTAAAACTACTTTGTTGAATCGAACAACACGTTTTTATGTTACGATGAATCTCAAACTGAATCTTGTTTCTCAGTTTAATACTTTCCCTCCCTGATGGACCTGATGTTTACGGAACTTGAGCAGACTAGCAGGAAGTTGTTCGGCGGGAAATCTTGTGTCCTTTTAATCATAGTTTTTCCTATTTCACAACAAATTACAACATTTTCATTTGAGATCTTTCTGTTCCCTTTTTTGATTAACTTCTATTTCCAACTTAGCTTTGTCTTAGTCTAAGATTAGCATGCCAGATATTGAAATAGAAAAGTTATTGTTTTCATATCGTGGCGTTTTATTGCTATTCAAGCAAGCAATTTATTTCATTTGAAGCCAGTATTGTGCAATGATCGCTTTGCAGCTGGCCGGTTTCGCTTCATCAATTTCTCTTTTTAGCTCAAATTTTGTACGGATATAGAATTTCACAGAGGCAAATTTAAAGTGAACAAGAAAGCGTTTGCCACTTTGCTCTGTTTCATGTCTGTTCTTTGCCTCATCCTGTAGTATTATGTCAAATTAACCGTGTGAAAAAAGTGATATTGAATTTGAAAAGAAAATATATTGGTCAAAAAAAGCGTTTCTAACCTATCAACATAACAAAAGCATTTACTAGTTATCTAAAAATATCTAAAAAAGGCCAGTTTATAGTGAGGGGCAAAAGTTTAAGTCAGTAATGTGCTTTAAAAATTCAAAATAATTAAGAGTGTTTGCATGGGTGGTGGAAGAATATCTCATGTTTGCATTCGGTAGAGATCCATGGATCCACTAACAAAAATTTACATAAAAAACCTTTCATGCACCCTTATTATAATCACGCCTTTAGAGAATGAGAGTACTTTTTTTAACACTGAACTTAGTTGCTGTGCCAACCGAACGCCACGATCCAAAACAGCGTTTAAAGATCGAGGGAGAAAGATACGATGTTTGTGCCCGATAATATTGTTCATATTTTACCGGGTAGATAATTCACTATACTGCTAGCGATATCATAGCGCTTTTCATAATCAAAGCCCGCCATAATGTTATAATGCTATATTTAGACGGCAAATGAGCCCTAGGTTATTGTCACACCTGAGTGATTAAACAAGAGTGACAGGTGTCTGTTATGCTATTGGCTTAGCCAGTCATCTTTTTAATCGTAGCAACATGTACAATAAAAAGCCAGTCTACGCCAAATACACGCAAGTATAACAAGCAATTCGCAGCCGCTTTATTTCAATAAGTTTTTTTTTTAACTCCGAGGTACTGCATGACTCACTTGAGCTCTCTCCACACAACACTCGTCTTCAACTCAGTCGAATTCGGCATTCGTTTGCCAGTGGGATGGCAGAAGCCTTCGTAGAAAACTTCTTCGTCTTAATGATAACCGCAGTGGACGTTTCTAGACAGTTTTATCTGAAGAACACAGTCTATCTTTATTAACATCTACTGAGGTCGACAAAAATTGACATGGCGTTTCTGAACCGCTGTAGCAATGCTTCTTCGTCAACTGACAATGCATATACCTGCAACAAGACACAAGAAATAACCTTTTTGGTGTCTTACGCAGTTGTTGGTGTCTTGATGTTTTTTGGGAACTGCTTCGTCAGCGTGGTTTTCCTAGCCTCCAAGAAACTGCGCCGCAACTTTATGAATATTTTTCTCTTGAGTCTGTCAATTTCTGACATGCTAATGGCCGTACTTATCGTTCCTTTTTACACTGTGCACTGTTTTCGCGACTGCTCGCACTTTCTAACCCCATACTGCTGGCTTCTGAGAAAGCCCCGGGACTTTGTGTTGACAGCCACGACGCTGAACATCTGCGCGATAACGTACGATCGTTACCTCGCCATCCTGCGTCCGCTACAATATGGCGCGAAGATGACCAAGCTTAGGGTTGGAGTCTTCCTAGCAGCCGTGTGGGCGATCCCTATTGTGGTAGCCGCGACGCGGAGCCTCTGGTACCACTCAGCGGAGGACGAACAACGCCGCCATCTTACAGTGAAGTTGTACGACATTGCTGTAGTGATTATACCAGTTATTCTGTTCCAGACCGTAATGTTGGTGGTTAATATTCAGATCATCCGCAATATCGGCAAGCATAAAAAGGCCGCCAAGACGTCTTCTGCGGACTCGTCGCCAAGCCAGGTGAACCGAGATCTGAAGGAAATTTCTCGACTGCGAAAAGGGACGACGTCTTGTGTTGTGGTCGTTTTGACATTTGTAATATGTTGGCTGCCAAAAACTGTACATAATTTCAGCTATGTGGTCGTTCCTCCAGATCCTATCCTATCGAGTCCGTTGTTTTTTCGAATTTGTTTTCTTTTCTTATTTATTCAATCCTCTTTTAACCCATTTATTTACACGCTCTACAGGGCTCAATTTAGAAAAGCTGCTCGAAGTATTATTGCGAAGTGGTGTCGTTAAGTCGGCGAAGAGATCCAACTTCATTCGATTTACTTGACAACAAGTTGAGTTTCCCGCCTTTTATCAAACTTTGTACATGGAATACTAAGAATTTTGCCACGAGCAAACTTTTTGGCAACAGACATGTTTCTACGAAATATTATTCATCAACCGGCTAAGTCACTGTAAAGAGCGACCACCGTAAGAACCGGCTTTTTTGCTAACTCGTGTACAACTAAAAATATTTCTTAAGTGGTGTATACACCCTCTTAATTTTAAAGAACCCTGTTCTATGTTGCTAAATTGAGAATTTGAACTACCGTAATAAGTTCTTTAACAGAAACGAGCTATGTAGGTATTGTAAACGACGGACCAAGCAAAATTTTGATCTCGCTTCATTTGTATATCAAACAAACAGATTGCAAAATTGCCGAGTTGTTATGTCTGACGTGGCTCGTGTTATCTTTAATTCGACCGTCGCTCGGCTTTGAAAATAGCTTTATTGGAAGACACAACAGCACATAACTGTACGTGGCTTTGTCAAAAACCAATCTAATACCGTTGTAATAGTGCAATGGTCAATAAATAACCAAATGAGAACTGTAGCTTTCAGACAACTAAGTATCCGAAATGCCGTGAGCTCCTTAAAATTTGCTCAGTCTGTGATTTTTATCTATCTGCTTGAGGCGTTTTTACATTTGTTTCATTTAAATATTCGAGACTTTCCGTCCATAGGCTAGCAAGATTTTTAATTTGTTTTGCAAACATGCAAGTCGTTCCCTCCCCAAAGAAAATAATTGATTATTACAACCGAGGAGAAGTTTTATGCAAAGTAACTTTCACAACACTGTTCGGTTGCTACGGTGTTTCGCTTCCCTTATTGAGATAAAGATTTTTTCTTTTTCCCCATCTGACGTTTTGATTGATGTTTAATCGTTGAATATCTTACATGCATATGTAAATTGGCTACAATGTTTAAATACGGCAGACTAATTGTCAGTTTCGGGGTAATGATAGGGGAATTAAGGTTACCTAATTCATCTCCCATTCGATCGCAGGTGGTTTTCATTGGACGCGAAACTAATTATAATGTAATGCCCTCTACCTCTGAATTTCAGTCTTCTCCTCGGTGGCTGCTTACTGTCGAAAAAGACGATCTCTCTCTCTCTCTCTCTCTCTCTCTCTCTCTCTCTCTCTCTCTCTCTCTCTCTCTCTCTCTCTCTCGGGAGTGAGTGAGCGGCAATGAAGAAGGCAGAAATTCAGGCTAACTGCGCTCGCGTGTACAGGTGAACCGCAAAATTTGTCCTTGTTGAAAACAACAAAATGTATCCTTGACAACCTTTTCCTCGACAAAATTTAATCATGCAAAACTGGTTGCCAAGAAAATTTTTAATCACTTGACAATACTAAATCTTGTTGCTTCTTAACAAACGTCCCTTGAATGGACGGTCCAGTTTTCTTGGTGGGGTTGCGAAACGAGGGTAGTCTTTCCTCAATACGTCATCGTGATAAAAATCTGGCATGTCACTGCCATGTTGGACAAGGAAAAGGCTCGTGTAAGCGCGTGAACAGTTACAGGCCACTGATCAGCCGCGTGTATGTGTACACATTTCTTTTTTAATTGACATGAGCACTCGCCAGGTTCCTTGAAATGGTTTTCCTTTTACGCGCCTCGTGTTTTGCTGAGCACATGAACTAATATAACCAGGAGATAAAACCTGTCAGGTGAAAAATTCAGGGAAAATTTGTTCCACTGCCCTGCAATGATATCTTAGAAACTAAAGCCTGTTCCCGCGCATTAAAAGCTATTCAACAATTTACGGTCTGCTGAAAAGCCTTGCACACCTGCGGTCAGATGAATCCGAAGTCAGCTTTTAGCATTAGGAGTCTGGGAACCAGTCTTGGAGACGACGTCTTGGCGAATTCAGGTTGACGCATTCTCGTCCCCATAGCCCTTTTCGCTTCTCTTAGCCGGCAGGGCCTTGGCACGAGAAACGAAGGGCTCTGGAGACCTAGATTCTAGGACTTCCGGTCTTCATGTATGGAGTCGTGATGTTTTTATATACTGTATGGGAGAGTCTTGGCGTCTTTTATTTCGCTTCCGCCAATTAAAAATAAAATTTGAATTAATTCAAAAATTCCATCTCCCCAGAGCCCTTCGTTTCTAGTGCCAAGGCCCTGCTGGCTAAGAGAAGCGCAAAGGGCTATGGGGACGAGAATGAGGTTGACGAGGATCGTCCGATGCACGCACCCGAGGTGGGGGTAGAAAGAGGCATCTTAATGTTTGTATTGTGCATGGTTTCACAACCAAATGTCATGGAGCCAACACATGTATGAATGTAGAAACCCGGCGCTATAAAGAATACCTCTTTTATACAACAAAGTAGTACCTCACAGAGGTCACAAGGTTAGGAGTTTGACTAGTTGACCTCAGAGTGAATAAGCTTCTCAGTCCCTCAAATGTATAGTAGTCGGTAATGAAAAAAGCAAATCCATATAAAGCTATCAATAAAACTTTTATCCTCGTGCTTGCAGAACAGGAAGCCTGCTTGGGTTAATTTGTTTGTTTGTTTGTTTTTTCATTTGAAGAACTAAGCACTATAAAATTTTTGTTTTCAAAATTTATAGTAGAACCCCGCTAACTCGAACTCGGTTAACTCGAACTCCCCACTTACTCGAACGTAATCCAATTTCCCCTGGATTTGGCCTTATTTTTTTCAGTCAATCATTTACTATCAGTTAACTCGAACTCGGACTAACTCAAACTCCCCGCAAACTCAAACTAATTTATCTTTCCCTTGGCTCAAATGTGACTCAAATCTACCTCCTTGACTCGAACTCTATTTTCCAAACGCAGCTGATTGACTTGTCCGAATTTATTGATAGCAGGATTTACCAGTTAGCCTTAAGATATTTGTGCAAAGATTGTATAACCAAATTCACAGTTGGTATAAGGTCTTGAAAGTCTTTTAAAAGTGTTCCAAAATAACCCCTGATTGCGAAGAACAGTAAAACTTCGATGAATTATTAATAATTAACAGGAAACTTGAAATTCAACCAACCCCGCTAACTCGAACTGTTTTACATTTCCCCTGGGGGTTCGAGTTAGCAAGGTTCTTCTGTGCCTGCTTTATTTCAGTTTCGATCAAAGGCTCCCGCGAGCCAGCTCATGGTCTTATCCGGGTTTAATGCAAAAATGAATTGTTTTACAGGAATGGAGTGAGGGAGTGATCGCCTGCTAAGCCTCATTGAATGACTACATTGCCAGGAGCTAAGAACCATTTAAAAGCGTATGACAGCAAATTATTAACAAGGCCACGCGATCATCAGTGTCAGAGGACCAATAACAATACCGCATGGCGGCATTTTCTAGAATATCAAGTTAATATTAAATTGGGAAATAGGTGGTGTTATCGAAGAAATGTCCACAAAAACACTGATTTTTAGACCTCCAGGGCCCTTGAGCGATCAAATTTATAAAACCGGCTAATATAAATAAAACATTTTGTGACACGCTATCATTTGTGACATAGATAAATTTCTTAGATTGCCGGCAAAATTCTATAACTAGTTATTTGTGAGCAGATTCAGCTAGGCTAGATAAATTTAAAATGCTCGGAGCTAAAATTTGTTATCTTAATACCTTCAGGCATTCTTCCATACATTTTTAAATCTCGTGCCTACGTGATGTTAAAAGCCCGAAATAACAAGCTAGTAAATCAAGCACGTCTTAACATGGTTTAATCTTCAGTGCATTAAAATCAATTACCATTCAAATCTTTTTTCTTGTCTTTGATTGGTTAAGTGACTTGATTATGTGCTGTGTTTTGCTGTGAGTATAATATTCATGTACAGTGTATAAAAACAAAATAAACACAGCACGCCCTTCCAACCACGTCTTAAAAGTGGAATTACTATTTTGTTTTCAACACAGCACACATTAGTCAAATAATATTTAATTATTGACTACGAATATCACAAAATATCGTGATTTGTCAACGTCTCGGACATCAAATATTTACCTCCACTGTCGTCATCGCGGGCAGTAAATTGATTGCTCGCCGTTGACAAATCACGATATTTTGCCCAACGTCGTCGGATAATTACTAATTATTGAATGCCCACTTTCGTGATCGATTTTTCAATTTTTAAAATAAAACAAAATTGTTTGGAAACCTGATTCATTATTGGCCATTGAGTGTTTACTAAAATTCGATTTAATGTTTTCGTGCTAATTTGTGCAATAGTTATATAAGTTATTGAATTGGCTCTTGCCTTAGGCAAATTGTTGAAGAGCAAGATAATAAATATTAGCTAGGTGCTTCGAGAGATAACCTTTATTCTCTTACATACAAAGCCGTTTCAATGCCACTGAAGTTTGTTTCTAATTAACAGAAAAGCACTTTGAATGCAGGATTTTTTTATCTACCTTAAGTATCTAGTCAGTTATCACCGATGCTGAAAGCAAAAAGGAGAAAAGCGTTTTGTTTCTCTCATTAGCGTGCTAACTGCACATATTTTTATTTACATTTGATGAAAATGCGATATCCGATAATCCACTCATGCAAGAGTGCGTTTTCACAATAACGAGAATCGCTCTTCTCGATTCTGGCTTTCAAGAAATGAACTAGACATTTAGTGAAACTATTTTTTTTTCGTGGGATATTGACCAATAGGGTTTTAACTAGTGAATATAGTTTTTGCTACAAGTGCTGAATACTATTTGCCGCATTTAAGCAGTCGTTTGGCGGCTTGTCGAAAATCCGCCCTATAAAATGTATATATGAATGGATTCACACACGACTGCAGAAGGAGGAAGAACATCGACAGCTTCACCAAAAGTGGGGTGACTAGGTCGGCTCGACCAAACACATAGGCGAAGTTGTACACGGAACGAGGAATCCATGACAACACAAATACCAAGACAACTGCAGCGCAAGCAATAGATCCTTTTCTTTTCCTCGA
The DNA here is from genome assembly GCA_963693305.1 of Meandrina meandrites. NCBI lineage: Eukaryota > Metazoa > Cnidaria > Anthozoa > Scleractinia > Meandrinidae > Meandrina > Meandrina meandrites. Next base: position 27,907,056 of record OY855912.1, on the reverse strand, counting down.
GGTTGCGGTTCGCGTTTCCTCGCAGGAAAATTCTTGATTGGCAGAGCTGAGTTCCCTCAAGGGAAAAGTCTTTCTTTTTTGCGTTTGAATGGCACGAACGATCATTGCGTTGACAAGAGCCATGATCACTGCCGGTAACATGACAAGGAGAAATACTAAGATAACGTTGTAAACTTTGTTGATGGCCTTGGCCTTTTCCTGTGTTTGTGTATGCCACCAAATGTTCCTCGCGGTAGCAATAAGGGCAGGAAACACCCAGATTGCGATAATCATGCAAGTCACCTTTTTCTTCGTCATTTTACTGCCGTACTGTAAAGGACACAAAACCGCCAAGTACCTGTCATACGTGATAGCCAACAAGCTGAAAAACGACGAGCTAAAGACTAAGTCTTTAGTCTGTGCCAAGATCCAGCACGTGTTGGACGAGAGGTACGGCTTACATCCCGCACAAAATGAGGTGTACCCCGGTACGACCATGGATGCCATCAAAATATCACTCACGGCCAAGCTGACGAGAAAAATGTTCATATACTGTTGCCGAAGCTGCTTGGTGGAGAGAAAGATCACACAAGTCAGCGTGTTCCCTGCCAAAATAACCAGGGCTAGGACCCCGTTTACAAACCAAAAGATTTGCTGTAATGTCTCGTCGCAGTATGCTGTTTCGGAGCCAGTCGAGTTGGTATCCATGGACGTGTCGTTTGTTGAGAAATCTTCCATGTTTTCCCTGGTTGAAGTGAAGCTGCCGATGATGCAGTTCAAAGGGCTGGTGCCGACAATGACCGTGAATGTGGTTTAGGCTTCTTTTATATTTTCCTTGTTGAATAATTACCAGCTGTATGGCCTTTGACGTTAGCGGACTTTCTTAATGGCCAATACCTGTCAAGATACATACAGATGCGGAAATCTTCCCTTTATTCAGATTCTTAATGAGATATTTAGGTCGCCCTAGGGAGCCAAATCGTTGCTATTATCGCATGCACATTGTTCAATAATAAACGAGATTCTCCTTCTCTTTGTACTGAGTTGATCCTAGAAGAGGCGGAACTGTGTATCTCCCTTTTGCTATTGTTCTTAGTTGAATTTAATCTTGTTTGTTAGGAAGCCCCAGAGAATTGCTTGCACACGTAGGAAGTTGTTTGGCTTTCAGAAATGTTCGCGTTGTAAGAAAATTCCCTAAAAATAGAGCATTTTAAATTTTGTTTGGTTTAAACAAAAAAAACACGTACAGAAGGAATCATTGAAAAGCTAAGTCAACAACGAATTCCTTTTCTTGAATTTCTTTTAAGTTTGAGCTAATTTTCGGGCACCAGATTTCAACTGGGCTGTTAAATAATTAAAATTTATATTGAAGCTTTATTTATACGAAGGGAGAATTGTTTTCCAAATATTGGTCACGCCAAACGAACAGTTGATTTAAAATTGATTTATAGTAAAGGAAGATCAGCAATCTTTGATGTGACGGTTGAAACAATTGGCGATCTAGAAAATTCCCTTCATTAGCGCTATTTCTTTGTACAGTGAAAGATCCAAGTTACTTAAGTTTTAAGCCGGCGTCAAATAAATCACCTACTGACTCTCCCGTAATGAGAATTAACGTGTTCATAGCATGAAACCAAATCACCATATGAGAACGGATATATACAAAGCAAAGTCTGATGGATGTATATATTTTTTACATATTCATGCCTTCAGAAATGAAACCTTATGGTAATTTTTGCCCCTGATGGTTGATAGCGGCAAAATATAGTCATTTGTGTTTTCTCGGCTGTAAATAGATCATAAAAAGATTTTGTATCTGTTTCTATATCCGTGCATTTTGTCGTTTCAGAAAAAAACCGTACTCAAGTGTAAACTGCCATTCAGCCTCAGTTTGTCCATTAACAACCGATTTCTGATTGAGATTCATATATACATTTATATATTTCAGTTGATATTTTATTCTGGCCGTGAACGTTTTATAAAATTTCTGTAGCTGTATTTTCCCTTGTCAATATTGTTACCCAAAATTAAACTTCTGGTATATCCAGCGTAAACGATTTTTTTGACGCAAAAACAAAGATCGTTCTGACAGGTTGATTAGTCGCAATTTCGCCTCGCATCAGATCGGAATTAAAATTAACATTTATTCGCGGAAAAGAAGTCTAATTTTGGAATTCATGAACTTTAGATCTTTTAAGCTCCTTAACATTAACTTTGGGAATATTTACCTGCATATATTTAAGGCTGTGGGAGTTCTCCCAATTTTGAAATTCATGTTAATAACTAAACTCTTTTAAGCTTGTTGTTGTAGCATCACTTATAGAAATGAATCTGAGCTGCTACTTTTTATATTTTTTGCGGTTGCTAAGGAATCGGCCAGGTCTGAGTACAAGAAATATGTTAAAACGTCCTCTTTCCTGTTGATAAAAAGGCATATTTGCTAAAGAATGATAAACAAGACCAGTTGAATAGATTGCTGACAAGGAAACGTAGCCGAAACAGGAAATTCTATACGCCACCAATTGGGCATGACGTCAGTAATGTTTTGATTTGAATCATTGGAGGTGGGAGAACATTGCGTGGGTTCTTTTCTTGGATTCAATTTGGTTATACAAATTAAAATACCACGTTTTCAAAGAGTTGTTTCTGAATTCGGTCACGACCTGACACAAAACACAACAATGAAGAAATTGTACGAGTAATTGAACCCCCGATTCAGCAACTCTCCGATTCAGTTCTGACGAAATGCGGGGAGTTTGGCATAAAGGTTTGAAGAATTATTTTGCAGTGTTTAGCATTGAAATAAAATAGTGAACGAAGGATTTTTGTCTAAACAAACAGCGCTATTTTTGTTCGAATTATACACGCTAAAAGCTAAAAGTAAGCATTCTGTATGTTAAAGAAATAAATGCTTTATTTCTACCACGATAACTTATCATTAAATAAAGTTGTGTGTGTTGGAGGCGTATAAAATGACGTAATTCACTCTTTTATTAAAGTCAACTAATAAAGAAATAAAAAACGCGCCTGAGTGCATTGTTGAGTTATATAAGCACGCGGGAATTTTTAAGAACACGAGAGAAGTGCATAGAGAAGCACGAGGCGTAGCCGAGTGCTTCTCGCACTTCTCGAGTGTTCTTAAAAATTCCCAAGTGCTTATATAACTCAACAATGCACGAGGACAAGTTCTTTATTTCTTTTATAAAATGTTAAAGAAATTGCGCGCGCTCAAACTTGTGACGTAAGCAGCGTGCATTATAACTCCATAAAGCACGCGCGTGACGTAAGCAGCGTGCTTTATGGAGCTATAATGAACTCGAACTGACCAATCACAGCGCGCGCAATTACTCGAAAATTTTATAAATGTGTATAAATAAGTGGAATTTAGAAAAAGGATGACAGAAAACTAACATGAAACTTTGCAATGTACTTCGATGACGTCTGTTGTGAAAGGTTTTGTACATTTCTAAATATTACCTTTCATGGCACTCTATAAAACCGGGTTTATAGTTCAAATATGACTTCTACACGTAAGTTCCTAGAAAACATGATTATCGATTCTTCAGATTGTTGTTTCATCAATAAATCTTTTTTGTTAGTGTATAATTTTGATCAGTCTTATTAGCAGGTAGAAGAAAAAGTTTGGTAGCCTTCAAGATCAACACTTTACAAGCTCGTATGTAAAAACTGTTGAAACGGGACTGAAAGGCATTACTAAACCACACTGATTTTAGCGATGACGAGATTTGGCTAAGGGATCTCTCGACAAGAAGCACGTATTCCCTTTTATATTATTTTTTGTTGCCGCTGTTTCTATTTCTGAGCAACAAATAGTCTGGAATAGGCCTAAATTGATGCTGTTACTTACTTCCAGTGAAAAGTTTGATCACGTGGCATTGGCCGACGTCTCCGTCACCTGATCATCGATCTCAGCTGAAGTGATTAATGTTTTCAGTAATACAATGAAACTTTTAAGCAATACTATGACAGAGACGCATCCGTAAAGTCAATGGCACAGCCAATCATGGGATTAAGTTTCGCAAATATTACGTTAGGCTGTAATTACTTAAAAATTTTCAGAACAAATATTTCAAAACTAACTTGTTCAACGGGTAATAAGCGGTGCGGTATTGGCGTCAGTTACGGTTAAGTTAGTTACTGAAATCTGGCGAAAACGTACAATTGATGACCTTCAATATCTTTAGGCGATAATACGGCATTGAAAATGGAAAAAATGAGGTTTAATGTCACCAAGTTGGCAAACCTCGTTGACTTTGGCGAGGCTGATGAAAACACAAAGACAGATGGTCAATGCATCAGGACAATTGAACTAACTTTCTGGATCTTGTACTCTTTAGTCGGCTTCACGATTTTCATAGGAAATAGCTTCACTTGTATCGTTTTATTGACATCGAAACGCCTTCGAAAGAACTTCATGAACGTTTTCCTGGTCAGCTTAGCGTGCTGGGACATCCTAATGGCGATTTTTGTTGTTCCTTTTTATGCCACATACTGTAGTCGCGGCTGTGAATATTCCCTTACTCGATACTGCTGGCTATTTAGAAAAGCAAAAGACTGTGTTCTTATTGCGACAACTTTTAACATTTGTGCTATCACATACGACCGATATTTAGCAGTGATGCAACCGCTTCGTTATGGCGCGAAAATGACCAAGCGGCGTGTCATCGCTATTTTGGCGGGAGTTTGGACGCTGCCTGCTGTGGTGGCGGGAATTAGAAGCGCTTGGCACCACACGAAGAAAAACGAAGACTTGCGTTACACCAACAAAGTGTATGACACCATTCTGGTGGTAGTTTTTGTCATGTTTGCGATTTTTGTGCTGCTAGTTGTAAACGTGAAGATTATGAGAGCTATTAAGAAGCACAACGAAAGAGCGCACACTGAACAAGGTAGAAGAACGGCTTGGAAAGCCTCTGTGGAGAAAACCAAGCGAAGAAAAGGCACAAGAGCCTGCATCTTATTAGTGTTTGTTTTTATGATTTGCTGGCTTCCGAGAATTGTCTATAACTTTAGTTATATCATCAAACCCCCGGGATTAACAAGCCCTTTGTTTCTTAGGCTTGCTTTCTTTTGTCTTTTCTTGCAGTCTTCGGCAAATCCTTTTATTTACTCTTTCTATAGATCTGAGTTTAGGAGAACGGCCTTGAGGCTTGTAAGATGGCGCAAATCCGGAAGTAGAATTTATCCCTTCGCCGAATTACAACTTAGTAAATCCAAAGAAACACACGACTTGGCTCAATCTGAGGCCGAGTTAACGAAAATGTGACGTTGAATACTTAAATTTAGAAAAGTACTATAAAAATGAAAGACTCTGCTTATAGAGTTTTTCAGAAAAAGACGAATGTGAATTTGCAATGTAAATGCTCTGCCAATAGGTTTACATTTCTAGACGTGCCGGCAAAATGTGACAGATTTGTTTAAATATTGTATTCAATGAATGAATGATGTAAGTATATGCCAGTGATAAATAACAAACTCATCTTGTACAAAATAGCTTGCATGTCTTGAGAGTTTTAAAGGAGCTTAGCGTCGATTAGCATATAAGGCGCCTCCATTAGTTAGATTGAATGGATGTTTTTGGCGGATTTGTAATGTGAATGTTCTGACAAAGAATTAACATTAAATAGCATGTATTGGAAAGCATGACAAATATTTGTCAAGGTGACAGCAATGTATAAATGTTTGTTCATATATTCGTTAATACGTAAGAATATTATCTTAACAAAATAGCTTGTGTTGTCGTTTTCGCAAAGCAAACCTTTCTGATCTATTTAGAGGGTTCTTAATGGAACTACGGCGCCAACTACATAGGTTTAAATAAATGGATGGGTGAAAGGTCAACAATTCGTTATAACAAAATACCTTTTTGGTACGGTCCCCTCCGACCTGTTTTCTTTCGGAATCAGCTTTAAAATTTTCAAAGCAATATGCGCCTCAGTCAAGTTCCTATATGATGGAAAAAGACCAAATGACCATAGGTAGCATAAGGCCAATTTGCAACTGACAGGTTGACAATGACGGGAGAGAGTTCTAACTGCAGGGTTTTTTTGTTTATCTCCTTCCCGCGCGGTCCAGATGTGGAGTGAACTAAATCGCGCAATCTGATTGGTGCAACGAGCGCTCCAGTTTCTTTCATGTGGGCCGCTCGCGCACGCTATTTTACAGCAATTTTTTTTCTTTGTGTTTAGATACTTTCTTTTCTTTAACAAAAAAGAACTCGGACAATGTGCCTGCGTCGAGAACTGTCGCTTGGTCAATAGCAGTTATTTTTCCCAACTGCATAGCCCGTTGTTAATGGGTTTTGCCAGTGTAGGCTGGCATTTATTTATCAGTAAAATTGATGCCAGTATGATGTTTTCCGGAGCGGAACAGAACAAAAACAAGTAAACAAATAAACTGTAGAAGATGGCATTAATGCATTAGATAGTTGTGCCGAAGTTTACTGAAAACCAATTTTCAAATTTTCATTAACGAGTTCACAAAGTTGTTTTTTTTTATATCTCAAACAAGATGGTAAATTAAATTTTCTTACTGTGTTAAAACAAAATTGAACGAGCTTGGTCAATATCACCTGCCATCTGTCCTTACATACGATTATGCAAATGTATTTTTGCTACGGGTATTAGTTAAAAGAAAGAAAGCTGTCAGAATATAAATTTAAAAACAATATTTCTTCTTTTGGTCCCGAGAATGCTTTAGACACGTATTTGTTTACTTGCGGTCGGTTTTATGGACCCGTATGTAAAATTTTAATGCTCCCTTTAGCCATGAGTAGCTTTAAATTTTCATCCCTTGCAAACTGAAAAAGAAATTGGAAGACATTTTTTGCCAGGGTTTGGTTGTTTTTATAGTAAACATCAGTGCTGCTATATTGAGTGTGTTTATTGGTTTTTGAACGTTACAAAATTGCCTGTCTAACTAGCCTAGCTTAGAAAACACGTCCTCTGAGGTAAAGCTTATCTTTGCCCCAGTAAGGTCCTAGCTATTAAATTTAAAATTACATTCATGTATTTTGTGTATGATGAATTAAAGCGTTGTTGTTGTTTCTTTTATTTTCCATGAAGCGTTTTGAAGGAATGTGATAGCAAAATGGAAAAGTATATGATAAATGCACTGGTTTTTTTTTAATCAGTGGTTTTAGATTCGCGCAAAAGTATTAAATAATAAAGTTATAATTATAATGGAGAAGGATTTCTTTTCTTGTCTAGTTTTGCACAGTTTTGTACGAATCAGATGAATATTTTTCTTGGCGTGGTCTTGATTCGAAGGTACCACGGCCCCTGCATCAGCTTGGATCTGAGCCGATAGAACCGACTCCGCTCTCTCAACAGCGCGATGGCATCTTAATAAACGACACGCCTCTCGCCTGAACTCCGCTCTGTAGAACCAATATATCAACGGATTAAGGGACGATTGAACAAATAAAAACAGGAAGCATATTCTAAAAACAACGGACTTGCCAGCCCCGGGGGATCAACGATAAAACTGAAATTGTAAACAGCGCGGGGAAGCCAGCAAATTACAAACACGAGAACTACTGTAACGCATGCAACTGTCCCTTTGAGCCGTTGAGGCGACATAACGTGGCTTTGTAAGTCTCTTTTCTCTCGTTCGGCTTGTTTTCTTATCGCTCTCATAATCTTCACGTTTGTTCTTAACATTAGAACGACCAACAGGACAACAAAACCAAGCACTATTATGCTATCGTAGAGTTTATTGGCAAAGCGAGTATCAGAACCACTGTGTTGCCAAAAGTTCCGAATTCCCGCCAAAATCATCGGCAAACACCAAACGACAGCTAACATGGCGCTAACCCTTTTCGTGGTTATTCTGGATTCATATTGAAGCGGTCGCAATACTGCAATGTAACGGTCGTAGGTGATAGCGTACAGATTAAGGGTTGTGCCTATTTTAACGAAGTCCTTGGCTCCTCTCATGAGCCAACAATAATTATGGAGAGAGTACTCGCAACCACGGCCACAGTAAACGGCATAAAATGGAACAACGAGAACAGACATGAGTATGTCCCACATGGCGAGGCTGACCAGAAGGACGTTCATCTTGCTTTGCCGAAGTTTCTCGGTTGCCAGGAACACAGCACATGCGAAAAGATTACCAGTGAAAATTATAACGCCAATAACGCCGTATAAAATGAAAAACACGGTTTCTGTTGACGCATTGCAGGTGGCGTTCTCCATCTGTATATATTGTGTTGTGCCGCCGCTGTTTCGCCCAGTTCACTGCAGTGCAGAAAATATCACAAATACGCGTGCTGCGTTGACAAAGAGCTAGTCTTCCTTCGCCAAAAGGGCGAAGAATTATTCCCAAGAGTCCCAAAAGACGCTTCAAACTTTTTCACTGCGTTTTTGTATTCTGCCAAACACACCGTAATTGCGCAAAGGTTTTGAATTAATCATGTTTGTGTCGACCCTTTTAGACATCTTCTGTTCTTTCACAAAGCCATTTTGACGTTAGTGCTCATGACAATTTTTTTTTTCTGTCAGCAGCCTTCATTAATACTGAACGAACGTATTTATCAGTGTCAATCTAATGGATTAAACGTACATCTTCCATATTAATTTTTCAAAATGTAAAACTAACTCTGGTTGTATTCTAACAATGAATCTTGCTTTTTTTCAGCTCAACCTTAGATATAAGTCAATCGCTTGTTTAATATAACACATGGTATCAACGGAGGACATCAAAATACTAAGGATTAATAAATAGAAAATCGTTACGGGTCTTGCCAATTTTTTCATTACGTTCTTCGCCTGTGTACACATTATGTTCAAGTAATTTTCCTGTGTTCTGAAATAATCTTTATTTGGCCTAACTCCTATTCATATCGCCTCTTTGGAGGGGCGATATTTTTCTCTGAAAGCACGGGCGGCAGGGATCTAAAAAAAAACAAAAGATCTAAAAGATCTAGATCTAAACAGATGGTTTTGTGGGGTTCTCTGCTGTCAACCAAATTCATTCCTAAGGTTGATATTAGTTCTGCTGTCGTAATTTTTATGAATAAATTTACTCCCAGAAATAATAATAATAAAAAAAAACGGAGAAAAAGTACGGACGGCTTGCGTCTGCGAAAAGTTGAGTGTAGTGAGTCTCGTCATCTCGCGCGCTTGTACTTCAGCGCTCAAGTGCACACGTTTATATTGCTTTTAGAACACTTTGTTAACCCTAACCGCAAATGATTCTCAACGAGTTTCCTTTGCACAAATGTAGTTTAGAGTCGCACAGTCTATAATTTATCATTTTTAAGAGACGAATATGTCCAGTTGACGTTCAGGCGGCATTTTATACAGCGAAGATTTGTGAAGTGCCCGTGTAAAATGAATTATGGCCCATGTGTATCGGACAGTTTAATTATCCAATACGTGGTAATGTCGATCGATAACTTTCATACGTGCAACCTTAACTGCGGCAGGTGAAAAATTTAAGGAAAATACTCATTTCTTTTTTTTTTCAGGCGAAGTTTTATGTTACATATTAAAAGCTTTGATTTGTTTCTTTTGCCTTTCTTTTAAAGGAAAAATTTTTAAAACTATGTTTACATTTCTTCTAAAATTGTCTCTATGCAATTTTGTTATATATCTAACTGTAGTCCTTTCATGTGGTGCGGTTTATTATAATGTACAAAGTGGTTAGTCTGACTGTGGATGAAACTCAAGTGTGTGACCATTCAAATACTGAAAGCTATTGAGCAGTACAGTTTATTATGCTGCTCAAGCTGTTCAAAATGTAAATCTGTGAATGGACCCCCAGTGTGTGACCATTCAAGTGAAAGCTACTGAGCTGTACTTTATGATGTGGTACTATTTATTATGCTGTTCAAGGTGGTTCTAACTTTCAAGTCTGTGAATGAAACCCTAGTGCGTGACCATTCAAATGAAAACTATTGAACAGTATTTTCTTGTAGTACTGTTAATTATATTATGCGGTGCAAGATGATTTGAACTTGAGCATCATATGGTGCTTTTTCTTTTTTCTCCTTTGTTATTTGGTTAAATCAAGAGAAGATATAAAGGTAGTGATTGTTAGCGACCAATGCGGCAAGCGGCCTATATAAACTTTGAACTGTGTATTTTTTCAAGAGGAGCCAGTTTGGGGCGTTAGAACTAAATAGGGTTGATCGTTTCTAAAATTTACGAGCTAAAAATTCAGCGATTCTTTACAAAACACAAGTCTCACCTTGAATGTTATTTATCCGAAACTTTCAGCACGGTAATTCTTTGGATACACTTTTCTTTCAATATATGAGATGCTTTTAAAACCCGTATTGACCATCAGGATCCAGTTTTCTAATTTGTAATTTGTTTTGATGCAACGCCCGCGTCATACACCATTTCCAAAATGATGTTTTTACATGACGGCGTCGAAATGCCGAAATGTAAACCAGTTGGCCTAATTGTGGTCATGTTCGTAAAACCACTTTATATATATTTTACAAACACATGCGGTTTTGACGAATTTACTTTAATGAATAGAACATTAACGTTTTTAGTTAACGGTAAAAATATTCCAGGACAGTTAGCCGTATTTTTGTCAGAATTTCAGGCGTTTGCTTTAAACTGGGACTAGCCTGTGTAGCAAGCGTTCCCGTGCGAGCGAAGTGCTATGTGTTGCGTGCGAGCGAAAATCCTGGTCACGCGATGATCTTTTACAAAAATGCCCGTGCTCTGGCTGGTATATAATGTAGATACATTTACTTCGTGGGTAAATACCATACGTGTACTTTAATAGCTTTACTTTCGAGTTAGTAAAGCAAATCGAGCAAGACAAGTGAATATGGTTTGTTAGCAGGTGATGTATGGCTCGATATAGGTATAAATGGCATTTATCAACTCGGGGTGGGGGGTGGGGAAGTTGCACACGAACGAGGCTAAAAGGGTGTTTTTGATCAGCATTAAATTTCTCCTCACAATACCGATACATAATCAATAAAAAAGTTATGAGAATTAATAAAATGATCACAAAAGGAAATTACTTAGATCTCTTAACGAATTCTCCCAACTTAAACTATAAAAAATGTATGAGGATCAGTCAGGAGAATTTGCGTGAGGGTTAAGGCCTCAGGGGTAGAAAAAAAAAATGAGAATTTCAGGTGGCGGTGGGATCACCATAAATAATAGCCTTGACCCTAGCGGTGCACTTAACCGCACTCCCGCCCCCCCCCCCCCCCTCCCCCAACCCAAGGCGAGAAACGATGAATGGACCCTTAGTGATTACCTTAAAGATTGCCTTGATGATTTCCTTACAACGATCTGTGGAAGGAGAACTCCCTGTATTCGGAGAAATTAGCTCGTTCCTCTGTCTTCTATAATTACAGAACTTCTTGTTGGCAACAATTTCTTGTTCTCTGGATCTAACACTGTTTTACTGTACGAGCTGTTCATAACATCTAGCGACATCTGACTCAAAAATCTTGCTCGAGCTCCTTTTTGGGACCACGTATAAGCTGTCAATCATCTGTCAAAATGTCAAAATTCTTGATTCACGCCTACGCAATGACCTTCGCAGTCCATTCTACGAACAGATACAGCTGCGTAGAAGAGCACTTTCATGTATGTTCCTTCCCGTGAGTAAACATTGTCAAAATCTTTTTCTTTCCAAAATTTTACTGCGATCCCGAAAATTCAATGAGAAACAAAACAACACGAGCAATATAAAAATTACAGAGAAAATTTTTACCGAATAACATTAAACTTTAGTAAAAAAAAGTTAAGCTAAAGATTGTTCTGAAATTAATCCAAACAAACCGCTTTACAAGATACTTCAGAGAAGAAAAAGCGTGTCACTACACTAGCTCTGTCGCTCTGATTCAACCCACTACCATATTTTAATACTAAGTTTTTTACGATTTTCAAGTCGAACCAAAACTGTTACCATCTGTTGCTGTACAAACAGAATCTAAAAAAAACTTATCTTTTAATTTACACATCATACCAATAATTTATTCCTGGCACGTTCAACTCGAGGTTTAAGGATGATTGTTTAGAATATTGTAAGTAACTAAACTCGCTACAGCTTCGCCTTGGATAAAGCATAGTTTGAACTTAGAAAAGGTACTAACGTTCAAAATGTAATCTGGATTTTTCATTGAAAGTATTATATTCTGAAAACTACATCAATCTTCCGCATGAAAAAGTAACTTTTTTCACGTACAATGGATCTTTTTTGTGGCTTAGAAGTGGTAATTTAAAGTTTGACCTTGAAAAGTGGCAATTTAAAAACTGTTTAAAGTGAACTTTTAAGGACTCTTAAAAGTGCAATTTTAAGAACTGTTTAAAGTGGAAATTTTAAAAACAGTTTAAGTGGCACATTAAAGGACTCTTAAAAGTGGCAATTTTAATAATTGTTTTAAGTGCACTTTTAAGGACTCTTAACAATGGCAATTTTAAGAAAAGTTAAAGTGACACTCTTCAGAGTGCAAAAAGTGGCAAGTTCAAGTTAAATTTACGACCTTTGTTACCCTGCATTATATTTAACAAACAGATTCCATTTTGCCGTGCGACTGTTCAGTTATAGATCACAGATGACGTCAAAATGTGGTAAGAACAAAAAAGTGGCCCATGAACCGCTAGGTGAGTGGGTCATTTTGACGTCTTCCGACTGGAAGGGGTTAATAAACAAATTGGTGCCCTTTCTTCCTAAAATTGTAATACAGTGGAACCCCGATGTAACGATATGCCAAGGAAGCAGTAAAATTATATCGTCATATCGAGGTATCGTTATATCGAGACTCCCGATATAACGATATGGCCGTAAAATAACCGAAAATATAAGATATCGGGGTAAAATTAAAATGTACTTTTTCTTTTTACTACACATGATATTATTTAATTAAACTTGTAATGAGTATCAAATGATTCACAAATGTAGCGTTTCAAGCACGCAACAATGTCCTTCAACAATATGCAAAACATAATTGACGTCGTTGCGGTGGGTGTCTTTACATGCGAGGCGGTTCGGTCATCGGTGTTGTATTGTGCAAGATGCAATCAAAGGTAGCATCCCCGAGCATTTCGGTGTATTCAGATCCACCATGAACCAACAACACGGTTATAATACCCGAAATGGCTACATGCCCAAAGTCACTAGGCCAAGAACGGAATGGGGAAAAAGCAAAACATATTATAAAGCCATTAACGACTGGGCCACGCTACCAAGTGCTTTAAAGAAACTGATGCCGAAAACTATTTTTAAATACAAATTGAAACAGTTTTTATTACACCATTTTTAACCTTAGTTAGTAGTATTTTAATCTCTTGTTCTAGTTTTAATCTTAGTTAGCTACAGTTTTAGATATTTTTAGGTTTTATTACCACATAGGTTTTGTCCTTTTTATTGTATCTTAGATTTTAATGTATTTTAAAGGTTTGACATTTATTTTCTCAGAGGACCCTCCTGAAAACCACCTCTTGGTGATTGGAGGCCTCCTCTTAAAATATGTATTATTATTATTATTATTATTATAAGACGTTTACACGACAACGTCTGTGGTATAAATCGTAAAAGGGAAACAAAACTAAACTTGAAAATGTGTACTGATACTGTAATATCGTTATAACGGGGAAGATTTTACGCTCGGTACGCTAAATTCTCATCGTTATATCGGGAATATCGTTATATCGAAGATCGTTATATCGGGGTTCTGTCCCATACATTTTACTGTAATTTTTGCCGGGACATAGCATATTCATCGTTATACCGGGGATATCGTTATATCGAGGAACCTTATATCGGGGTTCCACTGTACAGGATTAAAAGAATGCTTTTTCCTCGGGGTTAGTTCACTTCTGAGCGATGGTGTGTGTTATTTTTACGGTTGCGTAGCAGGCGCTAAAGTAATGTGGAACTGAGCACGTGAGCGGTTTTCTCGCTCACTTTCATGACAGGAAACAACAACAACGGCTGAACCATTTTAGTCATGAAATTTGTCGGATTGCAAGCACTCGGGACAGCGTGTTTGCTGTGCTTTCCTGCTAGACCGCAAGTCGATTAAGATTTACACGCGCGTCTGATACGCGCAAGTCGCGTTTTTCGTTTCCTACGCGCTTTATCATGCCGCGTACCCCTTTTAACTTTTTTATAACGCCCAATCCCAAAGAAATTAAAAATGGTAAGGGTTTTTATATTTAATTGAGCCTCGAATTTGAAAAACTTTTAGCAGGAACATGTCCGCAGAGATCGGATAACGAACTTATCTATTTCTGCTGGCCAAAAAAACGTATCAAAAAGCAGCCTACTAGGTGATTAGTTCAGTGATGATTTTGACCTTATATGGTCAATTTTTGACAATGGCAGCAAGAGCTTCAAAATGCTCTGGGGAGCTTTTGAATTTTCCGATTACATGTAACATACGAGCGGGAAATTCAAATAATCGGAAATACTGAACTTAAGACAAATCTTCTCCAGGGGAGGTGGCACTGGAAGATTTTCCAGTGCAAGTGGCTACCATGGGATGCCCAGGAGGGACGATGGTTGCTCCCATCAAAGGTTGATCGGCAATGTTTGATTAGTTTTTGTCATTGTTTCAAAAAGCCTGCATTCTGTCGATAAACCTGGTGGACTTTTCCTTTTACTGACAGTATATCCGAGTAAATTGATTCGAACACATTTCTTGCGAAGAGGCGTCAGGAAAAAATCTAGAAACCCCGCGCTATTAAATGTTCTACGATTCAACCGTAGAACATCGGCAGGGGTCCAGGATTTCATAGTCGCATAAAGCTCGTTTTGCCGTTTACACACTGGTTGACCAACAGGGCGCTGCTATTTTACTTAACAACTTCTCCTGGGTGAAGTGACAGACATTAAGGCCTTTTTTATTCATTTTGCAGCTGATACAAGCTTGAAAATTCATTTCAGATCCCCCAGTACTCTGCTTGTTTTTGAAAATCCTTCGTAGTCCTTTCGAGAATCAGAATACGAATGAACAAACAACCACTTTTTAGAAGTACTTCTTCTTCATCATCCCTCCCAACTAATATTCTGTGTAGATTCTGGAACTGTACTTATCTTTGGGTGACATTTGTTAACCTCCCCGGTTTAAAGTCAAATACATTAGTGCACACGCTTACTAATCTGACTGCCCTAAGTGTCGGTGAATCCGGAGTGATTTATGAATCCGGAAACGTTTCCACTTGTGCAAATCGGGCGTCGTTTCAGCAGGTGTCAGCTATGATACTAATTAAATATTGATATCGTTAAGCGGTGTAGTGGTGACTCTTCTAGATCCTGTAAATTTACAGCAAATTAAGGCAAGCCCAGCTTGCCTGAAATCCGATCTGCAAAAGGAATAAATAAACGGATTGGCAGAAGATTGCACAAACAGCAACAACCATGCAATCTTCACTAAGACATCGCTGACCAAATCTGGCCTGCCGAACACGAAACTAAAATTAACAAATGCTAATGGCAGCCAGCTTACGAGAAAAACGAAGACTACTAAAACGCACGATAGTGTTCCTTTCCTTGCTTTAGTTCTTTCTAAGCGAGTCTCCTGTTCCGTTCTCGCTTCGCTCGCTTTGTTTCTTTCTTGGTACACTCGTTGATTTTGTCGTCGTATCGCTTGAACTATCTTCATATTAACCACAAGAATAACAAGGATGGGCAACAAGGCAAAGGCAAAAGTCAGTGTACTGTTGTAAATCTTGTCTATTTTTCGCGCCTCCTCTTCGGGCTTTGTGTGAAGCCATGCGTTACGTATGAGAGCAATGATAGAACTGAAGACCCAGACTCCGACTAAAATAAGCCTGACGCTTCCCTTTGTCATATAGCTGCGGTATCGCAAGGGACGAAGCACGGCGAGGAATCTGTCAAACGATATCGCAGCTAAATTTAACACTGTTCCTCCGAAGGCAATGTCCTTGAGTCCAGCCATGAACCAGCAGTGCTTGGACAGAACATATTTGCAGCCGTTACAGAAAACAGCATATCCAGGAACAACAAACACCGCCATCATAATGTCAGCCACTGCTAAGCTAACTAAGAAAATGTTCATGTAACTTTGTCGAAGCCTTTTTGTTGCGACGAAGACGAGAAAAGTAAAGAGATTTCCCGTTAATATAACAATGCCTGCGATGCCATAAAGAATCCAGAAAACCATTTCCAAAGTCTCGTTGCAAGAAGGGTTGGTTTGAATTGGCTTGCTAGTTTCAACCTCCTCCATTTCGATAATTTGTCGACTCCTTTTGGCTGCACAAAGCTACTGAATGTGTTCTGTCAATTAAACTAGGTAAATAGTGAACCCAGAAATATTAAATGTCAGTGTATAATATCAGAAGGCTACTGAAATGTCTCACTTTTAAACCAATCAAATGTCCCGATCTTTCTAATTAATTTTGATGTACGCGTTTGCCTAATTATCGGAGAAAAGGACCGCCCTCACATCTTAACTAGATCGCCGGCAGATATTTAGATAAATTAATCGAAAACACGGTTGAAAGCCATTGTGACAAGAACTTTCCACGATGAGTAATTTTCAGAACATTAGAAGTAAGTAGATCACGTATTTTAGTCGTTCTTCTTTAAATAAAGTTTAATTTTAGCTGTGACTCATCGTGAATCATGAAGAAGTAGGCGGAAATCGAAAATTAACAGCAGCTGGTCACGGAAGTAGACTCAGAACTTGCCTTTTTAACTTTGAACTGGGAAAATAATAATAGCCAATATTGTAGTGGGAATATATTCCGTCTTTGTCAACGTGGCTTTTGCTTAAAACGAAAATAAGGAAAAAAAATGCATTAAACCAAAAAAATCTAATGACATTTCCTTTGTGTAGATTAAGAAACTCGCCGCCGGTGCTTTGCGCGTTTATAAACTTCGATAGATAAGCACCAAGAATTTAATCATTGTTGTTTAAAAGGTTTGAAGTAAGTTGAGTGTGTTTTTAAGTTTTTCAAAAGAAAACGCTTAACTGTGTTGATTTTAATCTTTATTCATATACGGTACCTAAATAACGAATTACTATTCCGTGTTATTCAAGCTCGTATAGCGAATGCACCTCAGTTACTATTATATACATTTTTTATTATTTAAAACGTTTAACTGTACACACAGCTATAAACAACTTGTATAAAGATGGAAACACTTTGCCCTCTTATTACGGAACTCCTGTTCTATTTATAATTAAATACGATTGTAGCTACTATTTTGGTCCGTCCACACAAAAGGCAACTTTTTCCTTGCGGATTGGCCTTTTGTCCTCACACGTATCCGATAAAAACGGTGACCGCAACTTCGCAACTTTCCAAAAACGGTCTCTAGAGTGGAAATTTTATGAAAACGCCGTTTCCGTTTTTTGAAAAAAGGTGACGTCACAGTATCTGATCTCGCGCCCGATAAGAGTGTTTCATTGCTACCTTACGCAATCAAGATTTCTAACATATCTTATGTTAATATATTTACAGGTAAAATGTTCAATATATTCGCATATATTCGTATATATTCGTGTGGACGCGATTTTCTTAAAGAAAAAAACGGGGCAAATTCCGTGCAAATATAAACGGATACGCGTGGACGGAGCTTTGTCTAACCTCCGCATGCGCCATTCCGTGCCATCTTGTATTTTTCATGTACTATTTGTGTGTAATTTAAAAACTTGGTTTTACGATGGAGATGTCGGCATATTCGGCAAATGGTGATCAGAAACGCAGTCATCGGTTTTTTCAAGTTAATTGCAGAAATAACTCAGCGACATGACAAAGAAAGCTAAGATTAGAGGCTTTCACATGACGACGCAAATTCACGCAGGGATTTTCCCGCGACAACCTGGGTGGAAACGATATTGCACAGGGGACGATTAACTGACAAAAGCCTAAGGCCGATTCTTTTTACTTGTTTTGAATCTCGAGCTCGCCACTATTTGAATCTATTGAGTATGTCTTTAGGTTTTAGAACTACCTACCAGCTTAGTATGTAAACACATTGTTCGATTCAAACTGAAATATGAAAAGGCTGAAAAGTAGAGAATTAACTCTAAGGTAAAATTAAGTGCTGGAAAACTACCAGGAATTTCCTTCTGAGTTATTTTCAGCACTTAAATTTAATTAGCTAAGAATTCAATCTGTACTTTCCAGCCCCTAGTTCCAGTACAGCATTCGCTATTGTACCGTGAAATATGCAAACTTCGCCAACGTGGTTCACACTCTACAAACTACGCGTGGTATTCAGAGGTGGTGTTTTGCTTGAAGAGGGCAAAG
Source organism: Meandrina meandrites (assembly GCA_963693305.1). NCBI lineage: Eukaryota > Metazoa > Cnidaria > Anthozoa > Scleractinia > Meandrinidae > Meandrina > Meandrina meandrites. Next base: position 27,888,850 of record OY855912.1, on the reverse strand, counting down.
AAACTTACCAAAATCAATTACGCACGTGCAGTGTCGCGACACCAGACTCGACTTGCCATCTTGGGAACGGGGATGTGCTGAACAGAGACTTTTTTCTCTAAAAAAATACAGTCGAAATTTTAGAGCAGGGCTTTTAGAGAGAGGGGCGCTTGTCAATTCTTCACCTCTCTTCAGAATTTCACCTTTTTAGCTTAAAAGAGCTGTTGTGCCAGAGTGTTTACAGGTAATACTTCATTCACTTCACGATAAATACGTTCCGCATTTGAAATTAATGATCTAACATCCCAAAATGTATTCAAATTAAAAAAGGATCAAAAGAAAATTTTTCAGTAACCGCCGGCGGAATGGGCCAAGATTTCACCATCCTCGTTCCCAGGGCCACGCGTTTTTTTTAATGACCACGTGACCAAAAGAAACGGAAGGCTTTGGGAACGAGAATGAGATTTCACCGTTCAAATGTGATGTTTGACGTGCGCAGTCAAAAATGCCTCCTCCCCCATGGGACCATCTTGTTGGCGTTGTACGAAGCTAATCTACTGTCGGTTTCCGCTCGCATTATGAAAATCGCCTGTTTGGTTTTCCAATGGGCAGGTGTTTATAGCGTTTTTTCCCCGCCAAATTTATGGCCAATCACATTATTCTAACTGGACAAACGGAAATCTGAAGCCTGTTCAACTGTAATTTAAAACCCGACACTGGGAATCTATTGAAACTAAATGCTCGACTAATACTCTACAGTATTGATTTAAGAATTGTTAGCAATTAGATGGGACATCGTGCTTTTAAGAGACAGTGAATAAAGCTGTTCATATATGTCAAGCGCGAAACTGGGCAAAAAAACATAATATTTAAGTATTTCTCGCAACAAATAATTTATGGATCAGACAAAATAAGATAGCCCAATGCAAAACCTGCTTTGCTCCAAACTAGCACAAGTCCCATTAAAAGCAAGCATGTTTGAGTCCCGCAATTTCAACTTGATCTGTTGACGTTTGGTCAATTTGAATTTACCTTCAACTTTCCGAATAAAAATTTGAATGCTATCGAAGCAGTGTTGGTCTAGAATTTTTGCTTTCTTAACCAAAAATTGCTATTTGAGTGCGAGTAATAGATATTAAAAGGAACTTTGTTCTTTAGTTTTACTTCGCTACGGTTTACTTTAATTTATTTACAACTACCACAGACTACACCAAGTATAATGTCGCCTTAACTAGTCGTCCATTATTTTGTTTTTCGGGATGAAACCAAAATGACAGAGATTTTATCATCCGAAGATCTTTGACACCGCAGCAAACGAACAGTAGCTTGTCGAAACTCCACTCTGTAAAACGAGTAAATAAATGGGTTTAAAGACGATTGAAGGAACAGGAAAAACAAGGATAGCTGGATGAGTAGTGGACTGACTAAATCTGCACGGCGAAACAGAAAACAAAAGTTGTAGAAAATACGAGGAAGCCAGCACAAAATGTAAGCCAAGACTACAACGACACACGCCAAAGTACCTTTCAGCTTCTTCACATTGTTCACTGTTGTACGACTGTTTCTTCTTGAAAGACGTAAACGCAATTTGGTAGAATTAGCAACCTGGATTCGTTGAACTTGCTTCTTGATAACGTAAAGGATTTTAAAATTTATCACCAATAATAAAAAGAAAGGAATGATAACGAAAATGAAGGTGAGAATATTGGTGTAAATTCTATCTATGTAGAGTGCCTCTTTTTTAGATTCACTGTGCTGCCAGATATTTCTTGCGCCTGTTAGAAGGACTGGTACACCCCAAACTGCCGTGAGAATGAACGCCACTCTGTTCTTTGTCGTATTAGAGGCGTAACGAAGAGGACTGAAGAAGGCTTCATGTCGGTCGAGTGAAATGGTGAGCAAATTGAGTATATTTGCTCCAAACGTGACCCCCTTTAGCGCTCTGATCAACCAACAGTGCTGAGTCAGCGAGTATTTACATCCCGTGCAAAATACGGAATAGAAAGGCATGACCAGTGCTCCCATACACATGTCGGAAATTGCCAAACTCACCAGATAGATGTTCATGTAGCTACGGCGAAGCTGGCGGGTTTTCAGGAACACCGCGCAAGCCAAAATATTTCCCGCCAAAATGAGCGCGGCAAGGGCGCCGTTCACGACCCAGAAAATCATGTCCAATGTGAGGCTACATGGAAGGCCCAAGAACCCTTTTATCTGCAACGATACGTTCGTGGCCATCCCAGCGTGAGAAGCGTCCATGTTAATATGACTTCTTATCTCTATGTAGCACGCCGCTTTGCAGAGTGTTTGCCTTTATGTGTTTGCACAGATCGGAATATGACGGCATACTGACTTGCGAACGTGATACTACAGCTTATAGCGAGGTTAATAATCAGGTATTAAGATAAACATGATATTGGCTTCCAATCAGATAAATCCTCCTAAGAGCCTTCTTTTCAGACTTTTATACGAAGCATCTTAGGTTACGAACCATCCTTAATCTCTTTTTACCATACGAAATGAACGCTATTGTTAGCAAAACTAACATCCGGCTTTTGATGAATTCGAAATGACCTACGTGCTGGGAAAATAAACTTTTTTTGACTCGATTTTGACCAAGCCTGAATTTGTTTTGATATATTTGATGCATTTTTTCTCTACGATTGAGAATCTTTTATATATTAAAAACAGGAAACGGCAAAGCTATGAACAGAATAAAGATTTGGGCTTTTTTTGTGTATTTTTTTGTCCCTTTGGTAAGATAATTCAGACAGTGACACTTTTCTCCCGCTCCGTAATATAAAGGCAAGTTAAGGAACATAATAATAATAATAATAATAATAATAAAAAAAAGGAGCGGAGATGATATCCTTAATTATTTCTTCTTTGGTGAGATAACAATGTGCGTATATTTATTACGTCTGAGCCTTTTTAAAATTCAATTTTAATGTCGGACAGTTGTTATCAGGTAATAGTTACAACTGCCAATGTAAATAATACATTTTTTAATTTTGTCCGGTGGCGAAAATTAAATGTCGCAAAACAATAGTAGTGGACATGTATTTTTTTATCTTATCCATTCTAGAATTGAGTAATAGAACCGTCTTAATTCTTAGCATAAATGTTCCGTGGGATACGTCACTGAATACTTGCTTGTTATTCCGTTCTTTATTTCAAACCCGTCACTTGACTCGCTTGACTTCAAAACGAAAAACTCTGGATCATGAGTACTTCACTGGTTGAGAGCCAAGTCCTGATCATACGGAAGGTTTTATTACCAATGCAATTCAAAAGTTCTATCGTAGGTTTTTTAAGCCTAGTTGTTAATGGCTGGCAGGAATTAGGATTATTACCAGGAAACAAATCCTTAAATCCTGAGGATTTGAAAGTTTTTAAAATTTAAATTTCAGAAGAATGACTAGGAAAGCTCGAAAATTTCGGAATAATTTATTGCAAATATAATACACTTTTTTAAGGGGATGTGCAGTTGAATTATTGATTCGTTGGTTTTTCATCTTAGTTTAAGTGCTGTTCTTCCAGTTTTCAGTATGATCCACTCTGACGTGTAGTATATGAAATGATTCATATATGAACTGCGGATATATATGAAGGTGATATGTGATCTTCGCAGTGAATTTCCAATTTAAGCAATTGGAATGAAGAAGCCTGAAAAAAAATCAGGGCTTCAACGGGCTTCCCGTTGAAGCCCTGATTTTTTTTTTTCAGGCTTCTTCATTCCAATTGCTTAAATTGGAAATTCACTGCGAAGATCACATATCACCTTCATGATCCACTCTGTCATACAGTTTTAGAAGAAGGTAACCTTATGTCAGGCTAACATGTGCTTTTTGTCATAAAAGCCTCTTCGAAACATTTTAAGTGTAGCTATCATTGTTACTTGTCAGGATTTATAAAAAGTATGAATATTAACAAGGCTGAGATTGTCAGTTGCAGCTGTGTTAGTTTGAAGCTTTAATCTTCTGTTTATCGGGAAGTTTTTCTTTTCGGGCGTCCTGACAACGAATAAAAAAGCGAGTGTTTGTAGAAGAAGCAAATTATTTATGTATTAAAATTATTTGGCTAATTTTGCTATAATTTATGGCTTGAGGAAGGTTTTAAATTCAAGTTGCTAATTCTCTGTGAATGACAGATTAATAGAAGTGTTCTGAGATAGAGTACTGGGAAGGAGAACTGACATGCTTGAGGGGGACTGAGATGAGCTTGTGGAGTTCCTGCTTCGATGTCTCTTCGTCTCCTCCCCAGTGCTCTCTCTGTACTCCCGAAAACCATTCTTTAAGTTACGGTGCCTGCTAGGAAGAGGCTACTTTTAACCCAAGACATGATGATTATTTGTCTCTATCACCAGGCTTGATTTGAAGTCGTTTTACGCGCCCATTATTTTAACTTTTGCGTTTACATACCATTTTTCACTTTTTGGACATTTTTACAGCGGATATCTAATGATTTCCTTTACTGAAGGGGGAATTATAGTTGTTTTTTCTTAGTAAATGGATTGAAATAAAATATGGGAAAAAATTGATCCCATCGCCAAACACCCTTACCCGCATGAAAACAATTTGGGCAGCAAACAATGCAAACTATGTCAGTTAAAAACATCGGCACTTCAATCAACGCGTTGCTGAACATCAGAGCTCAGCCATCGGAAACCGCATTAAAAAGGAACACCATATGAAACTGAGCATATCATTTCACCTTTTTGAGGAAATGCAAAGCTATCTTGCCTGCCTGATATATGAAATGTTATATATCAAAGTGCTCAAGACTCGGTCAGACTAAATAAGGGCAAAGTTGTTTTGATAACATTAAGGAAAACCGTTTAGTACGAATTTGAATAGGTTTTCCAATGAACAGATCGAGGTTGCTGTAACGTCAAACTTGCCATCGTCAAATATGGTCAAAGACACCCTATTTTGGACATTTTGAGGCTAATAACTTAAAAACTACTCGGTGAATTGACCTTCGCATTTTTGAGGTGTCGAAACGGTGTTTCTTCTTCTCGCTTACTTTTGTAATAAAATGTTTTCCACGAGCCTTACTTATCAATCTTTCAATTATTAACTAAAAAAATTATAAGTGTAGATTTTCATTAAATCTCCATTTTTTTCAAATCCAATAATCCCTTATAACTTTTCCTTCTCGGTTTTTGTAAAATCTTAATGCCATCAAAAATATCAGACATCTTCAGCTGTCGAATGTTTAAAATATAAACGGCTAAAAATATTAAATATTTACTTAACAGAAAACATTTTTAATTATTTACTCATCTTCTTGGCGAATTGCAGGAAAACACGCTGCGAACAAATTAAAGTCTTTTCATGTGGGAATAGTTTAATTTTCAATGCAACACTGGACTTGATTTCTAAGAGAAGACTATTTTTGGGTGATTAACACGCCCGTGCAATTGATAATCTTGCGATGAAAGTGTTAATGACTGATATGATCATATATAAGTAAAGGTGTGACCGCGTTTTGTTGTAAGCTTTTAGCTCAAAAATTAATTTTTAATATTTAAATGTTTTGCAATTTTTAAGCCTTTTCCTATATATAATTTTTTTTTTCATTCAAAAATGTCAGCCAAACGGTTAGGGCACCTACTTCTGTACATCTTTGACTCGACAGTGGAACCTCGTTTTGCGGACACCCGCTTCATCAAGGATTTTTTTGCATGTCCCTTCAGTTTGGTGTTCGTTTTAAACAGGTTCCAATGTATTTTTAAATTTCAATAAAGCCCAAAGAAATAACAAAAATGGCACTATACCATCAATGTTAACTTTTTAATTAAGATGTTATGTATTTTGGAATAACAAACAAATGAATATGAAAAAAGAACCAAAGCAACATATTACCTAGGTATTGAAAGGGCTTCATTAATATGCTTTATTTATACCGAGCCAGTTGGAAACTTTCCATTTTTAATATGTTTTTGTGCGTTTATAATCGAGTAGTCGGTGCAATTTTAACAGTTTACTTCGTTTATGAGCAACACGGAATAATATTTAGTCACTTTTCGATGTCACCAATTAGTCTCTTTGTTTCAGTTTCTAGTGATATACAGCACAGCGTAGCCGACCTCCGTAACTCGGTGAGACTTCTATGATTTTAATTCGTTTCTTAAAAAATAAACAGACGATTTCATTTGAACGACACTTATTTCAAAGCCAAAGAGTGTTAGGGGCAGAATTGTATATTTAAATTCAGTAATGCCAAACTATACTTGTCTAATTTTTGCTATTTAAAGTCAAATAAAAAGGCAATTTTAATGTAAATATAGTTCTAGCTTATGCCATTGGCTGTTTGATCAATAGCCGCGCAAATGAATTACTGTTTTAACTCCCAGTTAGAGCCGCGCTCAAAACAAATGTTCCTTCGTTCCGCAAAGCAAACCACCTGTCCACGCCGGACAGTGCGGCACTGAAAGTCATCTCGATTGTTTCTAAAGAAGTAGAAAACACGAAGATTAGATTCGCTACTTACAACGACCAAGTACTGCATTTTTCATTTTCATTGGCTGAAATGAAGACTTTGGAGGACGCAAACTCTTCTGGTTATCAACTTACAAATAGCAACGACAGCTATCACTGCAGCAAAGCTTTGGACGAGGCGTTTTTAATCGTTTATGCTGTTTTAGGACTCGCCATTCTTGTTGGAAATACGTTCTGCTGTGTAGTGTTCTTGGCTACACCTAAGCTTCGAAGGTGCTACATGAACATATTCTTGGTGAGTCTCGGATTTGCTGATATTTTCGTCGCCATCTTCGTGATTCCGGGCCACTGCGCTTTCTGTACAAGCTGCTCCAAGGAGTTCATTTTGCATAACGCGAATAATGGAACTTGTGGATTCTTAGACGCTGTGAAGGACTACGTTTGGCTAGCTTCCGTTTACAGCCTGCTTGGGATAACATATGATAGATACATAGCGGTGATTCACCCACTTCGTTACCAGTGCAAAATCACCCCACGCACCGTCCTCAATATTTTATCGACGATTTGGCTACTGCCCATTCTATTTTCCTTCATAAAACCAATATTGAACGCCGCAAATGTGGATTTTCTTAAAGATGGATCTCGCAGCGAATCGATCTTTGACATGGTCGTGGTATCAGCAATGATTATTTTGCCGATGGCGATTTTATTCATCGTAAATATCATGATTACAAAGGCCATAAGGAATCAGCACCGAAAAGTACAGTGCGAGAGAAAGCAAAGCAAAGGAGACTTGAAACCGAAAGAGAGTCGCCGAAAAACAATTTCGTGCCTAATCGTTGTCCTAATATTTCTAGTTTGTTGGTTTCCACGATGCTTGCTTAATTTTTTGTTTTTATTTCAAATTATCCCTGCTAAAGGCCTGCGCCTTCTTGAAAAGATCTCTTTGGTTTTTCTCTTTGTTCAATCTTCTGCCAACCCTTTCCTGTATTCTTTATACAGAAGAGACTATCGCCGGGCTGCTAAGAGCTTTCTTCAACAACTGTTGCCTTTTGGATCAAGTGTTTCTCCCTTTGTCAATCAAGTGAGACCTCGCCTCGACACCGAAGCCTCAAGTCGAATGGATCCTGTATTTTCAAATTGTCAATCTCGACGTCAATCGACTGTGATAAAACTTCAGGAAATGTAAAAGCTTCATTCATCATACACAGAGTGATTTGCTCTTGAAACGATAAAGTCAAGGGCCTTTAAAATTAATTTCAGTATTTGTATATTATTCTTGAAAAAGTTAAACTAATTCGTCACGAAAAAACGCTGTACCTGTATACAATTGATTCATTTAGTTGTGTAACTAAAAGTGGTGAAAGCATAATTTTTGCCACAGTTTTTTTCTTGCGAAATACTTCCGAAGTTTGAAGTAACAATCAAATAGTGTATATATGCTAGAATTGTTGTTTCCTTTAGAAAAAAAAACTATTGCCTTGTTTGGCATGAGCCAATTCATCACGCATAGCTGTTCACTTTTCTTTTCAGCAGGAGACCAAAACTATAATGAAATTTTTATCACGTAACATTTTTGCGTAGAAGTTTGCTTTACTCCCCTACCAAAAGTAGTTCATGGGTAATAGAAATAAAAATTGCATACACTTTCTTTGAAAACTGACATTCTATAAAGGAGAGTAATTAACATGAAGAATAATTTCGCTCATCTTTACATTAAATTGTAGTACCAGCTGCCAAGACATGACAGGTCATTTTGCTTATTCTAACAACAGTAAAAAACGGAACCTTGATAAAACTTAGAATGTCTAGAATGACGTTGCAAATCGAGGTATCGCGTGAGGAGGACTTTTCCATTTGACGTGCGAAAATGACACGTAAGTTCAGCAGTGTAAATTTGCCCAAAGTGCAGTCATCACCACACAGAAAGCATTGTTAGAAGTGTCCAATTTAATTAAAACAGGGGAAACATCTTCGGCGTTGACATAGCAAAGCTCTGAACAGGTGCCACGGCGTGGGTCCATATCTAATGCAGGTCACTGGCAGCTTTATATTCACTTTTACGTGAATCCCATTGTAACAGTTATGGTGACATTCGCCAGAAATTCCCTAAAAAACCCTCACTAAGGACCTAGTGACATAACCAGGGTGTTTCTCGAGTCGAAAAAACGGACGACCACACACACAAAACAAAACTAGTCCTTTGATAAAACCAATAATGACATCCCCGAAATTGGCCTAAGTGGCCGTTAAAAAAACATCAGTATATTTCTTTCCATATCTGGCAAATGTAAACATTTTATTGTTGTGGGCTTGATGTGTTTCCTCTGCGACACATATCCCAATTGCAGGGAGAAAACATATTCTTCAGGGAAGTTGTTAAAATCTATCAGAGTCAATGAGAACAATTGGCCGAGCATCCCCGGGCCAAATGCACGAGAACGAGGTCAGTCACATTCTAGTCTCGTTCTAGTGAAACTCGGCCCGAGTGCACGGCCATTTACCGGAAAGGAAGAAAAACTGATCGTTTCGGCATTAGGTTTCAGTACAATTTTAAACAGAACAGATGTGGTCTTAGGATGAGAGAAGGTAATCAAGATGTCTAACTGAAGCTTCATAAACTACCATTCTCGTCCCCATAGCCCTTTTCGCTTCTCTTAGCCGGCGGGGCCTTGGCACGAGAAACGAAGGGCTCTGGAGACAAGGGATTTCCAGTCCTAGATTCTAGGACTTCCGGTCCTCATGTATGCAGTCATGATGTTGCTATATACTGGGAATGGGAGATTCATGGCGTTTTTTACTTCCGCTCAAGATTTCTTTGTTTCAAACAGCCAAAAAAAAAAAAATTGAATTAATTCAAAAATCATATGTCCCCAAAGACTTCCGTTTCTCGTGCCAAGGCCCTGCCGGCTAAGAGAAGCAAAAAGGGCTATGAGGAGGAGAATGATAAACTACACAAAGAGCTTTTAGTCCGTTATGTTATTGAGCAAGAACGATATTTGGAGGGCTCAGATCGATTGGACGGTACAGTCTCCAAAAATAGCAGAGAGACTGGAAACCAGCTAATTGCATGCGCTGACTTGCCTGGAACAAAGTGCTAGAACCGGATGTAACTAAAAACGTTCGAAGCAAGCTTGACAAACAGTGCGTACTAGAAAAGAGATTAGATCTGCTTGCACCACAAGTGATTTTAAACAGAGAAGGCATTTTGTTAATACAATTAGGTTCTATTTAGATTTTTATATAGTTCTTCTGAAAATTATTTTTCTTATAGTTAATTGTAAATAGTGTAAGTTTCGTTTTTGATTTCATAGAAATTGTAAATAGTTTCTTAATTTTTGTATTTATTGTAATGCGCATTTGATTATTTTATAGAAAATGCGCAATATAAATATTAAATATTATTATTAATATTAAAAGAGGGAGCAACATTTCTTTGCAGTTGTGTGATTTTCTTCATTCAATTTTTTTTTCTTCGATCAGTCATAATGTTCATCAACGAGCGTAGACTCGAGCTTCGTTTCCCGTTCTTCTACAAGCCTCCATGTGTCAGTGGAGATCCATTCCTGTCTGCTTTTGTTGCAGAGCCTAAGATTTCTGACCCAGTTTCTATGTATGCATGGGAGGCGCGGTGGCCTAATGGTTAGTGCGCTGGACTCCGGATCCCTGGCCGGGGCACTGCGTTGTGTTCTTGGGCAAGATACTTTACTCTCATAGTGCCTCTCTCCACCCAGGTGTATAAATGGGTACCGGCGAATTTACTGCTGGGGGGTAACCCTGCGATGGATTAGCATCCCATCTAGGGGGAGCAGAAATACTCCTAGTCGCTTCATGCTATGGAAACCGGGATAAGCTCCGGGCTGATGGGCCACTAGGCTCGTATGCAGACTTTACCCCTTTTAACCCTATTCTATGTATGCATTCTTAACTGTTTGCCACATGTCCTCGACAGCTCTTTCCTCTGTTTCACCTGCAAGTTCTTCAAACCTGTTCTGTAGTTTCAGATAAAATTCTTTCTGAACAATTGGGCCTTCAGCCAAACAAAGGTCTAAGTTCCACCACGTACGGCGATCCCTTGGCGGTTTTCCTCAATTTTAGGCTAAGTTTATCTACTACTGAAATGTGATCACTTCTGATATCTGCACCTCTAAACACTCTGATGTCGAGACGGTCTCCGTTTGTTAGTAATTGTATTGTGGTCTATCTGATTCTTGGTCTTTTTATATCAAGGGAAGAAGTCGGCCAACAGATCTTTGCTACTCATTAATCTCTCCCGGGCCATATTTTCCCATATAATCTAACACCGTGGTCGAGCCCTCCGCAATCGCTGTCACCGCGATGGCGTCGATCACGCCCACCGCAATGGCGCCCAGCACGCGCCCTCCGCGATCACGGAGGGCGCTTAAAAAAACGAGGTATACGTGCATGTGTTGGTTGGCCACGCGGGGTTTGCAAAGTTAAACGACACGCTCAAGAACGACGGTGGAACGAGAGAAAAAATGCATTATTAAGGTTCCTTTCTTAACACAAGCTTTCAATATATGCAGTCGCATATTTGCAAAGTGCTGTAGCGAAAAATTGTTTTAATAATCCGTTAAATTTGTAAAATCCGCAATTTTCGCAAACTTTGTAACAACTGCAGCGCCGCTTTCCTGATGTGTTCTAATTAACAGAACAAAGGGTGAAACACTTTACAGTCGAAGCTCTCTTAACGGACACTCTCGTAAGCGGACAGCTCTACCTACGTCCGCCTTGTTTGTCTTGTTTGAATCCCCGTTTTAACTCCCATACATACTCTGTATTTTTACATTCTCATAAGAGGACATTCCCGTAAGCGGCCGCGGACACTTTCAGAGATTATGACTTAGACTTTTTCTTTGTTTCTAAGCTGTCGTAAGCAGACACCCGAAAGAAAATCCTATTAACAACCTCTGAATCTTGGTTTTATTAATCAACTTCGCATCGCCGTTCGTCACAATGATTTTACAGTAATTACAGTACCATATTTCAGTGTTTGTTTTGTCGCCATCCACGTCCAGTTACACCCGTAAGCGGCCATCCATCCCCTACACCTCTAGTGGCCGCTTACGAGAACCATTTTCGTAAGCGGCCAGCTCCAGTTTACGGACACTTTTTTCGCGTCCCGAGGGTGTCCGCTTACGAGAGCTTCGACTGTATAAAATTTCGCAAAGCGCGGTAGCGAAAAATCGTTAAAATTATCAATTCTGCAGTTCTCGCAAAGCCGCAACTAAAAAACGTAAAATTTTTTAATTTTCGCAAGCTCGTAACGCAAATCGTAAGATTTGTAGATTTTGTCACTTCGCGCATTTTTGGACATTGTCACCTCTGATTGAAGTTTTTCATAGAAATAATTTTTGTCTTCCTTATCTGCTTCATATGTGGGGGCATAGCATTGGATAACTGTAAGCTTGCTCTATTTATAGTCAAATCTTGCATGTACACGCCGTTCCCTCACTGGTCTCCATTCTGTAAGGGTCTTGATTGCTGATTTATCTAGTATTAAAGCTAGCCCAGCTTGGTGTTCTACCCGAATGTAAGACTGTTTTTCATTAGCTAGGTTAACCTTACATTCCCGGTCAATCTCCTTTCACGCACTCCCGCACCTCTGTAAACATTTTTTTCGAAATGCAAACTAATTTTTTACACATATCGTGTTTGCAAGCAATTTATTTTGTCTTTTTATGCCCTGCAAACAATTTTGCTTCAATAATATTGTCCATACCCCCCCCTCTAGAAAACTAATGGTCCGTCCCTTAGTTGCTGATCCTATATTGTGACATTTCAACACAGTTCTAGCATTCCAGTAACTAATTCTGGTTTTTATGGATTCTGGTGCCAGAAGGGAATGCATCTGCTTGCAGGCTTCCTTCTGGTTTTGGCTTCCAAACGTCGTATCTCCCATCACAGTAGAGGAGTTTCCCCTCTGGCGAACCACAGCCTTCCTCTGTAAGTTTACTGTGTTGGTTACTGTAGTCACAAAAACAATTGACCTGCGAGGGTGAATGGTCCACGGTAGACTTGCCATATCCCCGCTTTGACAGCTTGTTCAGGGTTCCTTTCAGGCTTTCACAGCTACCGTGGTGGCCCCATGACCTACATAGGTCCCACTTTACTTCATTCTGATAGGCAATCCCCTACTGTTGCCCACCTCACAGGACCGAGGACGGTGACTGACCTACTGCAGACTTGTCATAGCCCTTATTCGCCAGCTTGTTCAGGGTTCCTGCTGAAGCTGAGGAAATTGCGATTCAACTGTATTTTTGCAGATAACTCTATCTTTTTGAAAGTTACTTGATTTTTCGAACTTTTCAGATCCATGACATGTCTGACTAATTTTTCTTCCCTACTTCTCACTCTGTTGATTGAAAAGACAAGTGAGCATCATGGTCAGCAATTTTTCACCAATTGTTAGTTCTTATTTTGAATCGTTCAACATACATAAAAGTGCAACTAACAAGTGCAAAAACACCTGACTTAGGACGGTTATCATTATTGTGAACTGGCCGGCCAGACCGTGGGGGCTTCTATTGTGCACGGGGCGTTTATTAGAGGGGGGCGTCTAATACAACCTTTGTGCCTCGAGGGGGGGGGGGGGGGGGGGGGGGCGCTTATTAGATAAGAGGCGTTTATTTGAGAGTAGGTGTTTATTAGATCATTTACAGTAGCTCTTTTCGAATGGTAATTACATGGTCCGCTCTGAAAGATTGACTGGAAGTTTTCTTGGTGAACGGAAAGGAGTAGGTTTGAAGTTTGCTGCAAATGTGTACACTTTTGGATTCAAAATGAATTTTTCATTAAAAAAATGGAGGCAAAGATGTGTGTTTTTTGCTATTGTCCTATGAATTAAGTAGAAAACAGGCATTTTCAAATTTGATGCAGACCGCAAACAACCATATAAAATGTAGTCAGTTAGTTGGCTTTTAAAGCTATGAAAATTATCACTTTGCCATAACAAGGGATCATTACTATCATGTGCCCAGAAAGCTGCAGACTTTTTAATCACTGCTGGTGTTTTTCGTACGAATTGGTTTTAAAAAGGGTTAGCCAATCTTAGCAATCGCATGCGTCTACATTCGATATATGAAGGATAACCCAACAGTTCGATGTATCTGGGTTGATGTACTGCATTTTTGTCAATGGTTTCATTATTAAACATGTTAAATGCACGTTGATCGAAAAAACCTACAACATTTTCAGAACTTGTTTTTTTATTGCTCTGATCGAGACAATATCATATACATTCAGCGAATAAGTTTCCAAGTAACTTTGATGACTGCTAAAAATTTTGCTTGGGTTATAATATATTATCTGTGACTGAAGTATAATTCATTTCCATTACAAAAGATTGAATATAAAGTTGATATCATTTTTGTCTCGTTACTTCGTAGATCGGCAGAAATGCTTACCTTTTTTAAAGAATGTTTTTAACCGAGAGAAGCTTTCCGTCTACTCCCTAGTTTGGAGTAAAGGTCATTTTTTGATGAAAGAAAATCTTGAGTGCTCCAAGCTATTATGTGTTCACATGCCGGCTGTTTGTTTCTTTCGAGTGTCAGTATAAAAAAACAAATAGAAATCAACAGAGAGACACATTTCAGCTGTGGATTAATGTAGATTTGTCGGCGGCGACACCAAGTAAAGCCTCAAACTGAACAAATGCCATCAACTTTAAATGGCCCTTTTTTACTATCAGTTTCATTTAATCTTTATGCCCTTGGTGGTCGTGAAAACAACTTGCTCATTTCAGGCGTTCTCGCTATTATTGAGCTACCTTTAATTTCTGAAAGTGCAATTACTGCGGAAAGAAATTAAATCGCTTTCGATGGCAGGATCATTAGTTTTAATGAAAAAGCTGGAATTATCAGTTTCAGTATCAAGGAAAATTGGTCAACAGAAACAATAAGAAACATTAAAACTTTATTAAAAAGCTGATTTGCACTTGGGAGAAATTGAGACCCCAATCGGAAAACATTATGGTTAACGCAAGCCGCTGCCACTTGGAAAAACATTTAAAAAGTTATTTTGTCACTAGTTTAATGGCTAGCAGTTGCTCAACTGCGTCGCAATCCTATGAAAACCGGTAATCCTGGGTGTTATTAATCACTTTTGTCGACAATTGTGGGGAAAAAAGTCGCAATCTTTTAAAACATTATTGCTTTCCTGTGGTGATTAATATCTACCAGTTGTTTGCAAAACAGAGTAATAAAAGTCTAGCCAGATGCTTAATCTCATCTCTCGCGTCGTGATTGTTTTCGTGAACCTGAACATTTAGATGACGATGAATCATAAGCAGTTCGCTGTGACGCAGGCGAGCTTCAGTCAAGTAAATATGAAACTGCAGCTGGAACTGGATTTCAAAACCTGGGGTATTCTTACAAACTGATTTTTTTCGGTTTAATGTGAAGAATCCTAAAGTGGATCAAAAGCCATATGGTGTGAGGTGGTGGTCTCTTGTCCTTAAAAAGCAGCGGACAGCTAAAAGCGGCTCCCCGTAGACCATTAGAAGAAGAACACAATTTCGGTTTTGTGTATTAAGTTTACGCAGAACACCTCATAATTGTGATTACACATGAGAAAACTGTCTGGTCTAGAGATAATCGTGGGCGTAGATCGGGCCCACGGTTGACGAGACGAAAAAATCTTTGAGGAATCTCGGCGAGCCACATTGCACTCCTTACCACCTAAGGGATCGAAAACAATGATTGAATCTTGATTGCTTCAGTTGGCTTTCAAATGAGCTGAAAAAAACCATAACAGGTTTCCCGGCAGGATATTCAATTAGGACAACAGCGGGAACCATATAAATGAAGTGACAAATCTGTCGAGCTGTCCTTGTGCTCTTGACGATGAAGACAATTTTGACAAGGTTTTCTGGCAGGTGGGTGCAAACAGAAAGTGAATAAACGGTCTGAGGGTTTGGCAAGAAAAAACAGTGCGACTGATTATTCATCTGGAGACCGAGAAGTATCCTCAGGAAATTCCGCCGTGGGCAAACGAAGAAAAACAGCCTTAAAGCGTTGTTTTGCCTCGCGATTCATCGAAAAACGCTACCAGGTTCGCCATCGCTGGGGAAGTCAGTGGGTCATGGTGTGTAAAAATTAACAACGGCAGCAGGAAAACAAACTCACACACAAGCTCAATAGGGAAGAGACAAGTTTCCAAATTAAAGGCGTTAATCTTAGATTTTATTAGGTTAACACTGCTAGCTCTCGAGTAGCTTAGAGGGAAACGAGAAGAATCGAACTAAAGAAAGAAAACAGAACTTGATGTCGGCTTAGTCGAAACCGGAATATGGCTGTGAATGGAAGTTCGGAACCAAGTAGTTCCGCCCATCTGGAAAATCTTCTGTCTTTGTACATGAAATTTGAACTCACCGAGGGAATCTGTCTTTCTATCATGTCGGTGTTAACTGTGTCTGCGAACATTTTGCTCCTAATAGCAATATGGAAAGACCCCGAGAAAAGCTTTCGTTCGCCAACGACCTACTTCTTAATTGGACTTGGAATAGCAGACCTATTGACTGGTGCCACAACAGAACCATTTTTCGCAGTGTACTACATCATGCGTTTTCTACGCGGAACCAAAAACATCCCCGCACTGATTTCTCGTCTGCACGTCGTTGGGCAATCAATTTCGACCGTCACCATAAGCTCCTCGTATTTGATAATCCTCGGATTGTCGATATCTCAATACATTGCCATTAAGTGGCCTCATAAATATAAAGTTTTAATCACAAGGAATCGTGTTATTGTGAGCGTGTTGCTCAGCTGGTTATACTTCATATGTTTCACACTGGTGCTATCTTTCTCGCCGAACATCGATACAGTTTTATTTCTGAAGGTAGACTTGGCATTGCACCCTGTGTTAATCTCTTCCGTTCTGTTTATAACCTTGATTTTACTCTACAGGGTATTTACCAGGCAAATGCAGCAGAGAAAATCTTTTCGAGAGTCTGCGAAAACCGCAAAAGGCTCTCTAAAAGGCAGCGCTAAAGGAAGAGCGGACAATCTTCAAAGACAGTTTACCATCGTCACGTTTTACTTAGCCGCGGTTCTTCTCATCTCAGCTTTGCCTCATATCGCTGTCCAGTTTGTGTGGCTGTATGCGGAACTGCCCGTAGAGGGAGTGTATTACATCTTTATGGCTCTTAGGGTTAGAGATCTGTTGCTGTTCCTAAAGGTAGCCCTGGATGCTTTTATTTACGCGTGGCGATTGCCGGCTTACCGACAGGCGCTGAAAAAGTCGTTGAATTGTTCAAATATTACAAGAAAACCGCGTTCAGAAACGGAAGAAATCCAATTGTGATTGCCTTACAGATAATTATACGATATCTAGGTTTAATATCATTGTGCGAAAGAGAAAACTAACGCGGAAACACTCCCTTTTAGAATGTAGTTGTTGCCTTTTCTAGAAAGAGTTCTTGTGTAAACTGTGATAAATTAGACCGGAAAACCACGTCTTGTACAGTCACACTATTTGGAAACTAAGCGAAATTGAAGGCAATGTTTAATCATACCCCTCCGCGATGCTAGTTTAAAAAGAATCTCTGATATCAGCGACGGCCAAATTCAAAACGTCAAGAATTCACCGCCCTATCAGTTACAAGAAAAAATAATATATCTTTACTCTCGATAATTTTATCAATAATCAGTACCGCAATGCAAAGAGACAACCCAAACGATTGGAATAAGTTATTCTTAATAAATAATTCAGTAACAAAATAGGAAATAGATTATTATGAGAGAGCCCAACGACATTGACACAGTGTCAAGTGTCAAGACCGCTTGGCCCAATCGCAGTGCATATTGACTGAGACTGGTTTTATTGACCTGTCTTGACAAGCTTGATTCCAATATATCTTCCGCCGCTGGTAAAAAAGTTTCTGTTTTATTTCTCATATTTTCCGCCGTTGCATTACCTGTTTTAAAGCTTTTACATGGATGCATCTGGTAAAAGCCAAAATGCCAATCACACGCCATCTACACTGACACCGACATTTTCGTTTACAGTAGAACGAAGGGAATCACGTGCGCGCGAACAAGACGATTCGTAATTTCGAATTTCGCACTTCGAAGAATTACCCTGTGACAGCTAAAGACAGGTAGTATCGCGGCGATTTTGCTGCCATTTTTAATCTGAGATCAAAATCTTGTGAATGCAGGTAACTCGCAATCACACCCCCTTATATAGCTTAAATGTACTAGTGTAGCAGCCTTTAACAAAACCAGATCAGAATTTTTTAGGTTTCCATCGATGTAAGAGTGTCTTTTGGGTTTTGAAGTTTCAGTGTCATGCTCACGAAAGTTCTCCTTTAATTTGGTTTTATAAAATGTCCTGGTTAGTTGACGTGAAAAACAGTAGTCGCGCGGCGCGATAAAAGCATTTACAAAAGTTGGTTGTCTTCAACAGTGTTTAATTAAGACAATTAGTAAAAGTTTTTCTTAGCACTTTATGCATATTTTGACTTTGCCAAATTGGTTTTAGCGACACATCTGTCAATTTGCCTGACCAACTAAAGGCGAAACGAAAACTAAAATAATTGGAATCAATTTTTCGCATCGCTGGTGTAAGCGCAGGTTTATTTCCCCCAGTACGCTTGGTCATCTTGTCTGAATAACTAATAAAAACACCGAATATTCCATAAAACTTGATTTTCTATTGTTTGACAAAACCTTCAAATGTCGCTTTATGCGATCGGCCATTTACTCTCAGCCGGACCAACGGTGAATTTTCATATCTGTGAGCTCTCAACAAAGGGATATATTTTTCCCAGTTTTGTTACTGATATGGATGGTCTCAAGAAACAGAGAGAGTTTTCTTTTTTTTTTTTTGTTATGGGAAATTCATTCACAAATCAGTAGTCAATAGTTAAGGCTTGGTTCAAATGTGGTCTAGAGCCGACCGTTATTGTCTTTGACAGCATACACTGTCATATCCACTTTGACAGCGTTGAGCGAATTTGATCATAAAATTGTTGACGATGTCTTATTTGCCAAACTAACTGAATTCAGAACATGAATTAACAGGTGCTACGTTCTCACGGTTGGAATAAATTAAGTTCGACATTTGAAACAACGGTCTTGATCATGGCACCCCCGTGTCGATCCTATTTGAATAGATTAACCCTTAATAGATCGGGGGTGGAGAATCTGTACGATCCGACTTTAAAGCTTAATAGCTTTTTTAACATTTAAGAAAATAACACCAGGCTTTTTCAATTAGTGGGAAATTTTACCTAGGAACAATTTTGCGCGACATGTCACTGATGTTACTTGATGTTGCCATGGCAATCATGAGTAATACAAGTAATAAATTTATCGGGTAGACACAATTATTACTGGTAAGCCAGTATAGTTTACATCGTTGCCCTGATAAAAGTGACTAACATAGGAAATAAACTAAGAAAACAAATATAGCGTCTATATATGTCTTAATCAAAGGCTCCTTAAAAGTTTTCTTGTTTACTTCTCGGTCTTCAACTATTTCACATTAACTACGCACTCGGAATGAGTTTACATCCTGTGGTTTAACGTGACTACCCTGGGTCCTCTCATGACGTCTGACTCACACTCTCCCACTCACGCTCCCACTCTCGCTCGTTCACCCACGCATCCACGCATGAACCACTCACTCTCCCATTCACCCACCCACGAACGCACTCACACAAACACGCACGCTCACTTGATGGCTCGTTCATCCACTCGCTCACCCACGCTTCCACGTATACGCTCACTTGCCCACGCACGGAAGCACGCTCGGTGATTCGCTCACTCCGCGCGCGCACGTTCAATGTGATACATGTACCAATATAAGCTATTTAGGCGAATACAATATAACCTTGATATATATACAATAGCTTTAAATGACGTTTATATCAAGTACGTGCAGTCATTTAATCTCATCGTGTCCACCCTGGTGAGTTTATTTCGTCTTCAATGCTCTTCAATGCTACCTTAAGCTGTGGACTTGTGCTAAATGTTCACCTTGTAAAGAAGGATAATTAATAATTAATTACATTAGTTCCTCTTGTGTTTGTACTTAATTTTAAGCTTATTATCGTCATGGCTTTATACATGAGCCTTTGACTCGGATATGATGGGCAACCTCTTCCCGCGTCATGACAGAAATAAATCGATTGATTGATTGATTGATTGATTGATTGATTGATTGATTGATCGATTGATTGAACAAATAACGGTTCCTGATTTCATGGCTGTGGCTATTTGCCGATCATGATCAGCATGGACACGCTTCTCCGTTATCGATGGGAGGATCGTGTCATATGTTGTTTTCCATGAAGTCTTGACATGAATGCTTTAGAACTTATCACATGACAGCAATTTAATGGCAGCACGTCGGAGGTCAACTCTGTAGAACGAATAGATGAAAGGATTAACTGACGACTGCACAATGAAGAAAAAGATCGACACCTTCGGCAAAAGTTCATCAACCCGATCTCCTCTGATCAGATACTGAATGTTGAAGGATATTCGTGGAATCCAGGACACAACAAACACAGTCACAACTAGTGCACAAGCCAAGGTTCCCTTTCGTTTGCGAGCAGCTTCAGCCTTACTCTCGGGGTTATCAGCTTCCTCTGCATTCTGAGCCGGATTTCGAAGGGCAAACACCTGACGCAGTTGTTTTCGGATAGTCAGCATGACCTTGATGTTTACCACAGAAACTATTATGCACGGTATCAAAAGAACAACTACCTGAAGTATGTTGTTGTACAGGGCATCGAGCGCGTATAATTCAGCCCCAGTTGTTGTGTGTATCCAAAAATTTCGGATTGAAGCAATGGTTAAGGACATGCTCCAGACCACGATAATGATGTAGACAGCCCTACGTCTTGTCATCACGTCGGAGTACCGAAGGGGCCTGTAGACCGCCACGGCACGATCATAAGAAATCGCAAGTAAATTGTAGATACTCGAGGCGAGAGCGACGTCTTTCGGACCTTCCATGAACCAACAGTGTTTGCTTAGCGAGTACTCAAAACAGCCAACGCAGAACAGAGAATACCCTGGAACTACGCATGTAGCCATCATAATGTCGGTAACAGCCAATGAGGCGATTAGCAGGTTCATCGGTTGCTGTCGAAGCCGGGGACTCTTTGCTATGGACAGAAACACCAGTGTGTTGCCAAGGAGGATAACTGCACCTACGGTGATATTAAGAACCATAAACGTTTTCTCGATGGACTGATCACAGGGCGATTGTTCAGTTATGTTTGTCGCTGGCAGTGGAGTGCTCGTTGCCATCTCAGGGTTGACTGTCGGTCTTGCGATCAAAGCACAGTTTGAACCGGAGCGGGAAGATCGCGAAGATGGTTTCTAACGACAAAATTCCAGAAACATTTTTAGTAATTCTGGAGCTTATTTAAATTTTGTACCAGCAAGGCCGGGAAAAGTCGCAAACATCATGTTTGATGGTGATTTGAAAGAATTTTTTTTTAGCACCACACACCTGGTTTAACGGCTGGGCAACGTCGCGAAGATGGTTTTCTGACGATAAATTGCGGGAGAATGGTTCATTCAAAGCTTAGTTTGGCGACTGTGCATTTTGACGACAGTAGCTGTTCTGTCGTTAAGAGAGGTTTAGTTCTGCCAGGTGGTCGTATGTGCTCGTTTATCGACGATTCTCTTATTCGCGTAGCATTAACTGAACTGCTCTTCTGAAGTACAGCTTCAAGGTTTTAAGGAGCTTGATCTTAATGGACTTTTTTGTAATACAAATGAGCTGCCGCCAATGGATTTTGCACAACAAAGACTGTACTAAACTAAAATTAAAAGTAAAGAGTCCTCAATTATCTGAACATTCAGTGATGCATCAATTTGAAATTAAAAGAAATTAAATGTGTTCATATTGCGAAAAACTTTTATTGATTCAAATGCACGGTTTAAGTGAAACTTTTGAATTTTCCGCCATAACATTAAAAAATAATTATTTTCGCCAATATAATTTTGTCACAGTTTATTTGAAAGTTTTTTTTGCTTTTTCTCGATAACATTTTTCGTGCCTTACCAAGGATACTTAGCAATTGAACAGGTCAAATATTATAACATGGCTGCTTAATAGACTTTTCACTGGCCACTTGAAGCTAAGTCAATATGGTTTTATTAAAATCGCCTTCTTCCGCAGCTGTACGACTTTATACTTTTCCAGCAATTATAGAAAAAAAAGTATAATATACAATAGAGAGAAAAGCCATTACACATAAAAGTTCCCCTTGGAGAAAGCTGGTTATGGCAGTCAAAATTACAAAACACCCAGAAAAATGATGTCTGACAGAAATGAATAATTAAAGCAAATTTAATAAATGAGCAGCAGTGTTTTATCAAGTTTAAAACTGAAGCGCAGCCGAGTGTTTTAGACTTGATAACTGCGAATTTATTAAACAGCTTCAAAATCTTCTGATATAGATCAACTCATTCTAGCACTAATATTTAGGTTTGGGGTTTTTTGGCGTAGAAGGTTGGAAGTAAAGTTAAGCCGTGTCTTAATCAGGTATGAAGACACTCATTATACATTATTTTTTCAGTATTTTCTTTATTAATTATTAATGAGTTTTTTAAGGTTTTCTTTTATCGATGTATTTCATTGTTAAGAAATATCAAATCCACAAAAGCATGTATGCGTACATTTGTTTACACTGAAGCAATTGAAGACATGCTGTTAAATGATGTTTAAACTGTGGCGAATTCTATCAAACTTCCAATAGGCTTACATTTATGCAGTGTAAAAACAGACAACGCGAGCACTGACAAGAAATGTTTGGTTAATGTTTCTAAAATTCTTATTTTGATTCTTGTAGCTCTCAGTGAAAAGACTTTCTTTTCTTAATGTGATAAAGTGCCGTAAAGTGAAACTTAATCTTAATCTAAGGCCATCGATGTTTGGCTCACGTTTGCATGTAACACCAAAAACACTTCGCTAATTCATGTACGTGAGCTTTAGGGAAGGAAAGAGCCTTTTAATACTTCAATAGCCTTTTATTGCAGACAGAGTTAAATTGATCTCTCGAAGTGCATCATTGTTAGCTGGGCCGCTATTAAGAGTACAAGGACAAAAAAAGAAACAAATCAAATCTGCGTAATATCCGTTAGCGATAATGAAACTATTACGCCAAATGGACAAGGGCTTCGTAATAGACAAAAAAATAGTGTAATTTACAGTAATTTGGAGGAACCGCCCGTTGAAAAATTGGAAAATTTAGAGTTTAAAAGGTTTTCTTTTCTCGATTCAAAATTAGGGGCGGTGATTTGCCCGACTACTTTTTCGCATAATTAATTAAAGTTGTTTCATATAATAAAAATCGCGAGTAAGCGGCAATCTTTTTTGAGCTATATTTAGAAATTATTCCCGAATATAAGAAGCACAGTGACTCATCCCATTAGGCTCCTCGTGAAGCAAAGAGCGTCCCA
The DNA here is from genome assembly GCA_963693305.1 of Meandrina meandrites. Lineage (NCBI taxonomy): Eukaryota > Metazoa > Cnidaria > Anthozoa > Scleractinia > Meandrinidae > Meandrina > Meandrina meandrites. Next base: position 27,865,983 of record OY855912.1, on the reverse strand, counting down.
AGAGGAACAATAACAAGTTGGAAAGAATATTAGTTTTCAATCGAATTGGAAACTTATTAATTGCAATTTCTCTTGCAAAACAAAAACTTGACATACGGTTAATGAAGTTGAAGCAATAATTGGATGTAAGATTCAGTAATGTCCGCCGAGATCTGGTCAACGTTTTTTCCTAGCTTCTACTCGCGTTCCCAGTGAAGCATTTCAATTTAGAACAGAAGATAGCACAATAAACATCTTGTTACGGTCCAGAAATTAAATCAATCAACCTCATCACCTGATGAAGACTAGAAGTCCAAACGTCGCGATCAACATTTTAACAGTTTAAAGTGACTCCAACGTGAGACAAACTGAACAGTCATTCATCAATATATCTTTCAAACCACGATGAACAATAACCACATCTTTTAAGTAACGTCTCTATATTTATTACGCTGAAATCGTTCATTAATACTGTTCAAGTATATACGGGGGTAATTTTCTTCATAAATCCAACGACACTCACTAAAAACGTGAACTTGTTTATCTATAACAGCCTGTACGTAGCATTGGTTTTATATAGAGTTCGAGAGCAGCGTCAAAATGCGTGGCTCATCAGTCTGCAGGCTTAGACTTACATATATGTGTTTGCAAGCGGAATTAAACTGACATTTCCACACGAAACTAGTAAAATGAACATTCCTCACTTCGAATTTTCAAAGAATTACCTTACCTTACAGATGCAAACGTGTCTTTTCTTTTTTGTACCGTCTTTTCGGTGTAAAGCGCCTCACTCGGAATTAGGAATTCTATCATAAAGGAAGTTCAGTCTCTCATTGACACAATTGGTAACTATGGTGACAAATAACAAGGAATTTCTTAAAAGGAATAATATTGGAATAATATTGATATTCTGTCAGCAGCTCCTGTTTCCATAGCCGAGAAAAGACCTTTTCTCGACGGGTGAAACTCGAGCCGAAAAAGCCGTCTGCTCTCGCAGGCTACTGTTTTCAAGAAAAAACTCATTTTCTCTTGTTTCTGTTCAATCTTCCATTATAAGAATTTTCAGCAGTTCTCGATATAATCTTTTTAATTAAGGTAATTAGAGAGTAACGGAAACAATTTTCAATGACTTGGTACTCGTTTTATCCAAATTAGTTTTAACAACCGCTAAAATTTAAGCTGGTGCTTTGCTAATAAGATGTTTAACTTCTAATTGTGTCTAACTTTTCTCCTCTTGCAAAATTATATTTTGACTCCAGAATATGTTAATCACCCTCAACCCGCGAGACAAAAAATAGCTGTCAAAGTCACACCTGCATTTCGTTTGGTGCTACACATTTGCACATTTCAAGCTTAGTATTCACAGTTCCCTTTTACATTTCGGTTCCCCTAGATATGGGTAACGCGGGCTCTGGCGACCCATTGTACATCACCGGCTGACCTACTACATTCACTTGTTCTATTGCGAACTTTCAAGTTCGGTTGCAATAGCGCTATCATGGCCAGAGTTTGTTTGCTTCTATGGGGGCAAGGGAAGCCAAAGTAGTTTGATAACGCGCTACAAGGATATAACTGTACTGCGGAAAGAGACTGATTTGTATTCAGTTTTGGAGTATTTGAATTCTATAAGGCTTTGTCTCAAACTTCCCCCACTCCACTCCATTTTAGATGTGTCCAAGCTACAACAATCACTCCCACACCCTCCCCCACAAAGCCTAGGTTTGAAACACTCACCACTTCCGAAGAATTTGGAATTTCGCGCTCGGTGATCCTGGCTACGCGTCGGTGATTCATAACTATTGTCTTACAAACAATAGAGCCCCTTTCCATCAAACAATAGTTAAGGCCATAAAAGGAGCGAAAGTTAGACTTATTTTCAAGCCAAAATCCTAACCGAAAGTTTGATACGTTATATCGACCCGAACCTTTCGAACCAATGCTCGGAATATTAACTTCTTATTACCGGTTGTCATAATATTTCTTTTTGATTTTCTTTATTCAGTTCACCGGCAATGTGGAATTCAATGTTGGTCATGCACGCACATTATCTGGTCTCGAAGGCGAATTGAGCCAGTTTTCAAATCAGGAAAACAAAACTGGCGATAACTAGTTTTTGAAAACCTCGCAACTAAAACGTGCATTTCGCCTGGACAAAAAGGTGTCATATAACACGCCTCATGTCTTTTATTTACTCGTTTTCGGATGGCTCGAGGATGGAGGCCAAATGGAAGCAAATTTAACAATCAAAATTTATCATTTTATTGAACAAGCTTGTTTTTCAATAACTTTTTAGTATGCTGTAGTGGTACCTTCTTTTGCTGGGATTTGACTCGAGAAAATGTTGACATATTCCAATCAAACAATTTTAGTCTCTCCCGATAAGGTGGCCAAAACACCAAACCAATTCCCTATTCCCAGCACATCGAAAACTATAACTAAGAACCCAAGTGTTTCTCTTCAGATGACTCGATTTCAACCTCGATCCCAGGCTTTCTCTACTTTTTCTCCCTCGTCGTTGCTTGAGATCGAGGTTGACTCGATTTGGCGAGAACTTTCGGGATGCCACTTTCAGAGTGACATATGCAACCCGTTTCCAGTTCCTTACGTCACAGGCGGCCCAGACGTTGTATTCGATTCTTCAGCCGATAAGACAATGTATGAGAATACTTTGAACATTGCTCTAAATAGAACTTTTATTAAAACTTTGAATGAAAATGTCTTACACTATGTTTATCTTACATTATTTTGACATTTCTATGCTCCTGGAGTGGGTTTAAAGCTGTTAAGACGAAATTTTCATTCTGAGGTGTGCTTTCCCTAAAGAGAAACGAAAGGCAGGCGACCTAGTTCGCCAACGGTCCGCACTCGAAGCTCCATAAATCCCACAAAAATGGTCGAATCTCGCCAAAATTGCTTCAATACAGCCGTTGATAATTCTTCTTTCGATTTCCTTCACCTAAGGTTCCAAAGTTTATCTAAACTGCCCGAAAAGCGCTCGTTTTCGAGCGCTGGGTTTCCATTTTTGCAATGTCTGAATGCGTGGTCAGTTATCTTGGGCACAAGATTCAAATTTTAGCTTAGCGACCGCGCCATAGCGACAAAAATCACCCTCAACCGTGGGGAGGCACAGGGCAATTTGCGTCGTGTAAAATACACCGTGTGATGGTCCCTGGGGAAATTTCACCGGAAACGGCGGGAAATCTCTGAACTCACTGCGTACAGCTTAAAAGCACTGTTTACTAAGAACACACTTGGCAAAACACAACTAGCGAACTGATTTTAGCGCTTAGAAGCACTGTTGAAATAAGCTTCAACTAAGAAAGACTCTAACCAGCAAATGCAAGATCAGTAAATACACACACCTGGCAAACTGATTTCAGCGCTAAGGAGCACTGCCGAAAGCTTCAGTTCAACTAAGAAACATTCTCTAAGTAACCGGAAATCGATCTGAGTTTACGCGCTGTCTCAGAGATTTCCCGCCTTTTCCGGTGAAATTTCCCCAGGGACCATCACACGGTGTATTTTACACGACGCAAATTGCCCTGTGCCTCCCCACGGTTGAGGGTGATTTTTGTCGCTATGGCGCGGTCGCTAAGCTGAAATTTGAATCTTGTGCCCAAGATAACTGACCACGCATTCAGACATTGCAAAAATGGAAACCCAGCGCTCGAAAACGAGCGCTTTTCGGGCAGTTTAGAAAAACTTTGGAACCTTAGGTGAAGGAAATCGAAAGAAGAATTATCAACGGCTGTATTGAAGCAATTTTGGCGAGATTCGACCATTTTTGTGGGATTTATGGAGCTTCGAGTGCGGACCGTTGGCGAACTAGGTCGCCTGCCTTTCGTTTCTCTTTAGGGAAAGCACACCTCAGAATGAAAATTTCGTCTTAACAGCTTTAAACCCACTCCAGGAGCACAGAAATGTCAAAATAATGTAAGATAAACATAGTGTAAGACATTTTCATTCAAAGTTTTAATAAAAGTTCTATTTAGAGCAATGTTCAAAGTATTCTCATACATTGTCTTATCGGCTGAAGAATCGAATACAACGTCTGGGCCGCCTGTGCTTACGTGAGCTTCGAATGATTTAAGGTAACAAGCGTGTTAGCAAAATAGGGCTTAACTGTATGAAAGTTTCTTTTAAACCAGGAACTGTAATTGTCTAGCTTCCTGACTTGTAACCCCTTTTATGATTGCTCCATGGCTTCCAATGGCAACCAAAGGATATTTGGCAAAATAGTTGGTTAACTCCAGATCACTGATATATTGCAAAAGCAAACATTACTCTGTATGGTCAATTTACAACGACAAACAAGTCTTTCATAACGATCATAGTGCATGTTTTTCTCTCGTTTCGTCCCAAACGATAACGACAACCAAGGATCGAAGCCGGGGTCTATAAGTCTACGGGTAATAATTACAGTATTGACCGCCCCGATAATATGTTTTTTATTCATAGCGGAAATGTACTCAATTCTGACATTGACTGGTATTGTTAGATCGCATCCTGTTTATTCAATGACCACTGCAATCGGGCTTCATTACCACACTGGACCAGTAGTTTTTATTAAATAGTTTTCTTTGAGATTCATCAGCTTTACGGATTCACTTTTTGCGCCAGAAAATATTTCCAGCCCCTTTTTAGCATTTAAATCTGCAGAGTTCCTCATTTTCGTAACCACAAGTTTACTTTGTTACACTCGCCGAAAGCAAACATCCTTTTTTTCAGTAAATACGACTCGGTATGTAAATCGAAATTTTCCCCAATCGTCACTTTTTTAATGAGCAGAGTGAATCGAAACGCACGAATATTGCTTAAAGAAGCTCAAACGCAGCGACGCTAACAAAGAACGGCAGTCAATTCGAAGCTGTTCAATGCATGTTTACTTGACCTTTTAACCGAGGCTTTGAGCTACAAGTTCAAAAGAGCAACAACGGAGGACAGAGACGTGAAGGAAACAAAACTTTGGAAAACGAAACATTTTCGTTGGAGTTGTTGTGACTGTGCATCAAGAAAGCCGAAGTTCATTGAAATTTGGAAAGTTTTCAGTTATTTATCCTCTTGAAAGATCTAGATGAATTTCTCGATTTCTCGTTATCAGAGCCTTGTTCCGGAGAACTTAACTCTAATGCTAAGCGAAACTTTGCAGTCGCAAAATGAATCTGATTACAAGTCACCATTTTGCGACCATCGACTTGATGTGGTGTTTTGGGTGGTGAATGGCGTAATCGGTATGATCATTCTCATCGGGAACAGTTTCACGTGTGCTGTGTTCTTATCCAGTTCCTACTTGAGGCGGAACTACATGAACATATATCTGATCAGCCTTAGCGTCGCCGATATTTCAATGGCCGTGTTGGTGGTGCCGGGTTTTGCAGCGTTTTGCAGTGGCTGCACTTACACATGGAGCGAGTACTGCTGGTTTTTCGGAGGTGCAAGAGACATAGCGTTCCCTGCCACGGTCCTAAATCTACTGGCCATCACCTACGACAGATACACGGCCGTTCTGAGGCCTCTGCATTACGCAGCGACGATGACAAATCGCAAAGTTTTCACCATTCTGTTTGCCGTCTGGGTGACACCCTTGGTCGTGTCGTCCCTCAGAAACATTTGGCACCATTCGTGGAGCGAAGAAGCCGTCAAAAACGCTGAGACAGTTTACAATGCAGTCCTGGCTACAATGTTTGCATTGGCGCCGCTCCCTGTGTTGCTAATAGTTAATCTTAAGATAATGAGGGCGATCAAGAACCATGGAAGGCGAATTCACGCAGATATGGTGGAGCGCATGTCTTTCACGAATCACACGGATAGAGGATTTTCCACGCGGGAAGTCGATAAAGAATTCGGCAGTAGTGCTACTATAAATGAACAAAATCGCAGGAATATATCACGACGAAGAAAGGGAACAATGTCCTGCGTTTTCGTTGTCTTGATTTTTATTATTTCTTGGCTTCCGAGAGCTTTTTTGAATCTGTGCAGCCTCTTCGGTCGACAAGACCTCACCAGCCCACTGCTCGTAAAACTTTCGTTGTTTTTCCTTTTCGTTCAGTCTTCTGTCAACCCTGTAATTTATTCTTTTTTTAGAAATGATTTCCGCCAAGCGGCTCGCCGGTTAATTAAACGGCGCTAAGTTAGCACATCAGCAATGCCGAAAGTTTAAAGTAAATCCAGCTTTAATGGAAAGATCTGACAGATCGGTGCGAAAAAGCTTTCTTCCGTAAACACGTTTAAGATGCATTTCTGCTGATTTCTGGTTAGTACAGAACGTGTGAAAGCACTCACGACAGTCAAAATAAACTGATGTAAGGACTAGAAGGCTTATTAAAGCAAAAAATAAATGGCTTGTCGTTGAACTTTGAAAAATGGTTTTGTCTCTGTAGTTAATGATGTCCTTTGCTGTCATTGAAAAGTTGTATGACACACAAAGTGCCAACAAAACAGTCGGCAGAAAACCCTGAAAACAATTTTATTCATCATATTATTTGAGGATGTGTTTGCGTTGAGGCAGGTGGAATAGTTGACGATCCTATATATTTCTATGCCGCATATAATATTCGTTAAGTTTACTTAGTTTTCCAAAACAAAGCGGCCATTTTAAAAAATTGAGACTCAGAGACAACGGGTGTATAAATCCGTTACTAGAGAAACGGCCAGAAAAAAATGTGATGTTTTCAAAATCTTCACCGATTATTTTCTACGATCTCTCTACATCAATTATTTGCTTCTCTTCAGTTTTAAATTAACCACCATTCGGATATCATGTTAAACTATCAATTTTTCATTGCACTTATAAATCATTTGTTTATATACTGTTCCCATTATGTGTTCTGAAGTGCCCATCTTTGGAAAGAGTTAATTGTTACAGAACAAATCTTTACTTACATGGGAGCCTCATACGCTCATATTAGAATTATTAAATTAAACATAGGGCGTTTACGCACTTGCAATAGACCAGCAGACCAGTTATAACTATTATTATTATTATTATTATTATTATTATTATTATTATTAATGGATGTCTTTGAAGATGTAGATGACAAGCTGTTTGTGTTTGAGACACTATTCACAGAGGTGCTTGATGATCATGCCCCGCCAAAGCAATTTCATGTGCGTGGCAATCAGATCCCTTATATGACAGAAGAATGGCGCAAAGCGATACGCTATAGAAATAGGCTTTGGAAAAAGTTTACAAAAGACAGAACTGACAGTAATTATCAGTTATACAAAGCTCAAAGAAATAAGTGCACGTCTATAAGACGTAAGGCAATTAAGGGCTTTTTTAGAAAAAAGGCGGCGAAGTCAGAAAACCCAAGAGAGTTTTGGGATGCATATCGGCCTTCTTGCATTCCAAAAATTCCAAACAAGCAAATGACATTACTCTCAAAGAGAATGACGCTATTTTTACAGACAAAAGACAAATAGCAGAGCTATTTAATGAGCACTTTGTGCACATTGCAGACGGTGCTGGCGAAAAAAACTGATCATTCTTATGGAGAGGGTTTTTACGACCACCTAAGCATTAAGGCTATTCAAGCGAACAATGGTATAAAAGGCGAAGAAGATTGTCTTAACTTTCAATTCACAAATGCCACGCAAATAGAAGAGTTGTTGTCTAATTTAAACGTGCGAAAGGCTTGCGGACACGACATGCTGCCACCGCGCCTAATAAAGGAATCCTCGCGCGCCATAGCCGGTCCTGTCGCAAAAATTCTGAACACTTCTATTGCACAAAGTCGATATCCTTCCCGCTGGAAAATGGGGCAGGTTACGCCCCTGTTCAAGAAGGACGAGGAAACAGATAAACGAAACTACAGGCCTGTCACTGTTCTACCTTGTTTGAACAACATTTTTGAAAGGCTGCTCTCGGCTCAAATGCAGGATTTCTACCAAGGTCTGCTGTCAGACTTCATATCTGCTTACAGGCGACGTCACAGTTGCGAGACCGCGCTTCTCAAGCTTACAGAAGACTGGCGCGCATGCCGCGATAGGAAAGAACTGGTAGCTGTCGTATCTATGGACCTATCGAAAGCCTTTGATACGATTCCACATAATCTTCTACTTGCTAAATTAAAAGCATATGGTCTTAGTAGCAGTGCATGCGCATTGTTTGCGGACTATCTGAGCGGCAGGACACAAAGGGTAAAAGTTAGAGATTCTTTCTCAGGATGGCAGACAGTCACCAGAGGAGTCCCGCAAGGAAGTGTACTCGGACCAATGCTATTTAACATATTTCTGAACGATCTTTTCGATCACATAAAGGACGTTAATATTCACGCCTACGCTGATGACGAACAACTTTATGACTCAGATGTGGATCCTAAAGCCCTTGAACAGCGGATACTTCATCAGGTCCAAAGTGCAAATCAGTGGTATACAGATAACGGCATGATCATGAATCCCGACAAGCACCATGCTATGGTTATAGGGACCACTGACCACCAATACTCTTTTCCTATCGAAGACTCGTTGCATTTACTTGGAATGACCATCGATAATCAGTTAACCGGTGACTTCAATGAACATGTATCTTCAGTATGTAAAAAAGTTAACAATCAACTGAATGTCATGATAAGATTTCGTAACCTTATTTGTACCGCCACCAAGTTAAAGTTGTATAATGCCTTCATTTTGCCGCATTTTCAATTTTGTTCTACGGTCTGGCATTTTTGTAGTGCTAGAATTTGTGCTAAATTAGAATCTCTTAATAAGCGCGCCCTACGTATTGTTTTTAATGAGAAAGTTTCGTCTTACCAGCAGCTACTACATAAATCAGAAGGAACGACTCTGCACAACCAAAGGGTACAAAATATGTTAATTACTATCTACAAATGTTTGAACTATGACAGTTTTCCTAAATATCTTAAAGACATGCTTACTCTGCGTCAGTCTGAATACACTTTAAGAGGTGCTAGTATTTTATCACTATGTAAACCTGTTACCACTACTTATGGCCTCAACTCTTTTCGTTTCTTTGCATCTAACACCTGGAACTCCCTACCTAATAATATAAGATCTGAACATACTTTAACCGGTTTTAGAAGACTAGTGAAAAAATCTCCTTTTAGACATAAGATATATTGAACATTTTAATGTAATAGATGTAAATAGATTTTTAATGTAAATAGATTTTTCAATGTAATAGATTTTTAATGTAAATAGATTTTTAATGGAAATAGATTTTTTTAATGTAATAGATTTTTAATGTAAATAGATTTTTTTTTCTTTTATACCATTATTTTCTCGAAGATATTAGCCTTCTCAGGCTACTCTGAAATTCGAGTTTTAAATAAAGTTCATGTATGTATTATTTATCCACGGGCAGACGTCGCAGGTGTTAATTTTGCCATTTTTTTCGAAATCGCGAAAATTGAGGCCCATGAAAGGTATAATGGAACTGGCCCTGAAAAAGACTAGTTGTAATAGTCGAAATAATAGCCTATTAAAAGCTAGTGCTCTTTGCCGTAGTACCAGCCTTGCATTTTAATTAATTAATTAATTAATTAATAATAATAATAATAATAATAATAATAATAATAATGATAATAACGACAACTATTACGATAATGATAGCGATAACTGATCTATCGCGAATCTGCTCAATTTATGTCAAAATCCGTGCGCTTTTTAATACCAAACCCGTCGACCCGCTAACCTATTAACCGTCCCCTCCCCCCCCTCCCCCGACCCCCTCCTGGAATGTCTCTTGACCGGGACGAAGCGCTGAGTCAGACTAGCCGAGATTCATAAATTCTTTATATTTGGTCCGTTTCATGTTGCTGTTTCGCAGAGGACTGTCAGTTAAATGTAACAAATGTAAACCCCCATATAAACTATAACCCAGTCCTTCCTTATTACAAAGAGGTCGCGGCGTCATGGGCCATGAAGGATGATCAAGGCCGCGTGGAATCCTGGGAGGAATGAAAGCCGGTGCATGTACAAGACTCGTGCTTTTTTCCTGTCATATGAAGTGATCTAATAAACACGAGGTACGAATTTATCCACGTGGCACGATAATATATACACCTGTTCGGACAGACTTAAGGAAGCTTTTTTTAAGTAACACAACAGAAGTTTCGAAATTAAAACTGCGATTGTCAAATCAATCAATTGTTGAAGCTTCAGAGCCTTTGTGCGTAAGCAAGCATTCAATTTACTTCTCACCCCGGTAATGCATCTGTTATTTACACTGGAAACGCTAAACGTGACTAATAAAAACAACTGCTGAAGAAACAACCTCTAGTTCCTAAACGCTTTAATTAGGCAGCTTCATCCGCTGCAATAACCTTTCTTGTTAATAGACTTGGCGCGAGTAGCGTAAATTAAATGAATCGTGCTCCAAGCAATCAGTTTACTTTAAGCTAGCTCTCAGTACGTGCAAAATTAGGATCTAAGCAAGCTCAGCAATGTGGGAAAATTTTACAAATTTTTCAAAGCTTATGAAATTTAGCCCTCCAGAACTGCCCGTTTTCCAACCTGATGTTGGCGAAATCAACAGTCAGAGTGCTGAGAACTGCAGCAAAGAGCTGGACTTTCTCTTCTGGATTATAAACGGCGTCATCGGAGCGTTCATTCTGCTGGGAAACTCTCTCACGTGCGTGGCTTTCCTACGCTTCGAGAACCTCAGACGTAGCTACATGAATCTCCTTTTACTCAGCCTGGCTATTTGTGATGTTCTTATGGGGGTGGTCGTTACGCCTGGTTACGCTGCGTTCTGCACCGGCTGCACATACGGCTTCAGTAAGCTCTGCTGGGTTTTCGAAGGCGGAAAAGATGTCTGCTTTCTTAACTCCACGTTTAATCTCCTAGCGATCTCCTATGACAGGCAACTGGCCATTTTTCAGCCGCTCAAGTACCAAGCCAAGATGTCGCGAAGGAAAATCCGTTTGATCTTGTCCGCGGTATGGATTGTGCCTCTGTGTCTTGCCTCTGTGAGAAACATCTGGTCTCATAACCAACCGGCGAATGTCGTCGAAGAGTGGAACAGAACTTATTCGTACATTTTACTGTGCATTTTTGTGATAGTCCCCATTATCATAGTCAGCGTTATCAATGCCGCAATTTTCTGCGCCATTAGAAAACAAAGACGAAGAATTACAGCCTTCAACGGTAACAATTACAAATACTGGTGGAAAAAAAAGCACCGCATGCAATATATTCAACTGCGAAAAGGCACTCTTTCATGCGTATTAGTGGTTATTGCATTTGTAGTGTGCTGGCTTCCTAGAGCTTTTTACTACTTTTTCTATTTGTTCAACCATCCCGAATTGGTAACTCCGTTTCTGCGGAAAATTTCGGTGACTTTTCTCTTGTTTCAATCTTCGACAAATCCTCTTATTTACTCGTTTTACAGAAGGGAGTTCCGACAAGCGGTGAGAACTTTAATTAAATGTCAGTAGTTTTGAGCAAGCCTCAAAGAGGTTTATTGTATAGCTTACGTCATTCAGGTAATTTACGTCGATCGCAGTATCTGAACAGCTGATGTAAAGAATTAAAATGCCAGTATATATTAGTTTTGTTTCGGTTAATACTAATAAAGTTGTAGCTAAGGTTTGAGTTTCCCTGTTATTAACTATTTGTGCATAGATGAACAAATTTAGTTTCTAAAGAAATTGTTCCGCTGTGTCGGCGGGCAAGTCAAACACTTAGCTGATTATCAATTGGAAGTTGACAGAAAGTCGAATAAACCGCCGTAGAGAATAAATTTAGTCCTTCGTCGTTCGTCAGTCAATATTAGTTGATGTCAGACTTGAAACGAAGGGAATTCATATTCGCAGTCGCCATAGTAAACGTGAACAACACAACGAACCAATGAAAACTCGAAGCGTATACACGTGACCGGCACCAAGCGCGGGAAAACGCGTGCGACCAAGTCGCGATTAGTTTTCATTTTGCATCTGATTGGCTGTCATGGCCGAAGTGAGTTTGTTAACCAATCATAATGCTAGTTTTGATTGGATAGTTCCGAAGAGTTCCGATCGCATGAGCATTGTTTCCAGCTGTCTCTTACAGGCCTCGGAAAGTCACTACGAGAGGTGTCGGGGACGCTCTGCCTTAAAATTTTTCGAAAATATATGATCGTACAAGCCGATAATTCAGAGCTCACATCGACTTTAGGAGCGAGTGTGGTAGCCTGCTGTGGTAGCCGCCTCTCCGCGCTCCGACCGCTTGTTGCAGGCTACGAGTGTGGCCGTGTACAATGGTTTCGGGCGCTCGTGTTATAATCCGGAGGTTCCGGTTTCCAGCCCTCCACCCTACCACTAGCTGAATTTTTTTTTCTCGGTAGTCCTGAGTTCGGTCACCCTTTGTATATAGCAAGCTGGTCTACCTCCTGCATGTTACTGTTCATTTAAAATATTCGTTCTTTCCTCTGTTTTTGTGGCATGCCTGGAAACTAGCTATCTCGAGGCTAAGCAGGACATTTCACCTCACATTCATCCCATTGCCAATGCAGTAATTCAATTATGCATTGTAAAACTTTCAGACGCATAAATTTCGGACCGCTAAACATTGCGGATGGGTTTATTGAATCAAAACTTGTCTGAAATATTCAATTGATATTCACAGACGGCGGTGGCCTAATGGTTAGTGCGCTCCACTCCTGATCGAGCATTCCTGGTTTCAGCCCGGGCCGAGATCACTGCGTTGTCGGGTGTGTTCTTGTAATTGTGCAGGAAACTTTAAGTGCCTCTAACCCCCAATTTTCTTTGGGCCAGATAAAATCCGGCCAACCTCACTCCCAAGAGTACCATATGGCGCAAAATGCCACAACATGCTCAATATTTGGTCAATCTGTATGAAATTTATACAGCAATGGTCGTGGACAGATGTCTTTTTAAAACAGATAATCATACCCCCCCCCCCCCCCCAATATATGAGACCTGATCCTGATTAATAAACCACCCCTTCAACTTTTTCAACTTCTTCCTCGTTCACTTTTAGGTCAAGTTAATATCTGACAGCAATCTCTAATTTAGGGCTGTTACCAAAATATAGGAGGAATAACATATTTTTCCGGCAATGCTTTTGTTTTTGTCGTTTTGGCTGCTTCTGAATTGAAACAGACTTTCTCTACGCCTGTTGTTGTGATTCACAAACAATACTTTTTAAATGGTATATAGTGCGTTGTCTTTGGGTCCATAGTAACCGTTTAACAAAATATGTGGTATTTTCCACGGGAGTGTTAGGGTTGATTCTCACAGAGCCTGTCTTGTAGGTGTATAAATGGGTACTGGGGAATTGAATGTTGGGGGTACCCTGTGATGGACTAGCGTGCCATTCAGCGGGAAGCAGAAATACTCCTAGTCGCTTCATGCTACAGAAACCGGGCATACGCTCCCTCTTTGGTTAGTCCAGTTCTGTTCCTCTCTGTCACGCAACACTCTCGCGTGACAGAGAGAGAGAGGGGCACAATTGGACTACCACTTGATGGGCGACTAGGCTCGAATACAGGTGATGTAGCACACAAGATAGCCTGCGTGGCAGACGAACTAAGTCCCGGTATAGGACTATACCCTGTATACCGGGGTTTAGTTCGTCTGCAACGCAGGCTAATCACAAGACGAATGAGACAATCTATACACAACTGATTCACAAGCAGTTAAATGCATGGTTTATTAGCAAAGTGAGTTTGACTGTCTGTGACCAGCTATCCGACAAGAAGATAGATGTTTTCTTACAATCAATATTTATTTTGTCTGGGTTGTTACAAATTTAATATCGAAGAATATAAATATACAAAGATACAAAATAAATACGAAAGAAGTTCGAGTTCTGGTAGTCATTTCTTACAAATATTCGAGGGGTTTAAAAAATTTGCCATTGGAAATAGTCCTTAATTTTATGTACTTTACGTCAGATTATTAAACGAACATTCGACAAATCAAGTCATGAAATCAGGTACTTCGACGAGAAAACATGGGAACAAAGGAATACGAGCTATGCATATATAAAACCTGCAGAAGTGGAATTTAACGTTCGGAAGGAATTCTTTGTACGCTTGCTTTGTGCAAAAGCATTGCGGCAGTGAGTTGCGGCTTTTCAAGTCAGCAGACGAATGCAATGTTTGGGAAACTATTCGCTCTTCAGCACTTCGCTGTTAGGCGACTAAGTTTTTATGTCCGACAAGAAAAAATGTCAATTTAACACCAACTATAACCCCCACAGAGCCCAAATTTATAATTTCATTGACACACTGCCTAATTTAAACTTTTACTACAACTTAAGCTGACTAAATAACAGATTCACCATGCACTCTAGATTTTCACACAGATACTTGAACTTAAACTAAACACTACTTTTAAAGGACTCTTTGCATTCTAGTCGCTATGACGACGACAGAACTGTGCCTATTACTGTTTCGTATTGGGGCTGTATTATGATTGCGCGAGTATTATGGAAAAAAAATATTATTTCATGCTTAAGTGAAAGGTGTCCTGTCAACTGAATCTCGCCATCTTGGCGGGGATTTCTGAAAAGGAAAAGAAAATAGCAAAAATTTATTAGTATACTTTTATGTGAGAAGGTTTCTTTTACTGTCCAAGTTTAGTCTGTGGCTGAAAACCTATTGTGTGACTATGAAAATGCAAGCCATCGAGCAGGACTTTCATGTGGTACTGGTTATCACGCTGCACAAGGTGGTTCTAACTTTTAAGTCTGTGGATATAACCTTAGTGTGTGACCCATTCAAATGAAAGCTATTGAGCAGTACTTTCATGTGGTACTGTTTATTATGCTGAAGAAGGTGATTCTAACTTTTAAGTCTGTGGATGAAACCTTAGTGTGTGACCATTTAAATGAAAGCTATTGAGCAGTACTGTCATGTGGTACTCTTTATTATGCTGTACACGGTGGTTCTGACCTTTACGTCTGTGGATCTACTCACACTTACCTTCATTAGGAAATCCCGGAAACTCGCCGTTCCTCATGTGACTTGCGTACGCAGCATTGAACAGTTGCTGCTGACGTAACATACCGCCGTAGCCAATCATACGCTCTGGCTGACCCCCCGCCATCATGGCGTCCATCGAAGACGCCATCTGCTGCCTGCGCTGCTGTTCTAGGTAGTACATCTGTTCCCTAGTGAGCGACTCCCTAGCGGGCAGTCCTGAAGGGTAACGATATTGCACAGAATTGAGGTCCACAAATTGAGAATTGGCACCTGGGGGCATTTGAGCTGACTCCATGTTTCGTTGATGCGCCATCGCAGATAAGTTCGGTCTGTACTGCAGGGGTGGCATCATTTCAGACGGGCGTTTGTTCGCGTACATTGCAGCGTACGCGCTCATATCAGCGGCACGCCCAGTGTTGAAGCGCTCGTGTTTCTCTTCAGGGCTGTGCAGGAAATTCCCCGCCATCATGTTCTCCCGCATCCTTTCACGGTTTGTCGCATCCAGCGGCAAGAACTGACCGCGGTTTTCTGGACTGCCCTGCGAAGGGCTGAGTCCTCTCAACATTGACGTAAAAGGTAGCCGATGATTTTTCTCTAGCTCAGGTTTGTCGCCAACGCTGCCTGCAGAGGGCGGTCCCACGTCGTTAAGTTCTTGAAGAAAGCTGCCTGGTTGAACTTCAGGCCAGTTCTTATACGGTGGCAAGCGCTCACCCTCTTTCAGATGTTTGTTTACATTATCTCCAGCGGGCATCCTTTGAGGAACAGTCTCCGTTTTCCCGGGCTCTAAATGTCCATTTTCCGATACACTTTCCAATGTTCTTTCACGGGACTGTTTATCTTCAACATCACTTTCCTTAATTGGTCTAAGCTCTGGTATTTTCCTATAAAGACCCGTCTCAGAGGTGTTATTTTGAGGCGCTTTCTTTATAACGCTCTCTGCAACATTACCTAAAAGTTTTCGATCGTTAAATTTCATTCCAAATGCATGTTCATGCGATTCTTGGCGACGAGGGTCCCCGTGGGGCCCTGCTCCTGCCCTTTCTAAGCCATCGTTTGGAGCAATACCATAGGGTCCTCGTCCGTGCGCACTGTCGAACGAGGCCCGTCCTGTAACGTTCTCAAAAGGTCCTTTTCCGGGTACTCTATTCAAATGCTCGTTTGACGGAGCAAGCCGGTCCCTGTTCTCTGGTGAACGGATAACTTGTCGCGGAGGAGCGGGGTGCAGAGAGGGACCTTGCGGTGCCTTGCGGGGACCTTGCGGTGCCCCCTGAGCGGGCGCCTCTCGTATTTTAGTGCTTTCTAAATGCTGTTGATCATCCCTGGAAGCACCGCTTAAAATGTGGCTGATGGAAAGCGTAGCAGGAACTCGACTTTTCGCTTGCGGCAATCCCTCAACACTTGACTCTTCCCTGCCGTTGGTTTGAAGATCTTTCTGTTGTTCTCCTTCACTGTCTTCGTCCTCACTGCCGCTTGAGTTTTCAGCTAGTTGGTGGCTGCCAGCAAAATGTGGCGCCTGTTCTTTTGACAGTTCAGGCGGATTCGTGGGTTTGGCTAAAAACGAACGACATGAAACGAGTTATGACAGCAAGCAAAATGTTGTGTTTGTCAAACTATCTACAGAGTTTCTTATCCTTAATCCAATCTCGCTGCTTCAAACTATTCTTGAATTTACCTTCATGAACGCTTCATGAAATTAACGCAAATTGTCCAAATTCGCGTTAATTTAAGTCGCGTTAATTTTTGTGAGCGTTAATTTCCGCGCCATTTATTAAGTAGAGCGTTAATTACACAATTTTTAGAATCGTTTCATCCAGGTGGAAAACCACTGGTATCGTTGGCGCTGAAAAGAACGCTCGAAGTAGCGAGATTTGTTTGGGTTTTGGATTTGTGTTATAATAAATTTGTTCCTGTTGTCTCTACAAGTTCCGTTTGTTTGTGTGGTCGCGTATATTTCCTTCATTTTGAAATGTTAGCACCTCTTTCGTGTTAATTTCCTTTATTGGAAAGAAATTTTTGCTTTACTTTGCGTTTATTTAAGTCGCGTTAATTTTCAATACCTTAATTTACACGAGCGTTAATTTCCTATAATAAGGTATCTATTTCACAGCATACATATACTCTACAACGCATGTATCGCCCTCATACAGTTTCTACACGTACCTTCTTCCCGCAAGGGGCCCTCTGCTGATAGCACTCTCTGAGGGGCAGCCTCTGGGGTCCGTCTATCTAAGCGCCAAGGCTCTCTTCCAGGTACCACTGGTTGACCATATGGACGAACACTTGGGGCTCCGTAAGGCATGGCGCCATTTCGAGGATACCCAAGGAGAGCCTGATTAAAGGTCTGTGGTCTGTAATAGGGTTGGGCGCCGTGAGGTTGTTGTTGCTGCTGAGGATGACGACTCCTCTCTGTACCACCAGTAACCGAGGAAGGGGTTGGTTCCCCTAAGAAAAAAAGAGCAAAATTAATACACAAAGGCACGCCTTTGAAAAGGAAAGCATGAAAATACAGTGTGAAATTGCGATTTTTCGATACTCCAAGGGAAACGAAAATTGGTTAAAAAATTCGGTAGTTCGATAAATATTTCCAATGCAAAAATTAGGGAAAATAACAAACGTCGTTTCTACCTCGGCGGGATGTCACTGTCAGGTAAAATATGTTGGTTAGTTTTATATATATTATTTATAATACAGGCTGAAAAATTTCTGAACGCTGATTGGTTAAAACGAGCTTTATTTATCTCAAATACTTGCCAAGTTTGGAAGAAAGTGGTATTTCAAGAGTTTGGTTTGCCATATTTGGAAGAGAGTGGTATTTGAAGGGCTTGAAATACCACTATCTTCCAAATATGGCAAGTGTGACAATTGACTCTAAAAAACAAGATAGCGGACAATTCTGTGGTTTAACGTGAGGACAAAAATGGACATTTCAATGAAATTAGTTGTCAAAGCGCACGAAAACCTACGAATACGGAAAGCAAAACACTTCTCTGCGGTGTAACTGAGCTGAAAAAAAAAAGGACTCCATTGCTTAACGTTTTAAGGCGAAGCTTCAATGACATCTGTGAATGAGCTACGATCGTCATAATATTCTCAGGTAGGATTAGATATTTGCCTTGTATTGTAAACAAATAATAGCACGAGTTGTACATAGTATTTGGTAATAATACCGGATTGTAATTGTCCAAAAAAAAAAACACTCGCGGAACGTGACCATCCAATGGAGGAGATGTGTGTGTGTGTGACGATCCACATAACTACTAAAACATTTGATGATTACTGTTGAACACAATGCCTACCTGACGTTGAGACAGGAACTGTCTGCTGAGGCGACGCTTGCTTGGCTTGTTCCATCTGGTTAGGGCTGTTCATGTCGTTTTCCCTGACATTCAGCTCCATTTTACCACTTGCACCTGGCATTCCATACTGGAATGGCATCCTTCCGGCCATCCGCTGGGGTGGGTAGTGTGACGGCTGGGGAGGCTGACCCATCTGCCCCATGGGATTCCCCTGGGGATACCTGAACCTGTTATACTGAGATCCCGGCTGCGACATGCCAAATCTTGCAAAGGCCGCTGGGTTGAAAGCATTCTGATAGAATTGTGGGGGGTACAGTGGCCTACCATCAGGGGCAAAGTGAGGGGGGCCAGGGAAGGGCATTCTAGAGGGGTGATGGGAGGGCATCATGCCACCATTTGCCATGCTGTTGGGCATCATGCGATTTGGAAACATTGACTGCATTCCAGAGGGACCCATCTGAGATGCAAAAGGACGTTCATCTGAATGATGGGCACTTCTGTACATCTCGGGTGCTGAGCCAGAGTCGGTTCGCTTCTTCTTGTCCTTCTTGCTCTTCCTGGCAAGTTCTTCTTCAAAGTCTTCGTCACTGTTGTCATCATCCTCAGGAAAATGTTTCTTTAGCTGACGGCTGAAAGCAGCCTCAAGACTATTTGCCATCTTGGTGTACACTAAAATTGTAACAGAGAAATATAGGTTACAATCACATGTTAGTCATGACTAACTTACTACCCATCACGACTGGCTGCACAAAGGGCAGCAACTTAAACCTAACCACGTTTTCAATGGTGCTGCAGTGGTAACAGTCTCCTATGCAGATGTTCTTTAGGATAATGCAACCTTTTCTTCCAAATGTGCTGGGCAAATTCGTGAATAGCACATATATTTCAAGCCCAGTAATTATTGCTGGGTAAGACACTTAATAGCCTGCGAATATCATAAAGCTGCCTCTCATCGCTCCTCGCTGGTTTGATGTTTTGCAGCTGGGAGCAATGAGAGGTGGCTGTATTTGCAGGCACAACACTTTACTCTCAAAGTGATTTTATCCATTCAACAGTATACAGTGAATAGGAACAACAGACTGCTTGGCCAACCTAATAAAATGCAAGTAACCAGCGATATAAGTTTTACTTACTGCTATCAGAACCATTGTAGTCTAAACAGTTTTCAAACATTAACTTCATATCTGCAGAGAACTGCAATGCAACAAGAAAAAGCACTATTACTTAACATTCCAAGGAGATTTTAAAGAGGACAAACAGGGGATATGGTTTTCATTAAGTAAGTATCGTTATTAAAGTGTCAAGTACATCTAGCGCCACAATGGCGCTAATTGGCAACACAATGGGAGAACCAATCAGATTTGTGGATTTCCAGCATTCGCTATTATTTGTTACAATTATTTTACATCTGACAGAGAAACAAACAGTAACCTGGGCTGATGACAATAGAGTTGCATATATATATATATGTGTAATAAGAAGAGCAGTAAAAATTAGAACTGTCAGTACAGGGAGAAGATCTACAGTGCAGTGTTTATATTCACCTCATTCAAACTGGTGTATTTGCTATCATCAAGCTTTTGTTCAATGGTCGACAAGTCCATTGGTTCCTGCAAAACCCAAGAGGCTGTAGTTATGTATATATACTTAAAATTAATAAAAAATAAAAAAAACTTGTCAGATCTTAAACAAAAAGTGGGACTGCATTAAGTCTGTGGAGCCTTTTACATGGAAAGAGGATGACCCTCCTTTCATGTAAAATAGGATGATCCTAGTTAGTGCTGGGATCATCCTAGTACTAGGATCCTCTGAACGCGATATGTTTTCAGCTTTCAGTTTACATGTGAAGGATGCTAGGATCATCCCCCATCTCAGATAGCCTGACCCTAGCACTAGGATCATTCCATTTTACAAGGAGGATCACCCTAGTGCTAGGATCATCCTCTTTCCATGATGTAAATGGGGCCTGTGTATCTCCCAATTCTTGGAAGTAACATAACAAAGAAGAGTATGGTATATAGTTTGGGGAATGAATGAATTTTGGACACATGACTGAAAGGGTTTATTTTACAAGACTTATACTTACCTCTATGATTTCATAGTACTGTGGTGCAATGGATTCGTCTACAGGCTCCAGAAAAGGCCACGCATTATTATGCTTTTTCAAAGCATCCAGAACTACAGCAAACATAGAAAACAGAAACATGAACACATGTGCGACAAGTATGTTTAACTTGCCATAAAGTAAGTTATACAAAAACAAAAACCTCATTTATTATAATTGATAATTTTGTAAACATACATGTACATTTAGTGCCTAACTCTAATGAATGCTTTTTGAGTAACACTGTGTAGCACTGAAGGCTATCCTGAAAACTTTGGGCAGCCAAATTTTTTGTTAATTTTGTGTAATGTTTGTGAAGTAGTCCACATTTTCTGAACAGATTTTCTGAAGAACTTCTATTCCATTTGCTTCCCAAATGAAATTTCAGTGATTTTTGGTTGAATGGTTAGCACCCTTGATTCTGTCAGTTTCTATACAACCCTGGCAATGATTTGCTGTTCTCCTGAATCAGCATTCATCAGTCAGAGTTGTGATTCCCAGGGCAATTGAACATAAACTAACCTTTATACATTCCAGTGTAGAGATCCTCATCTCTGTCTTCAAGACCGATGTCCTCTCCCTCTCCTACTGTTTTATTTCTTGTGCTGGCAGGCCGTCTTTCTGTATCACTGTCCTTGCTTTCCTCTTCCTTATTAAAATTCATTTTCAGTTCATCAGGAACAAATTCACCACTAGCCATTAACCATTGTCTTTCTTCACGCATACGTGCTCTTCTGGCTCTCTCTGATATATAGAGAAATAATTATTTAGTAAATTGTAAACAACTATGTACAGTGTAAGGTTTTTGCACAAACCTTTTCCATAGAAAAAGGCTATTCATAATCAGAGTTGACTTTTCCTGCCTGACGACTGGGAAATCGGGAATTTAGGTTTTGAAGACCTTTCCTAGACTAGTACCCGCCTAAAGCAAAGAAGCTACATGAACTACATCTTTCCCTAAAGTATTTGTTGAGTTATTACAGTAAGGTACCCTAAAGTGCAACCACTTTTAATTTATTAACCGATCAGCAGTCAACAGTGTCCTTGGCCTCTGATTGGATAGTTACTGCAGAAAAGAATCTGAATTAATCAAAGTGGTCACACTTTGGGGTCCTTGCTGTAACATCACTCGCCAACCTTGTTGTCTTCTTTCTGCTTGTTGTTGCTTCTCTCGCTGCCTTTCCTCCTCTTCCTTCTTTCTCTCTTCAGCTGCTCTTTCCCTTTCTCGCTGTTTTTCGCTCTCCTCTTGCACCTCGTCCTCCTCTTTGCCCTGTACTTTTGATGCTATTCTATCAGATGCTCTTCGAGGTGCCATCTCCATCAGTAGTTTCTTCCTCATGGCTTTATCCTGCATCAAAGTGTTGAATGACAACAATTTTGTAACTTATAGTATACAACTGTTGCTATTGTTGGTTCAAATTGTCGTTATTGCACTCTGAGTAAGGGATAAAACTGCCAAGTTCTCCTGCAGAAACCAGTTTTAATTACAGTCCAAGCAGTTGTAATGTATATACTATTAGTCAAGTAGTGGGCATATGCTGTAAGTGAAATGCCGTTTTCAACTAGATGACAGTGTACCAGGTGCAATGCATCACAGGATTCTAGCTAAGATTTCCAACAGGCAAAATTAAATGTTAATCACAGGCGAAAAATTTGTTGGCATTAAAGAGAAAGGGTTAGCCAGTGAAACATGGTCTTTCAGCCTGAAAAATCAAGAAAAGTTAAGTCCTCAGGCAGTTATTTGTTCTGTCTTCCAGCTAGTATTTAAATTCCTGCATCAAAACACTGTTCCCCAGGGAAATGTCCAATGAACTCATACGTGATCAGCCTGGGTATATTGAGAACATTTAATTTCACATACATGCCTCATTGATTGGAATGATGCCAAGTGAAATTAAGAAACACTTTTGACTGGCTCAAACACATTTTCTTCAAGCAACACATCATCAACTCTATTAAATAAAATAATTATTATGCTGCATTCACTGTAAAACATGCCAAATCCCAGAAGGATTCAGAAGATCTCTCAAATATACTACATACTACAGTGTGTACATATATACAAATATACTATACAGTGTGTACATGTGGTGTACCTTTGCCTCAATCATCTTGCCGATCTCTGGCACAAAGTCAACACTGAGTGTCTCATAAAGCATCTTTTCATCTTTATGTTTACTTTTCTTAAATGACTCAGCAAGCTGCTGCCATTCCTCCTCTGTGGAACAGACAACAGTCCATGAAGGCCTGGGCTTCTTCTGCATGTCTTCCTTTCCCTCTGAGTCTATCTCCTGCTCATCATCATTTTCATCTTCATCGTCAGCATAATCACTGCTAGGAAGTTCACTGCTTGGACTACAAACAAAACATAGCATGCACAATTACTACCATTTGCATTCATCCTTGAAACGTGACAAATCTAGCATGTAATTTTACTTTTGAAACGTCAACGGTTTTGTCTGGTTATGTGTCACTTTTGACCAATGAAATGTTTGCAGTCAGGTCACAAAATTGACAACGTTTCTGGGGCTGCATGTATATGATCATGTTTTGTTCACAAAGGAGGTCCAAGTTATTGGGAGGCTTGAAAAACTGAGGTTTCAAGAAATCCGTACTACACCGTATTATGTTCATGTGCTAGATTTTATTGTACAGTGTAGTAACAGCTGGTATCTACAAAATGTAAATTCTCAGAAATATTTACAGTTGTGCCAAGTGAAGCGAACTCCTGTAGAGTACATTAATGAATTGATTATTCGAAATTTGAATTCACTAGTCAATTTCAAGAATGCATTGATCTTGTTAAAAATAGAAGTGCCAATCAATGTTCGAATCAGAATTTGATTTCTGATCACAGCTGCCTGATATGATTTAAAGAAAAGGCGAGGAATTGAATTTGTCTTACCATCTGTTGCATCTAATAAGCATGAACACATATGCCCTGAAAAAAGGGGTTTCAGACAATGTTTTGCAAGAGTGATCACAGATTGTGAACTGCCGATTAACAAATTTTATGCCTCCAGAAATTAAGACAAATTTAAATTTTTTGAAGGCAAAGTCCTTTTTAAGATTTTTGTGGAACTTTAACTTCAATTTCTAGTGTTCTGTGTTTGCAAACTGCATAAAACTGGACGGTTTACAGATCTTAAGGGAAAATTTTTCTTACACCTCAACTTCGCGATCACTCGTGTGTAATGTTGTCTGACACCCCAACTTTGAAGTTCGATCACGAATCATGCAGTGTTGGCTAATATTTGAAACCCATTGTGAACATTCTCTTTAATTCAAATCGGTCGGCTCTCATCAGAAACCAAATTCTGATTCGAACATTGATTGGCAGTTCTATTTTTAATAACTACTTCTAAAGATGATGTGAATGCATTCTTCAAATTGACTTGCAGATTCAAATTTCGCATAATCAATTCATTAATGTACTCTATTGGGATACGCTTCACTTGGCATGACTGTAATCAAGTAAAATGTTAATGGCTATCAACAGGAATTTATTTATCAACCTAGAATAAATAATAAAAATAAATTAAATTATTTTGTACCTTGATTCAGACTCCCCCTCTGAGTCAGATGAAGATCCTTTTACTTTCTTCTTCTTCTTTAACTTTCCTTTCTTTTTCTTATTCTTTGCCTCCACCTTTTTCTTTTTCTTCGACTTCTTGTTTGCTTTGCTTTCTGACTGTTGAGGCTTTTCTTCACGGTATAATCTGGTGCCGTAGAAGTACCAGAACGTTCTGCCCTCAGCGTCAAATCCCAATGGTTCTACTCGCAAGCTGTCTGCATCCAAGCCCTGCAAAATGATAAAAAACTGTCAATTTTCATACAGTTTTAAAAGGGGACTGTCACAGGGATGTTTACATTTTGGGTGAAAATGTGCTAAAGATGAAATGAAATGCTTTTTCACATACGCAGAATACTCCTAGTTGATTTTCTCAAAGGAAAAACAAACCATTGTCAGTTATGCAATTTTTCCACAAAACAAGGTAAAATTTGAAAAAATCTGCCTGATGTTTTCAAGTTGCAGTCATTTGCATCCTGGTGACCCGCAGCCAAACACACTTAATATTATAGTCTCAGAAAAATTGTTGCCTGGGTAGTTTTAAGCGAAACTAAACCAGTATTTTTTTGGGTCTCCTGTGATTAGAATGTCTTTTGGCTTTTCAAAGTTATTCTAAAAATTTGCGACAGTGTCCCTTTAGGGAGGACATCTCTACGTTCATCTCTGCATTTGGATTAGCCCCAATTAAAGCAATCTGAACAACTCATTTTTCAAGTATTTCAAGTTGCCTGAAGTGGACTTGAAGGAAGTCAAGAAATCCCAAGTCGTTTATCAATTTATGACAAATTTGATGGCCTAATCATGCGTAAGTGTCTGCAAACTTGTTCGCATAGGATGAGCAAGCCACTCTTGATGAAAATACCATTTATAATATCATTCAACATGTAGCCAATCTGTTTGACCTCAAATCTCATCTGGATGATTCTAATATTTCAATCAGTTGCCAAGTATTTGAACAACAAAATGTACAAGTTACAAGGTTTAAAGCGAAATCGCACCAACATGAAGCACAGGAGGCAGTATAGTTAACAACAACACAGAGTGTCATCTGAAATCATAACTTACACCAATGAGCCAAAACAAAGGCCTCAAACAATGAAATTACCTACGAGTGATGATTACAATGCTTAGCATTGTTTCTTATACATGTTCTACCTGAAAGTCAAGCCAATATTTTGGTGCTATTTTTAAAATTGTTAGATATCAAGAAAATTTTGAAGTGTTTTTCACATACTGTACGCCTGTAGTTTCTGATTTGATATTGATATTGGCTGGTTCCCATTTATACACCTGGGTGGAGAGAGGCACTATGAGAGTAAAGTGTTTTGCCTAACACAGTGTAGTGCCCCGGCCAGTGCTTGAGCCCGGACCGCCCAATCCAGAGTCCAGTGCACTAACCATTGGGCCACCGCGCCTCCCAGTTATAATATAAAGCTAAACAATAAGTGAACAAACCACAGGTCTCCAGATTTTTCGTTATCAGGGGTTGGCAGGTCTGGTGTCATGCCCAGTAATCATGAGAAATAATCAGTAACTAATGTCAAATAGCATCATCTCACATTGTAACAATGTGCTGTTCTGAAAATAATATCTTGCCGAGATGTTAGAAGAAATGCTAATAAAACATCTGCATTACCATAGTTGGTGCATAGCACTTTGCGAACAATACAAGACTGTAGGTGGGTAATGCAGAATATTAACTGAAGTCATAAACACAGAATTGGTGAACATTATTCATTGAGAATCAAAGCAGAGAAAAAACTCGACATGTCAAATGAAGTTTTTATTCATAACATTTAACATATATGTCAATAGGAATTTTTTTTAGTTCTGTCATCTTAAACACAGAAGCAACTGAATACGTTGAACATTAATTTCTATACAACAGATTGTACACAAAGTTGATACAATTGATAACTTAGCAAGAAATGACTTTAATTCAAATACTATTGCTTTATTCATTTTTTTTATGAAATAAATCTGACTATTCAGAAACATAACATTTACATGTAGAAACATGGTTGATTCAAATGTAAAAATGCCACTTTTTGTTAAAAAAAATTATATCACAAAAAAGTATTTTATCTTAAGTCCACATTGTTCATGACACGTTTTCTCCAAAACACTTGCCATTGAGAAGGCAAACATTGTCAAGACCATGGCTGCCAAAGTAGGTGTATCTCAAGAACTGCATAATTTGATTCTTGTTTGCAGTATGGGAAAAAATATACATGCACTGCAAAAACCTTAATTTGTAAGAGACTATCGCCGTGAAGTGGTAATTCCAAGTTCTTAAATGGTTATCTCCAATCTTAAGGGTACTTTAACAGTATAGTTTTGAAACATGGCAAAAATTTATTATTTGATGACCTAATCTTTATTGTGCCATGATTTTGGAAGTTTGCATGTCAAGTACAGTATAACACATAACTGCTATGTTTGGAATTTAAAAATTAGCCGTTATCACATTTACCCTAACTGACATAACACTTGAATTTCATTAAAATATGCACATAACTTCAAGAGGTCAAGTACAATCGACCATTCTCATTAAATAAAGTAGAGTTATTACTTCAAACCTTAAGCAATTCAGGAACATCTTCTACATCGAGTCTGAAATCACAAAGATTGTGAAGGATTTCCACTTTTTCCCTTGTGGAAAGTTTGCTAAAAGAAGAGAAATGAATGGGCATTAAGTTCAAGAACAATATAAATGAGATACAATTACTAATATAAGCATTTTAATGATCACGATATATTAATATTAGCATTTCAAATACAGTCTAAGACAAACTGACAGATTATTATTCATCGATGATTAAATTAGGACAATAATTGATTCGTGAAACAATCAGGTCGTCAGTCATTTCTGTCTGGTTCAAATTTAACTGACTAGTAATTCTTCAATAACTATACATTTGAAGTGCACTCAAGAGGCATTGATATTTGAGCAAATATTGTTCTCTCACACAGACAACAGCCGTGAACGTGAACAACACAAGTCAGGAATTTTGAATAAATACTATTTTTATTCCAGGAGGACACTTGTAACACGATTATCAAGAGCTTCCATGACTGTATACAGAAACCCAAAGATACAATTACACAGCGTCGAACAAAATAACCATTCAGTAACAGTAAGCAAATGTATTTATTGTCAGTGAGGTTAAATTGCTTGACATCTGATGAGTAAGAGTTTAAACATACATTGTACATGCAGATCAATACGATACTACGATTAAACTCAGCGCTAGACTGGAAAAGAAAATGTCCCAATTTCTTAAGCAGAATATTATTTTCATAAATTATGTGAATAACATGTGTTTCCAGCCCCCTACATCATCTCTGAAAACAATTAGTGATATTTGAAAACATTACAGGTTTACTCTGTAAGCTTTCACTGTGACATATTTATCAATGCTTATTCATATTAAGAGAAATAAGAACACTTTGCCAACCGACCAGGAGTTGAAAACATAAAAACTAAGCAGTAGAAAAGAAAGAAATACTACCCTACAAGTTGTAACTTGTAACATGCAAGTTACATTATTAAAATGGCGACTAATTGCCACATGAGTTTACCCATTTCTCAAGAAACACATAATTTGCAGGTTTTGACAAGATGGAGAAACAAAAGTTTAAATTTTTGGGTAACTTCCAACTAAACGAAATGAAAGCGTGCATACGGTATACACAAAAACACGTCAAATCGTATTTCGCTGCCAAAAACAATACAGCCTTGTAAACCACATGGGCCTCGACAAATCAACAATGGCCGAGCAAGACGACCAACAATCACACAAAAAAGGAGTATAAAATACCTGTATTCTTTGTCTGTAAGCGGGTTTTTTCTCCCTAATTCATCTTCCCATCGTATTTTCAACACTTGTGACAGGTATGGTTCAAAATTCTCGGCCCTGAAATGAACATGAAACAAACATGGAAAATGTCACGACACCGCGGGGAAATAGACGAGGAAGAGAGCATATTTCAAACAACAAACAGAACCTTGCGGTAACTTTACAGCGCCATAACAAATTTCATTTTCCCAGCCACAAACCTCTAAATATAACTCAAAATTCGCAAGCAAACCGAATAACGAGTAGCAGATTATAAATTTACAATAGGATCTCCCAATAAATATTTCACGTGTCAGAATATCAAATCGCACGTTCATGTGCGTCCATTTTTAATAGCCGACTAAAAGGTTTAACCACCGCGGGCTTGAATGGGGTTTATCGTACATGTAGAGCAAGAAACTTCTGAAAGATCGTTTTCTATCAGAAACCTCAAGATCGACACGTTTCGATCCAAGAGGAAACAGATAACACATCCAACATCATCAGCCGATACTCATTCAGTCGGGACGCGAACCAAAATGGATATTTGTTACAAATTAATTCCTGGCGTGAATCGATGAGGAAAAAAAATGATTTCAAACAACTTATCAAGGTTTAACAACACTAAATAGATTTCTGAATGTGCTCGAAAGAACTGATAAAAGTGCTAGCAACTAGATCTTTTATCAAACTCATCATCAAAATGTACAACCATGAATAAAATACTCGAATTCGTTTGACAATTTACGTGAACAGAAGACGACCTACAAACTATGTGTAATGTCTGGATAGTTTCTCAGTAA
This sequence comes from Meandrina meandrites, assembly GCA_963693305.1. Classification (NCBI taxonomy): domain Eukaryota; kingdom Metazoa; phylum Cnidaria; class Anthozoa; order Scleractinia; family Meandrinidae; genus Meandrina; species Meandrina meandrites. The sequence goes on along the minus strand of OY855912.1, from coordinate 27,837,504 downwards.
AAGACTTAATTCGCGACCTAGTAATAACACTGTAGCAGCAATATTTACACAGTTCCAAATTCTAGATAATTTCATTTTCGAGAACACGGCCTACATTATTAGACAATGAGGGAAATTACCATGAGGTAGGACAAGCGAGGTGAATTTGAAACGTTCACGTTTGCACACGAAATAAACTAAAAGATCGTATTTTTAGTAAATATATGTAATCACACAAACAAAATCCATCAATGAATTGTTAAGACATTTTAAAAGAAATATTAAAAGGATAAGCTGATGCCTGAAATAAAGAAACAATAAAGTAGAACTGAGAAGGTCGACTTACGTTATATCTTTTATCCCATACAATCCCCTCAACAATCGCGCGTGAAGATCGGCCAAAAATCGGTTGTTTCCCTCTTCATTAGAACCATCAATAACAAGTGCATCTTCTAAATCCTTGAGGAAATAAAACAATGTCGTTTAAGCTCAACGTTGGCCGGAGTAAGTGCGATATATGTCCGTCTAAACCTCACAACGTACGCTACCAGTTTTCTGGCTCCGTAAATTCAAATTTTTAAAATAAACAATGCACGAAATAGTTTGGGCGAAGAAAGGTCAAAGGCTTAGGAATAAAAGGAACCTAATAGGCAAGCCTTCAGAATTACACACTTAGCGAATGATAAGAAAAAAATGCGGCCCTTAGTTAGAAAAGGTAATTGAAGGATTTTGGTACCTCGATTTCGAAGTCAGTCAATCCGAAGGCAGCACGGAACAGCGAGCAGAAATGTGCTATGGATGGTACCTCCCACCAATTTCGGATCTCTGCAAGCCGGAAAAATATGATAAGTACAACATTTCAACTTTTCAAAGCCACCTCAATCAACTGTTAAAGCAGCAGAGAAAATGTATTTACAAGGCCGTTGAACAGTACCTTCCATGTCACCCAAAACAGATGGCCGACTCAGTACAATGACGACACAAGATGAAGCCGGGAACATCCGGGCTTTTCCCTCAGAACCACGCCCACAGAGGTCTGGGGCGAGAAAGAATAGAATTTGAGTGACTGTCTCGCAGGAAACGCAGACACTGGACAAAGAAAGTTATGGACAGTCACTTGCACGGCTTGGGCTTATATGTTTTATACAAAGGTTAATTGAACCTAACTGCGCGGCGCAAGATGTACTGTCAGTATTCCAATTGGAGTAAGCGTGTATTTGTACGGCGTAAATAATTCTGGGCGAGATCATTGGTAGCCATGGGAACCGTAGCATGTCCCGAAATTAAACGAAGTTTTGACGGTTGCCATAGCGACATCTGAATTGGGATCATGGGTTGATCATGGGTTGATGAATTTTACCAAGTGGAATCATTCCACTGACTTGCATTCCTGCCTTTGAACGCTCGTTTTAATTTTATTCATTGGCTCCTTTCATTCAAGCAGCATGTTCCTGTAGTTTCAACTTCACAACCTACAACTTTACAACTTTATTCAGCTTCCATCACCTATTACAATAGATACTAAAAATCGCCTAATATTACTAATTTGTTTATACAAAACAAGTGATGAGGGAGTCTATAGAAAAGCGAAAAATGCTTGAAATTATACATCCCTAATTAGACATTTATCAACTGTGATTTACAATTTTGTACTAAATTTTAATGGTATTATAATTGGAGGTATAACTGATATAAATTAACAGTCAAAAACGTTTCTGGCGCTACATTCAGGAGGGATCAGGTTTCTTCCAAAAAGGGTATTTTCCTGACGGGCAGCAGGCACGCTTGTTATTGTACACTGTTGCTATGTATCCTGCATGCATCTGATCACTGTCCTGACGTTACAATCAATCAATTGGTTCTGTTTCTCACTACAAAGATGGCCCGTAACCGTGTGCAGCTAATCTTGTGCAACAGCCAGTACCCTATTTGTCAGTGAAAAGTTTTTCTTTACTGACTGGGAGGGAATTGGGGGGGGGGGGGGGGTGTGGGGGGGGGGGGCTGTCCAAAACACTTAAGATCGCGCAAAATGGCAATACTTTCTATGTTTAATACATTGTTGTAGTTTGGGTGGGGGAGGGGGTACTTACAATCATAGCCGTCCAAATTCCAGGGAATTTGCTCCTGCAACCGGGACAGGATTACTCGTGACATATGGAAGAAAGAATCACTATGAACTCCCCGCAATCCCAAGGAGTCCGTGGCCGCGACAAAAACTGAACATTATTAGGATAAAACAACCGCCATTTTCGAGAAACAGGTGAAAACAGCTTTTAGCGCACTTTAAACTCATCACGCAATCCTCGGGAATGAAGATTGCGTGACAAGGCCAAGTGTAACGCCGACTTGGTATCTGTGTTGCGTGCAGGCTTTGTCAAAGTTAATGAGTTAATTAAAAAAAATTGTACGTTTAATTAACTTTGCTACTTTGACAAGGGCTCCAAACATGGTGCAGAGATAATTAGGAATCCCGTTTCAGATACAGGGGCGTTGCGTGCATTTTTCGTGGAGGACGCACTAAAGAGAGATTGAAGCAGGGGGATTGAAGCGAGCGCCTCGGCGCGATCCGTTAGCGGGGTCTGGGGGCATGGGACCCCTGCATTTTTTATTTTTATGGGCTCCGGGAAATGCCATTTTCCACTTTTTCCTGAGACATTTTCATAAATCAAAACAGGAAACGTCTAGTAGGTTTAAAACAGGAGAGACTAATAAACAGTGTTTTTTAGTGTTTACAAGCAAAGGTCAAAACGTTTCCCCTTCAGAGATATTCAGACGGATAAATTCGAAAACCACATTGTCAATGCCGACATCCTTGTGCTTATGAATGTGGAGAATTGCTAGGGAGGACAACCTCTCCACACTGATAGCCGCTAAAACTTTGCTCAGCAGAGCAGGTTGACAAGCGAGTACGGGAGCAGAGTGAACAGAGCCACAAATATTCATAGTGATGACTGGGTTTTGTGACCTTCCGTATTGAATTTAATAAGGTTTTCAATTTTCGCAAAGCTTTCATTCTGTATTTCATAAAAGATATCATAAAATCGCAACAACGTAATAAGAGAAACTCTGTCAAATCAGCCGATGTCATTATAAAAGACGCGTTTCGCCAATGAAAGTTTACAGCTATTTCAATTAACGTTGTCGGATTAAATCTTCAAACCTACAAGTCAAGACCGAATGGTGCCATGGGTATTTACTTCAATTTGCATATCACCATTGAGGAAATCTACAAGTTTGTATTTTTGCACGTGGAATATTTTGTTTTTCTTTCCGTGAAACCTTTTCTTGTATCTTTTCTTTCGCCGTTATGTGGTTTGGATTATTCTTTTTAAATGAAATGAGGCGAAAAAGGATCTTTTCTACACATGTCTGAAGAGAAAGGAAACGAAAAACGTCTCGTTTGCTATATTGCTGTATCTAATTAGTATTCAGCACGCGTGGAACACTCTTTCTTCGCCCATACTACTTTTCGGTCTTGTCTTTAAGCTTTGAGCTTCGATCCGACAACGTTAATTGAAATAGCTGTATACAGTATTTTTTAGATTTCTGCGGGTAGGCACGTGCGTACGTGCGTATATGGTCGCTACGCCGCTGCAGATATTTCCGTCAGTGATGCAACCAGAGTTCGAGCTCTTGGCCCGGCTACAGGTGGCTATTGTATGCCCCCTTAAGGTGGTGGCAAACGAGGACACATTGTTGCGGACACATTGTTGCTCATGATGTTTCTTGGGTGGGCAAACGAGCAGGACACAAAACATTTGTTTTGTGTCCTTGCCGCGCAAACCGGGAAACATTTGTTGCGGACACAAAATGTTTCTGACAAAAATCAGAAACATTTTTTGTGTCTCGGACACAAATTTTGTGTCCGCAACAAATGTTGCGCGCACGGGCACTGACAGGGAAACATTTGTGTCCACAACATTGTGTCCTCGTTTGCCACCACCTTTAGGCAACTTTTTTTTACGTAAACATAGGCCTTTGAAAATGCTTTCTCGTTCACTTTCTGGTGATTTTGGACGTGTGTATAAAGCGCCTAAAATAACACAAAGGACAAAGAACTGCGCCACTCATTTGCAAAATACAGGTAATTTGAGAATCGATTGAGAAACAGGTGAAAACGTCTTTGCCGGCACTTTTTTTTTTGCCTGCCATCTGGCTTGTCTGTAATGCACTTGCCAGATGAGCCTTAATCTCATCGCCAAAGGGTAGTTGTGAGATTCAGTGTTATTTCATTTTAAAAGTAATACCGCCGGAATTTTGTTATTTTTCTATTGCGCATTTATTGAAAAATTAGAATCAGCTGAAAAATGTGCTGGCCCGGGGCTCCTATTGATCCGTGCAATTTGATTTCTACAATGCCACAAAAAACAAGTTACAAGCTTTGATCCCGCTCCCCCTCTCCAAGCTGCAGCTCCCTGTTAAAGAAAGCAAATATTCTTGTTCTAGGGCCCTCTGGATGTATAAAGCCCTCCAAACACTGTTTTTCTTCGCTGCCGGATTTAAGCTCTTCCAGTTCAAAGTCAACTTTGCCTATGACATTTATCTTGTTGCCAATACGAGCTATGGCTAGTCTGTTTATCATTCTCTGTAACTTTTTTGCGGAAACTTTAAAAGGTCTTCACTGAAAGCTGAATGAAAACAAGCTAAGAACGCGACTTTACGCTTGCTAGCGGGGTAGCTGACATGACCTTAGTCGGAAGACAATGACGCTATCATCAAGTTTCGATAGAGAGTATTTGAGAAATCAAAGTTCATCAACTAAGTGAGATTCTCATTCATAAAAACGTAAGGTTTCGCCCCGCTATTGACCGCTTTTCAAAATGGCAGAAAAAGGCTGCTGAAGTCAACTGCACGCAATGTAATGAACAGTAATACACATTAAATCTTTAATAATTTATTTATTGAACAGAATTGGCATAACGTACATTTTCAGACAGTTCATTGCCCTTTATTACACGTACAGCAAGGACAAATTCATCTAAGTTTCGATACAATCCTTTTCCTTTCCATTTCGTTTCTAACCACTAGGAAAATCAAAAACTTATTCACTCAAAATGAAATGAAGCCTTGCACGACATATAGCAACCTTTTTTACATGTATCATTTGTTTAGGGCGAGGAGAGCAGAGGACAAAACAAGAAAAAAGAAACAGGAAACATTACAAGTTTGTCGCAAAATAAAAATATCATTTCTTAAAGAGGGAGAAGAGAGAGACCATTGAATTTGTTGTCTGTTTTGTCATGAGGTACAACTACTAAACAACGAGTCAATGCTATTTTTGTTACGCTAATCAATCGAAATAAACTGAAACTTTCAAGATACATCCGAGCTATCATCCTAACAACACAAGCACTTGGTTACATGAAATTCAATCACTCACGGAAGCCGATCCCGCCTTTTAAATTTCCGGCAGGGACGTTGCTGTAGTAACATGACATACGCTGTTGCCGAAGCAGTAACGAGGACACTTTCGGATCGCTCGTGCTTATTTCTGATTGGATAAAAAGAATCGTAAGTCTTCGGTGATTCACCGAAGATCTCCTGCAGAACCAACACTTGTTACCAGGACTATAATGTTAGCGTAGTACCTAACATTGAATAAGCTCTTGATGTTAAGTTTTCAGGCGGTATCGAAGATGAAAATGTTTAAGCAGTCTTGAGTGATAACTTCTTCTGTACATCATTGCCTGGAGAAATGGTCCTTCTTTTTCACCATCTTGTATTTAGATTAACTCTTTCTCCTGTCAATGTTTGTTGCTTCCTTTAGTAGACATGAACCATTCCATACAAAAACCTTGACAATGTTAATGAAATAACAAGATCATTTATATACCATCACGGTTACCTGAATTAGAAAAGTTTGACTTGTATGTACCACATAATTCCAAATAATATTATTAGTGCCTACCTACTTCTGATAGCAGGTAACCTAAATCTGAAACACAGAAAACTCTAAAATAATACACCCCTCCCCCCCCCGCCCCCCTCACTCAAATGACTTGTTGTCAATCCCATGGGCCAACAAGTAACTTGTTGGCCCATGGGATTATACATTTAGATTTTGCTCTCAGACAATAATGCAATTTCTTGCAATAATTTATAAACCTCCCACTGTAGAGCCTGTTTTGTATTTTTGTTGTAATACAGTTTGTGTTCAGATACTATTGAAGTTGATTTGATGACTAGAACTTTCACACACTTTTGACTATGCTTATCAGTCATGCTTGTGTTTTACTGTTAAAACTCTGCTGTTGTCAGGGGTGACAGAGCTAGTTTCCATTGGAAACATCTCAAGCTACTGACGTCATTAGTCCCCTGCATGCGAAAAGAGAGTCAGAAGTAGTACCTGGAAGTGTGGAGATTTCATGCATGCAACAGACTGATCATGTCAGTAAGATGTTTCCAATGGAAACTCCCGGGGGGGACTCCCATATGGAAGGGACGGGATGCTCGTCGGAAATTTTGAATTTAACCCCTAAAAAAGACCAATCTGGGTGTGGCCGAACTTAATGCAGACCCCTAAAAGAGTAAATATAACGAATCAAAATTCTTTCTTTTTTGTTATTTCTTCACGTGCAACCCTAAACGAGACCTTGACGGCTAAAAATAATGACATTTTGCCCAGAACACCCTAAGCGAGACCAAAATCCGAAATTTACACCCCTAAGCGAGACGATGAGCATCCCCATCCATTTCATGTATGGGAGTCACCCCCCCAGGTGGAAACTATCCCTTACCCCCTGTCATTGTGCTGTGCTCTTAGGCAAGACATTTTACTCTCAAAGTGCCTCTCTCAAACCAGGAGTATAATTTGGTACCAGAGAGAATTTGATGCTGGGGGATAACCCAGTGATGGACAAGCATCCCATCTAGGGGGAAAAGAAATACTCCTAGTCACTTAATGCTACAGAAACTGGGATAATCTCTGGCCTGATGAGCCACTTGGTCCAAATGCAGACCTAATCTTTACCTTTTTCCCTAACATTTTAACAGTACACATTTATAAACCTCTACGGACACTACACCATCGGCATAATTATCAAAACTACATGTAACAAAATAAAATCAGAAAAAGGATACGTCCAAAATAACAGATATGTCTAGAATGAAAGAGACAGCAGTCAAGGAAAGTAAAGAAATCCAATTAAATTTTTACCACTGTTTATCCAAAAAGACATCATTACATTTCAAAAACAAAAAACAAAGACTTTCTGTTATTTGAAAATTATATTGTCGACAATGACATGTAGATCAGATGATTCTAGTTTTGTTATCAGTGAGAATTAGAATGAAATGCAGTGGAACCCCGATATAACAATCCTCGATATAACGATATCCCCAGTATAACGATGAATATTCTTTGTCCCGGCAAAAGTTACAGCAAAATGTATGGGACAGAACCCCGATATAACGATCTTCGATATAACGATATTCCTGATATAACAATGAAAATTTAGTGGACCGAACATAAAATCTTCCCCAATATAACGATATTATCAGTACACAGTCACAATTTAAGCAAAACATTGAATCCAATAACATTGCAGTAATCGAGTAATCTCTAACGTTTTTGGAAAAAGCTTTGTAATATGATGATATGAAAATGATACTGTATTCTAAGACTCTTGATTGAGTGAAAAAGTGTATGTTAGGTTTACCCCGATATAACGATATTTTCAGTTATTTTACGGTCATATCGTTATATCGGGAATTTCAATTATAACGATTCCTGCATATTGTTATATCGGGGTTGTACTGTAACTGTAGTTTTGAAATGTTGAACTACAAAAGTGAAAGGATACAAATATTCCTCCAAAGATTCCAGATGTGCTCAGGTCCCACCAGGAGATGAAAAATTTTCTCCACTGCGTGCCTGCCTTTAAACAAATTAGAATCTGAAAGAAAGCAGTCAGTTAAAAGTGTGCTTCTATAACAGTACTGTACAATGGTAAAGGCCAGCAAAGAGAAAATTAATGTTGACTAATTTACAGACACAAAAAGCAGGATCTTTCTCTCAAGGGTGTACTTAGCAAAGATCTAGTCCAACAACTGATATGAACTCTTAGATCTTAGCCAAGTAGGCCAATGTAACGTTTCATTGATACAGGTCAAGCAGTTTCTGATCAATGTTTATTACTTCATGGGTTTGTAGATGTGGATATACACCTAATTGCAATAATGTTGTCATAGACAAAAACAAAAAGGCAAAAGGCAAACAGAAATTAATTGGGCATTACTATGATATATTTGAAATTCGCCCAAAGAAACGGCCTCAAAATACATGTCAAACAATCCATCTTATAACACAATTAATATTTGTACAGATATAAACACGCAAGTTTCCTGTAAATGCTGCCAGCTATGACGATTAAGATAATTAATTTCTACTTGGCTTTTCTTCATCTTCCTTTTTACGAAGTCCTGTTTTTGCGTATGCAAAACGGGAGTTATGGAAGGGGTGGCGATTTCATAGTTAATTATTATTTGAAGCCATCCTTCCTTCACTCCTTCAGTCGATCATCTGTAAACAAAAGGCCGTTGACAGATGGTTGGCAGACCTACATGTAATGCCACTCTCAGTTTGACGTTGCGGTTTATTAAGACCGATGACAGATCACTGTACTTTACGCCCTAATGGTTTTGTTTTGATGGGTATGTGATGATAATTTGAAAATCGATTGTGAACATATTTTATTTTTATTTTACCTTAAATCAGGTGTATGTTGTTTCTGCCCTATTGAAAAATCAACAGAATTTTCTTAAGTTTGCATGTGACGGTGAAAGCGAAATTGAAAGCGAAGTTTGTGTAATCGCTAGCTGACAGAAGATTATCAGTGTCACGCGACAAAGGTCAACCTAGCCGATTTCAAAATAAATTTTATGCGACGCTTAATCTTCACAGCAATCCAAGAATGCAAGATAAAACCTATCGATATCATGCTCATGGCACTATCAAAACACATTCCGGAAATTGAACGTTAATCGTAAACTCTGTACAAAACGCACGCAACAAAAGACATAAAAAAAAAAGAATCAGATAGTTTCTCTCATAGTCATTTCACAGCGACAACCTAAATCAATGCATTTCAAACAACTTTTATAGGCCTCGGAGTTAAGAAGTACCCTTGCTGAGTTTTATAACCCACAACAGATAAATGTTCATCGCATGCAAGCAAAATCATCAGCACAGGTCGCAGCGGAGAACACTCGAGTTTCAACGACGAGATAAAATCTGGAGCGAGATTTATTCCTAGCAGAAGACTACCTATCCCAAAAGCCAGAGGACCCTACCGCAAGAGGGGTACCTTTCACAGTACAAGCAACCAAAACAGCGGTCGCAGAAGACAGGCAAAGTCATATTTTAAAAGCATATTAAAATAAAAGACGATGTGCGGATCGTTAAAAGTGATCATATGTTTTCAAACACGAATAGAAAAATACATAGAAGAAAACAACTTGCCCCCAAAGTTATCCAGATATACACGCAATCGAATTCCACCAAAAAGTCGTTCCACGTACCATTGAGTTCACCACAAAAATCAGAATTATCAGTGTCACGCGACAAAGGTTTACGCAGCCGATTTCAAAATAAATTTTATGCGATGTTAATCTTCACAGCAATCAAAGAATGCAAGATCATGCTCATGGCACTATCAAAACACATTCCGGAAATTGAACGTCAATCGTACACGCTGTACAGGAAAAAGAGTGTACACATGCTAGCACGAAAACACGCAAACTTGAATTTGTCTGCTTGGAGCTTGCTTCTTTTACAACCAATGCAAAACAAAATGAAAAACAACGTAAATCCGTATAGATCTTTACAAGTGATGCACGTTCGACTTTGACAATTTAATTCGTCACTTGTTAAATAAAAGCGACAAGAACTCACACGAACACATTAAATGATGAAGTCATCGCTTAAAAAAACAGTCGTGGCCCAATAGGGCCTTTTGATTCAATATGACAATGTTATTGCAATAGTTGTATCACGATACTTGAAATAGTTAATTTTACAGTAAAAGTCATATATATTGTTGATGGCAGTACTTACTGACATAAAGAAGGAAGCTATAAAATAAAAGATGAAGCCTTTAAGAGCTGTCAGACCAAGAATGCCAGCAGAGATGCCTGCCATGGATGCCACTGATGTCCGGCTTAAAATAACAATAAAAAATAATAAGCTAGAGCTCTATAACAAGGATGTGATGTGAACTGTGACACTTAATACAACACATTCTTATAATTCGGTGGCAGTGGCCAGCATTAATGTTTAATTTTTTGTCAATGAACTCTAGGAAAACAAATCCAAGTACCAGGGGTTTCAATAAGAGCTGGTTACCGGTGGACCCGGGGGGTGGGGGGTACTCCCATATATGGGCTATATAGGTATGTGCCGCGGGATAGGGTATGTTTTTTGAGGTTCTCGGTCCTTAAATAGGGTATCACTTTTGTTCCTTTTGGCATTGTGTTCCCAGTGTGATCCTTAGATAGGGTAGCTAAATTCTATCAGCTCAAATAAACGCCCAGCTAAACGAAAAAAAAATTGTCTGTTAAAACTGAACTATCCATCAGTAAGTATTAACAAAGCGATTTTGAAAGATTTGAGCTTCGCCGTGCGCGGTTAGCCGTTATTTGAGTCGTCACGCAATGCTTCTCCTCCCCTTGAATAGGGTGTCAATTTTCAGGTTTGGGCCTTAGAAAGGGTATTAATTTTCGTTTTCTTTATCCTTAGATAGGGTCAGGGTTTGAGAACGTTCGCGGCACACCCCTATCCGAAATTTAGGGGAGTACCCCCCGGGCCGGTGGACTATCATAGGCGAGGGCTGTTTTTTCTTTTTGACAAATTTTATACCTTAATATTCTATCTGATCAAACAAATTTTGAAATCTTAGCTTCAGTTTCGAGATCTTTTTTTCAGCGATAATTGCCGCATCTTCGATTCCTTTGGAAATATCCACAGACAGCCTCACTACTACACAAGACTTTTGTTGCAGCTGGGATAAAACTGGTATCTGAGTCCATTTTCATTCGTGCTTAGAGTACCCAGGACAAGCACAGGTGAAAGTAGATATGGGTACTACTTTTATTGGAGTCACACCAAACAATCGATGACAGTGAGATGAGGCTTTGGTTTGTGAGCTAAGATTTTAGCCACTGACTTTTTTATTATACAACATTACAAACTTACCAAAAGTCAATGATGCTATTGTTGGCCATGATAGAGAAGGGACTAAAAGCTTCTTCCTTTCCTGAGAACAGAATAAAGGCAGAAAGAGTGAATAGGAAATATAGCTTAAACACAAAACGGTTGAAATTGTTTAATTTGATTTATAAAGATGGGCACACATTTTGCGCTTGTAAATAATTACAGTGTAATAAACAACCCAAATTAAAACAAAAAACGAAATAATACTTATTGATAAGCTATAATTTACAAGCAAGATGTTAAATGGACAACAAGATCAACTATGAAAAAGATAATTTGAAATCTCTATACCGTGAACATGATGTTCCCCTTCCGCCATCTTGAATTTTTTACGTGTCAGCGACTGTGTTTGTGGGCTCAAAGATAGCTAGCTAGTCACCACTCCCTCTCTGTGACACCCAAAACATGGAAGGGAAAACATTCGTGTGTAATTTGCACTACATTTCAGGCTGAAAAAAGCTTCCTTCGCTACTTATTTCTGTTTGATATCAAACAGGAATCAATTTACAGGCTTCTTTTTTACATTTAACGAGGCCAATTAGATGTAGAAGGTGAATTTGGGGTAGAATTTAACTGAGGAAGGATGGTGGATGTGCTGCTTTGTTCGACGTTCGAGGATCAGAAACGCGACTTTGTGTTCGATTTTAAAGACAGTGGAAATCTACAAAGACTCACCGTGCCAATACCAATTCCACTGAAAATTGGAGCGAAGGAATTTGTGCAAAGACTGATTACTTACCACAATTTGCCATGCTATCTTGAACCAGGTAGGAAATGTCCTAAATCCCAGGGGTTTATTGACATAGGGGAGGGGGGCGTGAAGTTGGGGGCGGGGAGGAGAGGGGGAAGGTAATGCTCCGACCAGATTCCAGTGTGATGTCATGACTTCTTTTGTAAGGTGGTACTATTAGTTTTATGGCAGTCTTGAATCTGTATTTAGAGGTGACTGGTGAATGGTCCTTTAGAAAAGACACATCTTGCAAAATTTTAGTCAAATTTCACAGTTCTTACTGTCTTGAATTTTTTTTATGAAGCCCTCTCAGAGTCCCAGTTTCTTTTGTAAGGCCGAGAAAGTCTCAGGCTTGCAGACAAATGTTTATCTTGCCATCTCGCAAAGTCTTAAATTTACCATTTGCCACCCCTCTTGTTCAAATATTTTTTATTAAAGTTACCTGGTAGTAGCTTCACTCATTCAAATCTAAACCTTCCAATAAATGTGCATTAATTAATAAATTCTGCAGATTATTTCAATAACGTTATCCAATCTTTGATTTGCAGAACTAACCAAAACTTTGGAAGAGTTCAACAAATCATCATGTCGAGATCTCCATGACAAAATGGCATGTGCAGCTCTTGAACAAATGAACCAGTCTTCTCAGAACACAGCTGACTATGTCTCTTCATGGTCAAATACCTTCACTCAAGAACATGCAAGCTACAGCTCTACAAATGACAAGAGTGAAGAGTCGGTGTTCTCTGAGATGTACCATTCCTTGATTCATTCAGCTGCACTAGAAACACTTCTGCAACTGGAGAATACCTATGCCATGGCGATGGACGATGCTGCCTCAAAAAAAGAGAGTGCAATTAAAGCCATGGAAGAAAAGTAAGTTTGACTTTGTCGGGTAAGATAAGCAAAGGTAAGGCAGGTAGGACAAGTTGTACTTACAGAACCCCCCAAAAGTATTAATTTTGCCTATTTGCCATAGCACTGCTCCGGCCAATAATTATTCACATGTCAATGTTGTGCTCTTGCCTCAGCATTCGTGTGCCGTGAATTTTACTCTGGGTTTATCTATATAAAGGCCAAACTAGTCTGCATAACCAGAGCTGGTGTTAGTACTTAGGCTATGGAGCAAGTTGGTTTTAATGTCTTAACTAACTGCATATTTTTAATGTCTTAACTAACTGCATAAATGGTTTTAGGCATCAACGGGAAATGGAAGACTCCATTAACAACCTTGGCCTTGTCACTACTGACAAAGATGTCAATGATTTGGCAGCCAGGCATTGTGAAGATGCACAAGTGAGTTTACTCAATTGTTGGTGAAATATGTCTAATAACTTAAAGTTTTTCATTGAGTGGTCAAATATTGTAAATAGAACAGAAACCTGTCAAAAATCCCAACTGTGTGACCAGTTGGCTATTTACAAAGCGTGGAGGAGTTGAATTCGGGACCACTGAAGACAAATCCATCTAGTGGCAGGGAGGAGGATTTAGCCAAATTATACCTCTGGGATTGCAGAAGATCTCAAATTCTTCCACGCATTGCTGGCTTTAAGATAAAGATCAAAATCAAATTTGAAACAGAAAAATACATTTGCACTAAGAATAATACTTTAAATCAATTTAATGAAAAATGGGCCGGCTTTTGTCCTGGGTAGTTTTTTTTTATTATTCGCTGTTATGTATTACATCTAAGATTATTGAACAGAAAATAAGTGTTGTAAACTAGGAGAGTTTGTTATGTTTTTTGTTTTTTTCTTTCCTTTAAGTCATTAAGTGTCGTAGAATTATATTGTGAATATTTATTGTAAATAGTGTGTAGTGCGTGAATGAATATTAAAAAAAAAAAAATAAATAAAAAAAAGGAGGAGGATTTGAACCCTGGACCTCCAGATTACAAGTCCAGTGCCCTGACCACTAGGCCACGCAGCCCCACAACATGCATCTGCAGCAAGAGACAGCTTTACAATATAATGTATTATTGTGTTTCAGATGCTGGAAACATACTGGTCCAGTGAGTTATCACAACTCCAGGAAATGCAGAAGAGAGAATACAGGGAATGGGTAACAACAGTGCATGAAGATATGGTCAAAGTCAACTCAGGTTAAGTAGTCATAGTTTTTATTTTTGTTGTCTTGTATTATTAGACTATGTCCAGGTTATACACATTATTTAACAGTAAGTGTAGTATTGTAAATTGCCAAATTATATTCTTGTTTGTTTTTGATTCTACAGATCCATCATCAAGCACATTAGACTCTTTTTCAATAGGGAAGTAAGTGTTTACTTTAGTTATCTGTATACCAATAAATAAAAAAATAAAATATAATTATACTCCTCTCAACATAATTTCCAGTTTAGGGGACATTTTTGATTGTTAAAGAAAGATATAAAAATTATTTGTTTAATTTCCAACTCTTACCAAATAAATATCTTTATGTTTGTCTTACTCACACAGGAATCGTAGCATGTCTGTTCAGAGCATACCAATAACCAATGAGTTTTCTACTACTGAGCATGACTTTAGACTTGAGGAGAGCTTCACCATCCTCCTGGGTTAGTTAAGTGTTAGTTTACTGAGTGTTTACCATTTTGTATCATACTTATTTATTAAACAGCTTTATTCCACATGCCCTAACTTGGGCCAAACACTTTTCGCATCCAGGCTTCCTACTTGCGTTAACAGCTGCCTGTTCTTTCCTGTCATTATAGGAGCTCAGAAGAAAACAACTCATAATTTACGTTTGATCTGCGGCAATGTTCTTGACTTGTGTAAACACAAGACCAGACCTGGAGGGTAAGGGTTGATTTAAAACAAGGACATCATTTTTTCATGACCTCACTGCCCTCAGACCTACCCAACTTTATTTTTTACCAGATATTATATTTTCAATTTAGAGTAGTTGGAACAATAAAAAGTATATTATCTTTTCCAATGTGAGTGATTAGACAGGCCAGATGGCTCCACAGCAACAGGGCAGAGGGGCTCAGAGTGTAATTGGTTCTTTTCTTGTACCAAAGCAGAGTTGGGGGTGAAGGGGTGGGGCCTTCCCCTACTGTACATCTGCTAATAATCAGTGCTGGCAACAAATCAACCAGGGGTGTTAAAACCTATCCCCCAGTCAGTTGCAGATTACAGAATGGCCCATCTTAGCTTTCTCTAGGATCCCAAAGACACACACTTTCTGTAACTACTTAAACTTTCTATTCCAGTGATTGTTCCACACTTGTTAAGCCCGCTACACACCAGCCGATTTTTCACCAGGCATCAAAAAATCTTCATTTGTCAGCTAGTGAATTCAGACAAGTCTACGACAAGATCGGGCCTTGTTGTGCAATATCTGGCAGTGCTTGATCCCAAAATGTCTTGTTGGGCCTTGTTGGCTAGTGTGCGGTGGACCCGCAAGTCATTTTGTTAAGGGCTCGGTTGCATTGTAACCAATGAGAAAATGTTGTTGTAGTCACATGTCTTTGAGCAAGCATCATTTTCAACAAGGAGGCTGCTGAACAGAAGCATGACAAAAAATCTGCCAGTGTGTGGCAAGCTGATGGCCAGGCAAATTTTGAAGTGATTAATCTCTTTTTATATACGAAAAATCTGCTAGTGTGTAGTCACTGTGGGCTTTACACCCTCAATACATTGCCAAGCAGACCAGGAATGATAATAATAATAAAAAAAAAAACTAGAGGGTGTACATACATTCTTTATTTTGTGGAAGACTTGTATTGAATTTTTACTTGTCAAGCTACGTTCACTATGAGCTCCAAAATCACAACCAAACCAAACACTGTCTTGTATATAATTTCTATTTTCCAGATCAGTGCTGTCACAACCACACAGAATCCAGACAGCTCTGTCACTGTACTCCGAGACACTGGCAGGGCTAATTTTGTTGGTAGAAGATCGTCTGAACATGTACTCAGGAATTATGAAGCGTATGATGATTTTTTATCAGTAATGTTGTAGTCATTAGTGAGTAAGCCAGTTCTCCATTCACAGAGTGGCAAAAGCAGACTTTATAATTTATTAATTTATACCTAGCATTTGAGGGGGCAAAAACACTCTGGTTGAAGTGCGCACAGCTTATATGCTTGTCTTTGTCACTAAAACACTTATTTGAGAGCCCAGCTATTAAGTTCTTTGAACCATTTAACAATTTGTTGAATGAAAAGTTGCCAAAGAAAGCAATGCAACTGTGTACATTGCATTTTAAATTGTCTTCCTCCCATTATGGTTTAGAAGGAGACTGAATCACTTTATTTTTAGATTTTGCCAAGATCTGCCAAAAGTCTGGAACAGAATTTCATTTTCCAGACCTCGACAAACAGCTCTGCCTCATTCAACAAATGTTTGAAAGAAGAGATCGCAGTAAATCCACTGCTAGCAACAATCAGCAGCTTCCATCGGCTGATTCTGCTCTTCGCCCACTAATACTCAAGACAGGTTGGTTCACTGAGATTTGACTACTTTTTTTAACAATTTTTACTGATATTACAAGAATAAATTGCACACAGAATTAAAACATTAAAATTTAATTTACTACAAAAATCACTAAATTGCATGGCATTGCATTGCATTGCACAGCAGTACATTACGTTTACCATTTCAAACTGAACACATACAGCAGAGTGTGGTCTTTACACTAGCCACAGCAGAAAATTGAGATATAAGAAAGGGATCAATCGTCTTTTGTTGTATTTTGGCGCAATGGTTTGGCAAACGTGAACTGTCTGAAGCCGAATTATCGCGCAACGTTTGATACCCAGTCAGATCAGGTTTCTTCATGACGTTTTCACGCTCAGATGTAACCAACGGTATAGAAGAAGTGGGGGGGGGGGGGGGGGAGGAAATTTAAAGGGAGGGTAGGGTAGCAGAATAGAGAATTGACTCTGGCTTTGCTTATAATCAGTTAAATAAAAATGTAAAAGCTTGTTCGCTGTGCTTGGTAAGAACATGAATCTCTTGATCTCTCAATGCAGGAGATATCTACATCACACGGCACTCCAACCTCGCTGAAGTCCACGTTGTATTCCATCTGGTTGTGGATGACAGCGTGAAGTCATCAACAATAAGCACACGGAATCCTGTGATAGTAGGCTTGAGGAATGCTTTGCATACAGCCGTTAGACACAGCATAACTACCATCACTATTCCACTTTTGTTGTTTCATGAGATGACGGAGGTGAGTATGAATCAGAGGAACGCCATACTCAGGGACAAGTTACTTTTTCGTTAGAAATTCAGTCTTAGAGTATTTTTTTTGTTATTGCGTTCATACTAGAGCGGTTTTCACTTTAGTGTCGAAAGTAATTCGCGTTTGCTTTCGTTCTGCATTACTGCGTTCTGTGATTGGTTTAAAAAACTCGCGCCATTTTCTCAACCAATCAGAAGTTAAACCACAACCAATCGTGACTCGCTCGCGCACGTTTCCCCGCGCTTCGTGCCGGCTACATGTATTTGCCTCGAGTTTTGATTAGGTTACTTGATTTTCCGCGTCCTTTGTGATTACTTGGGTTGTTGTGAATGAAATAGTGAATTGTTTATCTCTCAGTTACTCTTCTTCAG
Source organism: Meandrina meandrites (assembly GCA_963693305.1). Classification (NCBI taxonomy): domain Eukaryota; kingdom Metazoa; phylum Cnidaria; class Anthozoa; order Scleractinia; family Meandrinidae; genus Meandrina; species Meandrina meandrites. Next base: position 27,820,022 of record OY855912.1, on the reverse strand, counting down.
TTATTTATTCTTCTCTTCCAAAAGTAAGGAAAGGTGATTGTGAAAATAAGATAGGCAAACGGCTCTTTTGCATTCCAGAAAAGCCTTTGAGTTTCTTTTCCAGTAAACTATGAACTGCTTTTATTTTCCCAGGAAATGACTGTGTCTTGGTGTATGAAAAGAGCGGAGTTGATGTTTAAATGTGTGAAAGGTAAAGGACTTGTTATTCAACAAATTGACACGATGCTCAAATATGGTGAAGACGTGCTTGTTATCCGTCATCCTTACATAACAGATATCCTGCGATATTCCGCACAAGGATAATTGTTAAATAGCATCTTTAAACAGCTCAACGTTTGTAGCCATTGGGACCTCGAGAGTTGGAACATCATAAGTCAGAGAGAACGATGAGATTTGAATAACAATTCATGGAGCTTAATATATTTTGTGTTTCATTCGATGCAGGTTTTATGATGGAATGTAGTACGTGGAGCGGAGCGGAGTCTCTGAATTTACAGTTCATGGTGCCCAAGGTTAGGATCCGTCGCATGATTCAGTGATGAAAACCGAGTTCCTCTCGATGAATATTACACGATGTGTGAAAAGGCTAATTTTCGTGTGTGTTGACCAGACCCAATTTCGAATCGTCGAAGGCCCAAGCCGCTAGGGAATCAATATTTCGAAATCCAGAAGCCCGGAAATGCCGTTTTTAAGCAATATCCAAAACAAACAACACTTTTTTACTTACTGGTGTTCCATTGCCTCTTACAGGAACAGAAAAAACATTTAATTGAAGATGTTTACGGAGGCAAGTGCCTCGGTTTGCCCGTTACTAGCTGCGGTCCTGTTGATTTTGACACTGTTCCTTTTCCCATTTCTAGGGCATATCTGAGGAAATGTTTACAACGTTTAGTCAAATGCTCTCCAGCATCTTCCGTGTGTCCACTCCACTCGACCTCACCACATCGGCGAACAGATAACGTCACGCGTACATGTACCTACCCCGTGATGCCGTTCGGTGCCAGAAGATGACGTCACATTTACCTTTCCCGTGATCCTCTTCGGCTATCAGAAGATGACGTCACGCCGTCCTTCCCCGCCACGTGTACTTTATAGGCTCAAAATTTTATCTAGATCGTAGGAATTCCGACAATAAATAATGTTGTATAATATTGTCGACAAATGACAGGGATACATGATTCACGATGGCGAAGGTGGAACGGAACATTTCACGCGCTCTTGGTAGAGTTGTAAGCAACTGTCCGTTGTTGGTGTTCTTTAACATGTCATGCCATGGGTTTAACTTATGTTCAGCCTCCGAGAGACAGTTACCGTTCTTCAAATGGGAGATTTAAATTACAGCAAACCAAAACTGTAATAAAGATGAAATGTTTATATTTGTCACGAGTGTGCGACAAAGAAAAAATGAAAACTGTTATGTTAGAAAACATACAAAAATGTGATTGTACTTAAGATTTTGTTATCTTATTAGCTACGAAGAAATTCATCGGGAGCAGATGGAAATCGATATTTTAAAATTTATGCAAAGAAAAAATGAAAACTGTAATGTTAGAAAACATACAAAAATGTGATTGTACTTAAGATTTTGTTATCTTATTAGCTACGAAGAAATTCATCGGGAGCAGATGAAAATTTGTGCAAAGAAAAAATGAAAACTTTAATGTTATAAAACATATAAAAATGTAATTGTACTTTTATAATTTTTTTTGTTATTGATACCAGAAATGGCGTCACACTTTTAATCAACCCCAAGTTTGATGTAAAAAGGAACGTCACCCTGCAGATTTTAACGTGGAGGAGCTGCACTGTTTGACGAAAGTAGTTGACACATTGACTTTGCATTGAAGTTTTTATGGTATTTTAATCGCAAGTTTACTAATTTCAGTTCACTCTGATAAAATACCTCCTTCTCCTATCCAATTATGTATGCTCCGAAAAACACAGTTCAAGCAGGTGTGTGAAGAGGACACCATTTTCCATCGGAGGTAAATAGAGGATAATACATGGTTTCGCGAAGATATGAAATTTATCTTCGAGTGTTCAAATCGATAGCTCACGAGTGAGCGCGGCGAACGAGTGAGATATCGGATTTGAACACGAGAAGATAAATTTCATATCTCCAAGAAACCATGTATTATTCTTTTTATTATATAAACCTACTAATTACGATGTTTTTGACGATTTTCCGAAGATTTCCGACCATTTCCAAAGATTTCCGAAAATTTTCAAAATGTTGTCCGAAGGTTGTACGAATGTTTCCGAACATTTTCCGAGAATTTCTGAAGATTGCCGAGGAAGATCCGAAGATTTTTCGACTTAATATCGATTTACTTTGGCTCATTCAGCATTGGAACATGGCAAACTCTGCAAGCTGATTGGTCAAAAATGATATCACACATGTGTGGATATCATTTTTATCCACACATGTGGGATACCATTTTTCTCGATTTGCTACCACTCGCTAAAGCACTGCAGTTTATATAATAAAAAAGGTTATCTTTTCTGTCGAGAATGGTATAGGAATACGTAGGTAAGGGTTTCGAAATCCGGATGTACCCCCCTTTTCCGCCTAGCTGCGCAGACTTGTTTGTTACAGGGACCAATAGGAGAGCATGCGTGGATGTAAACAAGATGGACAACATGTTTCAATAATTTTGACTGGAAAATGTCAACGATTTAAGGTATTGCAGTGAGCGTTTTGGACCGCGCACTTGCCAAAACACATCGTTACATCAGAGACGGCCTTCTAGATGTGGATATTGGGTGACGGTCGTTAAAGTTATCATTGAATAAACTTGACAAGTTTCCTCTCTAATAATTAAACCAATTGTTTTAAAATTAGTCTAATCAGCAGCGTTCTTCCATTAGACTAAAAGCACACTGTCTAAAACGGAGAGTGGATTGGGCGAGTTTCAGTTTTTTAACTTGTCGATTTTGTTTGTAAGAAAGAAGCTGGGGTGAAATTGCTTTAGAAACTGAAAGACTGGTTGAATAGAAAATTATTCTGCCCACTTTCAATTCTTATATAAGAACTAGGACTATTGTTTTCCTATGTGATTCATATCATTTTGCGTGTCTTATGAGTCAGAGTTGTTGCTGTGGCGAAGCAAAATGATTACTTATAATTCGTAATGTTCTTTGTTTTATTCTCCATTCGGACAACGCGTGACGATGCTAAACGCGAAACAGGACTTGGTAAAAATCGCATATTTGTGGTAGGTTAATTGTGCGGCACAATTACGGGCCGGGGGGGCTGGGGGAGGCTGCAGCCCCCCAAATTTTGGGCAACTCGGATTTTTTGGGCAGCAAAAGAAATTTGGGCAAAGCCAGTTTTAAAAGAAGTTTCCATGTTTTTGTTTTTTGAAGAGATAGATATTTTCTATTTTAACCTGAAGTCGGCGTGGTAAAGCCAGTTACATTCACACGAGACAGTGGTTGCCCAGCACGTGATGAGTTTTTGGTTATTAATGTAGTACATATCCTTGCAGTGATACCTGCTACATCGTGTTCAGCAGAACGATCATTCAGTGCGTTGCGCAGATTGAGAACTTACCTGCGCAACACCATGGGGCAACAACGTGTCAGTAATGTTCATCGCACTTATTAACATTGAAAGGGCATATGCCAACTCTGTACGTAGTCAACAATGACATGGATCGTATCATTGATATCTTTGGCCGTCGAAATGGCCGAGACAGCTATTTCTTTTAACGTGTTTTATGAGCTCATATGATAGATTCATTTGTAAGAATATTTTCACTTCGTGAGTAGGCCTATGTTAGAGCATCGTATATGACCCTCGTTTCTTTTCGACTTTTTCGTAAAAATTTGGGCAACTTGCGAGAATTTTTTTGGGCAAATGGTTCACCGCCCCCCCCTCGTAAAAAATTGCCCGTACGCCTATATGATTGTGCCATATCTTCGTAATCAAAATTAAGTAATTTTCTTGGATGATGACTGTTTAGTTAGCAAAAGCCTTGGTTTTTGTTGTATTAAAAGTAACGGTATCCCTGTTGGTACATTGTTTAAGCTTATAGTACGCTCGCGGGTAATTGAAGTGGCGGCAAACGAGGGCACAATGTTGAGAACACAAATGTTTCCCCGTTTGCCTGCTCACGCAACATTTGTTGCGGACACAAAATTTGTGGCCGAGACACAAAAAATGTTTCTGCTTTCCTTCAAAAACATCTTGCGTCCGCAACAAATGTTTCTCAGTTTGAGCATAATAGAAACAATGAGTTCGTTGAAGTTTATGTTTAGTATTTGACGGAACATATTTCAGATTTTTTCAAGTAAAGAAAAGAGTTTCCAAAACTCCAGAATCTTTAAACGCCCGAGAGCTATGCACCTTTTTGACAAACTGTTACGATTATCATAAACGAATTTTACAAGTTTGAACTGAGAAAGAAAAGAAAAAGAAATAACGAAGACCAAGTCGATATATCGCGAGTCTTGCCATGCCAGGCGTCAAGATTATTTTATTGCGTTTTATGGAGTTACAGGAAATCAACAATTGAATAATCTTGGTTACCGAATCGCGATCTTAGTTACCGCGATCACTCAGGGCTCGTCACATTGTCGTCAGTTTAGACTTGGTTGTTTTCTTTTTATCGCAACAAGAACATTGGAAGAGCCGTGTACATTTTCTCTGCGTTCGGTCTGATCCTAAAAGTTTCTGTTTTTCTCCGCTGTAACGAATACCCCCCCCCCCCCCCCCCCCCCCATAGCTCGGCCGAGCCGTAACGAGTAATAAATCATATGAAAATCACTCTTTCTCCTTTTCAGGCACTGAAAATCGAAAAAGAAGTTTAGAATTTACTGAAGATCTTCTACTTTTTGCTCAAATATCACTAGGATATTGCTAATGTTTAACTTGCAGAGATTTTCCGCCTTTTTGTTTTCACGAGTTTAATTCAGGAGACTGCAAAAAAGACGGTAAATTTTCTCCCATGTTGAAGCGGAAACAAAAGAAGAAGAAGAAGACAAAACATGGATATGGCTGACGCGGTTTAATCTGCGCGCACTCTCAACAATTAACGGAATAGTTGACAGAAAGCTTTGAGAAATGACCCACTGGCACACAGCCTTTTACGTCTTTTACTACACGAAGAAGAGTTTGACGAGGACAGTGAAGAGGAAGACGCTGATTGGGAGGATAATGTGGATATTGAAACTGACATCGTCGCTAAAACTGAGCTATGAAAAATGGTCCAACAGCACAAACCCTTTCACTGCAATGAAGGCAGGAAGTAATCCACGTTTTTCTTGTTTCGAAAATGATACAGATACCAACACCACAGGTATTCCTTTCGGAGGCGACGACTTCTATAAAGGATAAAATTACCTTAATAAGCTTATGTATCCACATAAAAAAATAACAGGCCATTTCCGATCGAGTTACCTTTTGCCTCTGTGTCAAAACGAGTCTTCGTGCGAAACCATTCATATGAAATTGAGTTTCACCTGCACGTCCATTTTCATGCAAATCAAACTTCTTTTCATTTGAATGGTTTCGCGCAAGGACTCGTTTTGAAAATGAGGCAAAGGGAAACTCGGAAATGGCCTGTTATAAAAAGCTTTCATTTGAATGGTCAGCGTCCGGCATCGTTACCACGTGAAAGTCATGCTCAATAACGTTTTGAAATTCCACCCTGCCGTCTATCTATTTCACTCAACATTTAACTCACATTCTTTACAATTTCTGTTTCTTTCCAAGAGCCTAAGGTACCAAGCTGGGCCGGGATATTGCGAGATAAAGTGTCTGCTAACATTATTACTGCTCTGGAGAGTACAATTGGTCATGTATTACATGGAAGGGTGCTGGTCATTTTGTAGTTTAGGGATAGGGGAAGCATTTCCTTGGCAATATTTCGAACTTTGGGGCCAATTGTAAAATGTTGAGCTTTGGGCGTGTCTGATGTAAGCTAATAATGCTATGGTTGTAATTGTTAGTATTCAAATAAAGATTGTGCAATACTGAAAGAAAGTTTTACGTGCAAATCATTTTCCTTTGAACAGTTACCACTCGTTATGCGTTGCACGTTGAATGAACTTGACGAGTTTTCTCACTGTTAATTTAACGTATTGTTTAAAAATTAGTTAAAAAGCAGCGTTCTCTAATTAGACCTAAGCATGCTGTTGCAAACGGAGAATAGATTGGGCGAGTTTCAGATTTTTAAAATTGCCAGATTTTGTTTCTAAGAAAGGGGAACGGGCGTAAAAAGAGTGGTTGAAAATTATTATTCTACTGTGTTTTCTTATATAAGTACCTATTGTTGGTCTGCTTGATTCATTAAGGACCGGTCATTATTATGACGTGTGTGTGTGTGCGTAGAAGGAGGGGGGGGGCAGGGTGTCCGAGGATTTTGTTGGGGGGATCACTTGATTTTTAAGTAACCGGCTCTGAAACCGCTCCGGAGAAATTTTTTAAATAAAAAATGGGGGTCACCGGACTCGTTTTTGAGTTATAAGCACTTAAACGGAAAATTAAGGGTGTTTTTAACAGGTAAAACTGTTGCTATAGTAACCAGTGACGTCACGAAAATGACCACAACTTATTCAACACTGATTGGACATTTGGTCGATGTCATTATTGTTGCAGCAACTGATAAAGATTTGTAGTACTGACCCATCAAAGTTTAAGAGCTGGAAAGCGCTGGAAACCGTTGCGAGCCTCCTTAAATACACCTTATTCGATGGTTTAACATATAATACGCGCGGATGTTTTGCGAGTTGCGTAGTAATACGAGCAATGCGCAGAATGTTTGCTCGTATTATATGTTAAACCATCGAATAAGAGATTTATTATTCCACTAAAAATTAAAGTTTGGTTTAGCCATTATGTCGCACCGCTTTCAGTCCGTACTTTTGCCCTGTTCAACAGTGTAATAACGTGGCATATTTTGCGCGTTCGTTTGCCCTAACATGGTAAAATGGCGCAATAGTGGAATAAAAAGTATACTGATTTTTCCAAATTTTGGTATTTTAAAAATTTTGAAATTTTAGGTATAGTGGGTACATGTTTTCAGGTATATTGGTATATTGTACTTAGCCCCTAGCCAACCCTGCGTTTCCGTGGAGAAGTTAAAGCATGCAATTTAAAAGTGCATGAACTGTTGAAGAAAATTAATGCATTTACTGCCAGGGAAAAAATGACAGTTAAGAGAAAGAAACAAAGGATGTTTTCTGTACTGGAGACTTGAGGCAGGTTCGTAACAGCATTGCAAGTGCCGTGTACATTTTCTCTGAGTTTGATCCGTTTGCTTCCGTTTTTCCTTGTTTCTTCCGTACTGAAGTGAAAACCCCGTCGCACGGTCGAGCCGATATTTTTAACGAGTTTGCAAGTCCCGTTTCCGTGGAGAAGCTAATGAACATGTAAAAAGAACATGAACTGATTAGAAAATTAATGCATATTTTACTGCCTGGGAAAATGCGGCACAGCACACAACTTGATTCGCTTCGCGCTCGTCAGTTTAGACAAGGTCGTAATGTTGTCTTCGGTATGGACACTCGTAAGATTTGATAAAAAAAAAATTGCGAGCGGTGCCGTGTACATTTTTTACTCGCTCGCCAAAAGTGTTTACACAAAACGCACTAAAGTGAGCTTAAATTGGATCCGTAACGAGTTTGAAGGATAGTTTTTCTTTACTTGCTCTTGCTCAGGTTCAGCCACCGGGGAAAATAGATGATCCTCCCATGCATGACTAGATAAAGCAAAGATAATAATAGATAAAGCAAATGTTAAAGTGACTCAGTAGTTATTGTGGGCGCACTTGTCGATGACAAACTTTGGGTTGTGACTTTTTAGGCTTTGGCGCGACGCTGTGAAACTTTGGGAAAATGTACATGTAGTAGTATTATAGTTAAGTTTTGAAAACGTTGGCGTGTTCTATTGTTTGCGAGTGGCGGGTATACTACCATTTTCCGTAACAACAGGAAAATGGATTGGAAACACGCCTGAAGAAAGAGGGAATCATGCATTTGTAGCGCGCTAAGCCCATGGAAGGACGTGAGGCCGACCCAAGAACACCTGGTCTCCTGGCTTTCCAGAGAGACCCTGGCAAAATAGACATGTCTTGGTGTGACGCAAAACAGAGGCCAGAAAAAGACTTCGTTAGGAAACTACAGCAAACGCCTCAAATACAGCTATGCACCGGCTTGACACGCAGAGGATTCAGTCAAACAAGTTAAACACTTGATATTTCTGCCTCTGAATAAATTTATTTTCACTAACTCCTTTATCGTTAAACAAACTAGCCTGCGTTGCAGCCGAACTAAACCCTGGTATACCAGGGTTTAGTTCGGCTGCAACGCAGGCTATAAACAAACCAGCTGTTTACATAAATTACCTTGTAAGCAAGTCTCAGCCTTGCTCGATTTAGTTACTAGTAAAACTAAAACCAATAGAAACATTTTCAAATATTTTGCCATGACACAATATAAAACATAAATTTCAATTCATAAAATATATTCAATCGGCACATTTACAATCTATTGGCAAAGTAGGACATTTTTTCCGAACTTAGAATTTCTGTAGCCATATACCGTTGGCAAATATTTTGCTGTGATACAATATAAAACATAGACTTCATTTCATAAAATATATTCAATCGGCACATTTACAATCTATTGGCAACGAAGGACATTTGTTAACGAATTTAGAGTTTCTGTAGCCATATGCTGTTTGGCACTTAGGTACTCTGTGTTTAGGTATCACGTGATTACAAGCTGGATGTTTCCTTTCACATTGTACCTTCTGAACCCAACTTCCTCTACAGAAATCGTACTCTTTCACGACTCTTGAAAAACACGGATGAGTACTCCTGACTGTGCGGTTGTGCGTAGTGAGGATTTCCAGAAACCCGTCTGCATCACTCGTGATATCGCTCTCCTGGTTAATTTTCTTCTCTGGTTCAAAGGCATCGTCTTGTGGCTGTGAGTCTTCGCCTTGTGAGTGCTGATTGAAGACCTGACGTCGTTGAAATGGCATCTCCAGGGTAAGGGGTTTTGTACAAACAAGATTGAGGAAGCTCAAGGCAAACGCCATAATAAAGAGCATCTACGGAACAACAACAAGAGAAAACCATGAATGAACCAGTGAATTGAGTGCAACGAGCTACAAATACGTATAAACAGTGAAAGAGGGTTTTCATCTTTATTCTGAATCATTCTTACATGACCAGGTCTGTAAACTCTCGTAAAATACCTATCCACGGCAAATTCCTGATTTAAAGTTTTTCATCAAAGAAACAGGATTAAGCTAATCTTTGCTCGAATATAGTTCAACCTTTCAATGCAACAAACAAGAAACACGTATTAACACAAAAAGATGTTCATTTTAAATCTTTAAGTTCTTGCACGTTTAAATTTGTAAACTCATCCATATCCATCCTCGACAATTTCCTGATTTAAACTATTTGCTGCAGTTTTTCACTATTGATATATCTTCATTGAAAAAAAAAACGGAAATGCAAAACAAAACAAACAAATCTTGATTGGCTGAAACATCTCCTCAAACATAGAGTTTAAGGAATTTACACAAATTTCTCTCTCTTATTTAGTATGGCAATAATAATAATAATAATAGTAATAATAATAATAATAATAATAATAATAATAATAATAATAATAATAATATTATTATTAGACAGTCCAAGATAGATGCTTAAAACAAATTCTAGTACTTTTTGCATACTCCCTCTGCAGTATAATTTCAAATTGTTTGGCTGGTTTAAATGAAGTTTTTACTTACTTTTACTGTAACATTCATCTTGCAAACCACGTCAGTTGATCAGACTCTTGTCTTTGAAGTTCCTTTATTGTTGTAACACCTATACAATGTTCTAGTCAATAACCACAAAGGACAGAAATGCTGCTTATATCCATTAAGAACTCCAAAGATTTCCCCCCATTTTATTGCTCTTTTTATTCCAGAATAGATTTGCGTTGTATAGATTCCCGATTCGTATCAGTGTCATTGCATGCAAGCGAAGAAACTGAATCAAGATGTTAAACGTTATCGGATGCACGTGAAGCTCGGCCGTTTGGTGCATTATGTCTCGCTATATTGTCTAAATTGGCTAATGATGTCAAGTAGGAAGTTTCTTCTTATCTATATGAGATAGCAAATCTAACATTTCTTACAGTAGTTGGTGTTCTATGGTTCGAAACTCAGTTTTTTGACGTAAAAAATTTTTGAGATTGCAAATTCACTGCCTTTCTGTATGTCGTTGGTATCAATATTTTAGCCGTGATGTAAAATATATCTTTCAGGAGATTGTTACAAGTAAACAACAGTTTAATACAACTGGGGATTTAAAACTTTCTCACTGATATAAATTTAACACTCTTTTTTAGTACAAAGGGGAAATCTGACTTACAGGTGAATATCGTGCAAGATCTACAAACGAAAATTCAATATTATATTACTACATATTGCTGCAAATCGCCTGTTTGCACATTTTTAACGTACTACTGAATTCTTATCTAAGACAACTGCCGGCTTTGGTGTCAGTTTTGAAAGGAAAATAGGATTGTAATCTTCTGAAAGATTGTATCATGTCAAATTGATAAGTGAAAATATTTGCTTTATTTTAGGAAAGTTAGTTATATTTTCGGTGCACTGTACTTTGTCTACAGGTGCATTTACGTCAAAATCATTTCCGGTTGCATTTTACTTCAGACTTTCAATGTTAAGTGATTTACAGACCAAGTGAACATTCTCGAGATACTCTTCAAAAAACTCACATGCATCAAATCATGATAAAAAATTAGACGTTTGACCAGTTTATTTTTAAGTCATATAGCTTGCAACCATTGTTAAAATAATAAAAGGTCTCCGTCTTAAGAAAGTTTTACAATTCAGTATATTTTTTCTTGATGTTTTTACAAAATCGATACATTGTTAGCTAGCAAGCAACAACAAAAAATGGCCCAAAAGACATAATTAACTAAACCTGATAAATGGATGCTGTCTTGTTTTTAGAACTGACTTCAATAAAAGAAAACGGGAAGATTCAAAAGAGAATGACCAGTTTATGACTGCTGACAGCAGTTCACTCATTCCATTGCGAAAAAAAATGCGCCAGTACTTGTTTTCGTAACATATTATGTACAACCAATTTTTCTGACAACTTAAAATTCAGAAAGATCCATTTTAACACATTTTCAGTCTTTCAATATTGCTATGCAATCAGTGACTCAGAACCGCTACTGAAAAAAAGTACGTTGTTTATATTTACAAGTCTTCATCTTCAAGAATAGAGGTTCTGTAGCGATCTGGTTCGTAAACTCCAAGACAAATGCTATACATAAGAGCATCTGTGGAACAAAACAGTTAATTAAGGAAAAACTAAAGCGATGAGGTTAAAGAACCGCAAAATGCGTAAACAGCCGGGAATCAGCTTTATCACAGCACAGTTTCATTCAAACAGCCGGTGCTTCAAATTTGATGGCAAATTTGTAAGCACTTGTTAAATCATTATTCATCGACATATTTTCCGCTTGTTTTCGTCTTACATAGACTTCTTTGCATGGTTGCAATAATTTTCCGGTTTGAAGGCACCTGAGAAATTCAGACGGTTTCCGCTGAACATTCGAACTATAAAGGCAAAAATAAAGATTCCAAAAAAGAACTCGTAGCATGGTAACCTTTTGAATACAGTTAAGAACTTAGCAAAACTTTAGCTCTCAAGCTGACCCCGCGAGCGAAAAATGAATTTGAAGTTATCCATATTTAAGTTAAAACGGGCGTTGCACGTCAGTTCAAAACAAAATAACACGCGTTTTAAGCATTTTACGAGGTTTGACATGAATTTTCTCGAGAATGCTTTAGAGTTTAATCGCGGGGTCACTTAGAGAAGAAGAATGCAGTGAGATGTTTCAAATACTATACAAAATATTGCCTTGCTATAAGTAGATTTTGGTAATTAATTTTTGCACTTATATTGCTCGAACTTTTAGCGAAATCCGTCATAATTACTTCCCGGTTTCTTCACTGATACTGTAACAATAATATTTCCGTCCTTTAACGAAACAGCAACAACGACCTAGCAAGAAATAGTGTGCCACATGAGTAAAAGTATCATGTATAATACCTACTTTTGTTATTTTGTTCATGGTGGTAGATAAAGGTCACTCTTATCGCAAGGCCTGAAGTTTAAACTGCACCGTTGCTTGGTCGCGTCCAAGACGATAGGCAATCTCGGCCTTTTCCCGCTCGTTCGTCTAGAGAGACAACTTTCTTCTTGCCGCGAAGTTATGTCAACTTTTTAAATTGTCGGGAAGATTGGTTAATAAGAAGGGGAATTTGTGATTTCACTGCGAAACATTGTTAAATAGTTGCTGACTAGTGAAAATTGTCTCAGCGCGTCAATGTTTTGGTTGTAAGGCTTCATCTGAAAGGATCATATTTTGTATATGCCTCGTCTGTAACACTTGTAATAATCTTTCCAAAAATGTAATTTAATTCACGCGCAAAACAATACTTGCTATGTAACCTTTAATTCGTCCTTGAAGCAATGCAGATGTTCTGTAATTCCAATTCAATTTGAGACATGTGAGTATATGTTTTCTGCTTTTTGGCCGGGTGCATTTGGACTAAAAAACACAACAGTCCTTTGTGATGTAATTTGATAGGGCTTTGCGTTAACACGACGTTATTTTTTGTAATGCTCACTTCCGCGTTTAACTGTTTTCTTCTTCCTTGAATTCGCCTACTTGCGGTTCTCGATGCAAGTAATACAACACAGCATTTTTTTTAAAATAAAGGTATCTTATAATTATATAATTATATTATACTTTATTATATTTACTGTTAACATCAAGTTATTATACTGGTCCTGAAGAAGGCTAATTGTAGCTCTACTGTTTGAAAAATTGGCCAATAAATTTTGCGCCCCATATTTTCGTGCAACGAGAATCTTCGCTCGCACGCGACACATAGCAATTCGCTCGCACGGGAACGATTGCTACGCAGGCTAGTAAACTACCTTTTTTCTTTTTTCTTCTTTTTGTCAATTATCAATCACCAGGTTTATTACATCATTTTCTTACAATGCAGATAAAATCATTGGAAGTATTCTTGCCGGAGACCAGAAGTAGAGAGGTTAGGATAATATTACCGTTAAATGTCTATTAAGCCCAACCCCCTCCCCTCCCCACTTCGCCCATGTAAAATTACCACTAGCTTCCATTTGAATGGCCACCACCTGGGTTTTATCCCCAAACACAGGCCAGAAGCACCTTGCGAAGCACAAAAGTGCTGCTCATTAGCTTTCATTTGAATGTTCACACAATAACGGGACCGCATAAAAGAACTGGCCCCAGTTGTTCAAAGGGTGGATAACGCTATCCACCGGATAAATTGCTATCCACCGGATAAGTGTTGGCAAAACAAACTACACTATCCACTGGATAGTGATTTATCCGGTGGATAGCGTTATCCACCCTTTGAACAACTGGGGCCTGCCCCATAGCTTTTGAATGACGTCACACTGTAAAGTGTTGCATCTTCACCGACTCAAAATTAAGTTAGAATCATTACCACATGCAATTGAGTCAGTCATATTCAATAACTTTTTGAAATCACACTTGTGCTCTTTCTACTTTACTTTAACATTTAACTCACCTCTTTTGCAATTTCTGTTTTTTTTTTCAAAGAACTTAGGGTTCCTCACGCGGAGTGGACACTTTGACGCAGACCAAGCTTAAGGATATGTCGGCATTATGTATCTTCAGGTGCTGGGAGGGAAGCACTTCAATGGCGATATTTTGAATTTTGGGGTCAATTGTAATATGTTGGGCTTTGCACACAACTGATGTAAGCTAATAATACCCCCATCACTTCCGATGGTATTTGTAGCATTACAATAAAGACTGTGCAATTCTGAAAAAAGGTTGTACGTGCAAATTATTTTTCTTTGAACATTTATGACTTGTCGACTTATGGTATGCGCTTGAGGTAACTTACGGCTCTGAAACCATACACTGTTCTAAATTGTCTTGTTTATGTACTTACAGGATCGATTTTGCTCTCTCCTCTCTTTAACATTGCACAATTTAAGTGATCTGATACTGATTTTGTCGTAGGTTTGGTGATTTGCATCTTTTTAATGCACTTCTCCTGTCTAAAAATAGTGTTAAGACACCGATAAAGGTCTTAAAAGCTACTCGACGTAGTTACACTAACTAATTCGGTGCTCTAGACTGGGTACATGTTTACAAAATAGTGCATTTAAGTCATCTCACTTGGTTGTCTGAACTTTCTCGGCGATTCTCTTGTACACGCCGTTAACAAAGCTGGACCGTGTGTTCAGTGACGTAGCTCCTAAATCATTGCCTTGCAGATTTCTTATTTTGTTTTATCAGGAGGCTCCTCAAAAAAATCTGTCGTTCTTTTAAGATATCAAAAGTGAATATTTGCTTTCTTGGAGTATTCAGTTAAAAGAGAGAAAATAAATTATAATAGTCTCAGATTTTAGTTTAATTTTGATTTGAAGACTCGTTTAATGATGATAACACCGGGATGAGTCAGTGAAAACACAAAAATAACTTTTAACAGTTGTAAGAACCCAGGTTGACTCCGGACATTGCAATAACGACTGGACATGCGACCGGCGCCACGCGCGGGAAAACGTGCGACTCGACGAACGCTGAGCGCGGGAAAACATGTGACTCGACCGCCTCCAAGCGCGGGAAAACGGGCGTAAGTTAAAGATTATTGACTTTATTTGCTGCTGATTAGTGGAAAAACATTTATGTTTACTCTAATTGCCAGTAAAGCGCTGAAGAGTAATTCAAGCTAGAGAGAAGGGCAGAGAAAGGGTAAGGGGCCTCTCGTGGGAGTAGACGATCTTGAGCAGCACTTCAACCAGGTAACACTATCTCCTTGGCATCTTTCTCTGCGACAGGTAAGTTGAAAGCGTTTTCAACAGGCGCAGGTGTAGCTTCTTGTTTAGTAATCAAATTAGAATAATGTCTTTTGTAATCCATTGCAGGGAGTACCGCCTGCACCCCCCCCCCCCCCCCCCCCCGCCCCGCCTCACCGGGAGAAGAAAGCCTTCTAGATGTTGAGATCGTTGCTAATTTGCAAAGTAAAGTATTAAGATGTTTGGGTGACGGTCGTTAACGGTTAGTGTTGAATAAACCCGACAGGTTTCCTTACTGATAATTAAATGCATTGTTTCAAAATAAGCTTAATCATTCGCGTTCTTGAATTAGACTAAACACATGCTACTGTAGACGGAAGGTGGGTTGGGCGAGTTTCAGATTTTGTGTGTAAGAACAAAAAACGGGGTGAAATTGTACATTAAAAAAAAAACAAAAAAAACGGTCGAGTTGAAAATTATTCTCCCTAATTTAATATATTATATATGAGTACTATTTTTATCTATGTGATTCATAGTATCGTCCGCGTGTTTTCTGAGCCAGAATTATTGCCGTGGAGAAGTGATATGATTATCGTAGTGTTTTGTGTTCTATTCTCCATTCGGACAACACTAAGTGCTGAACGAATTTTATACTTGCGAAACAAGACTTGGTAAAAACCTGCTATATCTGTGGTAAGTTAAAATTAATCCTTATCTTCGTAATCAAAATGAAGTTCTTTCTTAAACAAGCCTTGGTCTGCGTTACAAGTAAATGTATCCCCGTTGTTTGTTTCATTGTTTAAGCTAAGATACTGTTCGCGGCTAAGAGGAAAGTTACGCGTACTGTAAATACGGTATACCTTCAAGAGTAGAACGAAGGGCAGTGTTTGCCTAAAGAATTCGATGAAGTTCATGTTTAGTATTTGATGGAATATTTTTCATATTTTTAAAGGCAAAGAATTTCGGAATATTGAAATACGCGCGAGCTATTGGGTGAAATGCGTTTTTGATTAACCGTCACAGTAAACACATTTTGCAAGTTTAAAAAGGAATTAAGGAAATAAAATGAGAAATAAGGAAGAAAAAGACATCCTTTACCAATACTGTTTTGAGCTGTATGGATCAATTCAGTCACGCGCGTAGAAATGATCGACAGAATCGAATGATCTTTGCTGAAATGGTTCGATCGTGACATATATCTCAACATTTTTCATTTATCATGTGTTTTCGTCGTTGTTTTTTTTCTAACCCGCCTGTAGCTCATTCACAGATTTTTTTCATTCTATCTGGTGGATGTACCAGAACGTCAGAAACCAAAGTGAACTGCAAATGTTTTTCAGGAAGAAATAATTCAAAACTGACATATCGAAAATTTCCATATTTAATTTGTCACCAGTTGATATAAGTTGAAAAACGAGAAATTAGAAAGACAAAAATGCGAAAGCAATATTTTAAACGTGTTTGTTGATTTAGCTGAATTAAATATAAGATGAAGCTTAACCAGGCAGAGATGGAAAAACTTAAATAGTGTTTTTCCAGTTGCGCAAGGAAAAGCAATTCTGTGAAAATAAAATGGTTTTAGAATCAATTATAAAAATATATATATTTCCATGCTCTCGGGCAGGGAAAGTTTATGGTGAATCAGTATTAATGATATTTCTTACTACCTCGATCGCGCGCCGCGTGAATGCGTTTTTCTTGAACATGTCCCGTTTCCGTGGAGAAGCTAAAGCAAGTGAAAAGAACATGAACGGATTAGCAAATTAATGCATTTACTGAGTGGGAAAATACAACAAAGCACAACTTGTTTCGCTTCGCGCTTGTCAATTTAGAGAAGAAAGAAAGATTGTCTTTGGTACTGGAAACTTGTGGTAGGTTTGTTTGTGAAATCTTTGCGAGTGTCATTACATTTTATCTCCGTTCGCCAGAAGTGTTCTCACAAACGCACTAAATTCGATATTCGTAACGCGAGTTTGTAGGATAGGCTTTGCTCAATATCCGTTAAAAACTCAAATTGAAAATTACTCTCGCAACTTTTAATTTCAACCACCGGGGTAAATAAGGAAATCTTCAATCGATGAAATAACAGAATTTAAAATTCTACCAAAGATCGTCTAATTGTAGCTAAAACCCTTACGATGTTGTTTGTGTTTAGGTACAAAGACTCGGCGTTTATTTTTGTCACAATTTTAATACAGGAGACTGCAAAAAACATCAGCCGTTATTTTTTCGCCTGTTTATTAGGAAAACTTGAAAAGGACAGGAAGACATGAACAAAACATGTATATGGTTGGTGTGCTTAATTATTCTGCGCGCGTTGCTGTCTCAACGAGGATAAATATAGATTCAAAATAGACATAAATATTGATTTTAGCTGTAGTAGGTATAAAAACTAGGAAAACCACAAGTGGAAATTGTTTTAATAGTGTTGTTTCCCGGTATGTGTTAAATATCTAGATCAAAATGAAGGATTTTGTGAAGGTCTTCTTGCTTCTGTTTGCTCTGTCGGTCGCAACAGCGAGCCCTTTGTGGAACGAACGTGACGACTGGGACGAGGGAGATTGGGACGAGGAAAGTGACGAGGGAGATTGGGATGAGGAAGAGTGGGACGAGGAAGATGACGAGGGAGATTGGGACGAGGAAGATTGGGACGAGGAAGATGACGATGGAGATTGGGATGAGGAAGATGACGAAGGAGATTGGGACGAGGAAGAATGGGATGAGGAAGATGACGAATCCTTGGGCGACGAGGACGAGGAAAACGGCGACGGTTTAAAGGATGAGACCCTGGGACTCAAAGACGAAATTAGGGAAACTTTGGAAGAAGACGAAGGCGCAGCGGGAGACAGTGATAATGGCGATGAAGGTAGCTAGTTACTCACCTTGTTTTTCAAACAATAACCTATCACCTGATTTATTACATTTCTAATAAACAGATAAAGCTATCGCAGACATTCCTGTCGGAGGCGACGACTTCGAGAACGCACTTGAGCGTCTCAAGAGAGGTGAGAATAAAATTAAAAACCGTAAAATCTCCATTAGGTTTTATCTACATACTCAAACGTTAGCAGCACCTGCTCAATAGCTTTCATTTGAATGGTCACACACTAGGGTTCATCTGCGGATTTTAGAACGACACTTCCCCATAGCTTTTGAATGGTCACACAGAATACCCACAATAGGGTTTCAGATACAGACTTAAAGTTCGAATCTTTACCACATGAAACAGATGAAAATCCTGTTGAATAACTATGGAAGGCACATGCTATAATCTGGCAACTTTATTTTTACAAATAACTCACCTTCTTTGCATTTTTTTGTTTCTTTTCAAAGAACTTGCTGTGATGGAGGCCAAGCTTGAGAATATTTCAACATAAAATGCCAACATTAGACTCGGGAGAACTCCAATTTGTCGTTATTACATGGACGGGTGCTGGTTATTCTGTAGACAGTTTAGAAAGGGGAAACACATCGTTGGCGATATTTCTGCGCTAAGCGAATTTTTGGGCAAATTATAATTATCAAATTTTGAGCTTCACACTTAACTGGTGGAGACCACTGTACATTTTAACATTGAAATAAAGATTGTGCAAATCTGAAAAAAAAGTTAACGTGCAAATGGCGGATTTTCTGTGATCATTATGACTCGTTGAGTATCCAAAGTAAGTATTTAGTTGTTCTCGGCTCTGAAACAATTTACTATTGTTTTTGTCTTGCTTATCTTTTCTTTTCTTGCTCGCTTATTGTCAGTAAATACCAGTATTTAATTACCTCTTCGTTCTGACGCACAGCACAAGCACATCGACGGTTCACTTGCGCAATAGATTTTGTTGCAGTTGCATCCTATGCAAGACGATATTCAGACACTAATTACAAAGATGATCGTGCAAAGTACCTTTATCAGCTGGAAAGACTAACTAATCTCCTAAACTTCAAAACAGTTTTTTTCTGTTTCATTTTCTTTGTCACTCGAATTGTAGTTTTCCTCTTGTCTCACATCCTTTTCGAGAGAAGCATGTTGCTCAGAGAATTCGCATTAAAACACGGGCCGTTTTGTGTCTGCTAATCGGGGTACTAATTTGCAAAATCTCATATTATACATTTTCCAGTAATCTCGTTCGCCATGTTCTTCACCTATGATGATACGGCTGAAAGATGTTTTGGCAGCCATTCCTGTGTTCCATGAACATATTGATTAGCAAGATGCAAAGATTGTAATAACTCACGGTTTTCGCTTGTCATATGCTCATTTGCAAAACTTGCAGCCGCTTCAATGACTTGTTTTCCGGCTGCACCAACCACGGGAAAAGCGCCCTGGGGCGAAGTTGCGGCTGTACCACTCGCTTGTTTTCTGTCCAGTGGAGTAGGAAGAGAGGGGTGGGGGTAGGGGGGAAGGGTGAACTATACGAAAGAACAAAATAATCAAAATGGCGGACGAGGATATAACGAACTGAAAACAGCAAAATGATACCTTTCAGGGGCACCCAACGACCGAATCTTTCCAAAGACGTCAGAAGTGTCGTAAATGGATTTCTCTATGTTCTAGAAGGCTTTTTAGTTAATTTGGAGATGCCTTAAAAAATATTTATCTGTTCGGATATTTAAGGGGAACTTTCGTCGTTTCGAAAATTCTAGGGTCCTTTTTTGAGTCATCCGAAAGTTTTAGCTATCCTGATGGATCTTGTCGAAAGTTCGAGGACACTGAGAGACCATATTTTCACTAGAAAATTTTAGGGGAAGTTTTTCGTTATACGTGTGCCTATCGAAATTTCGCGAAAATACTAGGCAATATAAATGTTTATCCGAATATTATAGGCGTTAAACCTATTCATCCGAAAACGTTAGGGGGTGTAAATTATACGACAGGATCGAGTACGCGGTCGTGGCCCTAAATTTGACCGCTAATTAGACCACAAAAAACAAAAATAACTTCTCCAATAATCTGATAAGTAGGCTAATGCCGAGCTCAATCACCTCAATTGCCTTTATCTTTCATTAGGTTCACGTACATTCCTGATTACCTCTAATGCTCACCGAAACTTTTAGCAGCTTTTGGAATAATTAAGCCAAACGAAACTTTGAGAGAACAAACAAAACCGTCCGAAAATTATGGGACATGATAAAAGTGAGCACATCAATTCCGAAAATTCTAGGGAAACTTTATGGTTTTCCGAAAAAATTTGAGAAGTCTAGAGCGTCGCTGGGAAAAAATTTCGAAATTCTTAGGCGACCTTCCATCCGAACAGATATTTTACCGAAATATTCCGTTTGGTGCCCCTGACCTTTTCCCGTATTAACAGTCGTTTAATTCAAGTGCACGGGCGCAACAAGACATTGGTGCCACTCCCTTATAACCATACTTTCATGCTTGATCCGAAGAAATAATCAACATTACTGAGAACCTTTTTATACAAAGAATGAACAGTCTGAACTATTGGCGAAACCGACCCTTTTGTAGGGAAAAAAAGTGTCCTACCTCGTTCCCAGGGTCTCCCTAGCTAGCAGGTAAGAAAGACCCTGGAGACGAGGTTGAGGGGTGTCTCGATTGAGATTAGCTGAAAACGAAACTTAAAAGTCGTTCCAGAGGCATTTAACTGGCCGCTGTTGAGGTTCTGCATTGTCGAGCTGTTCTGTTACAGTGTTCGAGGTCAAACAACTTTTTCAACTGTGTTCTAAAATCCCAGTATCCTAACTCACAATCTGCGTACTGAACTCGTCTTCTGCAGCATTTACACGAAAGTTTGAATCGCTCATTCACCCCGCACCGGTGAACTTCGTAATTATCGCACTCGGTTGTCTGCACTTTCTCGGCGACTCTCTTGTACACGCCGTTTACGAGACTGGAACATGTGTTGACGTACTCAGAAAGAGTCTTCTCTAGCTCCTGTATTCTTGCCTTACAGATTTCTAATTTTGTTTTATCGGGAAGCTCATTATAACATTCGTCGTTCTCCAGAGAGCTCAAAGGCAGATATTTGCTCTCTTGGAGTGTTTCTTTTAGCAGCGCGTCGAGACCAAACTTCTCCGCAATCATGTAAAACTTTACACAGTTTGTATCATACAGGTTGCAAGAGAGATATTGGCAGCAAAGTTCTTTTACTCGTTCCATTTGATACTCTTCGGCAAGTTCCAGGAGAAAATGACAGTTTTCAGCTAAAAGAAAAAAGATGAAAAAACCATTTGCCAGTCGCCTTATAACCTCTTTTTCTGAAACGAGTCTTGGCTCAGAACCGAACTGATATAGGAATGCATTTTTAAGACTATGCATGAAAGTGCAAGTAAACCTCATTATTTCCGTATGACAGGCTGTGTATTAGCCTAAGAACAACCGGTCTATTTGAAATCTTTTCCAAACATATTTTAAGTTTCTTGGTACTTTTTAGATTTAATTCGTCGAAATATTGGGTCACAGTTGATTATAGTGACGATGTTTAAAGGGAACCTCCACCTTTGCGACAAGTTGACGTTAAATTGTTTGAAATAATGCCTAATTTTCAAATTTTACAACTGCCAAGGGAGAAATAACATTAAATAGTAACAATCAGAAATGGAAAAGTTTATGGCTTTTAAATTTCCGCGCACAGCCATTTTGGATTTTATGAAGTGTAATGGTTGCCCAATTGTTCCACATAAAAGATCCTCTGCTTCCAAACAATAGCGCCATAATAGTGCCATAAACTTTTCTAGTTACTGTTACTATTAAATGCTATTTCTCCCTGACCTGTAAGATTTGGAATTTTGGCATTATTTCCAGTTATTTCAAACAGTTCAGCGTCAACTTGTTGTTAGAGTGGAGGTTCGCTTTAATGGTACGTAGGGGTACGGCTAGGAAACTAAAATGCGGCCAGTGAGAACGCGTGTTATCACAACTAACCAATCACAAGAAAAACTGACATTGCAGCAAACCAATCAGCTCGAAGCAAAAAACCGGCTGAGCTACCTGTTACTTGCTGAGCCTTCCCATGTGCGTACATGATCTTGAGCAGCACTTCAACCTCCGCCGCCTTCTTGCCGGGTAACGCTATCTCCTTGGCATCTTTCTCCGCGAATTCGGACGTAAACATTTTCTCAAATACTGGGGACCACATCGACAAGGTGCTCCTGTGCACGTGGAATTTGGTCCCCTCTGCGGACAGCACCACATCGCTGAAGTGCCAGGGCTGTGAGAAGTCTGGGTTATACATCGGCTGGCTTGTCAGAGCTGTCAATAAGAAGATAATTTAAATAAGTAGCCTCTTGCGTAGACGTCTTAGATGGTCTTAGGGCTCTTCACGCTAAAAATCCTTGCAATCTTCCATGTGACAGTAGCCTCGATCTCATGTGCATGTGACAAATTGTTCAACTCTTGTTTACCGTAAAATTCCGATTATAAGCCCTGGGCTTATACAACTTCGTAAAGGGTTTTGGGTGGGCTTATAAACGGAGGGGCTTATATCGTGGGGGGGGGGGGGGGGGGGGAGGGGGGGAGGGGGGGCTTATAAGCAAAATTAAAAAAAAACGTTTTTAAACGAGCCACAGCAGTGTTGATCAAAATGCGTTTTTAAGTTAAAGAGCCATTCTTTAACTTTTGGACCTGTTCAGTACTGTCATCCACCAGAGGGGGGGGGGGGGGGGGGGGCTTATTACCGGGATATTACAGTATTCCGTCCAAGTAGCCATAGTCCACAAACCCCACCCCCTCCCCCTGCCCATCTTGTCTCTGTGCAAATCGATACTGAGTCGAAGGAATAGAGAATTAATTTTTACAGTCGTTGAGTTTAGGGACCGATCGTTAATTACGTCCCAGGGGGGGGGGGGGGGGGGGGGGGGGCGGTGGTTTTCAAAAAAGTGTAGTGTTTCAAAACTGAACCCCCCCAAAAAATTTGGAGGTAAAAATTATACCCCCCTTCCCAATACTTGTTTGAAAAACGTACCCCCCCTCCCTCCCTCTGAGAAAAATTTACCCCCCAAAAAGGGGCTTGTTTTAAAATTGTACCCCCCCTCCAAAACCACCGCCCCCCCTTGGGACGTAATAAACGATCGGTCCCTTAATATCCTCAACAACATGTAACAAATCACGCATGCGGTGGGTATTTTTAAATCGAAATAACCGATACAAATAACTAAACTGAGCAAGTAACAAGGAAACACATGATTTGGTAAGCACAAAGTTTCTCAGTACGACAGGAAATTTGTGCTGGACCGTTATAATAACGCAGTTTAGTTAATAGAAACTTCCTGATCCGAGTCTGTTGCTCTTTTTCTGTTAAATACGCGCTTTGAAACAGGGACGATGAAGAAAAATCGCGAAGTTCAAAGCCTTACAACAGGCAACAGATTCAAGCGATGCGATATAAACAAGCACACGAATTGTTTTATACCTACCGGAATTTTGCTGTGTGCCGAACAACTTTCATCGGCTGCACGAAAGCAATGAGATCTCTGTGGATTCAACTAAAGTGGTGTGCGATATGGCTTCCAAAAATATTGCCGAGAAAGCGCATGTGAAGCGACGAATGACTATCTAGACACAAATTCAGTAAACAGACACAGAAAAAATATTTATGCTAAGCAGGACGACACAGACTGCCGTCACGCTCTCGTGCCTCTTCAGAATGAACAAATCTGTCAATCAAATAACCCACTATTGCCAATATAATTAATTTAAGTTGAGTTATGCAAATACAGAGAGGTGGGGTGGGTGGGGGGTAAAAAGGCCAAGGTGAGTTTTTTGGCCACTTCTGGTCCTCTCTCTGTCACGCAACTGGACTTAAAGGTTAGTTAGGACCAGTTAGCAGCATTTTCAATATTACTTATACAGCTTTGTTTAGTAGTCAAAAATTTATAGAATAAATATTAATGTATTTTGGGGTGGAGTAAAAGGGAGGTTGTGGGATATTCCTTCAATCACATCAACACTCTGACTTCTTTTTTCATAAGTACAAATATTTATAAGTCAGACTTTCTAAACTTTTATTAGCCATTATGCTCAGATTTGTTAAGATTTACAGTCACCGTGTTAAAAAACACTTAAAAAAATAATACCAAAAGCACTGTGATTTGTCCTCTATTTCCTATACTAAAAATATGTTTGATATCTGTAGCCTGGCATGAAAAATAATAACAAAACTGCTAGCTATAGGCTACCAACAGTCTATGTATGAGCTACCAATGAAATGGTATAGTGTGCTATGAAATTAATGGGTATAAATAAATATAATTTAAAAATTCTTATTTTTAAGTTTTATTGCAGCTATGTATATATTTTTAATTGTTATATATAATTGTTTTGTTTTAATATTATATTTCTTGTTTAATGCTGCAATGTATCCTTAAGCATTCTCGTTCCCCAGAGACCATGATCCTTCTGGTCTGCGCCAGAAATTGAGACCTCTGGCCGCCTACAAAACCGGAAGTCTGTGATTAACGGACTCACTATTGTCAAATCTAACAAATTTGATTGGCTGAAAACTACAGAGTGAGTACTCCACGCATGCTCAGAATGATCCTTAACAGGCTAGAAAATGTGACAAAATAGGCTCCATTGTACATGTATGCAATTATTTGTTCAAATTATTTACAATTTTTTTTGTTCAATAAAATATTTAAAATCTTCTATTGTAATGGCTCCATTTTCTGGCATTTTTTCTAACCAGCAAGTACATCTTTCAAATTCCGTTACAGATAAACATACTCATGGTAATACTTACCGGTAATTAGCCTAGGGGGTTAGGTTAAAGTAACATATTTTAGATACATTGTCAGAACATTGATTTAACAAACCCCTTTATGACAAAGTCCTTGGTATAACAAATGATGTTCTTCACCTCAGTAATTAGTAAAATATATGAAAAATAGTAAAACATATGGAATATTTTATATAGGAACCCCTCTATAACAAAACCCTGTTATTAATAGTGAACATATTTTGCCAGTACATAGCTAATCAAGCTGATGTTTTAAATTCAGTTTGATATTTTCAGGAGAACAAGTTGAGGGACATTTGCATTTGTTTAGGGTGTTAATTTGCACCTCTGCTTGCAACTCCCATATCCCCTCCACTACCCCTCAAGCCCCACCCAACAGGATAGGAAAGTGCTGTCACTGTACAATTATTGAGCTGATTCCATTGTGGGTGGGTCAACATCACTTCCATAGTCAAAATAGTTTTCTCTAACAGTTGATTTTGCATCACGTTTATCATCTACGCCGGTCTCTTTGTTCGTTTCTTCTTGTTCTGGGTCACTGTCACACAGACCAAGTACATCTAGGTCTGATGCAATCTTTTTAGCTTGTTCTTTAGTAAGATATGCACTGCCTGGTCTTGCCGAGGAAGGTCGAGCTGTTGCTGGCCTGGCAGAGGGTGGCCTCGCAGATGTAGGCCTCGACAACTTGGGTTCATTAGCAGAAGAATCACCTGCTGTTGTTGAATCTACAGTTTGTAACTGGCTGGGCTTGTCAACATTTGTACCCAAACCTTTGCCAGATTCTTTAAGCTTCTTTATCTCTGAATCAAGAATATCTTTAACCTTTTCAATTGATGGCTTTAGTTCATTATATTTTTCATCAATTTCTTCACAAATGTGAACTTTGGGCTGTTCAGAAGATTTTCCATCCTTTGCATCACCATTGTTCTTTGCGTAACAAGATGCACTGGTGTTTCCATCAGTACCGTGACTTTCTGGACAGTCGCAGCCTTGTGGTTCAGGCCTGGGCTTTTTGCTTAACACCCATCGGTACGGATTGTTTTTCTTTACTTTAGAGCTATCTGGCTGAACAGGGGGTGGTGCACGTGAAAAATTCTTCAAGCCTGTATCAACTTGTTTTCTTGGTGACAATATTTTCTCTACTCTCTTCTTCCCAAGCTCTTTAATGACAGCTTCTAGATGTGTGTCTATCAAGTCTCGTTTCTTCTGTATCATTTTCTCTTTGTCTCCATCACGTTTAACTCTCAACCATTCATCATAACTCAATGACAGCATCTTTTTGGTTGCATTGTTGTTTCCACTTGTTGTTCCTTGTGTAGAAGGACCTTTTAATGACCTTTCTTTCGATGTCTTTGGTCTCTTAATGGCAGTTTTAGGTCGAGAGGATGATGCATTTTCTGTGCGATCAACAGCAGTCTTTGGTCAACGTTTGACATGATTTGCTGAGTTTGCTGAGGTGTTTAAATCACCTTTGATATTAAAATCTGTTTTCTCCTCACTGACAACTTTATCTGCAGAATTATTAGAAGCAGTCACAGATGGGTTGTTCATTGAGATTGCTCTGCTCACAGAATTGCTCTGATTCTCACCTCCATTTTCTGTCATGTGACCAGCTGAAGACTTTGTACACTTAAAACTGCTCACAACCGTGTACTCAGGGGGTGGCTGTGGGGAAGGTCCACCTGCGTGCAAGGTGGAATCTTCTTGGTGAGGTGCAACCCTGGTGCGGCTTTTTCTCCATGCCATTCTGGCCTCTTTGTGTTTTTTCTTAAGCCAATCCCCTACCTTTTCATTGGATTCAACAGCCCTTTCTGCCTGAATTCGAGCTTCTTCCTCCAGAGCAGCCCTCTTAGCTCGTTTCTCCTTCCGTTCTAGCTTTCTTTGCTTGCGGGCCACAATGGCCTTTTTATAAAGCCAGGCTTGTAAGATTGGGTTATCAGATTCTTTAAGCTGGTGCTCTGATCTGAAGCTCTTTCTTGTTCCATCAGAATTTTTCACTTTGCTTAGTTTGTGATCAGTTTCACTGTTCTGCTGTACATGATCATTGCTTCCCTCTTTAGAAACGGATCTGCCTTGCTTTCTTTTCTTTTTCAACGCTGTGGATTTCTTCTTTTTCTCTCCTTCTTCATCACTTATCCATTCTGTTTCCTCGGGTAGCGGAAACAGTGGAAAGGAAGACAACTTTGTCTGACAACTTTTATTCCTGCATGTTTTCTTAAACAACACGGGGTATTTACCAACAGGTCTAGCGCTGTCTTTGCCTTTTTTCACGGATTCTGTCTGAGCACTGCCATCAATCTTTGAAGACACTTCGGTTGTGTACTTCTTTCCATCGTTTTCCTTGTCACTTGCAGATGAGTCTTCGAGAATTTGCTTCAAGAATTGAAATTTCTCCTTACTTCTTGACTTTGGCATCATTGCAAACGCTGGAAGAGTGGATGGATTCTTCGAAGTTTTAAAAGCTTCCAGTATCTAGTTAAGTAGCTGCTAGATCTAAATATTATTATATTAGCAAATTCGAGTCTTGCTGTTCCCGATCACGCATCACACACAAATACAATGTAACAAAACATGGCGACGAAAGTTGCACGGTCGTTATGGAAACGAACTGACAGTGAACTGGAGACGAGTTTGCCTTGTTCAAGATGGCGGGAAAATAGGCAAGATGTCTTCCTTTCGCGGTTTCGCTGAATGGAAGAATCTGCGAGTAAATTGGAGGATCTTCTTTACTTAATTGTCGAAGGTGTCCGATACGAAGGTTTGTGCAGTGTTATTTTGTTGATATGTGCCTAAATTCGTTTTCTTTCTTGCTGTTATTGATGCCACGCTCCAGAAATCACGAGGAAAACATGGCCGGAAATTTATACAATACGAAGCTCATGCATTTTCTTCCATATTTTGGTCATGCTTTGCTTGGGGCAAAGGATGAAAGTCTGAAAGCTGTATATGCAGTTTACTCAACACGAAACGCGTATATTTAGTTGAGAGGGTTTATACATGATGTATGGTTCATCACAGCGAATTCGAATATCAGTAAACTTATAAACATCTAACATTCGAAATTCAAACAGATCAGCGTCCTGGCTATTTTAGCCTATAAATCGACGCATGTAATTTTGGAAGTTCATGGAGTTTCTCCCACCCGGCGCAAAAGTCGTTCAGATATTCAAGTGCTCGATCGCTCCGTAAAAAATAATGTAAAACACTTGAAATTAAGGTTAAATATGGAACAACAAACAAACAATGTTGAAGTTGATGGTCACGCGACTGCGACTGTGTCAATTTCCATCCCCTCCCTAAGCATTTTGTCAGGAAATCGATGTTCAATTTCAAACTGGACACAGCTTGGGGCCCTTCTGAGAAGCTCAAGGGGAGGGGGAGAGGGTGGGGGGTCTTAGTGTCACCTTGTCTGTTTCTTGTGAATCAAATGAACGCCACATGTACATTCTGGAAAATGGTTCTCAAAGATTTATTGATGTTGTTGCTCCAGTTATTTCCTGCATATTTTTGTGAAAATAATTATTCAAGTCTCCTGTTTCCAAATTATGATAAAATTTAATCTTCTCTTGCGGAGAAGTTATTGTGTTCAACAGTTCCATCAAAGGACATGACTGGGTTTGTTGCTGGTTCTGTGCATCATACTGTGAATACCACTTAAGCAATTTAATTGATAGGATAACAGAGAGTTTTTTTTGCACCACATTATAATAATT
The DNA here is from genome assembly GCA_963693305.1 of Meandrina meandrites. NCBI lineage: Eukaryota > Metazoa > Cnidaria > Anthozoa > Scleractinia > Meandrinidae > Meandrina > Meandrina meandrites. The sequence continues at coordinate 27,791,756 of OY855912.1, read as the reverse complement.
ACATTTCATTCATGCAGTATTTTTAATACAAACTATGATTGACAGTGTTAGTTAGTGCACCATCTGCCACCTGTGTTTGTTGTAAACAAAAACAGCAGGTACCTGTCAAAAACAATCAAAAATCACCCAACTTCAAACTTAGAAAAGTTCCAAGGGTTTTTTTTAAAGTATCTATATTACTATCATTTGATTTTCAAGTGTGTTCTACTTGTACCAGCTTCAAAATCTCAGATACTGAATGATGTTTTTGATTGCGTTGAGCTGATAGCTGGGATCCCAAGAATGGATGAAACACCCATGGGGTGCTTGTTTGTTACTCTTTGATGTCAGTCGTGTTGGTCACTACAAGAAATGCCTTATTACAGCTCTGTGGGAATCATGGATTGTAAAAATAACACACTGTAAACAAGGGCTGATTGGAAAAAGCAGTCTGTTGCTTAGTCTGTTGAGGCTTAATTAGAAGATACATTGCAAGTGAAGTCCACATCTGATCATTCCTACACTGACGGTAAATTACTGATAGTAATACATGTACATACGTCATGGTAGAAGTCATCATGTACTGCACACAGTTAGATCTAGACATGGTTTATTGATAATGGTTGTCTAGAATGGCTGTCTGCAACGTTCCAACTGTGAAACCAAAACACGGAAGACTTATTTACGTTGGGTTTATTCTATTTGGTGTCCTGATGTCAACACTGACATTCGTACCAGCTTTTAGACGATTTTTTGTGAGGCATTCTCAGTATTGTAGCAGAAATACAAGCCAAGAAAAATGCGACATTCTGGTTGGACACATTCTGCTTTACAGATTCTACATTGGAATGATATTGTTTTTACTTATCATGGCAATCGTCAACTGCCAGCTCACAGTGTTTACGACGTTTAGTCACTGGCTTGAGAATGGATTCTGGTTTATCAAGTTCCACCTGTTTTGCTTGAGTATCCTTTTGTCGCTACTCATTCCCGAGGGACACCTAAGCAATGCCGTCATGCATGTGGGCTGGATTGGAAGTTTCATTGTGATGGTCATTCAACTTGTTTTAATTATTGATCTGGCAAAAACTTTAAATGCTTACTGGGTGGAAAGAATGGAGCTGTCCACACATCCGAATGCATGGTATCTATCCATGCTTCTCTTCACGTCCCTTCTTTACACGCTGTCAGTGTCATTTGTTGTCTATTTTTATGCTACGTATGCTGTTTCAATTAAAGACTGCCGGACGAACTTAATTTTTATCACAGCAGTTGTTGTGTTGTGTATTATAGCGTCACTCTTGTCCATCCATCCCAAGGTCAGAGAAACTGGACTGCTACAAGCTGGGATTGTAACATCATACTCGGTTTATTTTGCCTGGATGTGCATGCTACATTATCCATATTCTGCCTGCAATCCAACCTGGAGCATTTTAGTTGTTACAGAGTTTAATTTTCACTTGCAATTCAACATGATCTTTGATCTCTTTGTAACATTTGCATTACTGGTATATGACATTGTTCGAGTGCCGTCAGTGCAACATCTCTTAGCCACCGTTAATCTTATGGACTGCTGTGTGTTTCAGTCACAAGACGAGAACAATCCTGAAAGCCCTGCTGAGGATGACGACAGACCACTGGCTGTCTCAAACTTCTTGACATTTTATCTTTTTCTTATTCTGATATGTCTTCACCTTTTAATGACGATAAGCAACTTTTATACCCCAGAGGGTATTGTCGGCACAGAAGATGAAGTTATCGAGTCTGAAGATAAACTGATAGACATGGATCAATATGTGAAGTCGTTAAGTCAGTGGGTGTCATCCTGTCTCAAGATGATTGTCTGTATTGTATTCCTTCTCATGTACACGTGGACAATTCTTGCGCCTGTTATTTTACCACATTAAAAAAAATTATTATTCCTGAATATTTTGTATGACGTGTCCTCAAGAAAAATTATAATTATTAATCTGATCTGATGACAGTGGCAGATCCAGACCTTCACCTAAAGGGTGGGGAGGGGGGAAGCTTTTGAAGGCTTGACTATGAATAATGAATTCTGTGAAGATAATTCCGGCAGTTCAAAGAAAATGCGCTATTTCCAAAAAAAATAGGCGGGGGGGGGGGGGCTGTGGCACTGGATGGTGTCTCTTTAATGAAGTTTATGTCAACTGTTCTTAAAAAGAAACTCAAATAAACCTTACTTCTTAACTGTTAATTGCTAGCTTCATTAAACCCATCCAATTTAAAAGTTTCCTTTCCTTAGCTCAGCTGTGTGGGGCATAATTTAAGGCACAGATGTAAGTAAATCTGGTATCCACTGAGCTTTGGTTTAAGATCAAAACTAACATCTTGGCTACAGTCCCAAGCATGGTTGTATCCTGGTGGCAGAGTCACCTTGATATTTCCTAGGTAAAGTCTGCTTACGAGCCAAGGGGCCCATCAGGCCGGAGCTTATCCCGATTTCCGTAGCATGAAGCGACTAGGAGTATTTCTACTTCCCCCTTGATGGGATGCTAGTCCATCGCAGGGTTACCCCCAGCAATAAATTCGCCAGTACCCATTTATACACCGTGGTGGAGAGAGGCACTATGAGAGTAAAGTGTCTTGCCCAAGAACACAATGCAGTGCCCCATCCAGGGCTCGAACCCGGACTGTTCAATCCGGAGTCCAGCACACTAACCATTTCCTAGACATGTCCAGAAAAAATGAAAATGACTCTGCTATAGCAGGATAGGTAATAATAATGACATCTAAGTTACTCAAGTTTCATTTCATTGCTGGTAGATCTTCCAGAACTTTCATGCGACGTTACATCCAATAATGCCAAGGAGGTGCAACAGTGCTCATCAGAGACTTGTGGCAAAAGAAAATCCAGGAGGCGCACAGGGAGACTGGTGACAGTGAATAACCAGAAAATTGCACTGTTGAAGTACAAAGGAACAGTGTATGCTGTTGATGAAATGTGCCCACATATGGGTGAGGAAGAATAGTTACTTATAATGACGTGATATATATCTTCATGAGATTTATGTATGTACATGTATGTTTAAAGAAAGCTGTCCAACTATGCTGTTCCTGAAGGTGATATGTGATCTTCGCAGTGAATTTCCAATTTAAGCAATTGGAATAAAGAAGCCTGAAAAAGAAAATCAGGGCTTCAACGGGATTCGAACCCGTGACCTCCACGATACCGGTGCGATGCTCTACCAACTGAGCTATGAAGCCACACATTGGGAGCGAGGTCAATTGTGAGTTCATATTTTCCCGTGAAAGGAGTGAAATGGTGTAATATATATGAAATGATTCATATATGAACTGCGGATATATATGAAGGTGATATGTGATCTTCGCAGTGAATTTCCAATTAAAGCAATTGGAATAAAGAAGCCTGAAAAAAATCAGGGCTTCAACGGGATTCGAACCCGTGACCTCCGCGATACTGGTGCGATGCTCTACCAACTGAGCTATGAAGCCACACATTGGGAGCGAGGTCAATTGTGAGTTCATATTTTCCCGTGAAAGGAGTGAAATGGTGTAATGTATATGAAATGATTCATGTTGTTCAGTTGTCGACCTGTTTGCCACCCTCGCTGTCACTTAGTCAGTAGGTGCAGATAATTAATCTGACCCATATGACTTTTATTTACCATGCATAAATTACAATTCCTTGCAGGTGGTCCGCTCCATCTTGGTGATATTGAAGAGCTCGGCCAGGCAGCACTGCCATGTATTGTGTGTCCCTGGCACAGCTGGAAGTACTGTTTACAAACTGGACACTTGAAAGCTCCGCATAAGAAGGGTGTAATAGTCGGTACTTATCCAGTACGAGTCACTGAGAAGGGAGAAATATTCCTTGGCTTCAGGTCTTTATCAAAAGACTTTTTTAATGGTGGAATAGAATTCTGAAAAGCTTAATGACATGTAGAAGTACTATTGGTGTGCAAGTGTTGGCAACACGTATGTATAAAGTGTTCAAAACAGAGAGCCAACGCTGGCAAGCTCTTACAATCATGTTCTGGTCCAGTGAAGTTTTCAGTGTACATGTACAGTAAAGTTCCTGTAAGTGCAGACATCCGTGGGACCAGAAAAAGGTGTCCAGTTAGGAAATAAATAAAATATGTATTGTTTGTACAGTATGACTGGGAACCATGAAGAAGTATCCACTTACAGGACGACAAGCGGTGTCTGCCTACTCAAGGTGTCCATTTGCAGAGGTTTGACTTGATGGAATATTGCATGTGTCACAAGAAATATAGAGCATTTCACTCTGTTCTGCAAGAAGATGACAGTGGCCAGCGTGAAATATATAATTCCAAGGAAACATGTGCATATTAAATTATTTCAATAGGTAGACTGTTTTATAATGTATTTATGTACACAAGCACAAATCATGCATACACTTTGTTTTACCATGCCAACAGAGGCCTGCTTTTGGCTCAGGTGGGCACAAGTACATGCATTGGGCTTTGTTAGCAGGGTAGTTTCCCAAAATTGACTGAGCTTGTGGCTTATGTGAGAGGAGTTGCTAAGTAACATGTGGAAACATGCTGATACGAACGTTAGCAGCGTTATATGTTAGTGCAGGAGCTACAAAGCTATAATTTGGACAAAACATTTCTATCATCCTGGGTGTTCTATAATCTGATAGTTTTCAGGCAAAGAAATAGTTATTGTTATGCAAATGAAAATCAACAATGGAGTTGCTGGGATGTTGTGTGTCTCTGGTGTAGACCCTTTCTAGCTGTATTCTGCTTGGAGACTATTGACCTACACTGTGTGCTAAAATTACAGGTTGTAGTTTTCCCTTATAAAGGGTTTAGGCTTAACACTAGGGAAAATTCGTTACCCCCCCGCCCCCCCCCCCCCCCCCCCCCCCCGCCGTTGACAAGGTAACTGTAGTAACTGTTAAAAGATCTGACTTGTAGGTGCTCTCACAAAGCAATGCAACAAACAAGGTTCTTTATAAGTGGCGTTTATTGTAATACTTTATACTCAAAAATGTTTTACTTCCTTGATTTCCCTTATCTCTAGGCCATATGTGAGCGACTGAAAAAAGTAAATGATATACCATTTGCAAATAAATAACGTTTGAAAAAATATATATTAAACTTAATGTGATTTTAAAAAGTCTTTTTTCCTGGAAACTTAACTGAGTATATCCGACCACTAGAAACTGTACGCAACACTACTGCAGGGTTTTGTTTTACAAACTCGTTAAGTTGATTTTTCCTACTTCTCGCATTGAGTGAAAGTTTATACTTTTCCACGCAAGATTTATCCACCAAGAATTCTAGTTTAAACAGATGCATGTTTCGGGCATGCATATTTACGTTACTGAAAAGGCAGGCGAGAAACGTTACTGAAAAGGCAGTCGAGAACACTTCTACGACATAGTTTTGAAGATCTCTAATGTAGATTTACAGTATGTTTTATCGGTAATATTTGTTCCACTTCGGGAGATGAGGAACCTTTCCATTCGAACCAAGCGTTTTTTTAAAGAAAGTTTCGTTAACGCTTACGTAAACTACCAGACGGGACGATGATTCTGAATGATGATGTCGCGAAGAGTGTGAAAAGCCGCAGCTTTCGAAATGATCCACGCTTTACACTTGGAACTAATTAACTCCTCGTACGGTGATTAGTGCAGCAACACGGTGTGTGTTTATGGTATTGATAAACCTTGCTCTTGCTGGTCACCCTTATCAGCTCCTTGTTTGCGTTTTTTTAAGCAACACTTGTTCGCCAAGAGTCGCTGGTTCCTGTTCTTGGCAGCTGAAAATAACAAACCAAAACAAATTATGAATACGAATCAAAAAACAAAACTTTCTGGAACTGTTTTATTAAAACTGGCCTGTAGTTGACGATGCTCTCTTATCCCTCTCCTTAAGACTCCCTACGTTTTAACAACTACTGTAAAGCAAAACCAAAGTAGTCGCATTTGACTCGATGAATCGAAGCAGTCTGTCAGAACTGGAAGCACAAAAACCTGCAAGCCGTGCTAAGCGCGGGAAAACGCAAAAAAAAAGAAAAGAAGAAAGCATGGAGCGGACGACGCCAAACGCGTGAAAACGCGCGAAGGGTGGTTTTGGTTCATCGGATTGGTTCACCAAACAGTGTGCCTGTTTTGATTAGCCTGCGTAGCTTGGCGGTTTTATTGGGGCGGTAAGGTAAAAGGTAAAGTCTGCGTCAAGCCTACAAGTGGCTCATACCGCCGGAGCTTATCCCGGTTTCCGTAGCATTAAGCGACTAGGAGTATTTCTACTCCCCCCTGGATGGGATGCTAGTCCATCGCAGGGTTACCCCCAGCAGTATTTCGCCGGTACCCATTCAAACACCTGGGTGGAGAGAAGCACTATGAGAGTAAAGTGTCTTGCCTAAGAACACAACACAGTGGCCCCGACTAGGGCTCGAACCCGGACCGTTCGATCCGGAGTCCAGCGCACTAACCATTAGGGCGAAACGCGCGCAAACAAGCGGGCCGCGAGAGGCATTTTTCCTCCCCAAGCCTCGAGGCTTCGCCGCTTGTTTGCGCGAGTTTCGCCTCATTTAAAACCGCCAAGTACGCAGGCTAGTTTTGATTGGTTGAATTACGGTGCACGACTTGATGTTGTATAAACCAATTAGGGAGCTTAGAGGAAAAAAACTTTATAACGCATTCATTTTGCTAACTTGGAGACGAAGAACCACTTAAAGGGAACAAAATTTATTTCATTGCTTACTTGGTCTGTAGAACCTGGTTGCTTTCTCCCCCCAAGCTGTACCCAGTCCTCTTTGTCGTCGGACTGAGGAAGTCCTGTGCTCGAATCCCATCTTTTCCGTTGGCTTGGTAACCAGCTGAGGAACCACAACTTAAGTGGAAATACCAGCTTAGGATCCACGCCTGCTTTCTTTTCCTCTGCAGTTTCTGATGAGAGAGAAGTCATACTTTAGGTCCCATCTACACTAACACGGTGCAAAACCCGCAGAAAACATCTTGTGATTGTTTCGGCAAAACTTCGTGTATCTGCGGGATAACGGAGCTTTTGGTCACGTTTCCATGGTTACCAGAATTGTTATCGTTTTCCAAACGTTTCACATCCTCCTTAGTTCGCATTAGTTTGCCACGCCAAAATTAAGGTATCACTCACCTAACAACAGGCTTGTCACTGTACCTATCACCATGGTTACCGTCCAACCAATAGCGCAGTACCACAAATACGAAGTGCTGTAAAACGTTGCCATTGGGTTACTGTAAGAAAAGTGACAAATAACCGGTTACGAACACACTTCAACTGCCCCTTCGTTAGTAAATTCAACTCAGTTTCGTCTTCAATATTTTTGCTTACACGTGATGATGTGAGACCGGATACAGTATTCCCGTGTCATTGTTCATCGCTGCCTGGGTTTTGTTGAACACGTCAGTAGAGCACTCCGATATGGACACTGGGCCCGGGTTAGCATTTGGCGGGAAGAGCTGGGCTCCAGTGAATAGCCAAACTGTCATAGCCAGACCGCTGGCCACTCCAAGGTATGCGCCCTAAGGTGCGATTGAAAATGGTTAGATTTTTTTCAGTTTTCAGTCTTAATCTTTTTTTCAAGAGCAATTTTCAAAAGACTACAGTAAGTACAGTTACCGCTGGAGAACATAATGACATTTTGCGTCAATCACTAAGAAGAAAATAGCAAAATAAACCAATCAAAATTCAGAACAAACCCTCACAGAGAATAAGCGCGGGGAAACCTGCATGTGTAAAGTCGGCTGATTTTTGGCTTTGGGATTACACTTGACTGGCTAAGTTATCTCAGCCTTGATTGGCAGGAGAACGTAATAACCTTCGGGGTATGGGAAAACAGTTTTTAAAGAATATTAAATAATAACCTTGCTGTTAGCTCGTGGTACCATCAGCCCAAGCGTGAACATTCCAAGTAACGGACCGCTCGTGATACACAGCAAACCAGAGAACACCTACGGTAAATAAGCACAGTTATAAATATCGGACATTAAGGCGCTTTGAAATGAGAAATTCTTACGTAGGCAAGTATAGACTAAACAACTGGTGGGCCCATTCTTGTTGCCAGAGCGTTTGTTTCCCGGCATTGGTTAGTGGTATACAGCGTCTTCGAGGGGCTATGGAAACGAGATGTAGACAAGAATGATGTAATGACATCACGCATGCGTTTAACGTTATAAACTTATTTGGCAAGTTAACTGAACGTTTATACAAGGGACACTTTACCCACCTGCAACACCACGTCACCTGCATGGTGAAGAATGAAGGATCCTCCTATCGCAACACTGCCTATTAACACAGCTGAGAGAAATTCATGGAGAAAAAGAATTTCCAAATTAGTATCAGACCTTCTTTCAGAGTTCCGTTCAAATAAAAAAAGGTTTTCGATGTAATCATAATTTACTAACTGAGCACTTTGCAGCTTTTCGCAGAATCGAAGTCGTTCATCTTTCGTGACATCTTTTTGAGAAAATCTTCTACAATGACCAGGCAGAGAGAGTTCAGTCCAGATGAGATGAAGCTATGAAACAAAGATCTCGATTAGTCAAAGGCTTTGGAAATGCAAGTGAATATAACAAAACTGTTCTGTCACGGGCGGCATTTCGTTTTAATCGTCCTTGCTTCCCAAACTAGCTTGGAAAAACATACAAAGATGTGAGAAACATTATCAAGTAAAATCGGGGGTGGAAGCGGAATCATTGGACTTTCATGATTCATGATTCCTGTCTTGTTTTACCTCAATGATTCGTGATTCATTTAAACATTTCATTCGATATTCTTGATTCATTTGTCATTGTTTTCATTCAGTTTTGAAAATAACTTCACTGTGTGTAACATACCTAATCATAGTCAAGTTGATAGGTGAGGGATGAAGATTTGAATCATGTTTTCAGTGTTTTCCTGTAGGGGGGTCTGGGGGCATGCTCCCCCAGAAAATTTTGAAAATCAGACGCTAGGAAATGCTATTTTCGGTCATTTCTGCGATATAACTGTTAAGAAGTTTCGTAGTTTAATTCGTTCTATATTCACACGCCTCCAGTATCGATGGCAACATTAACTTGTTATTCATGATTCTTTTAGCCATCTCTCGTTATTCATGATTCCTAAGTTTTAAACACGAAGATTCATGATTCCTACCAATTTTAAAGCTATGATGATTCCGCTTCCACCCCCGAAAGTAAAAAATGTACGATAACTTGACTCCAAGGTGACACAGTACTAACATAGGACGGGACTGGTGATGTTGGTGGAACGACTCGTACCTCAAAGATCCTGCAAATATACAGGCACTCATAAATCCCGGCAGGCCTTTCAGGTGATGAAGTTTATCAATGATGTAATAGAGCAGCACCTAAGAATAGTAATCAGCGTCGTTAGTTGATTGATGACATCATGTGACGATAGAAAGACCACACCAAGGCCACAAACCTTGGATCGTCTAAAGTGGATTGTTTGAATACAGTCAGCCATAAGCACTCTTTAACTACCTTTTACCAGAAAATCAAGAGCTGAAAACTCTTATGAGTTTCTGCTACTACTTATTCGTGTGGTCCCCATTTGTGAGCTCAATTACAATCGAATGGTACATGGTTCGTATAGTTCCGCGATGTTTCTGCAAGTATGGTTTTACTCCTAAGAGATACGAATTATGGTAGTTGTAGTAAAACTGAGTGCCACCGCGCGAAAAGATAAAAGCCTGCCTTTCCTCTATAGAGTGAGCCTGAACTGTGGCGTATCCAAAGATGTTTAAATAGGTGGAGGGAGGAGGTGACGACGGACCCTTGCAGCACCAATAAGGTACAGGAGGACCGAGGAAGAGCATTCGGTTGGACGTCTGCCCCTGGTTGAATTTGTTTGTCAGTACCTGATCGTTTCGTCGTATTTCCCCCGCTGTCAGAGGATCACAGTTGGCATACACAGCGTACATGACGAGGCCGTTGATACAAGCTAAGCCACTCACAATTATCAACACTGGTACACTTATCCACAAGGCCCTGGAAAGTTCAAATACACATTTAAACAGTGTTAGAACTGTTTTCTGTTAAGCGACGTCAAAAATAGGTCGTCACACAGAGCTAAGTCCCAAATAACATAATCATCCAATCAGAATGTATCACTTTGATTTTGTTTATAGCAGACCACTTCACGGCCAAATGGGAAAGGAAAATCGCCCAGGACTATCAGAGCTCACCTTCTAGCCAGGCTGACAAACTTGATGGAGATATACCGCTGGACAGCTGTCTGGCTGACCGTCCACACAGGCATGATCGTTAACGCTCCTCCGATTGAAAGAGTCCAGAAAGTGTCACGAACTGTAGGGTTTGGGTTGAAGCTACGAAAAGAGATGTGCAAACAAGAGACGAGCGATCAGAAATATATTCAATATATGGAGTGAGAGAAATTCTGCCAAAATTCCACATCACTCACTTAAACAGTGTCGTCCGCTCTCGGTTCCTGTTGACTTCAATGACGTTACCAAAACCCCCTGCAGTGTGTACACCCACAATGCACAGCGTGATGAGTCCGATCAGCATTAGGATAAGGTGAAATGCATTAGTCCACACGACAGCTTTAAGTCCTCCCTTAAATCACAAATGAACAACAACTTATTAACAAATGCAAATCAGGGCGCAGAAAAAAATCTGAGACTTCGACTAGCCTGCGAGCAGGCTCTCTTTGGAGGCCGCGAATTTGATAGCAGCGCGCGAGCGGCCGCGAATAGCGAGCCGCTGAGTGGACGAGCAAAGCGAGTCGTGGCTTCGACACTCGCGCGTTGCCCCCAAAGAGAACCTGCGTGCAGGCTAGACTTCAACGTGATTCGTGATTCAAGATTCCTTTGAGATGCAGTGCAAATGCGCTACCCAGGCGAATTCTATTTCATTTACACAAAGAAACAGATTTTCCCTGCTAAATCGTCAACATGATGACGGGAGTGTCTTGTGATTATTTGAGTAACTATCACGTGGACCATAGCCTGCGAACGCAGACGTATTTCCGGCTGTCGCTTGTCTCCGCCGAAAACGGCGGAGACAAGCGACAGTCGAAAATACGTCTGCGTTCGCAGGCTGCGTGGACCATTGCCAACATCACTTAATTAAACATCGCGTGCCTATCTCCACGAGTAAAAAATGGCAGTCAAGCCGGAAGTGTGAAAACAGTTGGTGACTTTATATCCGGCCGTGGCTGGCTTACCGTTTTTACACTTGCGGTTTGAAACCGCACGTGTGTGAAATCTAGAGTAAGCTTAAAAATAACAATAATGAAATCACACAGAGAAGATAAGTCTGGTGTAATCTGGCTTATGGGGCTTATGGTGTCTGATGATGCGACTAATCTTGGTCTGAAGTCTAGACAGTCTAAGGCCCTTTAGGTTTCAAGTAAATTAGGAAAAAACTAGGAAAACTTAAACAAACGTACCATCGCGGAATAAAGCATGCAGGCAATTCCAGTGGATACAATCCCTACTGCTAAAGGAACACCAGCCACTAAAGAAATAAGAACGGTGAAATAAAATCACAACAGAAAATAATCACAAGCCACGTGTCGGGTAAAACAAGTGGCATGCTCAAAGCGTGATAAAGCTACAATCTTGGACAGAATAAAAAGAGAAATCAGACCCTCCCTTCCCCCGAATCAATGATGAATCTCCGCAAAAAAACAAAACGCGCCCATTTTCCCATCATTGAAATGGGGGGGGGGGGGGGGGGGGGTGGTCTTAATTTTTCATTTAAATTGTCCAAGATTTTAGTTTATATCTTACCTGTATTGATGGCATGCGACGGAATGTATAGCACCAGGCAAAGGTATGGGATCTAAAAGAAAAGCGAATAGAATATCAACGTAAAAACGTCTGCTCTTGCAGCCATTTATAGAAAACAGCGTTTCGTATGGTTGGCCTTTGTTTCACACAATCTGTTTTCTATCCACGACTCAATAAAAAAAAAACATTCACTGTATGTAGTGGCCTGCGTGTGCAAATTAATCCTATCAGTTCGTTTGAGTGTAAATCACGATTTGTCAGAAGACAGTAAACTTAAGCTCAAATCAGCTCATGTACTTACATAGGTTACGGTGAATAGGATTGCTCCAATATACCGGACACCAAGGGAAAACCGCGCCTCCAGATACTAACGAACAAAGTAAATCATTACAGAAACGTTAAATTTGTTAGTTTGCTTATAAAACAGCCGACATTAAGCATGATCTACGATTTCCGTAGCATAGTGCCACTAATGCTTACTCCTCCTCAGGGATGGGATGCGTGTCCATTCTGGGTTCACCCCCTCCCCCTCCCAGAGCACTTGGCCAGGCTGCCCCTCGGTTACCCTATCGGTTCGTCTTTGCCCATTTAAGCTATTTGGAGAAAGGTTGTCGGAAAAAGCACTAGTCTGAAATGTCATCCGTCTGGGGGGTAAGGAAGAGAGGACGGATGACATTTCAGACTAAAAAAGCACCAAAGTGCACGCGGCTAGACCGAAAGGGTATTCACTGGAATTTTGCATATTTGCCCAGAGGAAATGGAGAAGTTTGTATTTTTGCACGTGAAGAATTTTTCCCTCTCAGGGGGCCTTTGCTAGTAGCTTTACTTTCTCTGCCGAATATCTTTGAGTTAGGAAAATTCTACTGAAATCCAGCGTGGCTAACAGACCTTGTTTTCACATGTCTGAGGAGAAAAAAAAAACGTGCAAAATCGCTTTTATTATGATTATTGATTTTAACTTGTTTAATTCGCATACTTTTGTTAATCACATTTTACTTCCTTTATTCTATTGTTTTTATTAATTAATGTGTCTTGTCTTTTTTTCTTTTTTAACGTGTCAGTGACCAACACGATAGCATATGCTTCTTTGGTCACTGAGCACATTTTGTTTTGGCTTTACTATTATTATATTTTCCTTATTTTAATTAATGAATTTTCTGTAAATAGTGTGTGATAGTAAAATATGTCTGTAAATAGTGTGAAATAATAAAAAAATCTGAAAAATCTTATGTCGTTTAATATTACATCAGTATTCAGAACGTGCAGTAGGTCTCTACTTCGATCCATACTACCTGTCGGTCTTGTCGCGTGCACTTCTGTGTTTTTTTTTCCGACAACCTTTCTCGAAATATCTGTATACGACTCTTGCCACTAAAGGATACAAGAACGACAATGGTCTGTTCTCACTAGAAGCAGTACAGTGTCAGCAACAATTAAACCGCCCATCCCAAAGCGGAAGAAAAGGTCATCATTACGAAATAACGACCAGTCTAGATTTCTAAATTTAACCGCATCAAAAATGCAAATTTAGCAAAATATGATCACCAGGAAATCATGTCAGTTTCTCACAGCTGATGATGCAATTGAAGGTCAAGAAGTACACAAGAGAAAATAAATTGTGTATTGAGTCTAAAGTTTGGACAAAGCCTGCGAATCAACGTGAGTAAGAGAAAATATTAAACTTCTATCGCCGATTTGAAAACTGTGCGCGTGGTTTTCCACGGTTAGCAAGGATAAATGATATGATTGGCGTAATCTATTCCAATCTTGTTCAATTGTCACATTCCGGCTTTTTAGAATTTCCTTTTTGCTTTTCTGTCGTTTAACTAAACATTATTTCAAGGTTTATATTAATTAAATTTGAAGATCTATTTAAATGTGGATGAATCAACTAAAAATTGTGAATATGCACGCAACTTGGTGGGTCAAGTCAAGTGGCATTAAAATTTGAGACAGTGTGATGTATAGGAAGGGCTCGTCTTTTTAATAAAAGAAGGAAGTTACGTTATCGAAAAGGGAAAGAAAGGTCGAAACTCAATTTTTTTTTTTATTACACCAAAAGAGTTAAAATTCTTCGTCTATGGAATTACTCTACGATAACAAAAGGTTCAAAATTATATGATGTGCACATATGTGTTAGAAGGTAGAATTGACTGATATTTTCGCGCAGTAATGTTGCAAGATCCCACGCTTGCACACACCCAAAACAAACCACGTGCCTCTAATGAAAGAAAGGTCTATCTGCGCGAATCAAATATCAGCGGTCCGATACCGGTGTAACATGATCAATATGGCATCCTGGAGTTCTTTGGAATACAATTTTGACAGTTTACCTTGGCTTAGAATGACTGATTGCATCGGTATTTTATTGATACTCAATCCACAAGATGTTACCCACAGATAAATTAATGACATTAATGGGGATTTTGCAAATACTTCAGTTAAACGTTTTTGGTATAAAGTAGTGTATGCTAAAGAATGGATTGTACAAATAACAAAAGAAACTCCCGCTTACAAGAATACTGTGTTCGCTACATTCTCTTCCCGCAAAGCTTACATGAGCTTATTCATTCAGTCAGCGTAATCTGATATGGACATGACAAAGGCCAAAAAGACATATGCCAACGTTTTGACACTGCACATGAAACCTGCCATGTTATCATGAGTGAGACATCTCTTTGTATGTACAGACACAGTAAAAATGTTTTGTGGTTTTCTTTAGATAAGGAAACGATATAGAACATTAAAAAAGTGCAGAGCGAAATTCACCGACAGTGCAAGAGCCCGGCGCTGTAATCAAAAGACAAAATTATTCGCAAAGTCAAAACAAATATTTTCGACGGAAACAAAATTAATGGAGAACTTCACTTACCTCGTTAACCGAAGTAACCTTAGCACGATGTAGCATTGGAATAAAAACAACATGTGCGACGGCTGCCACAATCCAGTATGAGAACAAGACTAGAATGATGTGCTGCACGCCATATGTGAATACCTCAGCTGTAGTGCCAAGCAAAAGGACTGACGAAAAATAACTTGCAACAAGTGACAGTCCAACGAGCCAGCTTCTTTGGTTTTTGTCGGCCAGAAGAAATTCGGTTGTGGTTTTTTGCTTTCCTCCTTGGAAGGCAAAATAGAATCCAACGGCGATCGGGATTAAAAGAGATATAAGGAAGACCGCGTAGTCCTCGGCGTATTTCATGGCTGAATTAAACAGAGCGAGAGATGCAAATGTGTTTCTTGTTTATCCTAACGAATTCAAGACAAATATCAAGTTCTTTGACCTTGCTTTGTGTGCAACAATCCGCAGCCTGTTATAAATACCTTGTCTACATATGATCCGCACCGCTTGAAGTGGCATCGAATTCCTTTCTAAGTGATCAAACGCACATCTGGGACAATTCTAACCAAAACATAAAAAGAAACGAACGTCATTTCGCTCTCTGCGGGAAAACATCGGAATATGATACAGGATAAATTTTCTAGAACAATAGATATTGACCTGCCAGGGCTCGTCAGTTGTAACAATGATGTTGATGGGATTTTTTTGTGTGCTTGTCAATAACTCACCAGCTATGCCAAGGTTAAAGTTAATTTCCTTTGTTTTTAACACAGGCGAATGTATAAACCACTGGCTTAAGGCCAGCATTGATCTTTCAGTCGTTCGAAAATAGTTTGTACCTTCACCGGCGCCGGATGTATAGCCCGCTGCGTGATACGTCTGCACGCAGGCTACGGATGTAATGTACATGATAAATTCGCCGTTTGTCATTTGGCAATCACGCGATATTGAATGATCAGCACTTATGAGCACTTTCAATTTCAGGCCAGTGTTTATAGAAATTAAAGAGAATACTGAGCAAGATTTCAGCAAAACTAGTTTACTTAAGTTATTTTACCTTCCTAGAGTCGCAGCAAGCCAGATCAGCCTGATAACTTTAGAGGCTTGGTTCGTAATTCAAACCCCTTTCGGCTCAATGAATTTTAATTGCCTCAGAAGAGAAAACCGGTCGAGCACTTTCTAAATGTATGCAAAATTTTCTTGTGTTGAGATCATCGCTTTGTTGTCACTTCTAAATCAATGCGGGAAAAAACTGGGAAAGTGCAAGGATTGCGCAAATCTTGAAAGAAAAAAACAATCTTATAAAATTTCCAAGCTTGTCGTTCATAAATCCGTCTCAATATCCTTGTGCTTTTAATTTTTCATTAATTCTCTGATTTTTCCCTTCCTTAAATAAACACAATTTTGTAATTTTCCGCGGTTTTAATGTAGTTCTGTGCACCCACTTAGGCCTGTTACAAACGTCGTGCTGTTGCCGTGCCGAACTAAATTAAATCATGCAATCACGGTGTTTGAGACCATCCATTCAGTTCGGCACGATTGCTTAGCGCGGCAGGCCTTGCCGTGCCGCACGGCAGTAGCGCTTCTTGCATTTGGTTTCAAACGGTGTGCTCTTGTTGTGCCGAGATAAATCCATAAATTATTTTAATGCATTTTAGTTATTTTGCAACTTTTTGTTGTTTCTGATATAGTTCGGAAAGGTTTGAAACCATTGCCGTGCTATCGTCATGCCACAGAGGCCAAATTCATTTGAGTTCAGCACGGCAGTAATACGACGTTTGGAATAGGCCCGGCAGTAATACGACGTTTGGAATAGGCCTTACGGTTCCCAAACATTAAAATGACTTAAAATACCCTTCAACTAATTGCCTCAGGTTTCCGGCTGAAATTTTATTAACGTTTGCGGATTGTATTGTATTATAGTGCGGGCGTAGTCTAGTGATGAGAGGCGGATATTTGTAAAAGTCACGAGCTTGGTCCCTCCCTTCTTAGCCAGTTCAAATGCGTGCTACGAACCTCACGGCAAAATCATTTTCATCACGTACTGTAATAATAATAATAATAATAATAATAATAATAATAATAATAATAATAATAATAATAATAATAATAATAATAATAATAATAATAATAAACGAATATTTTAACAGGATTAACCCATCAGTACTTGAGAATACTGTTATCTTAGGGCTCCTGTAAGATTTAAAAATTTAAAAAGGTAAAAATACAAAAAAATTTAAGGGTTTAAAAATGTTAAAACTACAATGGTCAAAAACATATAAAAGCTTCTGAATAAAAATTACAAATAAAAATGTTCTTTAACTTTTTGTTTAAATAGAAGCCTGGAGTTCAGATTTCTCATGTAAATAGCCTGTAATAACAATTTATACGATTGACGCGATGTATAAATACAAGCAGAAACTCATAAGGAGTTGTCAACCCTTATGGGTTTCTGATATAAGCCTACAACTCACATTTGTAAAACTTCCTGAAGAAGTCCGCGACAGTCGGACGAAACGCGTAGGAGAATAAAACAAGTTTCACAACTACAGTTCGCCGAGTGCTGCTCACTAGTTCAATGCTAAAAAAATTGTTAACAAATTGAGCAAAATGATTTTGCCGTGATGAAAATGATTTCGCGGTAAGCAAAATGATTTTGCCGTGATGAAATTGTTTTTGCCGTGAGCAAGATGATTTTGCCTTGATGAAAATGGTTTTACCGTGAGCAAAATGATTTTGCCGTGACAGATGTGGGCCACCGTAGCACAACTTCTTTATTCACAACCGTCAATCCTGCTGAATGAATAAGTCTTAACTTAATTACAAATGTTTCAAAGTACATGAAAAAGAAAAATATGCTTTTATAACCTCAATAACGAGTACAAAATCATTTGGAATTGTAAAAATTGAGTGTAACGTTTGCTCCAGAAAATGCTCCTGCGTTTAAGTTTACAGTCTCCTGGCTATGATATGCGAAATTCTGCATAGTCACAGGAGAGTTTGGCACTGTGTTTCTGTCAAGAGAATTTTCACTTGTTTGGTCATGTATCGCCACAATTGCAGTGCTAGTTGATTCAAGATTTTCAACAGAACAGGCACCACTGAGAGCATGGGAGATTTCTTTCTGCTTAACCTCCGAAAGACGCCTGGAGTAAGAGCGAATACTGCTCTCAGATCTGTGTCCGGAAACACGCATTATGTGGCGAGCCTCAAAATTGCACTCATCCAAGAGTGACACGACCGTTGCCCTAATACAGTTATTTAGTATACTTCTGTGAAAGTTTCAGCTCTTTAGAAATTGAACTCATGAAAGTTCCTAGCGTATTTTTTTCCGAGGGGCACATTACAATACCAGACTTCATCGCAAGGGCTAAAATGTTATGTCGCTCGCGGCCTTTGCCACAAGCATGACAGTGCTGGATTTAGCTTAGATAAATAAAGTTCAAAAGTTTTCGGACAGTAGGGACTCTCAGGCCTTTCATACATACGTCCTTCCCCTGGAAAATCATATGGCTGATCGTTTGCCCTGTGGTTTTTGTCCAGTTCATCGACAACTTGATAAAGGAACTTTTTCCCAGCTGCGTCGACCTGCACGGCGAACGATTCTTTCGTGAGGAGTAGGAGATTTTCTCTGCCGCGGCGAATCAGGTGGAACATAATATTAAACCACACCACTTGTTGGAGGGATTTAGGGCTTGGAGAAGATGGGTTGTAGGAGGACTGGATCTTTTCTAGATCTTCCTTTGATATTGGGATGTGGTGATCAACTTTGCCAAATCCTTGCCGCTTCAACTCGACGATTGCCGCCTCAAAAATTTGATTTGACTTAGAGAATTCACCATCACTCAATATGTACAAATTCTCTTTTTAAGAGAAAGTGTCTTTGAAGACCAGATCGTATTCCCATCAAAGCAGACTTTTTGTAGCTGTCTCCATTCTGTTTCTTTGCGTTTGGCCAGAAATTCGCCAGAAGTTCATTCAGTTCCTTCGGAATTTTTTCAAGCGATTCTGTATTTTTTATGCGCTCATCTTCTGGTTTAAGGTCATTCCTCCGAAATACAACTAAAAACATGATTTTTGTCAAACTTTCACAATTTGTTATTTATCGTGCAATAAGTCGAAACATAAAATAAAAAAGATAGGTCACCAGCTCCGTTAACGAGTTATTATGAAACCAAGTTACCCCAAATTCCTTGTAATTTCGCCGAACAAAAGCATGTTTATTTGATCAGTGTACGCTACTTTCCATGGAAATAGGAAGCACATAACTAAAGTAAGCCATTAGATAACGTAGTAGTCATATTATATCGACGTTAAGGAACAATTTAATACATATTTAATGGAAAATAAACGTAGTGTTACAGGAAATTGGCTAAAATATTTCCTTGCGTGCGTGTTCTCGAGGCCATTATTTTATCTCCGTGAATAACACATTAATAGCAATAAGTCGGTTTTAAAACACATCATTTTTTTAAAACTCTTCAAACAAAAAGATAATGAATGGTAGGTCAAAATTAGTCAGAAAAAAGGTAGGTCACCGTGCTTGTTTAAGAGCAAATAAGCATTCTTTTCCCTGCTGAGCTTGGCCTCATAGGGAATTCGTACGACTTTGATTCGCGCGCGCTTATGACGCAATAATTCGTGCGCAGTATTAAAGGATGCGCAATCCAAAACAGAGGAATGACCTTAACTTCGTTCCAGTATGCCAGGAATGTAACAACAGCGTTCTTAGTTGCTTTCCTCGTATTTTCAGAATCTTTACCTTCAATTAAGTTCTGCATTTCTTCCTCTGATAACCTAGAAAAGCGTTTTCTTTTAGCCTCGCTGGATTCCATTATCGATCATCGCTGGTTGAAACTGAAAACTGGCAGTGTTCTCAGGTCCGCCCCCATCAATCAAGCTGACGTGAGCTCGTGCTGAAGATCATGCCATTTTATCAGCCATGCATTTATCACGTGCTGTTGTATTCGGCGCGCGGGCAACAACTGCGCTATTGTATCCCAGTCGGAATACATTTGAATTTGATCTGGGGCACGTGACCAAGAATCAACCAATCACAGTGCTCGTTTTGTTGAGTGAAAGTCTAGGTATATAACACTTGATTGGTATTTGATTTCTTCTCAAAATATCACGACAAGGCAAACCACAAAAATGCCTTGTCTTTTTTATAAGGGATATCACGTTGATGGATTATGCTCGAATCATCTTACTAAAGAAGATACTTCTACCTTTTGAGCAGCAGCATGCTAGCAGGCGCGTGAGTTTTGATCAGTTACAATAATATTCCCTCTTGGTCTGTGTAATAATTATCATAATATTACGGACAAGGAACAAAAATGTACTTGGAATTTTTTTCCATGTTGACGTGTTCAGTTTCACAACCGTCATCTCCGCTTGTGTTACCGGAACTCGTTATAAGAACAGGGAGTTTGTCTGAGACAAAATGATAGACTCGCCGGCGAGCAAACAAGATCGTTCTGCTAGAGAAACCTATCCTTCGTCTTGTTTTCCCTCAACTCGAGAACGGCCTACGAGCCGGATGATGTGCAATGATCTTCATTTGTCGAATAAAGCATATAAAGAAGCAAATGTTTCATTCCCTACATTTGCGAGTTCACACCAAGAGAGTTATGATAACACACTTTATTTCGTCGTTGACCTGAAGTTGGTACCAACGTTTTTTTTTTTGGAAAGAAATTTATCGAACAACGATGTTAAAAGAGAAACTATGATTATAAATTGGCGTAGTAGTCCGCTGGCTAGCTAACCTCCTACGCATACGTTCTTTTTCTTTCGTTGGGTGATGAGATTGTGTGATTAGCCAAAAGAATGTCTACGTAGGAGGCTACTGGCGAGCTTGGGGGAGTGCGAATATCGTGTCTAGTCAACTACTTGGTTTAAAAGCTAAAACGTGGGACTGGTCAGTCCTATAATCTCGTTAAAATTCGCTGATAAGGTGAAGAATAAGTAAGCTGCATGTATATAGCATAATTCAGTTGTTCTATTCCTGGAGTAACTTCGAACCCTCAGCACCCAGAACCCTTCAACCCTTTGCACCTTGGGGCATTTCAACAAGGATGGAGGACCAGTGTCCTGTAGCCATGGTCTTCCTCGCATTTAAGAGCCAGACCCAATACATGTATGTACGCTAAGAAAAACGAAGCTAATCAAAAAGGCAAACAACATAGTAGACCCGACCTGTTGTCATAAAAAATAGCTTGAAATTCTCAGATTTTTTAATGAATTTAGAAACTTGATGAGAACAATTCTGACCTGCCAAAAGTATGCAAATAGCTCAGAAACAAACAAAATCTCACACACGCCTTTTCGGTATATAATTTTGGTTTGTTAGTAGGCAAAAATTACCTTAAATTCATGGTTAATTCTTGTAAAATTTGTAAAAATTTCTTACAATTGCAGGGTTAAAAAGGAAAACCGTTTATTAGAATACACCAAAATACGGTTGGAAATCGAGCCTGCATATGTCGAAAACTAGATAGTGAGATTACGAGCTATCAGAAGTCTATTGGTGGTTTTCACTGTCACGCAATAAAAAAATAAAATCGAAACCATTCAACGATAGAAGCTATGAATTTCAGATATTATAGAAGATAAATAGATAAGCGATTTTTCCAAATCTCAGGCCTGTGCGGTGCACCGTTTGCGAGTTATTTGCCGAAACTTTCCACGCAAATTTATAAAGCTCAGTATGGAGACGCCATATTTGTGTCCTTCCGAGGGGCACAAACATGGCCGCCGTGAGTCAGAGAAACCATCTGGAACTTAATTTTCCTATTAATAGCAACTACTTTTGGCTCATGATCTATTACACTTTCACATAAACAGCACTTAGTACATTGGGAATGTTCGATCTGCAAAAATGGAAAGGAAAGGCCTTTTTTGAATCAAAACAACCTTGTCACGGCACTCAGCTTGATATCACATACGGCGGAGAACTCGAATATTCAAAATGCTCTGTTTTTAAAACGAAGGGCACAACCAAGCTGGAAATTTGCGAAAAGATATATTTTTAGTTTATCTTACACCTAGTGATATCAAAAGTTTAGCAGACCTATTAAATTTTGATTTCAGAATTTTATGACGTAACATGAAAACCAAGAATAAGCTTCTGGAGGTATAAAGAGATTACTCTCAAAGACAAAACTCTTACGTTCTAGCCTCGCACTATTTGGGTCGTCAGATTGTCCACGTGTCTCTTGGCGCGACAACAACAGTGACTGCCTGCAGTAATTACAGACAAACCTTTAGTGACCTTTAGTGGGGTCACCCACTACCTCTCGGAACGAGTTACTTCATTGGTTCTCAAAACAATAGATAACAGGTCATAACAATGCCCCTAACCCTGAATAACAATCGAGGTAGTGTTTATAGCGACTATAGCGGGCGAATGAAAATACTGATTCCAGAGAGGTAGTGTCTTACTGCTTTAGTGACAATCAACGACCTAAATACTAAAAAGCCTGCGAAGAGACTGAGACTGAAAGTAGTTTTAAGTAGAAATCGGTTACATCAGAATTTGGTCTCCTTTATAAGATTATCCGTGTACGCATGGCCCAATTCATCTTTTTCTCGCTTGTCATTCGGATCCACTGGTGGAGTTTCGTTCCAGTTGATCTTGATCTCCTGCAATGTGGTTAAGAGTACGTCAGGTTGGTGACACTGTTAAATCATACCTTTGAAAATGTGTGCTATGATTGGCTGAAAAATTAAACATCGCAACACAGAACATTGACGCAAAACACTTTGTCCGAGTTTGGAGAATTATAGGGACACTCGTGAAAGGTTGGGAGAAATCGCCTGAGAGCAAAAATGGGCCTTTTTGCAACAAACGGTCACATCACACAAAATCCACCATGCTGGATGGTAAAGCTGCGCACTGGGACATCCTAAACAAAGAAGAGTTAAGCTTTGTTAAAAAACGTTAATGTTTAATGTCACTGACTCATACTTTGTTGATGGTACTAAGAAGTTTTGGCTAACTCTAACGCTTAAGAGCTTAGTACCGTTAACAAAGTATGAGTCAGTGACAACGATGTCATGTCCTGACTGCTTGACTGATCGAAGTCGCCCTGTTTTGGAGGCTGTACCTCATATTTTTTTGCCATCCAGTATGGTAGATTTTGTACCATGACACGGTTTCTTGAGAAAGGCGGCACGGACCAGCGCAATCTATTTTTGAGATAATTTTGTTATCTTTTTGTACTGTAGGTAATTGTGTGTTCTTTTATTGTTTTCTCACTTCATCATGAAAAGGCTTGTTCTCCTCGTCTGCCATGGCCCTCAGTTTCGCTTCTTCTTCTTCTACAAAGTCCCATTTAAAGCTGTGACCAGGCAGCCAGGACATCAACCATTCCTTGGTCGGGAACAACAGCTTGGGGTCAATCACTCTTTCCCTGTCTTCCTTGGTTTCTTTAAGGAAAAATTGGAACTTTTGTCAACTTTTCATATTTTGCCTTATGCATCATACAAATAACTTACATTTCGGGTCACGTGTAGCAAATCAATAAACGCCTTGGATACATAACAAATCGACCCCCGAGGAGAATACCGTCATTCACTATAGCGCCATCTTAGTATAATATTTTATCGATGTTGATGTCAGTTCATAGGCCATTTCCCTTATGAAACTTGGGCGCAGGGAATCATGGTAGTTGTATTCATCGCTGCACGTCAAGTCTCGAACGTGTCGCGCGCGCGATGAATACAAATACCATGATTCCCTGCGCGCAAGATCTCGTAAGGGGAATGGCCAATTTGTGTTGTGTTGTTTGATCTTTTCATTTGCATTACCATACATTGAACGAAATAAACTTGAAATACAATATATTGAATATATTCTGTTTTTTTATAGTGCATGTTGCAAACATGAGAGGAAGGCTTTAACGAGATATTTCCTATCAAATGTTAAAGCGTCCAGTTTACAAACTTCTGTAAATGATGCTTTTTTTTAGAAATTCAACGGATATGTACTATCCGTAACGTATCACCAAATATGGAACGACTTTCATGCTTTTTTATTGGCTGTGCTATACATAACTTCGTTCCCAGGGTTTTTCCCGCCCCTTCCACATTGCCAAGGAAAAGCACTGGGAACGAGGTTGTGTTCAACACGGTGTAACATGTACGTAATGACGTAATGGTTAGACAGAATGACGTAAACAAGTAAATTTACCAAGAATTAAACTCATTATAATTCCAATAACAAATGACGTCAGGACGGACAGGCCACTGAACCAGAGGTATGACATGCTGTAGAAATCAGCAATGGGTGCACTGAAATATACAAATAAACAGACGGAAAACATGAGCGATTTATTTTCATTTTACAATGCGTACTGTGTAGGAGGGACAGGGGTGGGAGAAAGCCACAGGAGGCGATAGAAGAGAGGTCGGGAAGCGCATTCCCAATGTGGCGAGAACCGAGAGAAATTGGGAAACATTTTGCATTATTGCGTAAATGTTTTTCATCACAAATAGCACCAAGAGGCGTGAATCAAGGAAAGGGTGGCTGGCAACCAGAGGTAAAAGGTGGATGTACATAAGGCGGGAATAAACATGGTAAAACCATCTTTATCACCGCTGTTTGCTTTATATTTCAGTTAGTCAAGCTATGATCCATGGCCTAAGAACAAGAGTTAATCAAACTACGATCGATGGCCTAAGAACAAGAGTTTTATTGAGGCGGGAAGTTCAAACCCCATGTTCCCTCTCCAACCCCACATACACTCTAATGTCCAAAAATCTTGTTTCTGTTGCATGAAGTGACTAGGAGTATGAGTATTCCCCATGGATAGGGTATTAGTCCATCACAGCACACTTCCAGCACTTTTATCAGAATGCTTCAACAATAACTAAACTATTACTTAAGTACAAATAACGCGCGTAACGAGTAAAAAATATCCAACAATATTTATACTCTACGAGATCGATACATCACCTGTTTGTGATTACTCCGTACGAGGAAAACATAATGGTGACCAAAACAGGAGATAGTTATAAAAGAAAACGAGAGAGAGCCAGAGTAAAGGGTTGCCTCTTTTCGCTCGCTCAATTTATCAAGTTTATTTAACCCGAAAAATTCCAAACTGATGACGTAGTACTACAGAGATCCTTGTACTACAGAGATCCTCGCTGATGGTTGTTATTCGCGCGCGTGACAGCCGCGTGAGGTCTTCCCGACCTTTTTTCTTAGAATCCCGGGGTTGATTCGTTATCTCAATTTTTTTTTGCATGTGTGGAATTTAATTTTCTAATTTGTCGAATTTCTCGTTACCCTTGACTTCGGTGAAATTTTGTCAGAATAATTTAAAACTGTTCAACAACCAAGCATGGACGGGGGAAGAATCAAGTTTACCAGGTGATCAGTTTTAAACAAAGGAAGAAATATATTTACTTGTGCCCTTTAAAAGGGTTCCTGATAATGCCGTCTCCATATTTCTCCAAAATTGCAACAGATACGTTATTGATGGTTCCATTGTTGTATGTTTGGTTGGTGAGCGCATTCACGTAAAAGTCGCACTCCTGAACTGAGCGCAGGCCTGGGTACTTGTTTGGTGGATACAACACAGATCCAAGGAACACCCAAGTGGTCAAGGCGGCGCCAGTGAATACCCCAAAATATGCGCCCTGCATGAAACAACAGGAGTTATTTTCAAGTTATTTTCCGTATTCTGGCATTAGCTATGATGGAACACTTGAGTTGGCCCACACGATACGATCGAAAACGCGCACATTTAACGCGTACGTTTAGGCCTCGTCCACACTTGTCTTTTTCATTGATGCGTTTTCGCCTATCGTCCTCACTACAAGAATCGAAAACGCTCATCGTTTTCGTCAAAAGCGCATACATTGGAAAACGCTACTCAATGTGAAGCCCTGTCATATCAGTGTGTAAATTGAAAGAAATACAGGCTTTCGAGAACGCTGCGCTTTTGATGATCGTATTTGTAAGGACAGGCGAAAACGCATCGACAAAAACGCATCAACGAAACCGGATTAGTCTGGACGTGGCCTGAAATAAGGAGAGATTACTTGACATCAACACTGTACAGCTTTTTGAGCTGAATGCTGTTTAAATAAAGGATTTTGTTACTTAGTATATGTCGTTAAACTAAAACAAAGTTAATACCTCCAAAAACCAATCAAATCTCAAAGCAAAAACTTGTAGCCGCCCTAGCCAAACGAAGGAAAACGCGCGAAAGTGATCAAAGTACAAGTGATTCTGTTTTTCTTTTCTGACTGGTTGAAAGTAAAGAATCTTCGACTGCAGGGGTTAGACAACGCGCACGCGCACGCGCACGCGCACGAGCACGAGCACGAGCACGAAAACGAGCGTAAACAAGTTAAAAAAATAACAAAGATAACGACATTGGGCAGAGTATCTTTTAGAGACATCCATTCTAGTCTAATGTTGAATACTGAGTTGAGACGACATGTAGGTACTTTACCTTAGAATTAGCCCGTGGGACAAACATTCCAAGGAAGAATATTCCCAACAAGGGTCCACCGCAGATTCCGAAAATGCTGTACGCCAACTGGGAGGGAAAACAACGACGTGTTAAACACTGTACCGAAATGTAGCCACATGTATGAAAAGTTAAAAAAAAAAAGAAAGCAAACACAGACGAACCTGCAAAACCATGGTACCCACGTACTTCACAACGAAAGCTCCACCAATAACAATAACACCGAATGACAGGGCTAAATAAAAACGATATTATAAGAAATTTTACCAAACAACGAGAAAACGTCTTGGTTAAGATTCCTGGGGATCACACGAATGTAGCCAGTTTACTCCGGTTTCCATAGAAACTAGAAGTAGGGAAGTATCAGCTCTTTGCTAATGGCCATTTAAATACTACTCGGGGTGGGAGGGGGGGAGGTAGAGGAAGGCAGAACGAGCAGCGGGTACAGAAGGGCATAAAAGATGGGATGGTGGGAGGGGAGTGTCGAGGTGAAGATTCGCCCTCTGTTGGCTGAAGCAGAGGAAAAAAGCGACGTGAAGCTGGGTCTTATCTATCTTTTTTAAAAGGGAGGCAGAAAAATGGTCTCCCGGTCCCAGGACTAACTGATCCCTTTCTTGGATCCGCCACAGTCAAGCGGACACAACTTACCAATAATCTTGCATAATTTTGCAGCATCGGAGTCGGTGATATCCGGAAACCTTTTCTTGACAACATCTTCCAAGCTCACCAGAGCCATAGCATTCAGGGCTGAAGATGCAGTGCTGTTGAACACGTGCATATCACGTGAGATTCAACTGGCTAACTAACAGGCAGGTTTCTTTACATGTCACAGGTCACTTGCTTGCAGAGTTGCAGTTAGCTCTTATCGCGGCTTGCTTGCGGGTAGCTTTTTCTCTGGATTGCTTGCGGTTAGCTTTCACTCCAGTTTACTTGCGGTTAGCTTTTTTTTGTTGGTTAGGGTAACTGTAGCCTCTGACCTGTGACCGTGACCTGTGACCTCTGGCCTGTGACCTCTGGCCTGTGGCCTGTGACCTGTGGCCTGTGACCTGTAAAATACTCATGCCGCTAACTAACGCAGTCAACTCAGACTCCTAGACATGAGGCAAGGCCTATATTTATACGTTTGTTGGATCTAGATTGGGAATTGCTACGGCAAATACCACGAATTAAAAGACCAGTGCACGTGATAGCCAGGAAAACAAATTACACTTTACTTTGTTTTACGAGTTGTCGAGCAAAAAACATACCCTTGAAAAATGGCTGCGCTTCCATTTTCGCTCGACCATTAGCTCTCTTTCGTACCATTTTTAAAGGTGGAAAAGAGGCAAATAGGGTAGGGATACAGAGGGGATGGTGTCGATCACGCTTCACAGAATTAACATAACGTTATTTCACGTTTTAACAGCGAAGGGAACATATCAGTAGAAGATAAGGTAACCATTCGCCCGAAACCGTTTCGCCCGGACAGCTGGAAGTCCATTCGCCCGGACAAAAAAGTCGGTTCGCTCCCAAGTACGACCTAGTTCGCTCCAAATGTACGACATAGAATATTTCTCGTTCTTTTAGCGTGAGAAACGTGTGACTACGTAAGTGATCGGTGGGAGCAAACTTCATAGAATATACTGGGCGAAACGACTCCTAGTCCGGGTGAATCGACTTCCAGTCCGGGCGAAACGGTTTCGGGCGAATGGAATCTCGGGCGAAACGACTGCAATTCGAAGATAAAGGCCACGTGACTGACTGTACCTTAGAGCTCCAGCGTAAAGGCATGCCGTAAACATTCCTGGCACTCCTTTCAGATATCCAAGTTTGTCAATCACGAAATACGGGAGAGTCTATAAAACAAACAAGTGAACAGACAGACAGATAAATTTTATCATGGTACATGTAAGTTTGTAATTTGGATCTGGTTTTATGAATAAAACGTGCGTGTTTACAATTTTGATTTTCGAGTTTATCTAGCAAACGACAAAATTTAATTCCCTTGTACATCTATCTGATAGGATAACTTTAGTTTTTAGGACATTCCAAAACTTGAAAGAAAGGGTTTCATTCAATTGAGGTTACCCTGGTCCGAGAGGTTTTCTTTCTTTTGAAATCCCTGTAACTAGGGTAATGACGGAAATGACGTCAACAGGCGATTCCTGCTACAAATCCCTGCTGAAGGAAAGGCTTTTTGTATGAGCTATTTACCTGATCATTGCTGGTTATCTTCTTTTGTTCGTTTAAATCGCAGCCAGAGTAGACAGCAAAGATGACAAGTCCGTCCAAACAGCACAAGGTCACAATGAAGATCAATCCAGGTATGTTCAGCCACACCGCTCTGCAAGGGAAACAGGAACAACAATCATACACTCCACTCTTTTTATTATAAGAACGTCTAATTTTTGGCCGAAGCTGAGTGTTCTTTTTTTTTCACTATTGTGGCTGAAAAGTTACATGTTATAGTATTCCATTAAATCAATGTGGACGAAACCAGGAAACGTATCAAACAGCATTGTTCGCCGAATGTGGTGTATCAAGTTGCTCTTGACATGCTTGCGCGGCCTGCTCCCTGTGATCTGGTGCCGCAGACAAATTCTTTTAAGCATTCAGTTGACTACTGTAAGACCACAGTTTTGCATTTATTTAATACTGCTTATTTTACAAAAAAAATTAAAACAAATGGGCAAAATAAAGACGTTCTCCGACTCTCAGCCTGGGGTATGTTTTTAGCATGTTCTTAAAATTTGGGTAAATTTCAGCCTCAACGTTCTTATAAAAAAGGTTCTTATATAAAAAAAAAGAGTGTATCAGAAAAAGAAACCAACAACAGCAACTGCTCCTTAGGACTAGTGAAACTGTCCAGGTACACTACAAAAAACTAGGCGAGGTTTTGAAGGCAAAATGTAGACATTTTACGATTGATTTAAGATTTTAAAATCCATAGAAATTTTCTACACTGACACGAACTCGACAATCTGTTAGGAGGAACGAAGCATCTTAATGCATACAAGAGAACATTTACAAGTAATCATGGTAATTTCTCTCGTTTGCTTTGTATTCTCCCCCTTTCTCTTCTCTCTCTTTTCAGGGACGAGCCATTTTATTTTGTGGGGGTTGGGCAATTTTTCTGAAATAACTTTACAAACAATGCAGCAAGGCTGATACTAGGGTTGCAACCGCGGACAGCTGTTTCGTCCTTTCAGTTGGGACTCGTCAGGTCGGTGTAGCAAATCTAAATAACGCCAGCTCAAATGCCAGCGCAAATAAATTGCAATAACCCCTTTGAACTCACTTCTTCCCCGAATCACGCGCTGCCACACCACGTGTTTCGAGGAACAAGAAGACAAAGTGTCACGATGGTGTCTCGCAAAGCAGAATACTTAAATGGACAGAGCCAACCTAAACATTTAAACTTATGGCCAAGACCAGGCGAGAACACAGCATGTGTTTTATCGGTTCTGGTCGTGATGGTGTCTCGCAAAGTCTCCTTTTTACGTAATATCAGCCTTTGGGGGGGAATGTAACTTCATTTTCCGACTGATCAGATCTCTCCTATAGATCCTACGTTGGCAACATTGCGGTTTGCGGTCCCTTGCTGTTTTAAGTTTTAATTTTTCTGAGCTCTATTTTTTTTCCGTCTTGTGTTTGTGCAAGATTTATTTTATTTCACCTTCACCTTGTGCAGCTTCATCTTTCTCACCTTTGGCTTTCTGTGCATGAATTTTTTCCTCTACTTTTGCTGCCAACACCCGTCCCCCACCCAAAATAAAATGGCCCATTCCTAAAACCGTCGATGACATCACTTATGCCCATATTTGGTTTGTTTTCGTGACCAAAATGGCGGCGATGGCGGCGCGAAAATATAAAATTGAGAGGTTTATTTGTCACATCCAGACAAGTTCGAAGGACGAGTATTCCAGTAAGTAAATGACATTTTTAATTAATGATATTTATGGCTCGATGTGACAATCACAAAACTAAAGTTAGCCTACGAAACCCAGACGGGGTTTTACCACGGGGTGCGTGCGTTAAATCTGGTTAAATTTCCCCGGCCAGTGGAACATTTGCAAATCGGTAATTAAGATGTAAGCTTATTAAGAAGTGTATTATAGTGCATAATAGGGATATTTCAGTAATTTTGTCCTATACATTTTTCAAGAAAATGTGCTGCAACTGAGAGACATTTCAGGAATGTAGCTGAGATTCCCATTAAACAAATTTTGTCGATCACAGGCGGAAAATTTGGGTCGCATTAAAGAGAAAGAGCTAAACAGACATGGTCTTTCAACTGGAAAAATTAAGAAAAATCAAGTCCTCAGGAGGTTTTTTTTTTTTTTTTTTTTTTTTTTAATTTTTGTAGTCTCCAAAATTGTTCAACCTCTTTTGTGCTATAAGTTTCTTGAAGGAAAATAACATCAGCGTTTTGTTTTGAAATCCATAGAAAGATTGCCTTTCGTTTTTCATAATTCCGAATCCCTCTGACATTTAACGATAAGTCCTCAGGAGGTTAATATTTCCTCCTTCCACCTATTATTTACATCTCCAGGGGCTGTATTTAATTTACGTATCTGTCAATTCCAAAACTACCCATTCCCCCCAGGCTGTAGCGGAATCATGCAACACATGAACAAGGTCACGTAATAAAGCACATGAAACTCAGTCAAGCAAGTGAACCCAGATCTTTGAGTGTCGTTAATTATCAAGTCTTGTCAACACTTTCTTGTTCACAGTTCAGAATATAAGATTGAGTTTCTACTCTCTCGTCTATGTGTCCAGAGCCATAAGCAGGATTTTGCTTGGGTGGGTGTGAGTGCTGGAAGCATAAGCGTCTGGAGGGGATCCGAAGGTATGCTTCCCCGGAAAATTTTGAAAAATCAAGTTGTTGAAGTCCACTTTTCCTGCATTCTGAGAGTCATTTTAACCCTCCCTCTCAGATTGAGCGGGTGTGGATGCACCCATCGCACCCCCCCTGCCTATGGCCTTGGTGTCCATTAATTCCCCTGTGCAATTATACGTCTACAGGGCATACCGTGGGCATTTGATTTGAGGTTAACTCCATATACTGGGGCATTTGACACAAAACTTCACCTGCCAGGTTGAGTATTTGACCATCAAAGAAACGTTAATCAGCGGTCTCAAAGGTGGTAGTATCGATATTAAAATCCAAAGACCTAACACTGGATTGAAAATGAAGACCCATTCGAAGACCCGATGAACAATGAAGACCCGATCGACAATGGAGACCCACTTGAAATCCAGAGGGATCAGAGGAATTCTGTTAGAATGAATCAATAAAAACCTCATCTGCGTGCCAATATACATCCATGCATTTATATATATTTGTGACGGTCCATCGCTCCAATTTGATTGGTCTGAACTGCTATTATTTTGAAAAGTATTGACCGTTTTTGTACGGACTGAGCGTAGCAAGGTCCGTACTGCTACGACCTCGGGCCAATATTCCCCTGTATGGCCCTCATGCTCGGTTAGTAAGAGGTTAATGTTGTTGTAGCAAGACTTGATCTCTCAGTCGAGTTCACAGTGTGAGACGCCTATGCCTTCCTCACAAAATCAGTCTTAAGCTTTATGATTTGTGTCATTTGTCTAATTTGCTTCACTATTGTAAGTTGATGAATGAGTATGAATCATGATTCACCGTCCTCAAAATAAGCAGATACCGCCTCGTACTACACTGGCAATTCACAGATCATGGCCAGACTTCAGCTATTTTCACAATTATCACATACTAATTTTTGCTCAAATCACACAACACATAACATAACGTCATAAAAACATTGCCAGGCAACCCCTGGTGTGCACTGTGATTGGCTCCGTACTACAGTAATAAGCTACCAGCTCATATCCTGTGAATGGAAGAGCTGCCTGGTGAACTGGCAAAAATGATGTTTTTACTAAATGTTAAACACAATTCCCTCAGTTGAGCTCTGATGAAGGTGAACAGGAATCACAGAAAATTATTTTCGAAACAAAAAAATTAAAACAGATCGGCTTAAAATTCTTTTTTTTTTATAAATTCCTCAGTTGTGTTGTTCAAAAAAATGTAGCTGATTTGATTGGCACAGCATGCCATTAGCTATTGGCTAATGTATTACTCAATTCAGTGGAATAATTTATTTATTGCTGAATTTGGGCTTTAATGAATCCAGTAACACAAATGTTTCTATGTAGATATCCACAGTCTCTGTTGCCACACAAGAGTTTGGAAATCAAGCATAATAAATATTGATTGCCAAAAAGTTGTTAACTAACTGAATGCAGTCAATGGATTTGTGTTACCTTCTAGCATCCTTGAATGTCCTTATGGCAAGGAAACGCTGGACAGCTGTCTGGCTGACTGTCCACACTGGCATGGCAGTAAATGCACCCCCAAGGGTTAGTGTCCAAAATGTGTTGCGGACCTTTGGATCAGGATCAAAACTAGAAAGAGGGACAAGGAAATACAGCCATGCAAATGTCAGGTACTTAAGTTTGTATTATCCTATAGTAATATCTATCTAATGTACTCATTATAATGGGACTTGCCACCCAAATCTTCATGTGTTTATTAATAATTTTATTGTACCCCTTATCTCTTGTATATCTCCCTTGTATTGTCGATGACCAGGGACAACATAACCTTACTTATTCATGACATTGCAACTAAATGCAGGAAGCAAATACCAAGCCACTTGTTGCATATTAACCATAAGGGGCTTATTTCTTTTGAAGATCTTTTGAGTGGGGTCGGGGGGTGGGGGGGGGGGGTGTTAGACAGAGGAGGGGTTTATGTCGAATTTTTTATGTCAAGTTATTTGTAAGTTAGGCTACATATAAACAAATAAAGTAGATTTTTTTATGTTTTAGTGATATCTGTTAACACATTTTCACAAAACAGTAACAAAACCAGTTGAAAGTGTTGGATAAATAAGTTGAATAGTGTAAAGCTTGTTCATCTACCATCTAGGGAAGGGAAAGCTTAAAAGAGAGGGGGCTTATTACAAGAACTGATCTTCCAGAAGGGGGGAGGCTTATTTGAGAGTGGCCAGGACTTCAAAGAGGGGGGCACTAAATAGAGCTCATTTGACTGGTATTGTACTTACTTGAAGAAATTGAGGCGGTCAAATTTTTTGTTGATTCGCCACACTTCTGCAAAGCCACCGACTTCAATGCTGCCAACAATTACAACCATGATAAGACCTGCAACCATTATCATGGACTGAAACACATCTGTCCAAATAACGGCCTTCAGACCACCCTGTTAGAAGCAAAAGAAAAGGACTAATTAATTATAAATAGTGTCAAGTCATTACCATGCAGGGAGATACATGTAGTGACTGACTGTTATTTGTCCTTAGTAAAAACATATTTCTGGACAGAAGAGGTTTTCAGGCTTTGGCGCCTTTTTCTATTAGTCTTGAATTGACTTAATTGTAACTTTGAGATGAAACATTGCTTAAAGTCTTGTCAAAGCAGGTGGCTGGTTTGTCGTTCATTAATTCACAGGCAATAATCCACACTGTAGAGGAAGTATGTTCATTAACATCAGATACATGTATAATGCTACTTGCAGGGTTAGACATCTTAAACAGGTTCACAAACTGCATGTCTTAAAACAGGCTAGATGAGTGAAGATCTCTAATCTATAATGTTCAGTGCATTAAAGTCAA
This sequence comes from Meandrina meandrites, assembly GCA_963693305.1. Taxonomy (NCBI): domain Eukaryota; kingdom Metazoa; phylum Cnidaria; class Anthozoa; order Scleractinia; family Meandrinidae; genus Meandrina; species Meandrina meandrites. The sequence goes on along the minus strand of OY855912.1, from coordinate 27,758,043 downwards.
CTCTCTGTAAAACGGGCAGCATCGGGACCAGCTCCAACTGTCTGTCTAACAGAGGTGTCCGTCCTATAGAAAGTTTAGTTCCAGTAAAATAACTGAAAAACCACAAGAGCTGGACCAACATCAGATATCCGTCTTATGGAGGTGTCCGTTAAGAGCGAGTTAACGTTGACTGTAAGCAGAATAGAATACTTACAAGGCTGGTGTAAAAGGTACACACTATTCCTGTTGTTAGGATGGAAGCCGACAATGGAATTCCAGCAACTAAGAAAAGAACATAACAATTTTAATTTTATGAACGGCTGGCTAAATCCTACATTTAATTTGCCATCATGAAGATTCCCTGAACTGATTGGTGTACAATGGTGAAAACTGGGAGTTTCCTAGCCTACAAACACAATTATAAAAGGGGTTTTGTCATGGATTTTAACAGATTTTTGAAGAGCCAAAATTTGTATTTTTATCGAAGGAAACCAAAAAATAATGGTCCATTTTTATTAACAATTGCTATATTAACTGCAGATGGCTAGGATGGAAATGGATTGCTACTTGAAAAATCGAGGCTAAACTTTTCAAGCTGTTTCTGTACGTCTTCAAAAACTCAGCCATAGTTTGATTTCTATCCACAAATTGAGCCGGTTATGTCTACCTTTAGATGTTCAAAGATAATGTTTTTCATAGGTTATTTAGCTGCCTACCACTAATTTCAGAACATTTTAGGTCCAAAATCTGCAAAATCCCTGTGACAGAGCTCCTTTAAGAAAGGATTATATTCTACCTGTCATTCCACATCATGCACTACATGCATGAGACAACAGGCAGAAATGACATACTACAGTCACAGGGTAGAAGTTCCATGGTTGGGTCAGAGGAAAAAATTAAGCTATTCAAAAGAAAGCTGATTTTAAGACTTGATAAATGGTCCCTCAAAAACCATGAATCTCGACACAATAATTCGCAATTATAGTCAAATTTCTCAAAAATTTTAGTCTCACTGACTGATTGTTTCTCAAACTCATTAATAATTCATCAAGTTCAAACTAAGAAAATCATAACCGTGAAGGAGGTTTGGATACCCGGCCTTAAGAAGCAGAGATTTTTACGATTTTATTGCTCCATTTACTGTTTAGTTTTTTTTTTTTTTTTTTCAATAATTGGGAAAATTATATATCAAACACTCAAGACAGTGTTTCAAAGGAACACCTTGAATTTCGTTAGGAATGCTCCTCTGTGAGTCATATTTTTAACTCTCTTCTCGGTGTTTGGATATCCCAATGAAACACTGTCTCTCATGTTTGATATATTGTGTGGTTCCAGAAAATATCCATACTCCCCCCACAGAAGGGATTGGAAATTCCGGGGAGGAGGGGGGGTCTCAAAAGACCCAAAAATTTAAAGCAATGTATGAAGCTAAAATGGAATTTCCAGAGGGTTGTGGGGGGGGGGGGGGGGGGTCATAGGGAAAAATCCCTTCCATTGGGGGGGGGGGGGTATGGATATTTTCTGGAACCACACATTACTTCAAATATTTTTGTGATGCTGTTTAGTTCAGTCTCTATTCATTTTGCAATGTTAAGAAAGTCTTGGGCTTGCAGAAAAGATATTAGTCCCACCGTCATTAGCAAAAATTGTTTATTCATGAAGTGAAATGTCTTACCAGCCTCCAAAGCAAGGGAGGGAGCATACAGGACAACAAACAGATACAGTGTCTGAAAAATGTGAATGAAAACATCTCAAAATGATTAATCACAAGTGAAATTTAATAAGTCACTTTAAGTGTTGCATAATAAATTATTTTTGAGAAGTCTGATGTCTGAAACATTATGCCACTGTGACTAAACTGTCATTCTAAGGTTTGAAGACAATTTCTCAAAAAAAAAAAAAGAAAAAAAGAGACAGCCTCCTGCTGTTCTTCACTGTACACAAGTCTCACTTTCATGTATTTGGCAAAAAAAGAAAATTCATGGAAGCGAGGCAGTCAGGCAGGTGGTGATTTCCATTTCGGTGTCACAGGTTTAATTAAAAACACACTTCAAAAAATTACTGTTTGCAAAATACATGTAATATGGTTTGCAGAGCTTATTTACGTGAAAAGGGCCGGTAAAAGTAATGTCCCTGTTTTTGACAGCTCTATATTGACTCTGCCCATGTGTACTTCGCTGATTTGCCCACCAAGCAGAAAATGCTTTTTATGAAGAGGGTAGCCGAGGGGGGGTCGTGATCCTGTTTCACGCACAGGTTTTAACCAAATTAACTTGCCACGTATAATTGAAACAGCAAAAATCACGAATCACATGTCTTTTCTAGCTATTTTCACGCATCACGGTCTAATTTTTTCCCTATTTTCACGCGTCACGCATAAACCCTTTGCTACCCTCTATGAAGCGAGAAAAAAATGTTTTGTCAGATAATTATCTGAAGCCGCGAATCAAAACAATAATAGCGCATTATCTGATACATAATTTTGTCAACAATATCAAACATTTTAAAGTAACACTGAACAAGTAATATCACTTACATATTCCAGAATGAAAAACATGCAGCCAACCATTCGAACTCCGACGGAGAAGCGAAGCTCTAAATACTGAAATAAGAAGTTTCCTGTTATAAAGGATTCTTTTTCGACCATACACAGCCTTCGTCCAAACCGAGGGTACTTGCTGTGGGGGAGGGGGAGGGGTTTGTTCAGGTCTCTTTGTTTTTTGCTACACAGCAGGACGGACACGTTACAGAAGATAATTCCACTTGACGATACATACCATATAATATTCAAATACTGTCATGCAGATGAACCTATCTAAGACGGCCACCCGGGGGGCAGAAATAACAGACCGTTGTAGCAGTGATTTGACTGCGATTCATAAACCTTGTATTGAAATTAATTCAACAAGCTCACGTTCTAGCAAAATATGACACCTGGCCTCGGTTGTTCAAAGGGTGGATAACGCTATCCACCGGATATGACTATCCGGTGAATAGCGTAGCTTGTTTTGCCAACGCTTATCCACTGGATAGTGATTTATCCGGTGGATAGCGCCTTCCACGCTTTGAACAACTGGGCCCTGGCAGTTAGCGAAGGTTTCAGAAGTTTGACAGCAATTCACAAACGTAAAACCCTGTTTTGAAATTTACTGACCCTATACTCAATAAGCTAACGTACACGACAAAAATAATTAATCCGAGCAGTTTGCATTAGGACCTACACTAGTTACATCTGTATGTCATTGTGGCTAAGCACCCACGAGTCTGCTTTCCTTTAGCTGGAACGCGGAAGGTTCGACGTAAATATATTTTGAGAACTTACACATTTTCCATGTGTCAAAAGGACTGGTTAATTGATATCTCTTACATTAATGGTAGTTTATATAAATCAAAAAGCTACTGAAGGGCATATACAGTAGTTAAAAAGCGTAAAACGTAGATACTAGTACGTCCACTGGTAGGGCGTTCATTTTTTTTACCCCCACCCTCCCTCCCCCTCCCCATCTCCCGCACTGGACATGTCGTGTATAGCACCGCAGTCTCCTCCCTCTCCCCCCGGTAACATCCGGCCGGCGGCTAAAGACAATAAAAGAACATCTCATTTCGCAATGTTTTGATACGAATATCAATCGAAAACAAACCCACGAAGCAACACGCGAGAATAAACCACGGTTGCGATTTTCTGGGCTACAAAACGAACGACATTTTTTGGGATCGCGTGATCGAGAGTCAAAGAAGAGAAAATGCAGTTAAATCAGGGTAAAGAAAAAAATTAAAAAGCAATGACTTACCTCATTAGCGCATGTAATATTCACGCGTCTAAACATAGGAACAAACACCACAGCCACTGTGCCGCAAATGATGAAGTATGAGACAATCAGAACGTAATACTGAGCCCCGTACGTGTAAATTTCCGATGGAACTCCTAGCAAAGTTATAGCTGACAGGTACGAAACAAGCAGGGATATGGCCACCGGTAAATGTCTCATTTTGCGATTCGCAAGCAGATATTCGGAGGTGGTTTTTTGCTTTCCTCCGGGTCCACAGCCGTACCATATTCCGATCAGAGCCGAGATCAGCAACATGATCGAGAAAACGACATAGTCGACGACGCTGAACTTAGTTTCAGCCATGTTTTAGTTGTCTCTCGCGTGCGGTGATAGCAACGCCGGCTGAGCTGTGGTTGAACTGTGGCTAGCTGAAGACACGCTCTTTGTACAAGTTGCGACGCCAGCAACTAGGCGTGATATGCTAATGCAGGCTAATTAGACTATGATCTATCCCACGTTCAATACCGTTGAATTTGCATGAATCTGCGAATGGCCAGAATTGCTACCGCATTCCACATCAGTGTGAAGCAGTATATGACCTTGACGACAGGAAACAAGCGTGCATTATTGGTTGTCGTGATAAGGTATTAAATATCGATTATAATCTGATCCCTGCAACGGCAAATTTTCGATCAGATCACGCGATCTCAAAGCCCTTCATCTGGACGAGTTCACTAAAGTGTTGTCTAGACACTGCTTATTGATTGTTCACGTTTAAGAGAGTAACTATCAAGTTTGCAGTACATGTAGCTATAGAGATCGCATGATTACTATAGAAATTGAGGTCTGAAGAACTGTGTACAGATCGGAAGCGGCGTTTGAACTTTCATCTCGAATGAATGTGGAGTTAGCGAGCGGGGGTTGGCAAGGCAGCGAGCTGCGTGCCTGGGTTCTGGGTAGGGGTCGTTACGGTTGGAAAAAGCCTGGAGAACGTGGTTTGTATTTTTTTCTAACTCTACTCGAATAAAGGAGGATTTTTGCACAATGGTGAAATTACCAGGGTATTTTTCCCTTTGCCTCCATGTTTTTCCACGGTTATCCATTGATTTGTAACGCAGGGTTTTACAAAGTTCAAGAACGTTTGATTCATTGGCTATAGGCAGTGGGGTTTTACCCATTGAGGCTTTCCGAAGCTTTTCGTTCGCCCAATATTATTTTAAAGTACCCTGACACCATACAAAGAAGTTCAATTCCGAGAACGTGACTGAAACGCCACAGGCGGCTTAACAAGAATGCATATCCCATTCATTGTTCACGTGAAAGAGAGTTTTGGCATGTTTTTGTAAATTAATTTTCCTTGAACAGTTGAAGTGGTCTTTTCCGTAGCACGTCCGACTCTCAGAAAATTTGGTAGCGTTAACTTGCTTCATGGATAAGCAAATAACAACGACAACTTAGATAAAGTTTCACATCTGAACGTTTTGAGGTACCAAAGATCTTTTACTTTCGTGACTTCAGAGGTAGGGACCAGAATGAGTGCGGGACACGCAAAGAAAGTGGAGGGCTAAACCGTGACGCGCGAACGTGCGAGAAATCACTTCGTGAAACGTGATCACTGACGACCCCATTTACCCTTGTAAAATTTCGAAAATAAGCCAGTCAGGGGGGGAGGGGGTTGGACAATGGGAATTTTAAAATGAATACCATTTCCCGAAGTTTTTACAGTTTTTACTCCACCTGTTCCCAACGTATCAAGGCTTCATAGCTCAGTTGTAGAGTAACGCACCACATGGGTTCAAATCCGTTGTAGCCTTGAATTTTTTTCTCAGGCTGAAAAATGCAATTGCTTAAATTGCTTTCACACTGCGAGGAACACGTCATTAATTTCATCATTAATCCGCAGTTCATATATGCCTTTCATATATTCATTACGTCATCCAGTCCATCTGCGGGATATTAGAACCTAATTGACCTGGTCCCAAAAGGCTTCATAGCTCAGTTGGTAGAGCAGCGCACCGGTATTCGCGGAGTAGCCTTGAAATTTTTTTTTCAGGCTAAAAAAATGCAATTGCTTAAATTTAAATTGCTTTCACACTGCGAGGATCATGTCATTCGTTTCATCGTTAATTCGCAGTTCATATATGTCTCTCGTATATTCATTACGTCAATTTCTACTCCCTTATTCAAAGACGATCATCGGTGAACATTTACAAACAGTTCTAACAGTTCTTGGCGTTTTGACAGTGATTTTTGGGAGCCTTTTCGCGGTTTTTTAACAGCAAATATTTTGAAATCGTACAGCCATCCGAGAAGTCCCATCAAGGTTCTTTCAACAAAATTGCTCTGCAAAACTTCACTGTTTTTATTTCTAAAAAATAAAACACCTATCAGTATGGCCCGGTAATACGGGCAACATTTTTGTTAAACTTGCCTCGCAACATTGTTGGATTGCAAGTTGAACTAGGCTCGATTACCAGCCGCTGTTAAACGAGAGGGCGGCGGAAATCGAGCCTAAAGTTGAACGAGTTGTTGCCCGTATTACTACCACGGGCTTAACTTGTCTCGCAACAAATTTCAGTATTGCAAGTTGCAACAACATGTTGCACAAAGAAGAACCGAACCGTTTGTCGTTGGTAATGGTAACATCTTTTTGTTTAAAATCCAGTGAAAAAAAAAACTGTGGTCGTATGCCATCATTATGGTATCGTATGATAAAAATGAACGGTTGCCTTCTGATTGAATTTTTGTTCTCAAAGGTGTCACTGACCCCTTGAAGGCTAAAAAAGCTACTGCGAGCCCGTAGGTCCTTTGACTCGTGCAATCCGGTGTAAGTGATTGAACTGCCGGCTTTGGATAACTGGGCGAGGTGTGTAAATCAGTACTAACTAGGCTGGATCGAGACTGTGTAACCTTGTTAAATTAATGTTTGTGGGCAGTGGACAGACTAGTAACGACTTTGGGAATACACCTTGTCCTTTCATGCAATGAGAAATCGGAAATAACACTCGATGTTTCATGGGCTAGTTAATAAGACTTAACTGTCTTGCCACTGACGTTTTGCCACCGTTCTACAGCATGCCGAGTAACATAATTTCACAGATCTCATCAGACATCCCAGATAGGTTTGTTTTCATTAAATAAAGGCTTTGTGGTTGCTGCTATGTTTGCTCGCAGAACAATGTGATATTCCAATCATATCACAGGAGAGTGTCAATCAAACTCCAGCTGTTGATGATTCGTTGCGACATTACACTGTTTACTGTTTAATTAGTTGAATTCTAGTCAGTTTAGTTATTTAGGTGTGGTACGTGCGTGAAAGACATGAGCAAATGACAACAGTTAGGTAAAGTAGAGTTTTATCAACTGCAACATGCAACAGAGCCAGCTTCCAGCGAATTCTCACTTTCTCAGTCCCGGAGTGGCCGAAAAAAGCAAGTCACCGAAAAATGGTGTTCAGGCTTCAAATAATGTGGACAACGATTGGGATGTCTGGCTACCAATGTTGCCTCACCTCGATGAACTACCATGGACACTACAAGACATTTCAAAAGTTTTACGACTCGGCAGGACACGGGAGAATTTTCGCGCCATTTCGCCGCAGGCTGTGGAACGCGTGTCGTTTCTCTTACAAAGACCGCTGTTGCGAATTGTGCGCGAAGCGAAACGACTCTCTGTTCGACACTCCAAGTGTTCTAAGCAAGAAATTCAAACAAGCATTCGCCTGGTGCTATCCTTGTCGATGGCTAAAACGTGCTTAACGCTGGCGTCCAAAGCGTTCTCGTTATACTCCATGTCCAGCGACAGATTTCGCCGATCTAAGAGAACTCGTAGCGGGTTGATTCTACCCGTGGGTAGAATGTTTCGCTGGCTCGTGAACATGAAGGTGGCGAGCCGTATCTATGACGCCGCGGCAATTTACTTGAGCGCCACTTTAGAATACATCGCTGAAGAGCTTGTCTTCCGAGCTGTCAACAACTTAGGTAATCTTTGTTATCCGTTAATTAACCATGCTAATCACAGCTGTGAGCACAGTGCTAATGATAATTTTGTTTACTCATGTTCGCTTTTGGTGGTAAATTTATGAAAACCGTGTCTTTGACGCTCCCGGCCGAGATCACGAACGTCATGCAGAATCTTGCACGACTTTGAAATATTTCCATTCGTTAACGCTCTTTCTGTAAACGTTAACAATCTTGCACGACTTTGAAATATTTCTATTGGCTAACACTCTTTATTACGAAGGTAGAAAATATCGCACGACTTTGGAACTTTTTTCATTGGTTAAATCTTATAACTGCGGATGTCGGTCTTTCACTTGAAGCACCCTTTAACAATTGCTTGTTTTCAAAGGAGCTATAAAACACTTGGTTTTGTAAAAGGCGGTGAGGGACAATTGTTACCTTAAACCTCAAGTTTAGGCTGTTCAGGTTCATTGTTATCTGTTTGAGGCAAAGACGAACACTGTTTTGCAATCAGCCCAGTTAGCGTCGTATGCTAATGATCTATTCATAACTGGAAGGTTTTTATGAGGAATGCTTAATCCAATTAACAGTTGAATAGAGACATTTGTTACAAGTATATAAGCTCTTTATATTAACTTCAGCGAAAGGAGTTCAAGTATTAAGTATACATTCATGGACAAGGGCTAGGATTGACTACCGAACAGGCTTCTTTTAACCATTAATTCAATTCCCAAGTCGTGTATAAAAAATTGTTAGCTTCCAAGCCAACAAAACTCAGAATAAAACAAAGGACACAAAGCGCGAGTTAAGTAGAGACATGCATGTGTATAGCTACGTTTTGTATATAAAGGTATGCGTTTCCTCGTAACTTGGTTCCAATTATGGTTCTGCAGTATGTATTGGGCAACATAAGCCAAGAAAAGAACAACAATTCATGGTCAAAGGGGGAAGATAAAACGGATACCGAAAAAAATCTTTATTTTAAAGTTATTTTTTATAACGACCATATAGGAGCACTTATGATTATAGCCATTTTAGTATCACCCAACTAGTGGACTAATGCAAATCCTGCATTTTGATTGGCTACGCTAGTAGAGGACTATTAGTAATAGTCATCGAGTAGCGAAATTCATGACGCTTTCTTTCGTTTTATTCCCAAATAAATCTTTCTTCAACTTGCATTTGCTAACTTTATTACTGTCCGACTAGTTGGGTGATACTAAAACAATTAGACCCTTCGCCCTCAAGGGCCACGGGTCAATAGACCATTCGGCTTCGCCACATGGACTATTGACCCGTAGCCCTTTCGGGCTACGGGTCTAATTGTTAAATAGCCAACGAAATTCTTACCGGGGTTGCACTTGATTATACTAATTTGATGTGTGTTGTTTCATTAGAGGGTATAGACCAAGTCACTCCAGAGGTGCTGGAAGAGTGGATCAATACAGACGCTGACTTGTGGGGAATGTTTCAACCATATTACCACCTGCTATCCGGGAGAACAGCTTTTGGCATCACCGACTCCATCGAGATGTACGCCGCTCCAAAGAAAGGTTACTACTTTTTACTGTTTGTTGGTTGAAGTAAAAGGAAAGAATCTTCCTTCCATCAATTTTGTTTGTGGTAATCGATTCCATAGAAATTACAGCTTGCCTTTTTTGTCTCGTTTTTCCTTAGCTCCAAGCAGCCCCAAGACAAGTTCTCCAAGGCGCCGAGGATTGGACAAATGCTTGGCCACCACTTGTGTCACGTCAGTTGCTGAACTGACCGAGCTCGTGTTACAAGCTCAACAACGTTTCGCTGAAGCGTACCAAAGTAAAGATAACAAGCTGATATCTCAAGTGCACTGGGCGTCAAATGTCTTGCAGACTTTGTATTACTTCATGAAGTGTTCACATCAGATTGACGAGGACATTTCGGACATTCTGGCGGCTACAAGACGGTAAAACAATTGTGCCCTAAACTATTTTACTGGATTTTGTTGTAAATCCCTTTCTACGGTATGAGGGAGGTGCGATGGTCTAATGGTTAGTGCGCTGGAACGAACGGTCCGTGTTATTGGGAAAGACGCGATGGAGTATAAATGGAGTATAAATGGGTGCCGGCGAATTGTTGGGGCAACCTGACAGAATGCTGGGGAGTAACTTGCGATGGACTAGCATCCCATCCAGGGGGAGTAGAAATACTCCTAGTCACTTCATGCTACGGAAACTGGTGTTAAACGCCGAGAGCTGTGAGCTGCTTTACTTTAACCAAGCCGTAGACTATTGCGTTAAATTTTCTTCTAAATCTCCTTTTACTTGCAGAGAACATTCCCATCTTCCTCCGCTGGTTGAGTGGCTGAGAGTGGCCAGCCTGCACGTCGAGCACCGTGTCAGCGGTATGGTCGATGATGATGACGTCAGACAAGCGGCGAGGCTGCTTATGCCGTTCAATGACTGCGAGCCACGAGCCTTGTGGTAAGGCGCTTCCGATGCGTTAGACGACTTGCAAATAGAAGATTTCAACACCACTTCCGGTTTTTCCTGCCTTAAATTTTATAACAGTTTGTAGCGTTATGTGCAAGTGGTTTTTAAGGAAACTTTGCAAAAAAGTAAGCGACAAGCCAAAATACAGTGGGTCTGGATCACAACTATTAACTTTTTATTCTTTCAGCCAAGCTTACAACTTGACTGACTTTTTGGAGAATTCAGTTCTAAATGTTTGGTTTAACGCCTGTGCTTTTTTATGATTTATATTTTATTTCGTATTTTTCAGCCCGGTCGATTCGTTATCCGTCTCCAGATCTCTCTCGCCCACAGCCGCAACCATCAGTTTTCAGCAAGACCTGGGCCTACGCATGCTTTTATGCGGTAGAGTAGATGTAATACCGCAGGCTCTTGTAATGTTGGGACCTGAAAAAGTCAACGCTATCAATATACAGGTATAGAGAATCAGGGCATGGAAACTGTAACAGAAATACGAGATCAGAATTGGATGTCTTTGCAGTCTCTCGCTCTCATTTCTTGTTTGCCTTCACAATACATGAATGGAAAGAAACAGTGGGCTGTGGAAGTAAAATTAGTAGAAGTAAACCACAGCAGTGGTAATCTGCGTTCGTTTTTAAACCGTGGCTATAAAATAAATACGAATTCATTTCCTAACCGTTTTACTGATATTATTCCAGAAGTAACAGCCATTTGATCACTCCTTAGATTCCTAATACGTTATCAATCAGACTGGCGCTCAAAATAAAGAAACAAAATAAATAAGGTTAAATTATACAGAAAACAATCAACTACAGAATATTGTCTTGGTACGCCACAAAATTCTTAGAAATGTATAAAGTACTTTGTAGGAGAAAGTTCAAGTTGCGTAAAAATTGTTATTTTAGCGTCTGTAAACAAACATTGTACTAGAGATCCGTTCCTCTGTTGGTTTTGACCAGGGAATGACTCCACTGATGTACGCATGTGCGGATGGAAATGAGGCTCTTGTCAAGACACTGATTGAGCACCACACATTACTGGATACTCAGGTACAACTCACAGACACGATACGATACGTGTTTCGCGATATACATTATGACAATTTCTCTGAGATTCCGTCTAGTGCGCAAAATATATTCTTGGCACGAGAAGTAACTCTTTTTCGCCTGGATTGTGTTTGCTCAACTTTTAGTAGGCAGCGTGGCCTAGTGGTTTAGGGCGCTGGTCTTGTAATCCGGAGGTCCCGGGTTCAAGCCCTCCACCCTGCCAATGGCTGGATTTGTTTCACGGTCGTCCCGAGTTCAAATCCTCGGTCACGCTTTGTATATAGCCAACTGGTCTGCCTCCAGCCAGTTGGGATTTTTAACCATGTTATGTTCATTTAAAAGTTATTTGTTTCCTATGTTTCAGTGGCATGCCTGCAAACTAGCTATCTCGAAGCTAAGTGCATGACCACTATAAACAACATTTACATTTTTTTTTTTTTACATTTTTTTGCGTAGCTGGCGGAACCCCTCGCTGCTTGGCGGCTAAGACCTAAGTATGCGGCCGCTAAAAAAAAGGACTCGATCACGAAATCCCGCAGCTACGCAGGCTAAACTTTCAGCACTTTTGTCGGTTTGCTTAGAGAAAATTTCTGCATTACATCTGCATTTCTACATGGTGGAGAGACCCGGGGGGGGGGGGGGGGGGGTATTCCTGACCCTATCTAAGGATAAAGAAAACGAAAATTAATACCCTTTCTAAGGCCCGAACCCGAAAATTGACACCCTATTCAAGGGGAGGAGAAGCATTGCGTGACGACTCAAATAATGGCTAACCGCGCACGGCAAAGCTCAAATCTTTCAAAATCGCTTTGTTAATACTTAATGACGGATAGTTCAGTTTTAACAGACAATTTTTCGTTTAGCTGGGCGTTTATTTGAGCTGATAGAAATTAGCTACCCTATCTAAGGATCACACCGGGAACACAATGCTAAAAGGAGCAAAAGTGATACCCTATTTAAGGACCGAGAACCTCAAAAAACATACCCTATCCCGCGGCACATACCTATACAGCCCATATATGGGAGTACCCCCCCCCCCCCCCCGGGGGAGAGACGTACAGCAAAAACTGTTTTGTACAAACCCGTCTAAACTCTTGTTCTTCTTGATCTCAAGATTGACGCTTTAACTATCAAACCGACGCCTCTCTCACAGACCCTAGCTTACTGTTGACAGAATAATCATCGTTGTCGCATCCTGTGAGCAAAACAAGAAAACATCACTTCCATCGAGTAAAAAATCCCGCTCTTTTGTGTTCCCAACCTTCTATTTACGAAAATCGTGGCTTTATTCTAAGACTAATCTTGTGTTTCTTTTTTCCTGACAAAGGTGCCTAATAACAAACAGATTTATCCTTTAGTTAACCTAGAGCTGATGTCGTGGACAGCGCTGTCTTTTGCAGCGGTAAAAGACCACGTGCACGTATGTCAGGTAAGATAACACCGTATACAACGGTCGTGAAATACTGTTAATATCGATAATGAGCGCGATGCATTCCGGTTGGTTTTAGTTTGATTGAAATTAGCGGACAGCCACATATTCGCTATCTCTAGTTTTGTATAATAACACAAGCACCTTTCCATTTCATTAATTACCAGTTCTGCAAAGTTTCACTGTCTCCCCTTTTTCAGCGATCGAAAAATACTAGTGGGTATTGCCGGTGATAAAATTTTAGTGTTTATTTTGTGGTTCAATTTTACCCTTGGTGCAGTTTGATATTTTTCTTTATTCTGGCGAATGGTAATATATGATAACGAATATAAAACAAAAGAAAATACCAGATTGTACCAAAGGTAAAATTGAAACACAACAACATTTACCTTCAGCTTCTATTGGATGCCGGAGCGAACCCAAATGGTGCAATGGATCATGGGAGGGACAGCCAAGTGGAGACACCGTTACAGCTGGCTGCTTCTTCAGGTAACGGATCACGTGTCAAATCACGTGACTGTCCATTTATTGTCACATCGCGTTAATTTGTTCCTATTGTGCGATGCAGTGCAGTCGCCATTCTCAAATCCTGTATTTGCTGCATCCTGCACTAGGAAATTACGAACTAGTCGCCATGCTTCTGAGGAAAGCTGCAGATCCCTACATCAGCGTGAACACGTCATCATTCAGCCCTGGATCGCGGGGGTTTGGGAACGCGTTTGCAGCTGCGGCTGCGCATGGTCACAAAAACATCCTCAGGAAGCTGCTGGCGGAGCCTGGTGCACGGCGGGAAAACGATATGTTGTCTCTAGCAGAGATACTTTCCGAAGGTTTGTACTTCGTTCTTTTTTCGTTGTGTTGTTAAGTATTTTGTAAAACTGAAATAATCGTGATACACGGATTAGCTTAGCGTAATTTTCGTTTTCACTAATCAACGCAGGTTCGCTCTTAGATGGTGGAGGCGAAAGAAAGCTAACTAAGAAAAGAAGCAAGGCTCTTGAGGTAAAAAAAAAATCCAGCACAAAAATTTCATTCATGACATGTTTAGGGCTAGGGCACTCATACACAAGGTATGACACTCGTACTCGGATCTCCATTTCCCCAACGTGTTGTCAATTTGACACTTCTTATTAACAGTGACTAAGGGTTAAGTATAGTATGACAGATTGGCAGTAATCTTTCTCAGTCTGCGCCTAACTGGCAAGTCTTGCAAATGTAGCTTCTGTTAAAGTTTTGACCTTTTTGAACTCTAGGAAGCTCTGTATCACAGCTGTGAACACGGATTTCTTGACATTGCCATGGAGTTAAGAAGTCTAGGTACGTGTAATCATTGATTATTGTTAGCAGCTTGTCACGACACACCAGCTACCCTGACAAAGTCCGAATTGGTGTAGCATCCCATCCGAGGAGGAGTAGAAATACTCCTAGTCGCTTAATGCTACTAAAAGCTGGATAAGCTCCGGCTTGATGGGCCACTAGGCTCAAACGCACTAGGGGGTATAGAGGACTAAGAAAACGTGTGTCCAAAAAGAGTTGCCCCCCCCCCCCCCCCCCCCTCCCAGTTGAATTGAACTGAATTCCATCCACTGCTTTGAATATTTTTTTCAGGTGTACCATGGAACATCCACTGTTGGAGTCAAACTGTTGGTCACGCGTATGAGCGCGGTCAGAAGTCATTCCTCAGATGTCTGTTGCGTGACTTCCAGTCCATGTCGACCGCTGAGTACACGAACGACTTTTGCGATGACGGGCTCGTCATCTTGTTCAACATCTTCAAGGAATGCGAGGTGATTTGTGCCTCTTGGTTAAGTTAAGCAGCGTTCTATCGTCGCTGGAGATTACCATGCACCTCAGTTTGTCATGTGACCATGTCAGTTGTTACATAAAAAGGGCGTGTTTACATGACATTCATACCGGGGTGACTACTTGATGTCGTATCGAGTTTCCATGTCAGAAGAAATGCGTCTGTTTTTTTCGTCCCATGTCCAACGTGACGATGCCATCTTGCATTGATGAAATGTACCCATAAAACGCGTTCCAGTACGTGAAAATTGGGGCTACAGCTCTCGCCCCCATTTTTACGCGGGAACGCTTGCTACGCAGGCTATACCTAAACGAGTGACTCGTTCCGGTATGTCATTTCCCAGTGGTATCATGTAAGCGAATATAGAGCAGCCTGAGGGAACCGGGGTGAACTCGTGTCAGTACGAAAGTCGCCCCGGTATCATGTAAACACCCCCATAGTTACCAATTCCGTACAGAGTCACCAATTCCTGTGCTCGTCCAGTTAAATTTACGGCGTTCACTTTTGCATGGTGCCTCCGCTACGTAAGCGAAACACAACAACAAAATCGGGTCAATAACAGTCATTAACTCGTAAACCGTCCCGAGTAATACCGACTCATTTTCTCTTTACCGACTCTATTTCTAGCGTGAGAAATTTCAAGAGGGTTCCGGCCCTGGATTTCTTGCAGCCATAAATGGCAGCACCATAAATTGGTCACGATATCGAAGTCATACAACTGAGGCGTAGTGTTCTTTTAGCCCGCGAACGGCCAGTGCTAGGTAGTGTTACTACGATATCCATGAATTAGGGCTCTTGGAGAGTTTAATTTTATCGAGCTGTTCTTCCCAGTTTGAATGACAGATTTCAGTGCCCAACAGGGTGATGGAGCCCTTTCCATTTTCACGTCGAAGCGAGAATAATGTAGATTCCACACCCAACAAGGTTTGCCTTGGATAAAGTGTTGATGGTTCCCATGGAAATGTTTTTCTTTTGTCTTTGTAGGACCATGCTCTTTCAAAGGAGCTCGCCTCAGTGTTGTCGTGTTGTTTTGGTCATGAAGCTCTAAAGGAGATCGAGGCGCTCCCAATTACGCAGACATCCATCAGAATAGGTAATGCCACAGCTTTACCTGTTTTTGTTTTATTTACACCACAGTCCACAAATCTATTTCAGGTTACATGCATTTGGTGAGTGACTAGATGTGATTTCTTTCCTTTGGTTTTACTTAAGTTCTTTGTTTGATCAGCTTGTCTGAAGCTGAGCTAGTCAGAAAATGAAAAAGGAGTCTGAGTAGGGCCAAAGTGTTCACACCGCCAGAGCTTGTCGCGTTTTATGTATAGCGTTAAGTGACTATGAGTTTTTCTACTCCCCCCCCCCCCCCCCCAGCCCCCTTAGCTGAGAACTTTGAAGGAAAAACGTTACACAAAACATTTAGCTACGTCTTGTGTTCTGCTTCCGGTCTTCGTCCAGGTCCAGATTACATCAACAGCCCTGAGATGTCTGATGTCACGTTCATTGTTGAGGGACGACCGTTTTACGCTCACAAGATCATACTCGCGACAGCTTCCAGGAGATTCAAGGTGCGTTCCTTCTCCTGTAGTTTACATAAACTCAAGCGTTTCTTTGCAATATAGCCGTGCAGCGCTTCTCAATATCTCTGAATGAGTAAACGAACGAACGACCTAACGATCTAACGAACTAAAGAACTAACGATCGAGCTAACGAACGAACGACTGAACGATCAAAAGAACGAACGAACTAACCAACAAACGAACTAACGAATGAATGATTAACTTTATTTCTGTGTCAAATCATCTAACTTATGTGAAAGTGAAATTCTGACCCGAGATAGATGTGATACACGCGTTTTTATGGCTCCAATATTCAATGTGAGTTTCTTAGGTGTCTTATCTTTTGCAGGCGATGTTGTCAAACAAGACTGTCGAGGCTAACGATGGCAGCAATCCTTGCATTGAAATAAGCGACATAAAATATGAAATATTCACGGTAAGACATTCAAACGTCGGTTTTCTCCCGGGTTTTTCTCAGAGGTATGCCAGCAATGAGTGATCTAACACTGTTAACACCAAATGTTTTGTGCAGAAGCAATGCTTACTCAAGTTTTTATTGCTGTACAAGTCCCTATAACAAAACCAAAAGTGATCTTTTAGCACCCCGTTTAGAGCTCAAACTTCCAGTATTTTTTTCACTGATTTTTTACTTTTTTAATCTGGTTTAAGAACCGTTCTGTGAGAAAGTGAAGCAAACTTGGAAATGAAAATTTTTAACCCCCCTTCATTTTTTGTGTGGAGGTAGGCTACCTGGGGGGATGAACAAAAACGACCATATTTTGATTGGCAGATGTATTGTTTCCATGGTAACCGCACTTGGTCACGCAAGCCTCAGGTTCATGTTTTGAGCTAAAATTTCACTCTCAAAAAGTAAAAATATACGAGGCTAGTTCTCGGGTAAATGTAAACCAAATCAAATGAAACTCCAGCAGAAAGTAGAGTCATTCTTCTAGTTTATAAAAATTATTGTAAAAGTATTTTGAGGTTTATGAACAAGGAAAAAATTGACGCTGTGTAATAAAGCCTGTCGGCCATTTCGACAAGCGGCAAAATCAAGCAAAACCAATTTCGCTATTTTTCCCAAAGTACTCACTTTCTTGAAACCAAATTAGCAGCAGAGCTAATATGGATAATGTAGTTTCGAAATATCATAACATCTTTTTGGGGAACGTTATATTTTGTCCATAGGCATTCAAGACATACAAGGCAAATTGCAACAAATTGCAAGATTGGCCATTTTGAGGGCCTCGCTATTTGGCCTAAAAAGGCTTAAGAGAGATGAATTCAGCTTGAAAATAATTTTATATCACCTGGCCTGTTACGTAAATGTGATTAATAACGTTTTGGTTGGCGAATTTGGTGAAATTTAAATTAATACAAAAGCCTACCTTGCAAGTTTTGGCAATTTCTTCAAGACGATTTGTTGTCTGAGACTCGCCTTCGCTCCCTCCAATTTCTTGACCAAATTAAGCACAGACACTAGCAGAAAGGCCAAATCTAACAGTTTCCCACATCAAAATCCATTTTCCTGCGTTTCAGACTACAAATGATGATACATTAATCCGCATACTTGATAAACAACAGTTCGCCGCCATGTCAAAACACATCCGTAACTTTGTGATTTCTTCCGTCGAGTGCCAAACCTCTTCAGTACAATTCCTCCGGAAAGGTAGATAAATGAACACTGCATTAAGCAAATGCATGCCTGTGAACATTACAGAGTAATGTCAGTGATGCATTTGGCAGAAATCGAGTCGCCCGTTCGAAAGTCAGAATGTTGAATAAACGAACACACCGGAAGTTCGGGAGACGGGACTGCTGACCGGATGTAACACAATACAAATGGTGTAGGTGTAAATTCTTTTAGGACATCTCATGGTTCTTTTGGTATTAAAGGTGGAAGGTTTTACGATGATAATGCAACATCAAAAATATAACTACTAGGTATTTTCGTACCACAGAAGTTTTTAAAAAGTTTCATTTTACCGGCGATGAGTGTTTTCTGCATCTTTCGCAGGCACCGCATAGCATCGGTCAGAAAAAGGCAGATTTCACATCACCGTAATTGTCCTCGTCAAATAAAGGCTACGCCGTTATATGTGGCTAAATCCCAAACAACAACAATAATAATATTAAAAAACTCGTCTGTGCAGGATAGAATACGCATCGCATTTAACCTTACCGATTTTCCATTACGGCTTCTCCTCATATCTAATAGAATGGGGGGGGGGGGGGGGGGGGGGGGGGGATGAGTTAAATCGTGTTAACCCCAGGTGTGTACAACCACTGGGTGGGCACCCTTCAAATTATTAGCTTGGTGTTTGCCGCTGGGACACTGAGACGCGCTACGCATAGAAAGTCGACAATCTCGAAGATTGTACACCGGAAATGCGAGTATAATCCAGACTGCTGACCGGATGCACTTTGAAAATGTAGTTTTTCCTTGGTTTTGCGGCTTTCGAGAAAGCAACTTATTTGACACCTTTTTTTTTCGCTGTATTTTGCAAAGTTTGAATCTGGTAATTTAACTTTTTTTACAATGATGAGTACAAAAGAACTCATAATATTAGAAATGCACTTTGATGTTTTTTTTATTACACAACCTTATACAGACAACTCTCGTTAGTAAACGAAGAAAAGCAAGGCTGATTGAACAGTTGGGAACTGTATATATTTCCAATATTTCGGAAGGCACGGCCTTCCTTCTTCAGGGTGTTACTTTGTAACACCCTGAAGAAGGAAGGCCGTGCCTTCCGAAATATTGGAAATATATACAGTTCCCAACTGTTCAATCAGCCTTGCTTTTCTTCGTTTACTATTTTGTTATAGCTGATTAGATCTTCTACATTTAGAGGATCCGGTACTTCTATTTCGTCACGGTGGTCCTTGCAAATTTAAATTCGTTGTAAAACCCCGGGGGGGGGGGGCACTTCCTATAAATGGGCTAATGGGGATGTGCCGCTGGATGGGGTCGCATTTTCACGACTGGACTGACTATAATGGGGTCGCCTTTTCAAGCACTTTTTATAGGGTGACTAGAATGGGGTCACACTTTTCTGGGATTTTGAGAGTAAGAAAATTCTGGCAAGTTGTGGTTTATAAACGGAAAGATTCGCCGAAAAGAAAAAGTTACCGTATTCATTGC
The DNA here is from genome assembly GCA_963693305.1 of Meandrina meandrites. Taxonomy (NCBI): domain Eukaryota; kingdom Metazoa; phylum Cnidaria; class Anthozoa; order Scleractinia; family Meandrinidae; genus Meandrina; species Meandrina meandrites. The sequence goes on along the minus strand of OY855912.1, from coordinate 27,738,887 downwards.
TGTTGTTTAATATTTGACAAACGGCTCCCATTAAGTGACTAAGTTGGGGTCATGAAAATTACATTTACCCAAAAGTGACTAAGATGGGGTCTATAATTGGCCATAGAATATGACTATAATGGGGTAGGGGTTCTGAGAGGCTAGCGGCACATACCCAGCAAAGATATGCCCAAGTAACCCCCCCGGGTGTAAAACTCTCGTTAGAGCGGGGTGTGAGAAAAAAAGTGTCGTTAACATATCTTGAAAAATGTAGATTGCTTTTTTTTTTTCGATATAAATGGTACAGTGCATGTTCCGATCTCTCTAGCATATACATCAGAAATTACGAAGTAAGATTTTTATTCTACAGGTTGATGATTTTTTTTAAAGGAAATTGCACAGCGCGAAGTGCAGGTAAATAGAGTGGTCAAGACGAAATGATCAGCATGGGAAGTTTTTTCATTTTCAAATCACAAAGGGGAGGTTCCTGAGTGCACTGAAAATAATGTAACACTCACCGAATGTAACAAGGATACCGTAAGATTTTGGTTATAAGCCCCCCTCCCTCCCAGGTTATAGGCCCATCTACCTGGAAACAAAAAATACATCCGGTTATAAGCCCCTCCCCCCCCCCCCTGGAAATAAACCCCCCTCTGTTAGATGACAGTACTCAAACAGGGCTAAATGTTGCTTTATTATGACTTTTTAACATAAAAACGTATTTCAATCAACACTGCGGTGGCTCGTTTTGAAAAGTTTTTTTTATTCCGCCAATAAGTTTCCCCCCGGATATAAGCCCCAACGTTGATAAGCCCACCCAAAACCCCTTACGAATTTGTTTAAGCCCAGGGCTTATAACCGGAATTTTACGGTATACAGGCACGTGCAAACATGATGAAGTCCGTGACGAGATGGATCTGATTCTTTTCCGTGCTGGTTATTAAATAAAGAAAAAATGGCGTTTTCCATTATTTAGCTATTCATTCTTATTTGCATTCTCACACTGGGTGTTGCGCTTTTTGTGAGCCTGTTAACGTCAAGGCACTGATGAAAATCTGCGGAAACATTTTTACTAGGATTTTTTGATATTAATCCCAAAGAAGCACGTCTCAGTGTCCCAGCGGCAAACACTAAGCTAATAACCAAGGAAAAACTACATTTTCAAAGTGCATCCGGTCAGCAGTCTTGATTATACTCGCATTTCCGGTGTACAATAGATAGATAGATAGATAAACTTTATTTAAACACGATAATAATTAAAGCTAAAAGCTTGTGGGGTCGTGTATTTAAATTTAACTTTGCTAAAAATAAAAATTACGATTAAAATGTTTAAATTACAACCCTAGATTTACAATAAAAATTATTTAATTAATTACCAACTAGAACTATTACTAAGTTAATATACTATATGATTACAATAAACTAACTAAAACTAATTGTATTTTAAGTCACTATGTCTGTGGCGGGTTGTTGAAGCCGACAGGGCGTTAATATGTTAAAATATATAATATGTTAAATCTTTAATAAGTTAAAATCTCTAATCTACTATATAATTACAATAAACCAATTAAATCTAATTGTATATAAAGTCACTATGCCTGTGACGGGTTGTTGAAGCCGACAGGGCGTTGAAGTTAAAATCTTTAAAATAGTCTCTATTTACCACATGCTTTCTAAGGTCGAAAAAGCTTGAAAAACTTTTATGTTGTTCGTGGTATAAAACGATGTTCCAGAGGACGGATCCCTTATATCGAAGTGAGTCTTTTATAAATCTCGAGTTGAATCGTGGTATTGAAGAAAGTTCTTTCCCTCTGAGCGAATAGCCATGGCTGGAGTTTTCAAGTAACGATTTCATCAGGGTCTCGGGCAGGCTGTCGTTATTTGCCTTATAAAAAAAAGTCTTAGGATGTCGAGTTTATAATATAGGGAAAAGGTAGACCACTTATCATAGTTGAGCACCTCATTTGACGACATGTCCTTGGGTAAGTTAAAAATGATTCTTGCCGCCCTACAATGTAATCTTTCTATGGAATCAAGTATGTCGGAATTACGACACGATCCCCACAAAACTAAACCGTATTTTACAGAGGGTAGTATTACTTTAAAATAAAAATCCTTTAGCACGCCCTTTGGAAGAAATCTGGATCGTTTCAGTAAGTTCAGCTTATTAGCAAAACTTTTCTTGATCTCAATTGCCTGAGGTACCCAGCTTAGATTTCGATCGACAGTACCCAGCTTAGATTTCGATCGACAATCTTCGAGATTGTCGACTTTCTATGCGTAGCGCGTCTCAGTGTCCCAGCGGCAAACACCAAGCTAATAATTTGAAGGGTGTCCACCCAGTGGTTGTACACACCTGGGGTTAACACGATTTAACTCATCCCCCCCCCCCCCCCCCCCCCCCCATTCTATTAGATATGAGGAGAAGCCGTAATGGAAAATCGGTAAGGTTAAATGCGATGCGTATTCTATCCTGCACAGACGAGTTTTTTAATATTATTATTGTTGTTGTTTGGGATTTAGCCACATATAACGGCGTAGCCTTTATTTGACGAGGACAATTACGGTGATGTGAAATCTGCCTTTTTCTGACCGATGCTATGCTGTGCCTGCGAAAGATGCAGAAAACACTCATCGCCGGTAAAATGAAACTTTTAAAAACTTCTGTGGTACGAAAATACCTAGTAGTTATATTTTTGATGTTGCATTATCATCGTAAAACCTTCCACCTTTAATACCAAAAGAACCATGAGATGTCCTAAAAGAATTTACACCTACACCATTTGTATTGTGTTACATCCGGTCAGCAGTCCCGTCTCCCGAACTTCCGGTGTGTTCGTTTATTCAACATTCTGACTTTCGAACGGGCGACTCGATTTCTGCCAAATGCATCACTGACATTACTCTGTAATGTTCACAGGCATGCATTTGCTTAATGCAGTGTTCATTTATCTACCTTTCCGGAGGAATTGTACTGAAGAGGTTTGGCACTCGACGGAAGAAATCACAAAGTTACGGATGTGTTTTGACATGGCGGCGAACTGTTGTTTATCAAGTATGCGGATTAATGTATCATCATTTGTGGTCTGAAACGCAGGAAAATGGATTTTGATGTGGGAAACTGTTAGATTTGGCCTTTCTGCTAGTGTCTGTGCTTAATTTGGTCAAGAAATTGGAGGGAGCGAAGGCGAGTCTCAGACAACAAATCGTCTTGAAGAAATTGCCAAAACTTGCAAGGTAGGCTTTTGTATTAATTTAAATTTCACCAAATTCGCCAACCAAAACGTTATTAATCACATTTACGTAACAGGCCAGGTGATATAAAATTATTTTCAAGCTGAATTCATCTCTCTTAAGCCTTTTTAGGCCAAATAGCGAGGCCCTCAAAATGGCCAATCTTGCAATTTGTTGCAATTTGCCTTGTATGTCTTGAATGCCTATGGACAAAATATAACGTTCCCCAAAAAGATGTTATGATATTTCGAAACTACATTATCCATATTAGCTCTGCTGCTAATTTGGTTTCAAGAAAGTGAGTACTTTGGGAAAAATAGCGAAATTGGTTTTGCTTGATTTTGCCGCTTGTCGAAATGGCCGACAGGCTTTATTACACAGCGTCAATTTTTTCCTTGTTCATAAACCTCAAAATACTTTTACAATAATTTTTATAAACTAGAAGAATGACTCTACTTTCTGCTGGAGTTTCATTTGATTTGGTTTACATTTACCCGAGAACTAGCCTCGTATATTTTTACTTTTTGAGAGTGAAATTTTAGCTCAAAACATGAACCTGAGGCTTGCGTGACCAAGTGCGGTTACCATGGAAACAATACAGCTGCCAATCAAAATATGGTCGTTTTTGTTCATCCCCCCAGGTAGCCTACCTCCACACAAAAAATGAAGGGGGGTTAAAAATTTTCATTTCCAAGTTTGCTTCACTTTCTCAGAGAACGGTTCTTAAGTAAAGCTGTTCTCTTGAATAGCGTGAACGTAGCCTAATTAATTACTATAATGCTCGGGGATCGCCGCTCGAGAGATACAGCGAATAAGATGAAAGTGCGAATGGGCTGTTTGTGTAAAGATAACAGTCTAGCCGAGATTGGTTTTATTTGCAATAGATATAAAATCAAAGCATTGTTAATTTTATCTTATCAGCTTGTGATTCAGTTTTTGTACAGTGGAGCTACAGACGACCCCGGTGATCAAATCCAAATTCTGGAGGTAAGTAAATTCTACATAATGTTGGTTAACAGTCGCTCACTTGCGTGTTCTTTTTTAACTCTATTCGACATATATGTTCTCTTTTCAGCTGTTACAAGCCTCGCAGTTCTTCATGTTAGACTCATTGAAACGTCACTGCGAGCGTCTTGCTGCCAATCACCTCGACTGTGAAAACGTCGTGGACACATATGTATACGCTAAAGTCAGTATAACCTTAGTTTATTTACTTACTCGTACACATATAACTCCATTCATCCGGCCGCCAACATACCACCAACATGAATTGGTCACGTATTAGAGCGGTTTTCATTTGAGTGTCGTGAAACCAAAACCAATTTTTTTTTAATCACTCTGGCCAATCACAGTACACAGACAATCCAGCGAACCAATCAAATCCCGAAGCACGCATATGGAGCTGGCACGAAGCGCGGGAAAACTCTAGAAAACGCGAGTGCGTGTGAGTGAGTCACGATTGGTTTTGTAATTTTGGTGTCTGATTGGTTGAGAAATTGACGACACTACTTTCTACACAATTGAAAACTGCTCTAACAGGGATGCCATATTGAAGAGTGAATGACTTAGGTATTTTGTATTTTGTGGTTGGGGGAGGGGGAGGGGGGAGGGAGAACTTTGCCCGTAAAAAGGGGATGGCCGTGCAAAAGAGCTGATAGTTAGGCCCAGTTTTAATGCATTCAGTTCATTTCGTTCGATGTATAATCACCTTGTTTGTTTTTAATTGGTTTAAACTTAACTAAACTTACTTTCAGTAAAGGACATAATACAGCTGGGGATGAAGACATCTCAGGTCGTCAGAAAGACTTAACATGTCCAATATCCATTCGTCATTTTTTTAGCTGTGTGATGCAAAGGAACTGTTAACTTACAGTGAAGGTTTTATTCTGAAGAACCTTCCTGCCATGATGGATATCAAGAACTTCAGAGACACTTTGTTTAGTAACAACAGCAAAGATGTAAGTGGGTGGTGGACAGAGAACACCACTTTTTGCGTGTGTAAAATGTTCTATACTCTCCCATTCAAAATGTGCAAGCTAGTGGATCGTTATGTTCCTCGTTGTACTGTACTATGAGGAGGCAGCGTGGCCTAGTGGTTAGGGTGTTAGACTTGTAATCTGGAAGTCCCGGGTTCAAATCCTCCTCCCTGCTACTAGATGGATTTGTGTTTGGTCGTCCCAAATTCAACTCCTCTGCGTTTTGTAAAAAGCCAACTGGTCAGCCCTCCAAGAAATATTGTAAATAGAACGGTTCTATTTTCAATATTTCTTTGTTTACTTTACAGTGTCCTCAATCAGCACAGTAGTACTAAATGCATTGACACTTGATTTTTTTATGAACTTTCGAAGCAAAACATTTTAGTCATTTCGTATCTGTCCGTGGGACTGTTAAGTACTGATGTCTTAATCTTTACTTTCTTTTCAGCTGTTACAAGCTCTGAAGTCGTGCTTGGTTCAGCGAATCAAGGGAAACAGTCTAGCGAAACTACATGGGAGGTCATCTTTCAAAATTTGAACGCAAGTTTCCAAAAAGACAAAGTTGCGGGATGTTCAGTATTTTTGACCAGGGGTGGTCGGACAGAGTACCGTATTCAGAGGTATTTCAAGCCACCGCAACTGTATCAGACAACCAACGTCTTAGGCCCTAACATCTGTGAAACACCCTGTGGTGTATGGAGTTTTGAGGGAATTTGTTAGGGTAATGGACCATTTGAGACACCTCTGCCAAGGCTAACGACTCTGTCACGGAGGACACTGATTCTGGTCACTTAAAAAACGAAGCACCGGTTTTTGTGAAAATATGTACTCACAACTATAGATAGTCCTTCAATTTTAAGGATTATAACGTCGTAACAAAATATTTAAGTATAGAGTAAAACAACATCTTCTATAAACGTTAAAGCCTGTCTGCCACACTGCATCCATTTCCATGCATTCTCTGTATCATTAGACATTCTCAAGTCCTGTTGGTTTTCCGTAGTTTTGTCGAGTGTTGGTCCACAAAAAACTATTCATTATTGGTGGGTTTCCTTAGAACTGTGCAAAGGAATTCACACAGAAAAAAAATACTTATTTTCATCGTTCCTTGTTGTAATAAATTCAGTTAATCCATCAGAAAAATGGAAACTAATTCACTTGTCGACAAACGCGTAACTACTCACTTTTATGCCGCCCCCCCCCCCCCCCTCCCGGGGCTTTTATGTACAGACGATAGACCCTAAAAGTGAGATTTTACCGTTCGCGGGATAAACAAACGTGAAGCTCAATCTCTTTATGTAAGAATGCTTAAAGCGCCTTTATTTGAGATAACAGTATATAGGTATTACAAGAGGGTTGTAAACTCGTTGACACTTCTTTACGACAATATTATATTGGCAATGAAGCTATTTTTGACCTAAAACGTCTTGTACAACAAACTGTCAAAACAATGTAAGTTATTCAGCTTCAATAAGTTTATTAATTACGTGAATTATGGCAGCGAACTACAACAGTAGTACTTAGTAGTACCACTTATATTATAAAATGCTTAAAAATCACTTGAGATACTAAGAGTACTGTAAAATTCGGATAAAAATCGTGCTTTGAACTTGTAGTAGTTTCGCGGAAGTGCATTTGCTGACACTTCTCAAAGATCCTCAAAAATGATTTCCATGTTCCAGGACACGTTCGATTAAAATTTAGTGTCTTGGTATGTCCAGGCTTCCCAGGCGGCTCCAGCTTTCATTCTATCCTCTGAATCTTTTTCTTGGTCCTCCTGAAACAAATTAGATCAACCACCAAATTAGGAAGGCTGTGTGTGTGTGTGTGTGTGTGTGTGTTTGTTGGGGGGGGGGGGGGGGGAGGGCACCTGGAGAATAGGGGCGGGAGGGTGGAGAAAAGAGAAAGAGAAGCGGGAAAATTGAGACAAAATTCGGAGCATTACATAGTATTTTCTAATGACAGTACAAAAAGGCTGGAGGCATTACAGAAAGGGTCAGGAACCGGGAGAAAGATGCGGGCAGCGGGAAGTTCAGAAGGCCCCTGTCCCCCACCCCCACCTCCCACAAGGTTGCCACCACCTTTATTGCATGAGAATCCTGACTCACACCCTTTCTAATCTTGCCTCCCGTGCCCCTCCCCCCCCCCCCCCCCCCCCCCCATACTCCCTCAATGGCTTGAATGGTTTAAAGTTGTTGGCTCTCACTGTAAAATATAATTTTACCTTCATCTCGTTTTCATATTCATTGCTGACATCAGTTTCCTCTTCCCAAGTGAATTTGTGCCCAGGTAAAAATCCACGTAGCCAGGCCTTTAACGGGAACAGTAACTTAGGATCCACTTCCCTCTGCCGATCTTCTTTGGTTTCTTGAGTGAGACACAAAATAACAGTTGCATAAATTATTATGATTACATATAAATCTTAATGCAAAATAATTAACGTGTGAATTTTTTTTTCTTTCTGGATTGTAAATAGATTTTTACTATTTTATCTCATGCTCGTAAATTTTTTCCCTTTTTACATTGTAAAGCGCCATGAGCTCAGGATATGAGCGCTATAGAAATCAGTAAAGGCGTTGTTCTCGCGAGAGCGTTGAGCCCAACAAAACCATGTGTTAAATCTTTCTTCCGCAGTTCAAATTATAAAATTTCATATATTCTCTTTCATATCTTCATCTTCAACGGGTATACCACGAACTCATTAAGTGTCCAGCTCCCAGTTAGCTTGATAGTTCAGTTGTTGAGAGCACGGTACCGGTGTCGATTAAACTATCGATATAGAATCAATTTGAGTCACTTTGGTATGCAATGATCAATATTTTTCCAAATGAAAATTTCTTGTTTTACCAATACTCTTCAAAAGTAAATTAGAATCTCATGCATTTCATGGCAGTTTACGAGTGAAACAATTAAGTGCCCGTAATCCTACCGTACGTACTTTGTCACTGAATTAGTTAAAGTTAGCTATCTGAGTGTATTCACCAAAAACAAAACTTGCAATTACTGCAACAACCACGGCTGCGCCAAACGACAAACCAGAAAGCCACAGATATGACAAGCCATAAAAGTCGGCTATCGGCGTACTAAGAAAGCAAAACAAAACAAAACAAAAGCGTTATGGTCTATTATTATCCAAAATCGCTTCGTGGAGTACAAATTCATCCAAAGTCTTGCAAAGCGCTACGCGACCACAGCGTTTCTCGTTTTAAAATGCATTTTGTTAACAATTTGATAACAATAAAACAATTATCCTACTCAATCTTGCGAATTTTCGTCTGATTTCGCCAACGCGACCTACTGGCCTCGTTTGCTGGAGAGCGATATTCCGCGCGATTTCGTAGGAGAATTGTTGTCTTCTTCTGAGTAAAGCACTGGTTATATAATATAAATTTCTACTGGCCAATTATGAGATATGATGTGTGCAAAACCAGCAAATAAAATAACCAAAAGCACATGCGGATTATCATTGGGAAATACAACCTTAAAACGATTACAATTTGTTCAGTTATCATGGTACAATTTTAACCTTTAATTCCCTACTCTCGTTCAATGATTACTGCCCACAGTTTCTGCCCATAGTACCTTGTGTATGGCTTGTAAGGGTTTCTGATCAATCCGTCGTCATACTTGTCCAGGATCACCACTGACCTGTTGTAAGATGTACCGTTTGCAAATGAAGCATTAGCTCCTTGAAGAGCATCCTTGAAAAACGGACATTCCCTGACCGAGCGGACGCCTGGGTTCTGGTCAGGCGGATAGAACATGGAACCAATAAACACCCATGTGGAAAAGAAATAACCAGCAAAGACTCCAATGAACGCACCCTGCGTGGAAAGGTACAAAGCAAGCACTGACCTGCATGTGGTGAAATTTTAACTTACTAAAAATGTCCAAATATAAAGATAAAATTATAGTGTGCGTATGAACCAGAAACCGAAGAAAAATGCCCGATTGCCTATATATACCATAAAATTCCGAAAATGAGCTTCCCTCAGTAGAAAAAAAATAACAAAAACAAAATGTCAGCCCCCCACCCTTCCTATATAACCCTCCCCGAAAAGTCAAAGTCAACGGAAAAATGAATATCATTCGGAATTTCCGTTCGGGGTTTTTGCTTACCATTTGTCTAAATTGTGATCCAACCAGTTTTTCCAGTGCAAATGGTAAGCAACCGATGTCTTTTATAGCCACAACTGCCAGGACTACCTCCACCACCCTAATCTGAGGTAGTGGTTTCCCTCATTATTCAGTGAATAAAAAATATTGACCCTCACCCCCCTCCCCCCTTCCCCCTCCCCTCCCCCAGCTTTTTGAGCACATGTAGATCTGTCATTGTTGTAAGTATGAATGTTCAAGCAAACGATTCTTTTATGTACCTTTGAGTTTATCCTTGGCACAAACATTCCGAGTACAAGTGCTGCAAGTAAGGCTCCGCCGCAGATTCCATGGATACTGTAGGAAAGCTAACAAGGTGAAGGCGCATATTTACCGGTTGGAACAAAAACACCTTACACACAGACTAGTATTATGACGTTGAAAAACTCATGCGAGTTTATGGAGCAAACAAGAACATTCCATTGTTGGAGCAAGTAAAGGGCGATTTACACAATAAGACTTTCTTGTATGCGACAAGCTTACGCCATGACTACAACACGAATCGTGTCGTGTAAATCAACCTGCCACATTCTTACGAAAGACGCGTGCGCGTGTAAATGGTCCCAAGTCATGTCGTGTCGTATCGTATCGTAAATGTCAATTTCATTCCCCCCCCCCTCCCACTTCACCCGAACCTCGTTTTCGAAGTGCAGGAAAAAGCAAGGATAAAAAATCCAGCGAAAAGAGCAAGAGGGCGGCCGAAGTTTGGGCAAAATTTCGCGTAAGGTAGGCTTTGGAATGAATTTTGAGAAGCTGGCGTTGTAATACATAAAACTTATCCGAGAGAAACAAGACTGAAGTCCTCGGGACAGGTAATTAACTTGGAAAGGAAAGTTAGTTATAAGGAAAGATCGATATATCAAAATTCGAGCACGGCACCACGGCACCGAGGCTTTTTGCCCAACTTCTTCTATTTTCCTTGTATCAAGTCTTGTATGGGAATTACCAGATAAAGGAAAATTCAGAATTTGCGTTTTTAACCAGAGAGCCTGGATAGCCTCAGAGTCATGGACTATTGCACCAGAATCGTCTTAAATGCTGCATCGAAACGGCATCTCCCTCTTCAGTCCCTGTACAATGTTGTAGAATAGTATAGTGAGGGGTCATATTCAGTTTCAGGTCACAGTACATACATAGAAGAAAGAACAGAAAGGGAGTCAACAATAACAAGTGACCCAAAACGTTTGTCCTGAATTGTAAAAAAACTCCGGCCAATCCTAGCAGTATAAACCTATTAATAGTAAATAACGTTGCTCACCATGAGTTCTCAGTGTGATACAGTGCCCGCTCGGTGTTTGGGAAGTCATAGGTTCGATTCCCGTCGGGGACTCAGGTTTTTTCTTTTTCCCACGCTCGTGACATGATGAATATTCCATCTTTCATATTTCACTACCGAGCTTAAAATTTACCATCTTTCTTTATTCATCACCAGACAGCGGTTTTATTTTGTTAACACCAAACTGAACTGAATGCCTATTCACCAGCGTATTTGTTACTACGGTTGTCAAGTTCTTACCTGAAGCACCATCAGATGAGTGTACTTCACTGCAACTGCTCCCGCCATGACTATTACACCAAATACAACCGCTATTAGGCAAAACACATGAATACCAATCAGATTCTTACGATATCCATACTCACAGGTAGTGTCACGTTACTCTTATCGCTGTTATATCTTAACTGTTGCCATGAAAAAACTAACGTGGTCATTACTTTTAAAGAAATTTCGTGGATCAAAATGAATGTCTTTTTTCATGATATAATAAAATTATGGCATTAAAACCACACTGTACTTACCCAGGATTTTGCTGATTTTAGTAGCCTGGGCTTCAGTCAGGGTTACCTTCTTCTTAATGATATCTTCCAATGTCACAAGAGACATGGCGTTCAGCGTTGACGATACTGTGCTATAAGGCAAACGTTAAAAGGTTTAACAAACGATCGCGAATTTTATATGTGATTTTTCTCCTTATTGATGCTCGAGGCGCAATGACTTTGTGCTGAACTCCTGATTAAGCAGTATGTAGAATGAAATAAATTCAATGATGCGTGACAATTAGGAATTAGGAACTTTTTAGTGTCAAAAATTTCTTTAAAAACGTTAACGTACAGACGTTTCGGGCTTAGCCATTTATTGGTGTTTTAAGATGAAGCGTTCCCGGAGGCGCCTCCCAGTCTCACCGATGTATAAGACGGTACAACGGCGACACATGAAGGAGTACACGTGTTTTAGGAAGACCGGCTTTTCTAAAAAGTGTTTTAGGATAATCGTTCTCTATTCCGTTTTGTTTTTCTGAGTCATGACGTCACTCGCGCGCTTCGCTATTGTACCTGAGTGCAGCGCCGTAGAGACAGGCGGTAAACATTCCAGGCAAGCCTTTCAGATGTCCAAGTTTGTCAATGACGAAGTACGGAAGAACCTGATCATAAACAACAACAATAGAAAAGATTTATACGTCTGGTAGACAAACAGTCGAACTATAAAGAAAAACATCATCTCGTGGAATGATATTGTCATAACTGGCCATGGTATACCATCAAATCTTTAGAACTGACATGAAAAAGATATAACGGTTTTTAGTAATAATTAATATTATAAACTGAAACCATAAAGCAGACAGCGTTTTACCTGGTCTCCGCTTGAGATCTTTCTTTGTTCTTTCAAGTCACAACCTGCATAAGTTGCAAATATCACCATTCCGTCCAGTGTGCAGATAGTTATCACGAGAAACAGGCCTGGAATGTTCAGCCACATCACTCTAAGAAACATGTAAGGGACACCTTGCGTTAGCATCCAACTTACATGATTGGTTACCGTATTTAGTCGATTAAAGGCCGCTCCCCCGTTTAAGTGACTTCAAATAAGCGCTGCATTCATTCCGAACAATGGGGCGCTTAATCGAAGCATCATAGGACTGAATTGTTCGAGGAGTTAAACTAAATAACAAGTACGGTATTACTCAATCCAAAGCGGTCTCGGTTATTGATTCTCCTGGATAACAATGTTTTTCATCTCTCTCTTGTTATCATTTACAAAAAAATATGATTTTTAAAGAGCGCCGCACTCAAATAAGCGCCGCAGCCGAAACACTAAACTGAAATTTAAAGAGCGCCGAGGCGCTCAGTCGAGTAAACACGATAACATCAATTAATCTAAAGAGAAATCTCTTCTCTAACTTGCCTACGTAACCGTAGACAGAGTTTTTGCAAAAGCTGTTTAAAAATTTACCTTCTAGCATCTTTGAGGGTCTTCACTGCTAGATATCGCTGGACATAAAGCTGGGTGCACCCCAAGACTGGAAGCAAGCTGAGATATCCACCAATGACAATTGACCAGAAAGTATTGCGGACCCTGGGGTCTGGGTCGAAGCTGAAATAAAAACAGTTAAATGTTAAATGTCAACCTGCAAATTTCTTTACTGATTTTCATTTATTTGAATTGTTGTGATCGCTTGAGGAGGCTGACAACAGTTTCCAGTCACTGGTGAACAAATTGTGTTACAAAGCAACAGCTTCACACAGCAGCTTAATCTCGGACCGCCCGATCCGGAGTCCAGCGTGCTTACCATTCATATAAGGCCACGGCGCCTCCCGCTTACTAATTAAAGACCAGCCATTATAGTAATTTGCCAAAATTAAGTCACAAGACTAAAAAACAATTTCTGCACCCAAGAGAAAATTAGTCCCCTCATTTTCTCTTGCTACACCTTAAAGTTTATACGTACTTGAAAAAGTTAATTCGTGAGTAGTTTTGATTGATCTCCCAAACCTTCTGAAGACCGCCTACTTCAATACTTCCAGTAACAGCTACAATGACGAGGCCTGCCAACATGATCACTGACTGAAACACGTCTGTCCAAATGACTGCTTTGAGACCACCCTACAAAATACACACATCCAGACATCACTTAGGTTTCGCCAATTGTACTACCACCTATTTTTATGATTTTCAAGGTTACGTGACCGTGTTCTGCAAAGGACCTATTTTCTAATCTAAGAAAATGGCTTAATAAAAATTCTCACCAATGATGTGTAAAACGTACAAACAGCGCCAGTCGCCATGATAGAAACTGTGAGTGGGATGCCAGCAACTGCGAACAAAGAAAAGTGAAATCGACGAAAATGATTTCAATTCTAAAGTCTGCAAGAAACAAGTGTGACCTAAGAGTATATCCGCCTGTGGGAATTTAATTACTGGGAGGAGTAGAAGTCTAAAGGTAACATAAAATAACACGACCCAATTATAGCCATTAAGCGTTTAAAATCCGAAAATAACCGCTGAAATGATATTTGCACAACGTCCCTTTCGGGTGGGATTATATTCTCATATGGCTTATAAACGGGAGTGGGGGTGGGAGGGGAGGGTGCATTTTCGGATGGAAAGTGTCGCTTCAAAATTCTTTTGCTTTCTCTCATTTCAGCAGTGTTATTACCAAACATATGGGGTTCATCAGAAGGATTTTTGCGTCAGAGATTTCCGAAGGCTTATTTTTTTGTTGGTGGTGGTGGCGGGGGAGGGGGTAGCCAGGAGCCTATTACCAGGAACGTGCAACTTCTACAATGCGTCTGAAAAAAGGCGTTTCTACAAGTTAAGTTATTTTTAGATAAGATTTTCCCGCGAATTGGTCTCGGATAGCCAATCACAAGCGATTTCGTAATAGATACGAAAGGTGACGAAACATGACGGACATATGCGAAAAATTCTTTGGAGTACTCTGGCAGCATTTCGAGCGGTTTACTAAGCATTTTCTCGCAAAGTAGTAGCTGATGTCATCGGAAACTGTAATTTTCGCAGGAAAAGCTTAGCTAATAATAACTCACTCGTGAAAACGCCGTTGCATAAATATATGATAGTTGTACGCTCCGGTTAGTGGGTTCTTGTGGAAGCTTAATTTTTTAAATTTTCGTACAGTCTTGCTGGATGGAGAGAGGCACTATGAGAGCAAAATGTCGGCTATATCTAGCGCGCGCTTGCCACAGAACACAACGCCCTGACAGCAGCCCTGTGTTTGTGATATCTTGATCTACAGCCTGGCGTGGGCACACTAACCATCTGGTCCATCTGATCACCACAGTTCAAAACTCTCCTAGCCCACCGCACTTTTAGTATAATCTGAATCCTGATTCAGATTGGCTCAGTATTAAAATGGACAACTCCCTTTATGAAAGCGAGTTTTGTTGTTGTTGGTAATTTAATCCTCACTCACCAACTTGCAGTGCCAAGGACGGAGCGAATAACTCCACAAACAGGTACATAGTCTGAGAAAGAACGAAAAAAAGTAAAAGACAATAAGCCATGTTCTGAACGAGCAGATGGTAGATAGCCAACGAGGCGCGTAGAGCCAAGTTGGCTATCTACTATCTCATATCCAACAAACGCGAGTGGAATAATTGCTTTATTAAAAACGCCGAAAAGAATTGCAATCAATTGAATGTTGAGAGTTTATAACGAAAATAAACAGCATTACCTAACACCATGACCTAAAAGGAAGAAGAGATAATTCAGATCAGATTACTCACCGCTGCAACTATGAAGGAGATACAGCCTAGCATTCTCATGCCAGAAGAATAACGTCTCCCAAAGTACTGATTGAATATAGAGAAAAAATAACAACAGCAGGCTATCAGTGGAGTTTTTATAGAATGGTCAGCATTCGAGCAATAAGTGCAAAAATTTTTTTATAAAAAATCAACTCATTTGTATACTATTAGTAAACCATCTCACTGTAGCTCATTTCTATATACAGTGCCACCCCGATATAACGATACGCCAAGGGAGCAGTGAAATTATATTATTATATCGAGGTATCGTTTTATCGAGACTCCCGATATTTAACAATTATCCTGCGAAATCGCGCGGAATATCGCCTGATACTTAGCCGACGAGGCCGTAGGCCGAGTTGGCTAAAATCAGACGATATTCCGCAAGATTGAGCAGGATAATTGTTTTATTATTCAACAAATTGTCAACGAAACGCTTTTTGTAGCGAGAATAACTGATTTATTATTCAACAAGCTCACGCGATGCCCATATATGGTCAGAAAGCCATTGTTATCTGTAACAGATATCCTGCGATATACGTAGATCGCCAAGATTCGTCCGAAATCTTGCAAAGCGCCGCACAACCACAGTTATTCTCGCTACAAAAAGCGTTTCGTTGACAATTTGTTGAATAATAAAACAATTATCCTGCTCAATCTTGCGGAATATCGTCTGATTTTAGCCAACTCGGCCTACGGCCTCGTCGGCTAAGCATCAGGCGATATCGCAGGATAATTGTTAAATAGCCGTAAAATAACCGAAAATATCGTTATATCGGGGTAAAATTAAAATGTACATTTTTACTGCATATTATTTAATTAAACTTGTAATGAGTATCAAATAACTAACAAATGTAGCGTTTCAAGCACGCAGCAATGTCCTTAAACAATTTGCAAAGCATTAGACGTTTTCAAGGTTACACAACCGTGTCTGTGGTATGAACCGTAAAAGGGAAACAAAACTAAACTTAAATATTTGAAGTTGCGACTGTAATCGTCTTTACTTATCGTCCTTTGCGTGTTCATTGTTTTTCTTTTCTAAAAGACACTTGTTCATTGATTAAAGAACTCTTGGTTTGGTTTGCCTCATATTTTTTAATTGCAATCTTGACATGAAAACGCATCCTCCATCGCTGAAAGAGAACGTAGTAATAAAATCTCTTACTGCCTTGACAGCTCCAGTAGCTTGCACAACAGTCAGGGGCGTAGGTTCAATCACTAATGTACTCGATTACCGTAATGTTATTGTATCAAATTCAATTTTTATTTAAATTGTAACTGTATACTGTAATATCGTTATATCGGGGAAGATTTTACGCTCGGTTCGCTCAATTCACATCGTTATATCGGGAATATCGTTATATCGAAGATCGTTATATCGTGGTTCTGCCGTCCCATACATTTTACTGTAACTTTTGCCGGGACATAGCATATTCATCGTTATATCGGGGATATCGTTGTATCGAGGATCGTTATATCGGGGTTTCGCTGTAAGTGACCCCGCGGTTAAGTTCTAAAGCATTCTCGAGAAAGTTAAGGTCAAACCTTTTAAAAATGCTTAATATACATGTTGTTTTCTTTTGAACTGATGTGAAATGTCCGTTATAAACTAAAATATGGATAACTTTAAATTCATTTTTCTCTCGCGGGGTCAGCTTGAGGGCTAAAGTTTCGATAAATTCTTCTTAACTGTATTCAAACTATTAACATACCATGACTTTTTTTTTGGTATCTTTATTTTTGTCTTTATTGGTCGATTTTTCAGCAGAAACCGTCTCAATCTGTCATTGAAACTTGGCAAAAATGTGACGAGGCTTTGCCTTGTACACATTTTTAACGAATCCGAAAATTGGTGGTGTAAATTAGCGAAACGTTTTCACATCTAGTCGTCAGCAATTATCGATCTGTCAGTAATCTTATTCCCAGCTAAATAATAACCTCAGTATAACAACCTGCCCATGCATGTGTGCTCATGGGGCGCTACGGAAATTTTTCTAGCGTTGCGGAAATTATTCCGAACTATCTTCTTGATCTAATAACAGGTAAAAAAAAATTGGGGAAAAGAAATGTGAATTTTGCGAAGTTCCAGTTAACAATATTAGGAACGGGCTCTTGCTACTAACTAAAGCCTAGAGCTTTTTTGTAGTTATCTTCTCATGGTGAATATGGCCTTTTTAATCCTTTTTCCGTTTGGGTCTTTTGGTCAATTAGTTGTCACTGAATCGAGCTTAAAAATGTAAAAATGGATGGCTTTTCTAAATGAAAAATAAAAGATAGCTACGTTTTCCGATAGTAAAAAATTGAATATGCCAAATCTTACGAGGAATTTCCGCAAGCCTATAAAGGGACACTAAAATTCTACGTAATTCTCACACTGACAAATGAAGCTTTTTTAGCGATCACGACATTTTGTTGCATTCAGGAACATTTTAGCAAATAAATCGCACTGGCGTAACCTTTGTGTGCGAGCAGTGTTAACCAGCAAATAAGAGCAAATGATTTTCTTACCTCGAACACTTATGTGAGTTTGATTCGTCTAAACATAGGAATGAACACAGTGCTTGTTGTGGTACAAATCAAAACGTAGCCGAAAATTAGAACGTAAAACTGCGTTCCATTCGTGTAAATTTCGCCTTGCAAGCCCAGAAGGTACAAAGCTGAGAGGAATGACACCAATACTGATATCGCGACTGGCCAGGTTTTCATTTCCCGCCCTCCTAAAAGATATTCCGCGGTAGTTTTCTGTTTTGCACCGGGTCTGCAACCGTACCACATTCCGATCAAAGCTGAGATCAGCAACATTATCGAGAAAACGACATAGTCGACGACACTAAAGCGATCGTCAGCCATTCCTTCTTCGATATAACACTCTCGACTCTCGAGAGCCTGGTGTTTGCAGTTATACCTTGTAACAGATCACCCGAGGGGCAAATTCCATAGAAATTAAATACCCACCCGACGACACGTGTGGTCTACGTGACTATACCGTAACATTCCGGTCATAAGCCCTGGGATTATACAACTTCGTAAGGGGTTTTGGGTGGGCTTATAAGCGGAGGGGCTTATATCCGGGAGGGCTTATAAGCGGAATAAAAGAAATGTTTCGAAACGAGCCACGGTAGTGCTGATTGAAATACGTTTTAAAGCTAAAAAGTCAAAATAAAGCAACATTTAGCCCTGTTCAGTACTGTTATCCAGCAGAGGGGAGCTTATATCCAGGGGGGCTTATAACCGGATGTATTTTTTTGTTTCCAGTTAGATGGGCCTAAAACCGGGGGGCTTATAAGCGGGGGGGGGGAGGGGGGGGCCTATAACCGGAATTTTACGGTATTTGGGTTTGATGAAACCTTCCTGCCAAGCGCCATTTTAATTTGACAAGAAATAAAATACAAATAGCCTCAACAAACATAACACAGACTACGCATGACTTGAAAAAAGAATCCCTCGCTTTGTATTTTTAAGTTTTAAATCTTTCGTCTTTTTGTAACCGTCACTTCTGAAGATGCGTGGTGTAGCATGTGAAACGTCAAGTAAAATTTTAGATTCTTTGTTTTTTTCAAATCATGCGTAGTATGCGTTATGTTTGTTGCAGCTGTTTGTATTTGACTTCCTGTCAAATATCGGGATCATTTCGGCGCGCAAACAAGTGACGTCTGTTGTATGCTAAAAAAGTGATTTTCTTTCTCTTTGTTTCCTTTTCACGAAGCCTGTGAATTGTTGTGTTTCTTGTCATTCTTAAAAATATGGAATGAATCTTTCCCTAGCCATGCATTCCATAGCAAGCTGAGGAGTCGAAACATAGATCACGATAGCCTTTTCACTATTCATTTTCACGCGAAAGATTGTGCACCAGGACTAGTTTTAAAACCAAGGTAAAAGGCAACTTGGAAATGCTTATTACATCCTCTCTTGCTTGTTACCACGAGGCTTTAACAGCGTGATGGTGTAAGGGGGGACTGCAAGTACGTTATAGACCGTTAAAAGTTAAGGTCTATAACTTAAACATGGTTAGCTGGTAAAATATGGTTAGCTCCGCGAGAGGACAAAATGAACCAAATGCTACCCTGCGATTGACTAACTAAAGGCTGGTTTTCACTATTCATTTTCACGCGAAAGATTGTGCACCAGGACTAGTTTTAAAACCAAGGTAAAAGGCAACTTGGAAATGCTTATTACATCCTCTCTTACCACGAGGCTTTAACAGCGTGATGGTGTAAGGGGGGACTGCAAGTACATTATAGACCGTTAAAAGTTAAGGTCTATAACTTAAACATGGTTAGCTGGTAAAATATGGTTAGCTCCGCGAGAGGACAAAATGAACCAAATGCTACCCTGCGATTGACTAACTAAAGGCTGGTTTTCACTTGCGAGCTGGAATCGTAATCAGAAGCGCGGAGTGTAACGATCTAGTGAAAATAAAACCGACGAAGCCGCAAGCAAAGTTCCAATTGTCGAAGATTATCGTAGTCGCAAGTAGAAGAAAGCACTCGGCGGGCGGGCGCCAGAAGTAGCATTGTGATTGGTTTCGTCTTCTGCTTCTGCTTGCGACTCCGACGGAGTTAAAAGCAGAATCGGAAGAAAATGGAATCAATTTGATTCTTCCCGACTCCGATTACGACACAAATTTTTTGTTTTCGTTGCGTCGAAAGCGCTCTTACGAGTCTGTAGAAACCAGCCAGTGACCTATAAACTACACCAGTTGTTGCGGTCAGTCAGACCTCTTATTTTTCTACCCACCCTTCCCCTATACCCCACACCTACCCTGCCATATTCCGGGAAGTTATGACCGGCGTGAAATCCTGGCGCCGAGGCTCACAGAAACCAAGATGGCGGACATTTCAAAACATCCAGCAGCAATATGATCTGATTTATTGACCGTGGAATACAGTTTTGGTGTCTCATACAGTTTTATGGTGGGATTTTAAGGTCTGGCACGTTAAGCTTGGAGAGAATGGCCAATGACAAGCGGGACGTTCTGTTTTGGGCAGCGCAACTTGGTGTATAAAGCATGATGTTTCAAGCTTACAGTCTGTGCCATAAACTTCTAATGGTAAGTAACAACAGTGTTTAAATAATTTACAGAACTTTAACGTGCTAAAAAGTGATTCTTATGAACTAAATCTCTGCTTATGTACAAAAAAATAAACCAAATACAAGCTTAAATATTATATGGAATGTTTACATCATACACGTGCTTGTAAAATGCAATATAGCTGACACATTTTGGCGAGGAAACGAAACTCTTTAACTCAACAAAAACCTAAAAAAACGTATAAATGAAGAATGCGTCAAGGTCAAGTGAATTAACGCAGATATCTGCATTGTCTTTTGAATTTCTATCCCCACTCTCCCCGGGAGAGGACAAAAGATGAACCCCTGGTCCATGGACACCCTCTATGGACCAGGTCCATGAACCCCTTTCATGGGCCAGGTCCATGGCCTGGGTCCATGGACCCCCTATTTGTCCACCTTCCAAGAGTGTTGAAAGTGTTGACGGGCCTGCGCGAATTCTACAGTTCAGTTACTAATGACATAATTTTATGCCAACCCTCCCGGATTATCCGGGAGTCTCCCGGATACAGCACTTCCCTGTCTCCTGTACAGGTCACTAAATCTCCCAGATATGAAGGAAAACCCTGAAAATATGAGTTCTTACTCTTGTTTTTGGAGGAAATTTTGAAATTAGTGACACATGTATTTTATGTGTTAATCTGCACAGCTCTATTTTTAACTCCATTTTGAGGATTGAGAAGAGGTATCTTGACGCAAAATTGTCAGTCTCCTGGATTTCAATTTTTTTAGATTGGCATCTCTGTAATGAGAACCATAAGGAATATCGAAACCATGGTCTTGCCTGAACTAAATCATAATAAGTGGTATATACAACATGCAAAACAGTCAACAGACTTGGAGTTTGATCGTAGCACGAGTCAAGTTCGGGCCCAAGTCAAGTTCGAGTCACGAGTCAAGTTCGAGTCAAGTCAATTTTTTGTTTGCTGTTTTTGGTAGTTATGTTTTTAATTGCTGTGTGAAAATAATGCACCAGAGGCACAAAAACAGCAAGATTTGACTGTTTTGTTTTTCACTGCTGATTACGACAGTTCAGTCACTGCATAAATTTGGTTCGCAGCTGCTTTTCAAAGAAGCAAACTTTCATTTATTTAATTTTCCACACAGATTCCTACCTGCATTAATTACACACAAATGAGACAGAGGTTCCATTTAAACAACAAAACGTGAAAGTTTAGGTGAAGTACAAAAATTTCAGCATTTCGCGGCTCGAGTGCCACCTGCCGAAAAGTAGCAAAATTTGATACTGAAATATTTTCATTCGATAAAATATAGTTTCATTTGATACGGAAATATTTTCTTTCGATAACATGTATTTTCATTTGATAAAATATATTTTTATTTGATAAAATATTTTCATTTGATAAAATATATTTTTATTCAATAAAGTCACGTGTCCGCTGGAGGCATGGCTACAAAGCACTACAGCACAGTCACAAAGCCGGCCATTATTCAACTTGTAAAGTGAAAACCTTTCACTAACTCAAATACAGTCTAATGGCGACCAATCTAACCTTGAGGCAACTATTTGGAACGATTTTTTTATGTTTGCTGCAAGTCTACTAGATAGATGTGAACAGAGTGCCAGACATATAATTAAACTTAGATTTATCATTCAGTGGCGCTCAGCTTTTCTATTGCCTCGAGGAGGCACACTCTGTTCGGGTGTGATGAAAACTAAGACCCTTGAAAACTAAGACCTAAGACCTAAGACCCATCTTAGTTTTCGTAATTACGAAAACTAAGACCCCAATGGAGCGCATCAGGAAGCTGTGTAGTCACAGTGGAAATTGTTTTATTTGACTTTTAGATTCGATTTGAGCATTCTAAACCAAAGAACCAAAATGTGGTTGATTTATGAGCAGAACGACGTTGCTTAAAGTGATTAATGTTAAAGAATGCCACACAACTTCAACATTACTTTGGCGTGACTTTCTGTTGGCAGTTAACAAAGTTTTGCAAATCGCCCTCTTAGCACAGGAAAATTGATTTACTTTGCTCTTTTAAGACTGGATATTACCATTTCAAAAACATTAAAACTACATTAATATATGTTTCATGACAAAGGTACACTCTTTAATCAAAGAGATACTGACAACTTGTTACAGTGTAGCTTGAAATCAATTAACTGTTAAAACAAATACCTAAGACTATGTTGTTTATCGTTAGGAACCTATATTCCTGACCAGAGCAGGACATCAGAGAGAGGATAGACCAAGATGGACATTTACACCATTTGGAGGCTAAAAACCAAACTTCGCATAGACATGGTGAGTTTATTTTTTATGTTACCAAACTTTGGCTAGTGTGATAGTTACAAACTGAGATATAGCATGTAAAAGAAAGGGTAAAATGGTGGAGGCCGCGTCAGTAAGTTTTACTTATTTGACTTTGTGGCCAATTATTTTATTGTTTTGAATACGTTCATCACCTAAAACAATAACTTACAGCGACAAAACCAAGTAAGTGAAATTGAGCCATTAGGCTTTTTACAGGGTCTAAAAAGTCCCAACAGTGACCAACATCAAATTTCTCCTCACAAGATCAATTAATGTTATTATGATGTCGGGAATGCCTCCAATTGTTGCCCAACAAAAACTCACGTCACTTGTGAACAAACTGATTTTATATTCACTACTTCACATCACCGAGTTGATCGCTTCACAGAGTTCGCATCACTGATTTGCATAACTTATAACGTGCAACTTATTACATAACTATCTGTCAATCAAAAATCTTAACAATACTCGGACCCAGTCTCCGACACTCTCCCCCCATATCAGTCCGAAGGAAAGATATGTTGTCCTTAATACAGGAGACTGGGCAACAACAACAATGGATACTGCAAAATACTTAAGTCAGTCACTAATAGAACCTTGTATAACGAGAGTTCAATTCATGGTTCAATGTCAATATTAATTTAAAGTTCTCAATGTCAGAGTTATCCTGAATTCTCCTCGGCTTCTGCAATTTGATGGATTTTTTCCTCAGCCTGCAAAGCTGCCTGTCTCCTTGGCCGGAAAACAGTCGCATCAGCATTAAGAGCCCTGGAAGGTGCACGGGCAACTGAGTCAGAAGAAAGTTCCAGTGGATAAAGGTGCTGCACTGCTCTTTCGAGGAAATTCTTCCCCGATCGCAACTTCACAGCTCTTACTACCCCGTCTCTTCCTGGATACAGTTTCTGAACAATGCCAAGAGGCCACTTTCCCCGGTTTTTGTCCTCAGACTTTAGGATCACTACGTCCCCAACAGCCAATGTACAGGGCTTCCCTGGATGCTTGAGGTTGTGCCTCTCTCTCAGGCTACGGACGTATTCACTTGACCACCTTTTCCACACTGCGTTCTTGCATTTGCTAAGATGTTTAGCTCTCCGTCGCAGATCCACATCGTCAACGTGATGTGGTTCCAGGTCTGGTAAGATGTTGCACTGTGGAAACATCATGGAATTAGGGGTGAGGATTGGAAGTGCCACATCATCCTCCACATAGCTAAGAGGCCTATCATTCAAGGTTATCTCTACATCAAGTAGCACTTCCTCCAACTCTGCCCACGAAAGTAAACCACACCCAATGGTCTTGTAGAAGGCATTTTTTACTAAACCGACCATCCTTTCGAATTGCCCACCCCACCATGGGGCACGGCTGAGGTTGAACTGCCAAATTATTTCATTCTCAGCAAGGAACTTGTTAAACTTCTCATCATACATAGCCTTTCTCAGCCACCGCGCTGCACCAACAAATGTCTTCCCATTGTCAGAATAAATCTTCTCTGGTCTTCCCTTCCTTGCAATTAACTTCTTCAGACTCAGAATGAACTCTTGGGTTTCCAGTGAGGGCACTAAGTCTAAGTACAATGCACGACACAGAGAACATGCATACAACACAATGTATGCTTTAGCTTCCACTTTCCCATGTTTCCTGTATTTGATTGGCCCTGCATAATCCACTCCAACTATTTGGAACGGGTGAGATCCTTGCGTCCGATCTACTGGGAGGTTACCAGGTGGTGGGTTTGCTGCTGCTCTCGCTTGAAACCTTTGGCAACCATGGCATCCTTGGATGGTTCGCTTCGCTAGCTTTCTTAAGCGTGGTACCCAGTGGTGTCTTCTCACACTTGTCATTGTCAATCCAACTCCCCCATGGAGAGTGCGCAGGTGTTCATGGTGCACTAACTTCTGGGTGTACAGGTGTTTGTCTGGGAGGTATATGGGATACACACCTTGTATCCTACCACGGCACTCCAAAATCCCATCCTGGTTAGGTTGCAGGTTTAGTTGTAGACGGTCATCTTGAAAGTCACAATTCTGTTGGGATCTCTTCACCCAGAACGTCTGCTGGTTCTTTTATCTCTTTAGTTGTCAGTGGGCCACTTAATTTCTGGTTAGGATAGCGTGAATTGTACAGGAACCTGGAAATCCATGCACAAATGTTTATAGCTTTGTTCAGTTCAAACTTTTCAAGAACAGCATCCAGCCTGTCAGTGACATCCACAGCAAGTGCAAATAGTTCCTTGGTAGCTTTGGCTTCAGCTGTACTTTCTACAGAGGGTTGGATAATTTGTTCCGGTGGCCAACGTTCACGATCTGCCATCCACTCTGGGCCCTCCCACCACATCTCACGATACTCAACATCACCACCCCTGCTCGCAAGATCAGCCGGGTTTTCTTTGGTAGGGACATGTCTCCATATAATCTCTGACTGAGCACGAATCTTCTGTACCCGATTCTCCACAAACTGTTTGTATTGTCCTCCACCATTTATCCAAAAGAGAGCCACCGTACTATCTAGCCATCCATTCAGTTCCGTGACAGGCAATCCCTCCATGGCAAACTTCACATTCATCAACAAATTTGTCACCATATGAGCTGAGATTAACTCTAATCGGGGAATTGTTAAGCCCTGCTTGGCTAGCCTGGCCTTTGCTGCTACGAGCCGCTGAGTAATGCCTGATTCTTGCCTCACAACTGCATACACTACTGCACCTACGCCATGGCTGCTTGCATCACCGAAGCCGTGTAGCTGAATTGCTTGGATGGGTTCCCTGTGTTCCACAAGGGCCCGTGTAATGGCTATCTCTTTGGGTAGACTCTGTTCCCACCTTTGCCACTTGAGTTTCAGAGTGCCCGTCAACTCAGCGTCCCATGCCAACTTTTCACAACACACATCACGATACAGACACTTCCCCACCAGAGTTACTGGCGAAACAAATCCAAGGGGGTCATAAATACTTGCAAGCTTGCGAAGAACACCTCTCTTAGTTGGGTCTGCTTCCCACTCAGGAAAGGATATAATTATCTCATCACGTTCCTTGTCCCATCCCAGTCCAAGTAGTCTTGATCCTCCTGCATGGGGTTTCACAAGTTGCTGCTTTGCAAAGGTTCCCTCTTTATCCACTGGTGGGACAGGGTTCTCTTCTAATTTAGGCTCATTTGACTGCCATTTGTGTAATGTGAAGGTTGCATCTTCAAAAATCTCGATAGCCTGCTGCTTCAGCTCCCTTGCCTTTTCCACTGTCACACCCCCACTTATCAAGTCGTCCACATAGAGACTTTTACGTAGTTCAGCCACTGCATGTGGTTCACGTGCTTCCCAGGTGTCCAAGTGGTACTTGATCACACCTCCTAGAAGAAAAGGAGATGGTGCGAGGCCAAATAAGGCTCTAGTAAAACACAATGTCTCAATCTCTGAGTGTTCTCCTTGCTTCCAATGAAACCGCAGAGCATCACGGTCAGACTCTTTTATTCGTACTTGCAAAAATGCTTTCTTGAGATCTCCCACAACAGCTACAGGGTGTGTACGTGACCTAACCAGTACATTCCACAATTTGTTTTGCAGTGGGGGCCCTGGGTACAAACAATCATTCAACGATACAGCATTGGGGTGGGCCTTGGCTGATGCATCATACACCACACGGACTTTAGTTGTCGCAGCTTCTTCTCTAATGACAGGTTTATGGGGGATGTAGAATTCAACTCCTCGAGGCTCTTGATCAGCTGCTTCCACTACACCTTCAGCTTTCTGTTCTTCGATGATCTCACTGTAGGCCTGTTCCATCCCTGTTCGTTCCAGCTTGCGCCTTAAATTCTCTAGTCTGCGGAGACTTCCTTGCTTGTTAGAAGAGAGTGGGGGATGATTGCCCTTCCATGGCAACGCTGCCTCATACCATCCTGCTTCATTGCGTGACAACTGTTCTCGAAATTCCATGTACACTTCACCTTGGTCATGCTGTGGTGTGTCCTCAAGTCCCAACACATCTAATTTGCATAGTTCCTCATAATCCACTTGACTGGTCTGTGTAAGAAGCATGTGTGTAGTGTCGATTTCCTCCCCTGGGGAAAGAATGATCCATCCCAACTTGGTGCGTTCAGCCACAGGTTCTCCCTGATTGCCAATCCGTGGTCGAGTGTCAGTTTTGATTCGAGCGAACACCCCAGCGCCTAAAATAACATGAACTGGAAGTAATGGTTTGGTGTCTATGTCGTCCATTTCCACGCCCTTCAAATGAGAGTAGGTTTTCATCAACTGTTCATATCTGGGATTTTCCAGGCTAAGGAGCTCTCCTCGGTTTACTTTGGTGAGATTGACTTCTAAATTGTAATCCCCAGACTTAGACGAAACAGTGCTCTTGTAAATCTCCATTTTTGCTGTGGTAGAAGCCATAAGCATCACAACCTTTTTGGGCTTGATCTCTGTTGGCTGTTTTCCCAGCATGTCCAACAGCTTGGCAGAGGCATAACAACTAGATGCACCAGAATCTAACAACGCACGACATTCAATTCCACCGACTTTAACCACCACAACAGGATAAATAACCTTATCATCATCAACCGAAGACATAACACTCTCCCCCTTGGGTTGTTGATCAGCGCAGATAGAAGTGTGATGTCTTCTTGAACAGAAATAACATGACATTTTACTGGTACATTCGGCCGCCCTGTGTTTAGGGCCAGTACAGTTAAAGCAAAGTCTTTTCTCCGCCAGAATTTTCTTCCTCCCATCAAGAGTAGTTACGCGCGGGCAGTCAGAACACCTGTGCGAGGTATCTTCACAGTACACGCAAACTCGTGTTTTGGCTTCTTGTTGTCGCGTGTTGTAAACACGTGAGGTCGAGCGATCACGTTTTGACGGGTCAGCTGAATTTGACTCCACAGGATTTCGGCGAGTCCACGACTTCAAAGCTTCGCACAATTGCAGAAAGTCCCAACTTTGCCAGTTCTCATCGTTCCTAACCAAATCGCCACGAATTCCAGACAATTTATCGATCGTGAGGGCTACATTTCCGTTGACTTCACTTAATTTTCCCATAGTTTCGAGCGACTGAACATCATACAACAACCGTTCGTAAAATTGATGTATTTTTCGAGGCTGGTTTCCGCTAATCTTCGGCAAATCCAAGATATCTACCATGTAGGCTTTCTCCACTTCGCTTGAATTACCATAACGCTCGCACAAAATGCCCTTTGCCCTCTCATAACCATCGGCGGTGAACGGCAAGCCGTCGATGCTTCTCCTGACCGTAGGTACGACGAATTCCTTGAGATAGGAAAATTTTGTAATAGCAGCCATGCCAGACTTGTCGATTCCTTCGGTAAATTGGCCCCAAAACCTTGTCCAATCGAGGTTAGTTCCATTGAACTTCGTAATTGCAAGCTTCGGTAGTTTCGCCGCAGTGCCTTGATTTCCCACGTGACTTGTGTTTTCAATTGCATTTGACGATTGAAGTCTTCCTAGCTCCTCGTTGTATTTGAATTTCTGATCCAATAGCTCCTTTTCGAAGGCTAACTGCTCCTTCCTGGTTTTATCAACTTGTTCCTGATCGATTTCGCTTAGGCATGTAGAAATGTTGTCCATATCTTGGTCAACAGCCGCTATATCCGCCTCTACTCCTTCGCACCACGTGCTAATGGCGGCCATTTCTTCCCCAGCAGCAATTTTTAGCTCTTCGACTTTTCGCTTTGACTTTTCCACAGAAGAGACGATGGCATGTATCGCATCCTTATGTCTCTTGATATGGTTGCTATTTCGAGCCGCTAATATGGCTTCGGTTTTGTCCCTGGTTATTTTAAGTTGAGTTAATCTCGTCGCTAGATCACGGTTCGCAGCATCCATCTTTCGTTTTATAATTCACTGTAGTTTTTTCGGCTCTTTTCCTCTTGCTCGAGGACACGGTCCCGTCGGAGGTGCCACTTTTGTCGGGAATGCCTCCAATTGTTGCCCAACAAAAACTCACGTCACTTGTGAACAAACTGATTTTATATTCACTACTTCACATCACCGAGTTGATCGCTTCACAGAGTTCGCATCACTGATTTGCATAACTTATAACGTGCAACTTATTACATAACTATCTGTCAATCAAAAATCTTAACAATACTCGGACCCAGTCTCCGACAATGAGAATTAATAAAATGATCACTTTAAAAGGAAATTGATTTTGATTGATTTTTTAAACAAATTCTCCCAAGTTATACCATGAGAAAATGTTTGGATATCAGTCAGGAGAATTTGTATGTGGATATCGGGGCTTAAAGGGTCATGCATTAGCCTCTTAGTTGTAACCGACACCTTCAGTGACCACTTGTTGGTGGCAGGAGTTTTTCTTAGGGACAGATAGTTCTTATCATGTCACCAGGACTGCAACCGCTGTCCATAATAATAAATAATAATAATAATATAATAATAATAATAATAATAATAATAATAATAATAATAATAATATTATAATAATAATAATAATTATAATAATAATAATAATAATAATAATAATAATAATAATAATAATAATAATATATAAATATCATGGTGCGACTATGTGGACTGGCTGGAGACTGCTGCATGACTTATCTCCTGAAATAATTTGGCTGAGAATCCTTTGTGAATCCTTCCACTCTGTTGGGTGGGCCCTTGGACACTGAACTGAAGTGGTCGAACTTCTGACATTTCATACATTTCTTCCCATATGATCTTCAGTACTTCTGCTTGCATTCTAATGATAAATTAGTTAATCAGAATTTTTTGCAGTGTTCCATGGTATAAAATACGGTACTTAAGGGGGGTGACTCCTAACTACTAATTTGTTTCTAAAGCAGGTTTCTAATTGCTATATTTTGGAAACAAAACCTCATACAGATAAGCTTTTTGCATGAGTTTGTTCTATTGAAGATTCCTCCAAGAGTTTCAAGTCATGGTCATATTTAACGCGTCACGTGACCAGAACAGAATAAACCCTAAAACTCAAACGGCAGATTGATTTTAAAATTAAAATGAGCGTGAATAGATAAAGAACGTCCACATGCATAATGTGACGTATCGTTTTCATGAAATTCGCATTATTATAAGAGTTATGGCCTAATATACACTCATATTTACAGACTTTCATCAGTAGCATTTCCTTTTTTCGTGTAAACGGTAAAAGCATACGTCAGATTATAAAGACGGCTACGTTATCTCTGATTCGTAAGAGAAATCGGAACTTTACCTTGTTTCCGTGGAGTTTTAGGGATTTTAAATTGTAACGCGCGGTTTGGGACTGGCACTAGTTTCGCACGCGCAATGTTATATTTTTCAAAGCAGGTGTACCCCCAAACAAAATTCACCATTTAGCGTTACAAAAAGCTTCAAAATCGCTTGCTTCAAAATACAGTCTTCAGCCATTCCTAAGAAACTGCTCCAGATCTGTAGTTAAGAGTCTCCCCCCTTAATACTTGTCAAATATTTCTGTTTACAGGCATGTTGGTAAACAACTGAACCCAGGACAGGATCAAGGACCCAGGAGCCCAGGAGCTTAGGAGCCAAGGACCCAGGAGCTCAGGTGCCCAGGACCCCAGGACCTCAGGAACCCAGGACCCTACCTGGACCCCAGGATCCCTGATCCCAGGACCCCAGCATCCCAGGAGCACCCCAGGAGCCCAGGACCCCATGATGGGATTGTGGAACCAGGATCATAGAATCAGGACGGGATTGCAGACCCAGGACTGTCAGTTGAAAAAGGAACATGGAACTACCTTGTCGTGCAAATCTAGATCACACTTTTCCCAATAACTCATGGTAAACATTTGTTTTACAATGTAAATACTCACTGTTAATTATCAGAGTACTACGTGGTGTGTGTGCCATTCATTGGCAAATAAGTGGCTAAATTACAAATTAATTTCAATGGGTATCTTGAGACTTTTTGCCACCAATGTTCCATAAATTGTCTATGAAACAAAAGCTGTGTATTTCAGTATTGTATCAGCCTGGGACTTCAAATGAATTGAGACACTACTAATGTTATTTCAATTGAAAAATACAGTTTATTTTCTCTTTTTCATGTGTACAGACATTTTAATGTACATATTGCAAAAAAGACTAACATTTATGTTTAAAGATTCAAATAGATTGAACAAAAACCAAAACTTCTTTTTTGTGTGCTAAGTGTACAAACATTAAATGGTGTGCACATTTCTGGTACAAAGACTCAAATTTTCATAGGTTCCAGCCATTGCATTTTCTTAAATCCGAAACTATTTTAATTAACAAATGAATTGGAAGTACTCTTGGAATTGCCTTGAAACACAGATGGATTTCCAGTGTTTTTCTACAGCCTAAAATAACAACTGGAAACTCTTGGAATGCCTCAAGAACTTGTTTATTTTAAAACCTTTGAAATCTGCTTTTATTATTTGCGTGACAGGCATTTTGGTTTACGCCACTTTAAAAATATTCAAATTTTAAAACCAATTTTCAGTATGGAAGACCATTAAATTTCTTTGAAATCCAAAACAATGTGTAAATCAGGAGAAATTAAATCTTACCAAAGCCACTTATTTGCTTATGAAAACTCAGTTCAAAATTTTGTACTCCTCACAAGGTTCAGCCCTATTGAGCAGTTTCCAAAGTCATATTTATTTGAATTGTTACCGGTAGTTGGAGACACTTGGCAGATAAAGGGGGTGGGCCAAGGTTGAAATGATGGGAAAAAGTGAATGAAAGTTTGCAAGAGAAAACGAAAGAGATAGCTCATCTGTTTTCTCTTGTAAATCTTTGCTTTCACTTTTCCCCATTGTTTCAACTTTTGCCCACCTCCATTAGTAGTTCCTGGGTATCTTGACAAGATCTGAAACTAAACAATGTTATTTTTGGCAAATTTTGATTAAAGAAACAAGGCAGCATATACATCACTTCACGGAATCCAAAATTCCGCATTACTTTGCCTTTGGTCCGAGTAGCTGCTCAATAGGAAACCTGTATTCAAAGAAATTGATTCTTTTTTTGGTAAGAAGCTTTGTAGTCTCAATTTTCACCATCCTCTAGGACTTCTAAAATTACGTTTTTCAGCCAATTCAATCTCACTGATTACATGTTTTTCAAGTGGAGCCATATTCATATTTTGTACCGTTTCATCTCCCCCACCCCCCCCCCCCCCCAAAAAAAAAAAAAAAAAAAAAAAAACAGAATTGAGGAGTATATTCTCTTTTTTTTTTTTTTCGGATAACAGCATTCAATAGTATGATGGTACCTGAGACTACAATATTATCGTTTTGGTTACCTTTAAACAAAGAAGACATTTTATAATAACACTTTTTCGCTTCAAGATTATTCCAATTTGTACAATTGTCTGATTAAGAAATTATTTATTCAATACCAATTTCTAGGATTATGCCAATTCAATTTATTTACTCTCGTACAAAATTATGTACAATTTTTTTACAATTAATTTCAAACCTAGATATTTTTCTTTTTTTACGTCTCCTTTGTTTAAAGGTGTTACACAAGCTCATTAGCACAAAAGTACAAAAAAAGAGTAAAGGCTGCGTTGAGCCTACTTGTGGCTCATACCGCCAGAGCTTATCCTGGTTTCTGTAGCATTAAGCGGCTAGGAATATTTCTACTCCCCCCTGGACGGGATGCTAGTCCATCGTAGGGTTAACCCCCAGCATTATTTTGCCGGTACCCATTTATACACCTGGGTGGAGAGAAGCACCATGAGAGTAAAGTGCCTTGCTTAAGAACACAACGCAGTGACCCCGGCAAGGGCTCGAACCCAGACCGTACGATCCGGAGTCCAGCGCACTAACCATTAGGGCACCGGGTCTCCCATAAAGTAAGCAATTGCTAATTCCGTTAGAAATGGGCAAAGTAATAATTTATTTTCTCATGAAGCTACTTGAAGGTCGATCTTTGAAAAGACAGAACAATTCAGTTGTTTAGAATGGCCCATTTGAGTGTAGTGGGTCTTGCCAAGGTAACCTTAGATATAAGCCTCTCAGTATCTTAGTAAGAAACTAAAGAAATATTTCTTTTTGTTAGGGTTTTGATGTGGTATTTTCAAAGAATAGTTGTATCTTATGCAACCTTAGCTATTAATCGTTCAGAACTTTGTATCCAAAGCAAAGTTAAGTTAGTGTTATTGCATAATTAGCATTTAATAATTATTACTTTTTATAAGGTTAGTTAGTACAAGGGCAAAAGTTTTATTTGTTCCAATTAGGTGGGTAGGCATTTTCTGTTCTTACTGTGCTAATGAGCTTGTTTATATTCTCTTTGCGGATTTTATATTTTCCACTGAACTTGATATAGTTTAGATTATTTTCAGGAACTGAGATGGCCCACAGTGACTCGCACACATTACAAATGGTCAGATTTTCATCTAGCCGATCAACGTCCCTGCAGGGTTGTGGAAACTCTTGCTCTGAGCTGGGTGTTTCTGATGTTCCTCTGCAATATTCCAACTAAGAAATCCTGGTGAGTTTATCTGATCCGCTCATGTTTGATGGAGGCACTTGGACACTTTGATGATTTGGTCATTTGCTCTCAAGTGGAGGAGGCATGAGGGGAGGTGAGAGTTTGCTTTTCATGTCTTTTCAGCTTTACTTTAACCATGTCAGAATACCACACCTTTTTTCCAATTGGCTTTCAATGATGTTTGTCTTCAATCACTGTGTCTTTAAATCATCCGTTGTGAAGGACGTAAAACAGTGGTGCTTTAGTGCAGGTCATGGGTGGTACATTTCCTAGATATTGGGGTTAGTTTAGAACAAAGAATGCCACTAATCTGGCTTGACTGGAATTTCACAAGCAACACTAGATTGAGCTGATAGTCATTTGGGATTCTTCTGAACGAGCTGATGCCTGTTTGGGGATTTTCTTTCTTAAACCTTAAACTAAATTTTCTTTTAGATTTCTTAACCAAAAACAAATTAATCATGAAATCAAAAACAAATTTGTCAAATTAACAAGCCAAATTGATAACCAGCTTAAAACAAATACCAATTATTTGAAATTCCAATTTTTCCTCGTTTTGCCTGGGTTAAACGCCGTTTCTTTTCATCAGTCGACTCCAAATGTAAATGAGCAAAACGATAGCTTTTTCTCATTTGCATTTAGTTCGCCTGATGAAAAGAACAGGGTTTAATCAATGCCTTGGGAATATTAAGTTCAAATCTGAAGGAATTCCAAAGAAGTATCCCGCGTCCGTTACTTGAATTGTCACACAACGCTTCTCCTAGGGGGCGTTGCGTGACGGTCCAAGTAACGCCTGCGAAGGAGGCCTCTTTGGTAAGGATTTCGGAAATGTGAACTTATTGTATATAGATAGTTTTTCATCTTTCACGTTTAAATTTGAAAAAGTAGGCCAATTGCTGATCTTGACGTCCAAAACTTAAAACTAATGTTAGAAAACTTTAATTAATTTTATTACCAAACAATTATATTATTCGATATTCGCTATCGTTGGCCAATTGCTCAATTGTTCCAAAACGAAACTAAACCAAGAACACTTCTTTTCTTTACTTATTTTACTTCGTTACTATCTTCGGGAACCCAGCGGCAGTTAATCGGGGCGATACGAAGGAGACCGAGCTGCAAAATCGGCGATACGTAAACTTCCGTCGCGTCGATTTTGCCGCTCGGCTTACTTCGTCTCAACCTGATTAACTGTCACTGCATTTTAAAGCATTCAAATCTTGAATACTTAATTAAGATTCGCTCTCAAATTCTTTACTTGAAAATTGTGCAAAACATTTAACCCGCGATTATAATGCTTCAAAACTTTATCCGATAACTAATATATAATTTGATTTTCCTATTTCTAAGGCCAATCTTCGTTCTTCGACTTCCAAAACGAAAATAAACCTAGAAAATTTGTTTTGTTACCAAATAATTATATAATTCTCTTTTCGCTATCGTAGGCCAATTGTTAACCGCGCGGCCATGGGCCGAGCGCGGTTCTTGTTTTACACGGGATTTATTATTATTTTTTTTTATGTCGGTGACCAGACGCAAACCTCCACTCGGCCAAATCGTGATCGGGACTGAATCACGCAACCTGGGATGCTCATTCGCCAAAAACTGTTGGAACAATGAATGTACGGAAAATGTTGCGGATATTGTTTTCTTTATTGTGTATAAAGTATATTTTCTTTTGGTTTTATCGAAGCGTTCGATTCAAAGCGAATGTTGAATACACTGAAAAAGGTATTACGTCAGCCATGGAATGCGCTGATGTTGCAGGTTTCACTTTCGTTACGTGACAAATAACATTGTGTTTCATTTGCATGTTTATGTCGGCAGAAGCGACGGTCATTAATTTAATTTGTTTCCTCTTCTGCGAGTATTTCTTGTGGGTTTAGGCAATCGAAGTGAATTCTTTGGCTATTTCCTTGAAGTGAGTTCAAATATTTGAAAGGAAATGAAATATTTGCTTAAGTAAACAATTGAGCGTGCCCGAACGTGCAGGGGTTACGTCATTAGAAGGGAAAAAACCCCAAGCACAACGTAAACCTCGGATTGTGTGACTAACGTGACTACTTTGCTTGTCCTTTACTCATAATGCAAACAGATTAAATTTAACCGTGACTTTTGAGAAAGAAAGCTGTTAATTAGCCAAAAATATAAGCGCGGTTTTAAGTTGCTATAGCAACTTCTTGTTATTTTTTTTTTTGTCGGTGACTAGACGCAAACCTCCACTCGGCCAAATCGTGATCGGGACTAAATCACGCAACCTGTGATGTTTATTCGCCAAAAGCTGTTGAAACATGAATGTACGGAAAATGTTGCGGATATTGTTTTCTTTATTTCGTATAAAGTATATTTTCTTTAGGTTTTATCGAAGCGTTCGATTCAAAGCGAATGTTGAATACACTGAAAAAGGTATTACGTCAGCCATGGAATGCGCTGATGTTGCAGGTTTCACTTTTGTTACGTGACAAATAACATTGTGTTTCATTTGCATCTTTATGTCGGCAGAAGCGACGGTCATTAATTTAATTTGTTTCCTCTTCTGCGAGTATTTCTTGTGGGTTTAGCAATCGAAGTGAATTCTTTGGCTATTTCCTTGAAGTGAGTTCAAATATTTAAAAGGAAATGAAATATTTGCTTAAGTAAACAATTGAGCGTGCCCGAACGTGCAGGGGTTACGTCATTAGAAGGGAAAAACCCCCAAGCTAAAGATAGCCGGCCACAACGTAAACCTCGGATTGTGTGACTAACGTGACTACTTTGCTAGTCCTTTACTCATAATACAAACGGATTAAATTTAACCGTGACTTTTGAGAATGAAAGCTGTTAATTAGCGAAAAATATAAGCGCGGTTTTAAGTTGCTATAGCAACTTCTTGTTAACTATTGTCCCAAAACGACACTAAACCAAGAACACTTCTTTTCTTCACTTATTTTCCCATTCGTGTTCGGAAACCCAGCGGGAGTTAATCGGGGTATGACGAAGTAGACCGAGCGGCAAAATCGGCGAGACGTTAACTTCCGTCGCGCCGATTTTGCCGCTCGGTTTACTTCGTCTCTCCCCGATTAACCGCCACTAGGTTCCCGAGGATGCTTTATTATTCGATGCTATTCAAAACCAAAATTAACGACAACAATAAAACAACCAACTTTCAAATTCCACCGTGTCTGTATTTTAAAGCAATTCAAATTTTGAATATTTAAGACTTGCTTTCAAACTCTCTACTTGAAAAATGCGCGCAAAACATTTAAACCGCAATTTCTTTCGTAAAAATGGTTCTTATAAATTATACAATTTCGCCGATTAAAATAGCAAATATCAAAACACGCTTTTGCAATTCAAGGTAATACAAAAATTAGCCCTTTTGCTTTGGCATCATTTACGTTGAGCAAAACTTCTTTGGTCGAAACCTAAAAACCAATAACTAACATTAGCTTATTTCTTATTTTAATATAAACAATAGAAAACTCCTAAACTTGTATCAGCTTTGACTGGAGGGTTTCAAATAACTTGTGTTCTTTTGGTGAAGTTTGTGGAACGACAGTCGGCAGGAGGTTTGGTCGGGGAGTCAGATTAGCGGTTTTTAGCGTTCGATTCTTTTCTTGACATCTATGGAAATGTACTGAACATGATTTGTAATTTAGCACTTCAGTTTTTCTGGTTCTTCCGACGGAAATTTCAAGACACATTTGTTGAAAACACGCATCTTAAATTTTATAATTTCGGCTTTAATTTTTTCGCATTTTAATTTTAATTGCTGTCAAAACTAATGAATATTCCAATTCAGATGGTGTGGTATTATGACGTAGTTGGGTGAAACCGAGGAGGCATGGGAAGCAAACTCTTACCTCCCCTCATTATGCCACCTTCACTTGGGAGCAAACGGCCATATCATTAAAGTGCGTCAAGTGTCGTCATCAAAGATGGCGGATTAGATAACAAACCAGGATTTCAAAGTTGGAATATTAAAGAGGAACAGATGAAACACTTCAACTCAGAGCAGAGTGAATACAACCCGTCACGCAGGGACAAGATGGGCTAGATTTTTATTTTTTTTTAACACAATAAAACACAAATAATGAGACACGGATGCAGTTTGTTCGTCTTGTCGTTTTTACCAGCAATCCGCCATAATTAACCAGGTAAACACTTGTGTTCATGAGAAAGTCCTGCTATATAGTGTCATCTGTCACGCAACTTGTCCCGCAATCTTCTCGAAAACGGCGTGACAAGAAACGTAAAACATTGAACCGTGTAACACACCGCGCAAAGGTAAAAACTCTTACAAAACAAGACGCTTCGATGACTGCAAAAAGAAGAAATTGATTCAACTTTCTGCAGCCGCTGTAGTGAACTGCCTCGAAAGAATTTTGTCTTCTGCACGGTACGTTACACAGTGCGATGTTTCACGTAACACACCTGTAACGCTGCCTTCAAGAACATTGCGAGACTAGCTACATAAAAGATTACACCATATAACAGCACTACAAACCAAGTTCTGCTACTAAAACATAATAAACAATGTCTGCCCTAAAACTCTCATTTTACCTCCACCATGTTTTCACTGCTGTATTGTATTTACAAGTTACAAAATGTAATAAGTTGCGCAAAATCAAAGTCGTATTTTGAAATTACTTTTTCCCTTCCGTATTCAAATTTTGAATTGTCACACAATGCTGTGTCATGCTAAATGTTAGCTGAACGCACGAATCAATGGGCGTAAAAAGGCATAGCATCAAACTACAAAATACAAATATAAGCAGCTATGCCCGTGACTGAAAATAAAATAATAATCCGAGGAAACAAAACTGAGCAACTAAGCAAATCTTGTATCTTGCAAATACAGCAATGAAATGAGGTACTAAACATAAAGGTGCGCCACAAAGGGTGTGATAAAAAGACCGACTGGAGAATAAACTAAAAAGTTTCTATTTTGTTAGTAAGTTTAAACTTGCAAAGAATTTAAGACTGTATTTGCAGACAATTTGCAAATGTGAATGAGAGAATTGTATCCAAGTCTAGAGAAGGCAATACCGTTTATGACGCACCTTTGTGTTTGCAAGGTATAGCAGACATTGTTTTTGTCAACCTCATAAGTCCTAAATGTACAATGGTCCATGCTTGTCGAAATAGAATTTTGACAAATACAACCAAAATGGGGCATAAAGTTTTTATTGGAATTTTTTGTATGCTCTTGGCATCTCATAAATTTTCAATTATTTACATCACATCAAACACGTATCCCTTTAGCAAAAGTTAGAAAAAGTACAGTAACAGTAACAGTAAATTTTGTGATTGAGTTTTAGGATATTTTTGATGGCTTGGTGATTGCAAAAATCCCTGTCTACTGCCACCCACCCCCCCCCCCCCCGCCCCCCCCCCCCGCCCCCCACCCACCCACCCCTATCACAGAACTATTGAAGAACATTTCCAAGTACTTTATTTTGATACAAGCCCATTGTCAAAGTAATGAGAATTTAGTGGAAATCAAAACTAACTCTGATGCAGATTCTGGACATTTGACATTTTATAGCTTTGCAATTTCCCTTTTGAATAACAAATTGTTTTATGCGTTTTTTCCCTGCAACCAGGAATAATTTATTTTAAGAATCCACACTGTCAAATAAACGAGAATCTGGTAGTAAGAAATAACAACTAAAATCTCTGTGATTGAAGTATTGAAAATTTGACTTTTTGCAACTAGAAGAGGTACCTCCCCCCAATGAACTATTGAATACACTGATGCAGCAAAATTTCAATTTCAATTTCTTCTGCGTCAAACCAATCCCCTGGGATTAGTCCCAAGTTAGTTGTAACTTGATGAGTAAAAACAATTTTTTTTTATTTCTGCAACAAACTTCCCGAACACAAGTTAAATCAAATATTCTTTCCTAAATTTGTGCTCATTCAGCAAAATTTCAAAAATTATCTTTTTGTAACTCAAACTGAAGGGATCCATAGTGTTTAGGAATTTAGAAGCCATAATTATTTATTTGTACACATGGGCCACTGTATACTTAAAACTACAAGTACCACAGACATGCATATAGCAAAGTAGATATCAATTTCAAACAATATAGAAACAAATGAAAAAAAAAAACACTGATCAATTTGAATAGTGGATAGGACCTTTGGGAAATGTGAATTTCGGAAAACATGGAAAAGAAAGATTTAATTTTTTAAATAAGCAAACAATACGAAACAAACAATACAACAATTCTGAGGCAAGCCACATTTTTAGTGAGTAAAAATTAAATAATCAATTTTATTTTAGTTGTCAAGATCAATCAATAATAATAAAATTTGATAAGCAGTCATAAATTACAGCCAGCCAGTTGCTCAATAAAAACTTTCAAAATTATAATCTTGACTTTATATACATACTTTAGACTTTATAAACATGAAGAGAAATGAACAGCATATCATTTAAATAAAAAATTGGAAAAAAGTCTATAACAGGACTGCAGTAGCCTTTTATCTTAATAGTTTTCTTATCAAGAAAGTAATGATGAAGTAATTGTTCAAAACATAATTTAGATCCAAATAACTACAAACAATATTATTTTGATCTACTTTTAAAAGTGATTTTATAAGCAGAATTACTGTATTTCCTCAATTCAGCCCTCACCTCTATCAAGTCCCCACCACACCACACCCGTCAGTTTTTACCTACAGATGTACAACCAAAACACCATTTGGGAATTTCAGTGTGAATGGCAGGGGATTTGGCTAACAGAGAATACCAATCAGGAATAAACACATACATTAAACACCCCCAAAGTCTTGAAGGGGGTGGTGGTGGGGGGGGGGGGGGGGGGGGGATGTACTGACAGTGACCCTCAAATCTATCAAGTACTCTCCAGCCCCCATGCCAATCATTTCTTCCCCCTGTCAATTGTTAATTTTTGTTTCAATTGCTTTAATGGCAAATCCAATCAGCAGTTTTATTTATTTATTTATTTATTTTTTTTTTTGGGGGGGGGGGGGGGTGGGGGTGGGAGAAGACCCGGACACTATTGAAATGAAACAAACATGAAATCTCTCTTCAAACTAGCTGTAGCACCCCTTGCCCCCAGGGGGGTACTCAGGATTTCAAGTGATGGGGACTATCGAATGGGAGCAAAAATTGAGACCCCAAAAATCCCAAGGGCTTCTAACAAAACCCCAAAAATCCCTGGACCAAGAAATAACCCCCAAAAAATCCCATGCCAAAGTTTTGACCCTTAAAATTTTAAACATTAAAAACTTTAGAAATACACTAATGCCTACAATGCACCCAAGAACACTTCCTTTGATTGTGCTTTATTCCCAGAACAATGCAGCCAAGGTCAGTAATAGCCAAAAAAATCTCTACTTAAATCAAGCCACCAAAAAACAAAAACTCACCCACAAAAATCCTGGAATAAAACATTTTCAACCCAAAAAGTCCTTCTATCATCCCGTCAAATGAAATCGCGAGTACCCCCCACCTCCCCGAGCCCTTGCCTAAATCATTTTTCCATGATAGTGGTACTCTGACAACACAGAACTCTGAACCCTGTTAAGGGATAAAGGGCCTCCTTCTCCCAATAAAGTTATGTAAAACCTCCTTCTGGAAAATTTTCTCTCAGTACCAATTTGACTAAATTGTTAACATTACAGTAGGGGCCCCTATGAAGGTTAACAGAGGAAATACAGTAATGAATGTAACTATGACAAAGAATACAAACAGAAAAAAATGCATTTTATCCACTTTAAAAATGTTCAAACGATTTAATGACAGGCCAATTAAAATGTTAAATAAAAATAATAATTGCAAGTAAGCATGTCTGTGGTCTTGCGTGATCTAAAGCAGAACTTGGTTTATGTCATGCAAAACACTGATCAAATCAAAACTTTCTTGACCTGGGCAAAACTGGGGAATTACTGGGAAGGGTGAGGGGGGGGGGGGGGGGGGGGTGGAACCAGTAGCCTGTACTCTGAGCTATTTAGAGGTGCCCGGCCAAAGAGGAACAAAATGGCTTATTGACACTCATTAGACTCTTAAAGAACTTTTCACCAAAACTGATCATAAAATGTTTTTACTGACATGCACTGTACATAAATTAGAGTAAATAGCTTGAACCCAGGAGTATCAGTAGTTTAATCAGTGTGATAATCTTAGTAAAGTTAGTATTGGAAGGGAAACCTTTGCATTTTCCTCAATTTAGATTTAATAACATCCCTGAATTTTTCCCGATCTTAAAAAAAAATCCCTGACTGTTTCTTGCAGGGATGCCCGAGGAAGATTCTACACAAGGTACTAGGTTAAATTTTGATTTGATCAATGCATAAAAACACAAGTGTTTACCTGGGTCCTGGATTGCAATAAATCATCAACCTAGAAGACACTAATAGATCATATCGTCTTCTTGTCTTGTCCTGAAGCACCTGTTTATAAAGAAGATATAGAAAAAGTTAGACAAAAGGATTTGTGCCTAGTGTGGTAGTCTCAAAGATAGTGAATTGGTTTCCAGATCAAGAGGTCTGGCAAATTTTCTTGTGCTGTGTTCTTGGGCAAGATACTCAACTCTCACAGTGCCTCTAGATCTCTCTACCCAGGTGTATAAACAAGTACCAACAAACAGTTTTAACTGATGGACCAGAATTCTATCCAAGGGGAATAGGTATTGCAGTGTTCAGCATGGCAATACTGGCCACTAGACCCCAAAGCTGATTCTAACTTACATGGTAAAGGCTTAAGTCTACGAGTATCTGTTCACTGCAGTGATGTTGATCTTATCATCCATGTTAGGGTACAATAGTACTACATTAATGTTATGTACTTGGAACAAACACCTCTCAACAGATACCAACAACTACCCGCCTCTTATAAATGACTTTTTCATGACATAAACAAAACCAATAATGGGCCTTAAAAAACAACTCTTGAACTGACTCTGAAGATGACTTCCACTCTGGTTGCCTTAATGCCAGTCACCAAGAACAAATTTTTCAGAACTACCTTCACCTGCAGGACATATTCTACAAAGTGCAATAAGCCAAATGTTTGGCTGGACATTGATAATAATACCTATGCAAACTTTTACCAATGATGGGTGATGTCATGCAAAAAACATGGCACAACGACAACCTTAATGTACATTGTACATAGAAATGTAGTAAGTCGTCATTGTTTGGACGAATGTACGTGTAGCATTACTATCTTAAATAAACAGATTTCCATACCAGAGAATCAGATACATGAATCATTGAGCTTTTCATCACAAGCTTAACAGCAATCATATTTCCAATAATGGAATCTGAAATGAAAGAAATGAATTAAATAAAATTTCTGAATCAAGTTGTTCTACACTGACCTTAGAAGATTGTTGTACTGCTGTGATTCGATTTTACCCTTGGTACAATCTGGTATTTTCTTTTGTTTTGTTTGTCGTGGTTTATTAACCTTTGGTTTAAAGTTATTTAAACCAGTTTGATGTTCTTGATTATGATAATGGATATGAAACAACGAAAAATAAAAATCAAACTGGGTTGAAAACTTTTAAACCAAAGGCAAACCCCCAGGACCCTGTCTCCTGAGACAGACGGAAGCCAGCAACAACAGTAGGGTAGAGCTGTTGGGGTTTTAGCCTAGAATTGAATATTGTTGCTAAATGCAATGGTACATGTGTTTCTATCGAGTTATAGAAACATGAGTGGAAGTTTGGGAGAACGAGAAATGCTGTGGGAACACAAGGTGCAGGCGAGTGTTTCCACAGCTTTTTTGAGTTCTCCCAAACTTTCACGAGTGTTTCTACAACTCAATAGAAACACGAAAAACATGTTTTCTATTTCTTTTAGAAAACACTGCGATGAAAAAAACGAAAACAACTTGTTAACTTTGACTATCAAAATGTAAATTCTCTTTGCTCGCGCCATCATCACGTCAACAGCTCGTGCTAGTTCTGTGTTTCTATTGAGTTATGCATCAGTCAATTCCAGCAGTGCCCATCCCTCCCCCCTCCCCCCCCAGGCAACCGCTGGGCATTTCCTAATGTTGCCCGTCCCGAGGGTGGGGCATTTGCGTTCCTCGGTTTGACCCCTGGGCATTTGACACGTGGTTTCGAAACCGTGGAGTGAGTCACGTATTCGTGATGGAGGCGTTTATAGGCCAAGACGTGGACTACGTTGCAGATTAGCTAGTCCATGAAGGACTGAGAAGCTCGTGGATGTTCCTGGATGTTTTTAAAGGTATATTTTCTCAATTTTAGATATTTCTTATTGCTAAGAAGCAACAAATTGTATTATATTCTTATATCACCTATCGAGAATTCGAAAACAATCAACCCGGGAGCGGGGCATTTGCCCGGTTCCTTCATCCCCACCCCGGGGAATTTGCCAATTTTTTTTAAAGAAATGCTAATGCCCGGGGGTTAGCCCGGAGGGGGGATGGGCACTGCTGGAATTGACTGATGCATTATAGAAACACGATTTTTAACCAATCAGCGCGCGTATTTTCTTAGGACTGTTTTCTAAAAAAAATTATTCACAGAGACCGACCCGGCCCTCCACTCCCCTCAACAGACAATAACATATGGCGGCCTCAAGGCTCA
Organism: Meandrina meandrites; assembly: GCA_963693305.1. NCBI lineage: Eukaryota > Metazoa > Cnidaria > Anthozoa > Scleractinia > Meandrinidae > Meandrina > Meandrina meandrites. The sequence goes on along the minus strand of OY855912.1, from coordinate 27,695,639 downwards.
ACATTCCATACACTCGTGAAACATGGCAAACAACAAATAATGCTTAGTTAAACTGGAAAACATACAAAAAGGGAACGAAACGCTAACTACCACAGTCAACGCCCTAAATAAATCAAATTTTACCTGCACTCCGAGTTGAATCGTCCCTGAATCGTGACGCGCCAACTCGTGCACGATGAATACGGCTTTGGCTCGCCTTCCGCTGCTTATGAAGAAATCAGCGAATATATAAAAAAATGATACACAATGAGAACAATACAATCATTTTTGCGATTAGTGGACGACAGCAGAACAAGGAACAACGCTAAATTACTAACCTCTTTCAAGCTTAAAAGCGCTTCACTAAAATGGCCGTCCGCGGAACTGTCCTTGCATAGAATGCTGGGAGGTTTCACGCAGCTCGCGCGTGACACACGCGAGTTCTTGTATTAGCCATGTTATAAACGAGCAGGGGACTGGGTACGAACATATTTTCTCTTCGATACAAACATTCAATATCGATTGAATTGAAAAATGGGGCAATTCATCTGAAAGAGCATCCAACAATTAGTAAATTCACGAAATTTGACGGTTATTGGTTTAAACCCAAAGGCATGGAACACTTAGTATGGATTGGAGGGACAGGCGTCCTCCAATCCCTACTAAGCTCTCTTATTTTAAAAGTGTACCATGCCTTTGCGTTTAAACCAATAACCATCAAATTTGGTGAATTTACTAATTTTCGGATGCTCTTTCAGATGACGTGCCCCATTTTCAATTCAATCGATATTGAATGTTCGCAACAGGAAAAAATATGTTCGTACCCAGTCCCCTGCTCGTTTAGAACATGGCCAATTAATATTTTTCAAACCAGTTTGATCTTTATTTCCCTTTGCTTTAGATTATGATAATGAATACGAGACAATGAAAAAGTAAAAATCAAGCTGGTTTGAAAAATTCTAAACCAAAACATACATACAAAGCCTGTTAGGTAGCCTCCTTTGCAGAAGTTCTTTTGGCTCGTCACGCAAAAGATTGCGTGACGAGCCAAAAGAACGTCTGCGAAGCAGGCTACCTGTTAAACAGGAGGGTGAATTTTAAAGAAAATTTTACATTTTGAAAACTATAGACTATTCACCCCAAATACTAATTATTTCTGCTTTGACCATCACTCATTCACATAAGTGGCTGAAGGCTGTATATGAATTGTTGTGATTCTTGTCCTGACTTGTTGTGTTTCCAAACTTTGAAAACAATCTTAAGCATTCCATATGTGGTCAATGAGCATAGGTAAGTCTGCGTCGAGCCTACAATCTTGGACAATTCAAATGAAAAATTAGGACCACCCCTCCCCCCATTTCAATGATGGGAAAATGGGCGCGTTTTGGTTTTTGCGGCGATTCATCATTGATTCGGGGGGAGGGGGGGGGGGGGGTCTAATTTCTCTTTTTATTCTGTCTATGAATGAAAAATTAGGAACACCCCTCCCCCCCATTTCAATGATGGGAAAATGGGCGCGTTTTGGTTTTTGCGGCGATTCATCATTGATTCGGGGGGAGGGGGGTCTAATTTCTCTTTTTATTCTGTCCAAGATTGTAGCTAGTGGCCCATACCGCTGAAGCTTATCCCGGTTTCTGTAGCATGAAGCGACCAGGAGCATTTCTACTCCCCCCTGGATGAGATGCTAGTCCATCGCAGGGTTTAGCCCCAGGATAAGTTCGCCGATAACCGGCGGTGGAGAGAGGCACTGTGGGAGTGTGTTGCCCAAGACAGTGACAATGACTTCGAACCCAGACCGTTCGCCCTTATCAACCGTTAGGCCACCGCGCCTCCCACAAGACGAGGAAAACGTGCTTCTATATGCTATCGAGTTAGCTCCGCAAGCAACAGGCAAGATAATCAAATCCCGCGCTGTGATTGGCTTGCCGTGGAAATATTGGGGAAGTATCACCCACTAGGGATTTCCCGCTTTGTCCCGCTAGAAAAATGGTGTTATCTAGCTATGCCATACAGAAAATTCTTTATTAACCAATTCTAGGGGACAGACCACGAACACAATAGTAGCTCCTGTAAATATCTAATTGCCGTAACCGTTCATCAGTAGGATACCTAAAATGCGTGGATATTAGTCGTCCACGTCGCCCCTTGCTAGCGTCATTACTTGGCCAGTATTCAAAATTCAATATTCGCTCGATCGATATCCCATATTTAATCGCGTGGCCGAGTAACCTTATTTGACAAGCTTTGTATTACAGCATTTACCAGAGTTCATTGTTCAGGTACAACTTTAATAGTGGTCTTTTGATTTATTCAAATCTATTCAGGTCCTTTTTAGCTAGTACTACAGCAAAGAAAAAGTGGTTACAACCGCTGATTGTAAATATTTAGCGAAAGACATAATGTGCATTCGATAAATGAATTTGCGTCGGACTTATACAAACCATACTTTAATATTGAATCAATCAAGAGAATACTACAAAGATCAGATCTGATGACGATCTGCTTGAGCTGATTGCTAGTACATAAATGAATGCCATAAAACCATTAAAGATTTGCACGACTACACGGTGTATTACAACTTCGTTTCATCGTTTGACCCAGCGCCATTCATTTGGTCCTCAGATAGTTTGTTCAGGGCTTTCTGAAATGAATTAGATCAACAACGAAATAAGAAAAAAGTGGAAGGTTGTAAAATAAAAAAATGCTGTCATAGACCTCTCCCCCTCTGCCCTTTCAAAAAAAAAAAAAAGAGAGAGACATACTCTTCTTTTACCTCATACCCTTTACTGGCTACAAAAAAGGAATGTGTACAGTTTTCTCAGCACGAACGATTGAACTTAAAGTGCCTATAAACCCAAAAATTGTTTTTGGTTTAAACAAATCTTTGTATAATTCTGAGCAAAATGGCGCAAAAATTTTTGATTTTGGTCAAAACCGGAATTTTTGATGAATTTTTAAAGTGGCGGAAAATCGAGATTCGATAACCCATTGCCGAGCCGCGGAACTTGCAGAAAGGGAATGGGTCGAGTTTAATTTGTGACGTAAAACCCGGACTATGATCGTCGCATGTTGCAGCGTTGTGCGAGTGTGATTGTAGCTGGCGAGAACCAAAGCAATATGCCTGAAAGATGTGTTGTTTTCGGTTGTAGCAATGTTCGGAACAAAGAGAAAGGGATACTTCTTCATCCCATACCTTTTTACGGTAAACCTGACTCAGAAAAGCAGAGACGAAGGAAAAAGTGGATCGACTTTGTAAAATTAAAACGCGCACATTGGGAACCAAGCGAGCGTTCGTCTGTGTGCTCTGAGCACTTCTCAGAGGAAGCGTATACAAACCGATTTGCCGGTGATCTGGTCAGGAGGCTCAAGAGGGATGAAATCGGCGTTTGCGTTTTTCCTACAAAGCATGCTCGTTGTGTATCAAACAACAAAGCTGCAGATGAATCCGAAAGCGAACGAAGCAAACGAAAGGTGAGATATTTCTCAGTATCAGTCAGTCTACCTGTCGAAACGAGCTGAGTTTTTTTTTTTCATCGTTGATCGAGATTGTTTCTTTCATTTTCCTTTTCATTAACACTTGCGTAGAGTACTGTATGTTCACGTGCAAATACTAACTGCGACCTGTCTACATTTCAGAGACGGAAAGATGCAATGGAAAGTCCTAGTAAAGTGGACAGTGCCAGTACATGTGCTCCTAAGCCTAAGCGTCGGAGAAAAAGCAAGAAAATAGACCCTTATTCTCCACTGCTGTCCACTCAAGAAGAACCTGAGCACGTTGTTGAGGCAATGGACGTTTCTGGTCCTGTAGAAGCAAACGAAGGTGCCAGTTCGTGTCCACCGGTATCTGAACCGGCCAAGGAATGCGCCAGTTGCAGTGCTTTCATAAACGAGAGGAGAGTGTTGAACAACACGGTGTTGGAGTTGCGATCGAGATTGAACGATAAGAGAGAAGAGTTAAAAAGAGTGAAAAGGAAACTGAAGGGTAGGTCTTATTCAATGGTAGCTTATGTATATTTAGGATACATGAATCTATTCAATGATTATTCTTGTAGCCATTTTGAATTCGCGCCAAATATGAAATATTGCCGCGAAATCCAGTGTTGAAAAATTCTTACCCCTGCCAGAAATTCTTGATTAGTCCCCATCACACTTTTCTCACATTTATCCTCCTAGTTGAAATATGTCACCATATTAGCACTGTTTGGGCCAATTTCAGTAAAGTAAAATACTGTATTCAGTTTTGTATAAGTGAATTCTTTGTGGTGTTTTGTTGCGGTAAAAAATAGATGTCTTCTTAGTACTCAATTCAGCAGTCTTGTTCACATAAACTTCTTTACAGTGTATCTACGTGATGTTGTGCATTTCATCTTGAACATCCATATAATAATTTTTTTTTTCAGAACTGCAAACTCAAGATGAGCCAAGTACTAAAAATGCTTCTCATGAGAATCATCAAGTCGATGACGAGGTTGAAGACGAGGGCGATGAGACAGAGGAAGAAAAAGAAGTGGACGACAGTACTTATGAGACAGAGGAAGAGCCAACCACAGAGACAGAATCAGAGGAAGATGACAACGCAGATAACAATCAGCCAAGAAGGTAAGTCAGCTGATCTACTGAAAAGCTTTTTAGCCAAGTCTAAAGAGTTTCCTACATAACTATTCCAATTTATCAACACACTCTATGGATCTCTGACAGTGGCGGTAATCTGAGACCAATATTATTAGTTAAATTCAAATGACTACCCATTTTGATTGTCACTTTGTCACAACTGCTAAGTTCAAAGGAACCTCTATCTTTTAGGGGGTCATTGTTTTGATCAAACTGACTTTCAGCTATTTCTGGTACCCACTTCAGAAGTGTCATTGAAACTCCTGGTTTCAGTACATTGGACAACTGTTACAAGGCAAATTAGCTTGAAGTAAGTCAGCAATGTTTGTTTTTGTTACAGGATCTCAGCAAAAGGCACAAACCTACGAACAGAACCGAAGCACATTGTGTTTCTTACCCAGTTGCTCCTGTTATTTGGTTTCTGTCGTAGCTGCAAAGAAGAAAATCCACAAGTAGATGTATATCAGGTTGGCACCCAAGCAGTCGTAACAACAACATGCTCAAATCCCAAGTGTCCTAAACCAAAGGACACATGGCAAAGCCAACCGTTTCTACCGGGAACAAAGCTACCAGCTGGCAATTTTCTCCTCTGCCTGGCGATTTTGTTAGCTGGGGGATCTGCGTCCAAAGTGTTCAGAGTATTTTCCCATATGGGTCTTGGTTGTGTATCCATGACTACTTTCTTCACATACCAGAGAGTAAGTACTTTCCCAAAAATATATATATCAGGAATGTTAAATGAAAGACGCACGAAATTACTACATATGGTTTGCCCCCCTCCCCCCCCCCCCCCCCCCCCCCCTTGGAAATTCCAATGATCTTCCTTTGGGTGAATATGGAAGTGCACTTTCAAAACAACACCACAATACTCCCAGGAATCAACAGAATGTGTCTCTATGGTATATTGTAAGCATAGGCAATGATAAAACTGTTGACTGCAAATAAAAAAGAAATTATAATGCAATGGTTACTTTTCAGCATGTATACATTTGGATCTTGTAAAATGGACCTCACTGATGGACCACACGTTATTTCCAAAGTGCAGGGGATGTGAATTTAAAAAAAATACATTGTAGATACCTAGCTCCTATTTCTAAATGTGTGATGATAAATATAAACTGTGCAGCTTCCATGAATAATTTTTTATATTCCATTTCCCTCTCTAGAACAAGCTGTTCCCAACGATTTTGCTTTTTTGGCAAAAATACCAGCAGAAGATGCTAGAGAAGGTGAAGGCCATAAAAGACGGAATTACAATTGCGGGTGACGGCCGACATGACAGCATGGGACACAGTGCAAAATATGGGGCCTACACCATATTTTGCTGCACTGTGCCCATGATTTTACACTTTTCTCTTATTCAGGTAAAACAGTACTAAACAACTCTATGGATACTGAATGTTTAACTTATTAAAAACTCTTGTAATAATACTATACAGCAAACAGCTGCAGGTGTGCTTGTCATAAAAAAAAATAAAGGAATTTCAAAGCTCTTTTCCCTTTAAGGCAACACAATTACTCAAATCCTGCCCGAATGCAAGTCCAATATAAATTGTTATTATTATTATTATTATTATTATTATTATTATTATTATTATTATTATTATTATTATTATTATTATTATTATTATTATTATTATTATTACTATTATTAGGAAAACAAAATTTGTATCTATATATTTTTTTAACCACATACACCTAAGATTCAAGTTTGTATGAAAAGTGCTCATTCCCAATAAAGTTTTGTATTATTTTATTATCATTATTATTGTTATTATTATTATTATTATTATTATTATTATTATTATTATTATTATTATTATAAGCATGCCCCATCTAGAGCATATGCTATTAGCTTTGTAAATATGTCTTCTTTTTCTTATTGAACAGAGAAATCAAGCTGGCAGCAGTCCAGCGATGGAATTTGAGGGATTCAAATCCTGCATGGAGTTCTTGATGGGATTTGGCCTGGTTATCACAGCATTTGTCTCTGACCGTCATTTGTCTATTGCTGCTTACATGAGGAAGTCTTTGTCACACATAACCCACTACTTTGACATATGGCATCTAAAGAAAAGTAAGCATATTTTTAGTGCTCCATAGCCATTGTGAATTTTCATTAAAAAAATCACTGTTAAATCCAAGGTTTATGCAGTGAAACTTGTCAAAACTTTACTATGTTGAATTAATTGACTTGTTTGTGCTTTAAAAAGCTCCATTTCCCAGTTACATACAATGATCTCATCAATAGTGAAATAATAACCGAGTGAAAAAGTAACTAATAGTATAGAAGATAGATAGATGTGGCAGATATTTTATTATAGAATTAGCATTATAGCGGACCAGTTGTAAGATTCATCCTGCTTTTTCCTAGAAATCAGGAAAGTCCTTTCAAAGCTCTCCAAAGAAAAGGGATGCGAGTCAATAGCTGAATGGATCAGATCGTGTGAAAATCACTTGTATTGGAGCGCTACCACAACGTTTAGTGGAAATGGAAAGGTCATCTGGGCCAAATTTAGCTCTTTTATGAGCCACATCGTTAACAAACACTCGCAGCTTAATGACGCTTTATTCAACAAGTGCTTTCATGGAGTAATTAGTCCAAGAAAATGGTTAAAATTGGGTATGTTACTAAATCAGCTTGTATTAAACTGTGAGGATAGCCTAAATACTGTAAAGTTCCAGTAATACATGTAAGCCCTGTTAAAAAGTAGGCAATCAAAAACATTTTCAGGGGAGCTTATTTTCAGAATGTGCAAGAGGATCTATTCAGTCGTAGCCATGGAATTCAAACAGCATTAGTAAATAACTTGAATCTAGGCTTCTGGTTTTCCTTCAATGCTCCAATTGCTTATAACACAACCATTTCTTTGTACTGCCAAGAGAATTAAATCAGTAATTGATTGACAATAGACAGGCATTGATTTTTCCAAGGAAAATTTTATAAAATAATAATATTAACCTTTGATTTTTTTTCTTGGTTTTCATTGTCTTTTTCAATAGGGTCTGTGGCATATGAAAAATTATGCAGTGCACTTACAAATGCCAGTTTAGTGAAGGGCATAAAGCAAGCTTCTCCTTTTGCCCAGACTAGTTGTCTGGAAGGGTTTCACTCCGTGTTAAATCACTTCGCGCCAAAGATGATTGCATATTCCTACATTGGAATGTATTGCAGGTATGACATTTGTTATTGTTTTTTTATTTCACAATCCATAATTTAGGTTTGTTGGTGAATAGGGTTTGGTCTGTGTTCTGAGCCTGGTTCTTCTTTGGCCCCAGTTTTGCTTCAGTTCTGCATCCATTGGTTCAAACGTTAGCCTGATTCTCTGGTTAAAAAATGTAAGTGAGCCCAAAGTAATATTGAAATAGAAGAATGGTTGGGGCACATTGCAAAACACTTATAAATAGGTATGTGTTTTCCCCATAGGCATATTCTTGCTGCAGTACATTTTAACTTTAACCTGCAAAGGGAGTGCCGAAAGAATGATGATGATGCCGAGCAGATAAAAATTACATATCCAAAGTTTAAAAATGGCGAAGCGACTGTGAGGAATGTCAGAGTATCCCAGAACTTTGGTGAGTCTGCCTAGTGAAATGGGCCTGACAGTTATAACATACTTGTCATATCAATTTCTCCATGTAATGAAAAATAAAATCTATCAAAATATCTTTTATTAATTTTTCCTTTTTTTCTCACTTTCCATTACAATGTAGGTTATGTGGAAGAAATCTTTCAAACATTTCTGACAGCCACCAAAGAGGAATTGAAAGGTGCTGCAGACAAGTTAAAGGATATGACACCTCCTCCTATGAACACTATGCTGGAGAAGGAGTCCAGATCAAGTGCAGTGAAGAAAAAAATTGACAGGAGTAAGAAGACAACAGAAAATGTACCCCCTACCACACCAGGTATCAGCAGCCACATTCTAACAAATATTTTGTTGGTCTTTTGGTTCTATTTTTCACTGTACATGTGTATCAAGCATGTGCTATTACATACAAAAAATATTGATGTTTTTGGTCTGTGTCAGATATTTGAAAAATAACAACTCCAATGCAATATTACATTTTCAGAAAAATCCCATTTATGCTTGAACCTGTTAGCTTTAAACCTAGTTATCTCTTACAACCCCTTTTTGTCCACCTGAATTCATTTATCTTGAGGGATGACAAAAAGTTACTGTCAATTTAAGTTTGGCGCAAATGAGTGCTCAATTGTTTTTTTTTTACGTTTCAGTATCAGAAGTTCAAGAGCCAGAACAGGGAAACCAGCCAAGGACAGCATCCAAAACACCTAAGAGGTGTTCCTTATGCAGACACCCCATGAAAGGACACAGCAAAGTTTCCACTTGTCCAAAGAATCAGAAGAAACAATCATAGTTGTCTGCATTTTAATCACTTTTCTAAAATTATCACGTAAACTTCAATGAGTGATTTCATGTAGTTTTCTTTACATTTATATTTTTGTATTTATTCACCTTCTTTGAAAAATAAATGCCTGATACAAGTTACAGTTCATATTTCGTAACAATCCAGATCACCTGAAGTCAAGATCTCTAGTGGCAGACCCACTGAGCTGTTTTGGCAAGGCAAAAGACTGATTTGAAATTACAAGCATGAATACTTCTGAATCATACAACATGAGGTCCAGTTACTGATTAATCGTATCAATAACAAAATTGGAGGCAGGAAGTCCTATGTGGAAAAACTAACGTTATGTTTAATAAATATTTTATTGCTTTTACAAACAGTGGGGAAATAGCAAGGAAGAACCCACTTAAGTGCACGATTGATATGCGCAAATGGCATAGGTGGAGAATTACAGGTATCCAATCCCAAGAAGTTGTAATTGGTACCGGTTATTGGGCACCCTGTCCACAGAACCAATCAAAATGGAAAATTTTATGATTATAACAATAATAGGCTTGGTATACACTAAACAAGTGAGAAGGAACCCCTAGAAAAGGAATTAAAATCCGGGGGGGGGGGGGGGACTCTCATATGGACGGGAGGGGGATGCTCGGCAGAAATTTTGAATTTAACCCCTAAAAGAGACCAATCTGGGCGTGGCGGAAGCTAATGCAGACCCCTAAAAGAGACCACATAACAAATCAAAATTCTTTCTTTTTAGTAATTTCTTTGCGTGCAACCCTAAACAAGACATTGACAGCTAAAAATAATGACATTTTGCCAAGAACACCCTAAGTGAGACCAAAATCCGAAATTTACGCCACCAAATGAGATGACGAGCATCCCCAACCCTTTCAAATGGGAGTTGCCCCCTCCATTCCAGGATTGAAATTATTTTTATATCAAGTATATATTATTCAGTCATCCTCCTCTTCAAGATTGAATCCAGTAAATTCTTCATCCTTGTCACATGGAAATGTTGTCCTAATTGCAGCATATGCACATGCAGGCAAGGGTATCCTCCTGTTCCCCAATAATCCATAGACCAGGCGAGAAAACTCTCGATAGGACACACTTCTTAGAAAACTGCAAATCGATTTAGCAAACAAAAGGAAAATGCAGTATCAGTACAGGATAATAATTCTTAAAACTTCGCAGGGAGAAGCAAATAATAATAATTTGTAAATGAAAACATTTCTTTTTTGATAGAATTACAGTGCGACTACTCCTACCAAGGCAACTCAAGCAAATTCTTTGCAAATTGATGAATGAAAATCTCGGATAAATTTTTGACAAATAAGCAATCCACGCAAGCTGCACACCACAGAAACAACACATTTATGACAATTTTTGTCGTTTCAATACGCAAATGATTGGTCAATTTACAAAGAATTTTCTTGGGTGGCAGTAGTCGCACCTGTAAGCCAGAAAATTGAACAATCTAAATTTACCTTCAAGTAGAAAGAAGTAAATAGTCCTCTTCCGAAAGATTTTTTATCCAAAAGCCATGAATTTCCGAGCTAGTTTTATCTTCCAAATGAATTCCACTGGTTTATGAAAACCAATTTTTTACAGGCACGAAAGCGTCTCCCGAACCCGCAGTGACCGAAATGCAAATGACAGCTGCAATGCGCTTGATAACTAAGATCAACTAACTGCTCACCTTTCCTCTGATCCTGTCTGGCCATATTTTTTCTTTCCTTTTGTCCTGTATTTGTGTGATGCCAACCGCAGGCTCCATTTCTGTAGGCAGACAGGGTTAAAGCCTGGATGCTGAGTTATGCACGTAAGTTTGCTGTCTTCAGGAAGGTCTTGAAGCACCAGGTCGCTAGTCAGAGCTTCTACGCATCCCTCCAGCTCACAACAGCAGTAACACTCGCTGATATTTTGCAGAAACTGAAGGTCACAATTTCCACAATGACACCTGCGAATAAAATTCACATGGAAATAAGTTAGGGCATGAAAATGTAGCTATAACAATTTGGATGTTGACAACAACAAACTCGCACCTGTTGATTGCAACGACGGGAGTGCGATTATCGTAGCAACTTACCAATTTCGGACTTTTTCTGTACCATTAAGGCGCTTTTGGAGCGTCTTCTCTAGCGCCTCTTCCTCCTTTCTCTCCCTTTCGTACAACTTTAACCATTCTTCGTCTGCTAGCGGATCGTCGGCATATGCCTCTTTCGTGCCTTCCTCGTCGCTAGCCATGTAGCTCGAGTTTGGCGAACCTTCGACTTCCAACTCGTAATCTTCCATTTCCGAGACTTCGGATTCTGAACTGGAGGACGCACTAAAGTCGTTTGTAGCCATTTCTTGATCAATGTGTATGTTAATTACAAATGTTGGCCAACTAAAAATTGTTTTCACCGGCATACAACGAAAACTGCGTCCTCGCTTTTGTTGTTTTCTCTCTGTTATTGCTTTGTTTTCCCCGTTGCTAATGTCCGGGTTTTACGTCACTAGCCCCAGTCTCCCCCTTACCCGGTCGTGGGGCAGACAAACCCTGACTTCAAAAATTCATAAAAAATTCCGGTTTTGACCAAAAACAAAAATTTTTTCGCCATTTTACTCAGAAATATACAAAGATTTATTTAAGCCAAACATAATTTTTGGGTTTATAGGCACTTTAAGCATAGCTCTTTTCCTCTCTGCTTCAGTGCAGCAGTGAAGCAGCTCTTGTAAGCTTGCAATTCTACTGCATGTCCTCTAGTGTATAACGAAACCTTGCAAGAGCTGCTACCCCACCTATCCAGTGAGTAATTTTGCTCAATGTCCAAGCCTTCCTGACCCCATGTATTCAGTTTTGTTGTGCTCCATCCCGGACTTTCAGAGTTTCCAAACCCTTCCCCCTTCAGTGATAATTATTGCACAGTCCCGGCCCCTCCGAGGCACTATGAGAGCAAAAAGCGAATATGATGACCGGGCAAGAACACGCAATCCATTAGATGCTACGTTTCCAATTGTTAATGTTTGCAATGGTTCATAAATTAAGCCATTAACAGTTCTCCCTGTTTTACCTTCTCGACATCATATTCATTTTTGACATCAGTTTCTTCTTCCCAAGTGAATTTGTGACCAGGCAAAAATCCACGTAACCAAGCCTTTACTGGGAACAGTAGCATGGGATCCACTTTCTTAAGTCGGTCTTGTTTGGTTTCTTTAATGAGACATAAGAAAAATCAGTTAAAAATATGAAAATGTTATCGGGCAGAATAGTGGTAGGGCAGCCAGATTCTAATGATAGCTGTGACTAATACCTGATTCACACCAACAAAACATGTTTAGTTAAACCAGGTTTAAGAAAATGAAAATCAGCAACAGACAACTGACAGACTAAATTTTACATACGGTTCAAGTATGCTCTAACTTGTGCTTTCATTGTGCCAAATTTGAAGTCAATAAACATCAGTCAGCAACTTCCACGAAGAAAACAATTTTAAACCGTGTTTAACTAAACAACATTTAAACATGTTTAAGCTTTGGTGTGAATGGGGTATAAACTGAGAAGTGTGTGTACAGTGTGAACCCGATTTCTCGAACCTTCTCCCGATAACTCGAAAGAAAAGTGGTTTTCCTTTACTCAGTAGAAAGATGCAGTTTCCCTCGAAAGATTCCACTATATTTGCAATTTAGCTTGCTATAGGCATCTTGTGTCAATATGTCGGTCGGTCGCTCGGTCGCTCGGTCGCTCGGTTAAAGAACTAAATAGATATTACTTTTTTAAAGAATTTTTTAAACTTTTAAAAAAATCTGGGAGGCTGATCATCATGCTACTACTACTTTAGCGTAACGATGTAGCTAAGCTCGGGACGACAAGAACACAAGCCTAGTCAGTGGTAAGAGTCATGCAAACCGGCACGACGAGCAACTCACAACGAAGCAAAATGACGTTTATAATAAATCAACACAGTCAATAATATGTAGTTAGTTGAATGTAATCACCAAGGATTAAACTTGCGATTACTCCAACAACAACTGCTGCGCCGAACGACAACCCTGAGATCCACAGGTATGACAAACTGTAAAGGTCAGCTAATGGTGCACTGAAAAAAAAAGCATAATGGTTTACTATTGTATATGAGACCAGAAGTATATATATATTCTTGGGCAAGACAATTTACACTCACTGTTGTCACTGTTACACAAACAATTACAGTTACAATTGAGAACTGCAGTTTCAGAAATACAGAATCGTGCAATGTCGTCTAGTGCGAATTATCAGGAATTATTGATGCATCAGGTTAACTGACATGCAGTGGGACTGTGTTGATCGATTTTTTTAAAACTTTCCCTGAACGTCCCCTTACAAGCACTATTTCGAGAAATAAATAAAAAAGATAGTTCACCATACTCGCAAGAGAGATATGATGGACCAATCTTACCTCATTTATGCCTGTTCTACTAGTACTAATCGCGCTCGTTATTTCATCGGTCCACATTACATTTTGAGGTAGCTGGAAGCAAAGCTTATTAATAAAAGTAATACTTAAAAAAAAACAGAAGATAGAAAGCCCATAGCCTAAGGAACAATGTTATATATAACTTATGGAAAAAAATTGTCCAACTCAAAGCGGACATTTTTTACACCAAAATTATGCAATAAAAAATGTTCATCATGCTTGTTTACGAGGAAACGGCAATTTATCTTATCTCTCTCGCGAGCCAAGCCGTATAAAATAAGCTGGTATTTTGTTCATATGCGGGCACTAATCATGCGTAAAATTCTGCGCAGTAGACATGCGCAATGCAATACATGAGGAATCACCTTAGTTTATTTTACCTTGTGTATGGCTTGTAAGGGTTTCCGATCAATCCATCGCCATACTTGTCCAGGATCGCCATTGAGGTGTTGTAATATGTACCGTTTGCAAATGAAGCGTTAGCTCCTTGTAGAGCATCCTGGTAGAAAGGGCATTCTCTGACCGAGCGGACGCCTGGGTTCTTATCAGGCGGATAGAAAACAGACCCAATGAACACCCACGCGGATAACGTAACACCAGCAAAGGTTCCAAGGTAAACGCCCTGCGTGAAACGGTTCAACACAGTCGTGATATTAATAAGGCTTATGTCCACTGCACTCGTTAATACGACCACTTTTTAGCCCGAACAAAAACTCAGTCAGATTCCAGGGGCGTAGCTTGGATTTTCCAAAGGGGGGTTCACACTGTGCCACACCCAGGGTACTTACATGGTCTACTGCAGATGTTCAAGCAACAAGCAACAACAAGCTTTATTTGCATGACTATGAGTACATATAGTATTGTAAAAAGCGTAAAACTTAACTAAAGCGAAACTTATAACAATCATAATCATGTAATAGGAAAAAAAGCAATTACGTGTGTGCTACATCACTTTCATTCGATAGAAGATTATTTCGTAAAGATAAGCATCTCAAAATGAACTTCATCAGTTGAGTATTTAAATAATAATTGTCAGAATTCATTAATTTTTTGGTGGCTTGCATAGGAGGTTATTGTGTTATGTTTGGTATTTGATTCTCTATTATTTTTTTGTAAAATTCGTCTTTTAAAGTGTATTCGTCTTCAATTTGGTTTGATTCACACGTAGGGCAGAGTCTATTATCCCTTGGGATTTGATCATATCTGCCAGTTTCGACCAATAATGTTCGGTCCTGAAATTGCAGTATGTAACTACCTAGCACTAGAAAAGATTAATGGCATGTTGATTCTTCGGATTCGCGCTTCTTTCACAGCCTAAATTATAAGGTTGTATCAGAAGTCCATAACTAGAAGTCTACATCTCTGGTAATAGGCTTTGAGATATGTCTTTCGCGTGTACCTCGCGCTCCTCGCGTGTAGGCTATTTTTAGAACAGCTTTGCCGCGAACAAGTAGCCAATCACATTGAAGTATTTTTTAATTCGCGCCTTTGATTGGTTGAACAAATTTTTGAAGAAAAGCAGAACTGCAGAGGACGAGTGAACTCGAGCGAACGGCATTACGAAATTTCTGTTTGTTGGTCATCGTAATTTCCGTTTTGTGAGGATTAAATCGTCCGGACAAGAATCATCAGGCCATCTTTCATCGATGACGATAGCATCGAAGTTGTAAAAATTCGGAGCATCCAAATAAGCGAGAGGACCTCAGTGTTTTGGAGTCAGAATACGAAATGGCAGCGGGCAAGATAGACTAATTCCGAGTCAAATTCAAAATGCGAAGACACTAAAGATTTACTCTCAAGATGAAGACAGGCATTAAGAGAGCAAGTGCATTTTGGCACAGGTTCGTTGCTATTTTGAAAAACAAAACCATGGTCGCTGAAGCGCTCAATCAAGCGCGGAATGAACAGAATGAAGTTTGATTCGTTTGAGAACAACATTCAGAGAAAACGACAAGTTTGGCGAGTTTCGCATGTTTTTGGAATTATAAGGACGGCATGAAAACAAAAGACTGACTAAGGTAATGTACTTGTTTTAATATAAATAGAAATACGAGTTTAATTCATCGAACAATGATGATTTCATTCACATCCGTCAAAAGTTTAATTCAAGTTGTGCTTCTCGGGCACTTCGCAGTGTGCAGCTATTGTGTTGTGTATGTTGTTCAGTATTTTAACACGAGGATATGCTGTACAAAATAAAGACACACAACTACTAAAAGTTTGGGGAACTTCTGTTCATAAATTCTCTCGTAAATTATAAAAAGTCGACCTGTTTGTTTTGTGAGTTTGTCTACGGAAACCCGGCGACGGGTTGCTTTTTCACTCGCCTTCAAATGCCACTGAACAGACGTTTGAAATCACTATCTACGATACTACTTCTGTCGAAATGTGAGAATTAAAGAGAATGGCCTGTCAAGTGTTTTGAAGTGATTTGATTTATTTCACCTGCCACTTTCCAAAATATTCGGCCGCAACTTAGAACTCCAATCGTGTCGAAATAGTGGGTTACGTCATTTTCTCGCGAGACATCAGTTTCTAAAAATAGCCTACACGCGAAAGACATAGCACGCGCCCCAATACCAGATGTAGACTTCTAGTTATGGACTTCTGGTTGTATATTGTTTACTTACAAAAAAATCTCACGAAGGGAGGGGGGGGGGGGGGGGTCACGGGCACCCCAAGACCCCCTGGCTACACCCCTGGATTCGTATCTGAAAATCCCGTTACTATAAAACTACCTCGTTAATGCGACTAACTACCACCTTTTGGAGTCCAAATCGTTATTTTCTTTAGCAATAAAGGCCCATCTTGCCAGCTCGGTCAGCCAATCACAACGTAAGGTTTACCACATCTTGTCTGCTGACGGGGTCAGCCATATAATTCGACCTATCAACCAACCAAATGCAACCACTACCATTTCAGTCTACTACTACTACTGTCTGTCTTCATCTTTAATTCACTGATTACGCACATGCAACCTCGTTCCCAGGGTCCTTTCTATATCTCCAGAGAAAGGACCCTGGTTGCGGCTGGTCACGTGTCTGCTAGATTTTAGCAGATTCCAGAGAAATGATTTAAGGGAGGGGTGGGAAAGGTAAAAACTGTCTTCACTTAGCTGAAGTACTGAGCCCGGTAGGGAGTGGAAATTGTAACATTAAAATTGACATCGCTTGGAGCGCGGGAAAACCTTTGTGTTTTCGCTGAGTCTTTTAACGAGAATGTCGACTCGGAATTTTCAAGCGACTCCAAAAAAGATTTCTAAGGTATCTGTCCCGGCAACTCCAAAAAAGATTTTTAAGCATCAGTCGCGGCAGATTTTAGTTCATGCAGGCTGTGCAAAGCAGTTGGGGATAGGACACGATCAAAAAACCTTTATCCACAGGCAAATCGACCACTGCTGGCTGCCGCAGAAGATATCTTTGTCGGGTCAAACTTTGATACAAGATAAATATATAGATTTAAAATAAATTTGCTCACAAGAAAATGAATTATCTCGAGACACAACAAAATAAACTCACGGCAATAGAAGTTTCTTTTTGACACATACCTCACTTTTTCTGGCCTGTACTGAACTGGCTCTCATTAATAAAACTTTTCTCCGCTAATATCTTGCCGTGTGCTCGACGAAGGCGAAGAAATTTGTTTTGATTTTACTTCAAAAAAGACCGGCGTAAGTTAATTTTAGTGAAGTATTTCTGTTTGCCGTGGCTTCGAAAAACTACACCTGTATAAACTGTAGGAGTTTCTTTTAAGAAAATTCACGGCTTAAACGGAAGCCAGAATAGTACGGTGGCCCACAACTCTCGCAGCAACAGTGAATCTCACCGCAAAACAAAATAAACACACCACTACACACAAAATCAACTCGCAGCAAAAAAACTTAAACAAAAACAAAACTTATGGCAAAACAGACTCTCCTCGCGGCTAAAACGCGGCTAAAAAAATCAGTGAACTTACACCACAACAAAGAAACTCACGGCAAAACTCATGACAAAGCAAAAACAAGTCACGGAAAAACCAAACGAACACACGGCACAACAACGAAACTCACAGCAAAATAAACTCAACTCACGGCAAATGACAAACTCAAGTCAAGACGAAACAATGTCAACTCGCTGCCAAACAAAATGAACACAAAAAAGATTGAAAGAAACTCACAGCAAAACAAACTGAGGTCACGGAAAAACGAAACGAACTCCTGGCACAACAACAATACTCACGGCAAAAAAAACTAAACTCAAGGTAAAACAAATTCATTGACCTGCTATCCCTCTCGGACAACATTCGAGGCAAAACCTGGAAGAACAGGGATTTCCCGTACCCTGTTCGAAGCACTGCCACCAAGTCTTTTTTTTTAGAAACAAACTCTCCAAGCAAATAACCAGTTTAACCTTCAGGATAATGCTGTAATAACCAGTCGAAAGGAGCGCGGATTGAACACAGCTTAGAAATTCAAGCGCCATTTTGAAAATCCCGCTCTACATTTATCCCTCCCCTAGCTAGTATGTGTTGTACTGTCGACAAAATTTTGTCGAGGAGCAGCCCTCCCTGCGGTTTTGGTTTGTCACCCAGATCACGTGACCAGCTGCGGCCAGAGTCTCTTTCCTCGACGACAAGGGAGGAAAAGGAGAGAGAGCGTGGGCACGAGGTTGCTCAGTTTGTGAGGACGATTCCTTCACCTTTGAGTTAACCCTTGGCACAAACATTCCGAGTGTAGTTGCTGCAACAAAGGCTCCACCACAGATTCCAGTTATGCTGTAGGCAAGCTAACAAGATAAGCGTGTGTACATGTTGTTAAAACAAACACTTTTTCCCGATCAAACTCAAATTTGTATTGGCTTTTGAAAAACCTCTGCACTCGATTTCGAACATACTAATGAAAAGTTAACTCATTCGCTGGCAAAAAGTGACAACTTTGCAAAGAGCTTCAATAAAACTGGATCCTGCTTCAGTGACTTTTTCAATACAAATCTTTTAAATTTCACTCTTAAAACGCAAAAGACCTTAAACTTTGCCATCTTAAAAATTTCATTGTGCTCTCTCGATTTCTGATGTTCTTCAGACAAAGCTCGTAAAAAAAAGTTTTAATAAGGTGTAAGACTGTGTGGCTATCAACGCACATGACTCGGAGTTAACCGTGGTCATATTTCGTACCTGAAGCACCATTGCGCCAGTGTACTTCACTGCAAATGCTCCCGCCATGACGATTAAACCAAATACAACCGCTGGAAATGCAAAGCACATGAATATCAATCAGATTCTTAACGGAAACCTGTACTCTATGACAAGTTGACGTTGAATTGTTTGAAATAATGCCTAAATTACATATTTACCAGTACAAGGGAGAAATTGCATTCAGAAGCAGCAATAAATAAAAAAGATTATGGCGCTAAAATTTCCCGCGCACCGCCATTTTGGTTTTTATGACGTGTAATGGTTGCCCAGTTGTGTCACACTAAAGATCCTCTCCCTCCTAGCAATAGTGGCAACTATTATACGTCATGAAATCCAAAATGGCGGCGCGGGAAATGTCACAGCGATAATCTTCTCCATTTTTTTTACTTTTAGATGTTAGTTATTTCTCCCTTGTCCTGTAATCGTAAAATTTGGAATTAAGAAATTATTTCAAACAATTCAACGTCAACTTGTCTTAAGAGTGGAGGTTCCCTTTAACTTACATTACACGCCATTTTGAGACTCACGAGAGAAACGTGACTAGAAAAAAGGTTTCAAGGGGTATTTAACAGGTTTGTAAGGACTGGCAATATAAAACAGATATTGCAATTTGATCTTTTCTCACCCATGATTTTACTGATTTTAGTAGCCTCTGCGTCAGTCAGTGTTATCTTCCTTTTAATGATGTCTTCCAGGGTCACTAAAGCCATGGCGTTCAACGCTGATGATATTGTGCTGTGAGAAAAACGTTTTATACGTTTAACCAATCCACAGCACTTTTTCTATACAACTGACGTTCAGAAATAAAAGGGGCACTGTCACGGGGATTTTTACGTTTTAGGGTGAAAATGTGCTAAAATTGAATTGAAATACTTTTTCCTGACGTACAAAGAATACTCCCAAAAAGTCAAGGGAAGGAAATCTATTAAAGTGGTACTACGATCAAATTTTCACCCCTTGCAATTTCAGGCGTTTCAAAGAGTATTTAATGAAAGATTTAAAATGCCGTTTACCGTTTTCAAATATCTATTTTAGTTCCAGAGATATTTAAGCTTAAAAAAATCGTAAAATATGCAAATTAGGGAACTGATGACATCATCTACTCAACCCAATTTTTTGTCAAGTACAAAAATTAAGTTGTCTCGGTCATTTTTCTGCAGAGACCAATGAAACTTGGCAGACTAATAGTTCCTCAGGTGACACACCTACAGCTGTAATAAAATTATGTTACCATGGCAACTCACTCTTTTCCAGTCCCCATCAATTTGTTTTTAATATTTCAGAATTTTTCAGTTCGGAAAAATTAAATCCAGGCAAGACGTCTGCCAAATCCATTGACATGCTTGCTAGATCTCGCATGTAAAGCATTATTTACAAATATTAACTGAGAATGCCAGAATTGGCCAGAAAGGCCTTAAGCATTGGGGGGATCTGGAACCTAGTATGTTGCCATGGTAACCAAGTTGTCAAGTTCATATTGTGAAACACAACTAGCAGAGTGTTACTGCAAAGAATCAGAGACTTTCAATACAAATTGGCTGAGATATCACTTTCTTAGTATTTAATCAGAATTTGGTTGAGTGTATGACGTCACTACTTTGCTAATTTGCATATTTTTAAAACTTGAATATCTCTGGAAAGAAAAGAGATATTGGAAAACAGTAAACGGTATTTTTCTTCTCATATAGAGTACTTGTTAATATTTAAAAACGGTTGCGAAAGAAAACATGCGAATTTCATCATAGTAGCACTTTAATTTTCTCATAGGAAGAACAAACCATAGTCAGTTACGGGCACTTTTTCCACAAAACAAAGGAAACACTTGAAAAATCAGCCTGATGTTTTCATTATAGCCTCAGAGAACTGGTTAGCGTAGTTTTAAACGAAACTCAACCAGTATATTTGGGTCTCCTGTGATTAGAATGTCTTTTGGCTTAAGTTATCGTACAAATCGAATTGGTGACAATGCCCCGTTAATGGATTACGTCATAGAGTGGCTGCACTTCGAGTAGGTCATTCTTTCTTTCTCAAGAGAAATTAGCAATGGGTAAGCGGCCAAGCCGTAAAGCGAGAGAAAATCCGTAATTTACATTCCTAAGCGAGACGACGAACATCCCCGTCCCTCTCATATGTCAGCCCCCCCCCCCCCCCCCCCCCCCCACACACACACACACATCCGCGCGCGCCACCAGGAAGTCGGACTGTACCTGAGAGCTGCGCCGTAGAGACATGCAGTAAACATTCCAGGCAAACCTTTCAGGTGTCCAAGTTTGTTAATGACGAAATACGGAAGAACCTGAGCAAATAATTCAACACAGAGTGATTAATATCTAGTTTCCTCTTACTACGCCATTGCATTTTCAAATTCAAGGAGACAGAAGACCAGAGTTAAAAAACGTCAATTTAACAAAGGCATTGCCTTGATAAATGATGTAGTTGCTCAGAAGTAACGTTGACCTCTATGCGCATGAAGACAAACAGCGCGTCAGTTAACGGGCGGCATTAACCATTCAAACAAAAGATGACGACACTACTCTGATGTGGTATATGCTGCACAAGGTGATTCTTTCTTTTAATTCCGGTGATAAAAACGGTTGAAACCCTAGTGTGTGGCCATTCAAATCAAAGCTATTGAGCAGTTCTGTCATGTTGTGCTGTTTATTATGCTGTACAATGTGGTTCTAACTTTCATGTCTGTGGATGAAACCCTAGTGTGTGACCATTCAAATCAAAGCTGTTGAGCATTACTTTCATTTGATACTGTTTCACTTTACTATGCTGTGCAAGGTCTATATCATGCAGTGATTTTCGCCAATCGAATATTAATGCAGTGAAAACCTAAACTAAACCTGTATACAAACTCGCCGTTATACTTAACCTGGTCTCCTCTTGTGATCTTTCCTTGTTCTTTCAAGTCACAACCCGCATAAGTTGCAAATATCACCATTCCGTCCAGTGTGCAGATAGTTATCACGAGAAACAGGCCTGGAATGTTCAGCCACAGCGCTCTAAGGAACATGCAAGGGACGCCTTGCGTTAGCATCAAAACTCTCTTCGCCATATGCGATGTACGTTTATTTCAATTAATATACTGCTAGGCCAAGGGATAAAATTCGTAAAAAAATGTATTCTCAGTTAGTTAGTTAGTTAGTTAGTTATATATAGTTAGTTAGTTAGTTAGTTAGTTAGTTAGTTAGTTAGTTAGTTAGTTAGTTAGTTAGTTAGTTAGTTAACAATTTAATTTATTTAAACCTGACCTCTTAGCACCTCTGAGCGTCTTTACTGCAAGATACCGCTGAACAAAATGCTGAGTTGTGGCCCAGACTGGGAGCAGAGCGATAGTTCCTCCCAGGGTCAGAGACCAGAAAGTATTGCGAACCCTGGGGTCTGGGTTGAAACTGTTAAAAACAAATAAAACAACATTGTCAGCATATAAATTCCCCTTTTTGTCTCTGTTTATTTCATGTAGTGCTTATTGGTATAGGAGTCGGGGAAGTGCAGTACTGTAGCAGCTCTCGTAAGCTTGTAATTCTACTGGTTTTTTTAGTGTAGCAGTTGCTGTTGTTTTGGAGCTACATACAATCTTGAACAAAACTAGTTGAAACAAACGTATTTAGCGCATGTTTCGCAAGTTTCTTGACTTGCAGGCGGGTAAAAAGTATTTCATCACCTTCTCCCCCTACTCAATGTTGTCTCATGGGGCCTGAGGTTCGTCAGGCGTTGTTTGTACAGCACGACAGCATTGACAACATTGAAATGGGGGGAGGGGGGTTGAAAAACCGATTTGTGGTTCCTAAATTAGTGGTTACTTGGCCAAGTGTTTCAACAGTTTTGTCCACGATTGTAGGGCTATTGTTCCTGTTGTTTGTTCTATTTTTTCGCAAAGTGTAGCAAACCATTTACGCGAGACCTTGTAAGAGCTACTAAACTCGGCGTAGATGGAACAGAACCTCTTAGAACCTCTACCGGCAATTCTGGCGAGACTAACTATCTTCGTGAAGATTCTAAAAAACACCTTTCATTATTTTTTTGTCAGAATGGTCATAGTTTTGACCATCAATAAATACATACTCAAAAAAGTTGATTCGTCCGTGGTCTTTATTGATCTCCCAAACCTTCTGCAGACCGCCTACTTCAATACTTCCAGTAACAGCTACAATGACGAGGCCTGCCAGCATGACCACCGACTGAAACACGTCTGTCCAAATCACTGCCTTAAGACCACCCTACAGAATACACACAAGTATAAATAATAAAGTCTGTAAAGTCATTACTTGGTTTCAGCAGATGAGAC
This sequence comes from Meandrina meandrites, assembly GCA_963693305.1. Lineage (NCBI taxonomy): Eukaryota > Metazoa > Cnidaria > Anthozoa > Scleractinia > Meandrinidae > Meandrina > Meandrina meandrites. The sequence goes on along the minus strand of OY855912.1, from coordinate 27,672,767 downwards.
TTAAGATGGCCGTGGTTCAAGCGTTGAACCTGTCACGAGGTCGTCTAACGCAGTCATATCGCAGTTCGTTGAAGAGCGCTTGCGACCTAGTGAAAATCAAAAATCGGAGTTGTAAGCGACGAAATAGGAGCCGCGGAAGAATCAAAACGTTTCCATTTTCTTCCGATTCCGCTTATGATTCCGTCGCTTATGATCCAGTTAAAACTAGATAGTCGGAGTCGCAAGCAGAAGCAGAAGAAAAAAACAATCACAATGTTTGTTCTGGCGCCCTCCGACTGGTTCCTTTCTGCTTGCGACTTCAGCAATCTAGTTTTCATCATAAGCGAAGGAGTCATAAGCGAAAATAGGAACTCTGCTTATACGATTCCGTCAATTTTATTTTCACAAGATCGTAACGCTCTGCACTTTCTCAGTGATTACGACTTTGGCTCCGCCGCTAATGAAAAACCAGTTTTAAAGAAACTGCTGTATTAGAAAAAGAGTAACCCGTCATTTTTCTTATGCTCGAATGGGTATGCTCGCGATCGCGCGCGAGAAAAAATGACTTCGCGCGAAAAGACGCGACGTAAGCGCGGCGATTACTGAAATCCGTAACATTCGCATAACAGTCAAATGGTTCTATCACAGCCAAGTCTCGTGCCACAGTGGGTAATGGAGAAGTATCGCAATCTGATGATCCAACTTCAGTCGGTAGCTCGAGTACAGATAACGTGCAAGTACAAATATCCCGCGATATTGTATACCGTAGATTACCGATCTTTTGAGCGTAGTCCAAGGGAAAAGAAAATTGGTACAAAAAATCAGAAGTTCAAGGAATCAGAAATAAAATTGCAGTGTGCAACTAAGTGAAGTAAATCCAACGAGAACGAATTCAAGTTGTGACACACAGCAGTCAAACGTCGCGCTCGTGAGGAGTTCCCGCCAAAACTGTTCGATACAACGTCTTAATAAAGTTAATACAGTCACTGAAACGTTAAGGTTTATACGCAGCTTATGCATTGAAAATTTGATAATTGTTATCCACTGAGTCTCCCAGCGAGAACTTTCCTTTCACAGTGCTATTTTTATAACGTTTTCCTGCAAAAGTCTTGCACATTTTCGCTTCAAACTCTTAAAAAGTTCAAGGCGGTAAAAAGCGTTGGATTTTGCGTTTAACCGCTGTGAAGAGTTATGATCATGCCGGAGGTTCAAAAAATCAAGGGTTCGAGAAAGAGTATTCCACTGCAGTTAGTTCTTTTTGTTGCCATGGGAACTGCAAAGTTGCGGTTATCGTTATTTCGCAAGCAGTATAATTTCTCAGTCATTAACATATTTCTCACCAGAGATGTGTAAAACGTACAAACAGCGCCAGTGGCCAGGATGGAAACTGTCAGCGGAATTCCTGCAACTGCAATGAAAGAAAAGTAAAATCATACGAATAGTCCAATGCAGCAGAAGATTGGCTTTAATAAGATTGCCACAGCCCTCTATTTTCTCGTTTTTTTTTAAATTCTTATCAATAAAGATGTAGTAATGCAAAGACAGGCAAAAATTAACGATAAAAACCGACGTTTCGGTGTCTTCATGACGCCATTGTCAAGGATCGAGAAATGAAAAAATTGCAAAGTTTGTGGCGAGGTGTCACATTAAAATTAGCATACAGTGGAGGATAATTATATAAATACTTTTGCGCGAATTGAATCGCTTTGCACGTTCAGCGTGGGTTTTAGGTCTCTGATGAAAAGCATTTCATTCACCAAACAATCGAACTTATTTCTACACTTCTTCAGAATGCTAAAACGCCTCAAAAGGTCTTTTGGGACTTCGCCGTGCTGTTCGTGGTAGTGTTTATATACTGAAGATGCCTTTTGTTTATGTCCATCCACACGTGTGTGTAAGTGTCCGCGCGTATAGCCCACATAACCCGCATCACACAGGTCACATTGAAAACGATAAACGACGCGTTGTTGGTTGACGATCTGTGGCTTGTTTTCGCGCACTTTTAGATCTTGATCGATTTTGCGGCTAACGAATACTGGCTGGACAGTTGTCTGCACCTTTATACTGAGATCCCTGAGCTCTTTCTTAACACAATTTGCCGATTCCTGGTCTTTAAACGGTATGACCACACGAACAATGGCTCTTGTTTCATTGGGCGTCTGTGAGGGCTGCTGATCAACGATTCTTGAGTGTAAAAAGGTGTTAATGGTGGAATTTATCAAGCGTTCTGGGTATTTAAGGTTCGAGAAAACTTTCTTTAGGCGTTCACACTCTTCAGAAAAATAGGCCCAGGAGGAAGATAATCGGTGTGCGCGATCAAGCATGGTTGTCAGTAAGCTTCGTTTGTAGCGATTGTCTACATGACTTTGGTAGTGTAATAGTAGACCCGTGTTTGTTGGTTTCACATATACCTTGGTTTCAATTCGAGGTGCATGGTTGAGTAGTTCGGTGCCAAGGAAAGGAAGCTTACCGTTCTTTTCCACCTCCATAGTGAATTTGACCGAATTGTGGACGCTGTTGAGGGTATGCAGGAAAGTAGTTGCCGTTGCTAAATCAGGCATTACAGTGAGCGTGTCATCGACATATCGACGGTAAAAGGATGGAAGTTTTCCTTGCCGCTCAAGGGTATCTTCGATGGATGACATGAAGACGTTAGCTAATAAGGGCCCGAGAGGGGACCCCATAGCAACGCCATCTGTTTGTTCGTAAAGAGCTCCGTCAAACTGAAACAATTGGCCTTTGGTGGCTACGCTTAGGAGATCGACAAGATCCGTTCTGGTAAGGTCAAGATTGTGCGTTGTATTAAACCAATTGTTCGTAAAGGCTCTGTTGACCAGGATCTCTATTGTTTCATCCAAAGGAACGTTTGTGAATAACGAGGAGACATCATACGAAACCAAGATTTCACCCTTGTTCAGTGATCTTCAACTCGTGGATCTCATTTGTGAACTCAAAAGTATCAGTAACTGTATACTGATTAAGGGACAAGGGCTTCAGTTTCTGGTCGAGCCATTTAGCAAGGGGATAATTGTACGTGTCGGTCGCTGATAATATAGGCCTCATAGCCAATTGTTCTTTATGGGTTTTTGGCAACCCATATAAATGTGCCAATCTGGAACCTGTAGGGCTCAAAGAGTCTGCAATGGTCTTTGGCAGAATTCTACGAACAGTGGAATCTAGGATCTTCTCCTTTTGTAGTAGGGGGTGGTAATATTTGGGTGGTCTGCCCCTGGTCTTGGGTTTCTCCAGGGGAACGGCACAGAACTTGCTGGTATCATTTATTGAGGCTTCAGATAGTAATCGTAAGTATTCGGTTTTGTCCAAGACCACAACACCAGACCCTTTGTCGGGTTTCGTGATAACGATGTCGTCGCGTCCCTTTAACTCATCGATAGCACTCAGCAGTGTCTTTGGAGGTTTCGGACTCTTGCGTTCGATGTAATTGAGAGCAACGGAACGTAACGTCGCCGCAGATAGTTCCTTTAAATTATCACTATTGAGGTGGGGTTCAAGACTCCAATAAGCTTTTTCAAAGCTTGCTTTCACATCTATGGCAGACACACGTTGAGGAATAGCAAATTTCAATCCGCGGCAAAGAACCAGTTTCTGGAAAAACGAGAGGTTGTAGGATGACAAGTTCAAAATATGTTCGTCAACGTCCATTTCGATGTTGAGCAACCGTGAGATCAAGATCTAAAAGTGCGCGAAAACAAGCCACAGATCGTCAACCAACAACGCGTCGTTTATCGTTTTCAATGTGACCTGTGTGATGCGGGTTATGTGGGCTATACGCGCGGACACTTACACACACGTGTGGATGGACATAAACAAAAGGCATCTTCAGTATATAAACACTACCACGAACAGCACGGCGAAGTCCCAAAAGACCTTTTGAGGCGTTTTAGCATTCTGAAGAAGTGTAGAAATAAGTTCGATTGTTTGGTGAATGAAATGCTTTTCATCAGAGACCTAAAACCCACGCTGAACGTGCAAAGCGATTCAATTCGCGCAAAAGTATTTAGATAATTATCCTCCACTGTATGCTAATTTTAATGTAACACCTCGCCACAAACTTTGCAATTTTTTCATTTCTCGATCCTTGACAATGGCGTCATGAAGACACCGAAACGTCGGTTTTTATCGTTAATTTTTGCCTGTTTTTTTTAATTGATGGTTGAATGTGGGAAAGGAATCGCGAGAGCACTGGACGCCAGTAAAAAATGGAAGGCGCGTTTCCACTGCATCTATAAGGTTCAGCCCGTAAAGATATACAGCTATTTCGAGAAACGTTGTCGGAAAAAAAAGCACACAAGTGCACACGACAAGACCGAAAGGTAGTATGGGTAGAAGTATTGAGCTACTGCACGTGCTAAATACTAATGAGATATAACGACATAATTAACGCGAATTTGCACGTTTTCTTTCTCTTCAGACATTTGGAAACAAGGTACATTTAGCCACTCTGAGGTTTAGAAGAATTAAACTCACTCGAAGACATGTGACAGTAAAAGTAAACTTCTACAGATATAGACCTCCTGAGAGGAAAAACAAATTCTTCACGTGCCACAATACAAACTTGTAGACTCCCTCTAAGCCAATATGCAAAATTCCAGTGAATACCCAGACCACCTTTCGGTCTTGTCGCGTGCACTTTGGTGCCTTGTTCCGAAAACCTTTCTCGAAATAGCTGTATGCAACCTTGCAGTAAATAACGAAGCTTAATTTTGAAAACTGGATTAATGTTACTAATTTTGCTTCACTTACCGGCCTCCAATGCCAGCGATGGAGCAAATAACGCCACGAACAGGTACAAAGTCTGCGTAATCATAAGTAAAAATTATATTAAATGAGACATAGCTGGGGTTTGGGAATGCATCCGGGACATGATACTGCACGCTGAATTAACTAACCAGTTCCAGTCTCCTTTGAGCAAGCGAGGAACCGCTCTCCCTAGTCCTCCGCGTTTGTTACTGGCGCGGCGCTTTACACTTGTTCTCCACACAGTGGAAAACTAGAACAGCATGTTTTCGTTTAGTGTGATGAAAAAAATTAGCTTCTCTTCGTACTAAGGAAATCCTCAAAAATAGCTTAATTATGACGAGAAACACCACAGAGGAATGACAGATCTAAAAGCTTTAGAATTACAAATAACGACCTTTGAAAATTACTGAATTAGACTGAACGTGTTATCCTCGACATATGAAAGTAGTCGCTATACCCGACTTTTTCTGTTAGAACAATGTGTAAGAGTGTGATTTTTATTTTGCACGAACTTAGTCCTATGTAAGAAATTACCCTGTATAGCCCCGACTGTGTTTTGCCAGGATTCACTATAAGCGCATAAAATTTCAGGTTTGTCACTTGGGGTTGAATGGGTTTCTAATTTAACTGATGAGTGATTATGTAAGGTATGATTGTTGTGTACCGATTCCACTGCAAAGAGAGAATAGCAATACAGAGCGCTACAACTAAAAGCTTCTTATACGTACCACTGCAAGTAAAAAGAAGACACACCCAAGCATTCTCACGCCAGGAGAAAAGCGTCTTTCAAGGTACTAAAACAACAGACCAAAATACATGTTATGTAAGTAGCGAAGAATAACGAAGTGGCTCAGTTTGCAATCTCTGAAAGGAGATGTCTCAAAGATTTTTCACTGAGATAGGAACACGTTATGTGGGTAATTTGGTTTCGTGTTTCTAAGGTATAAAGTAACTTTTGAAAACAACTGGTTCTAAACTCAAGACTCTTGACCAAACGACTTAACTCCAGACTCTGAGCGATAATATTGGAAGTAGACCCATACTTGTTCTGAAATCATAGGGGTCCTTAGCTTCAGTTACAAAAAAATCTTCGAAGGGAAATTTGCTGACACGAGTCGCTTACTGGAAGAAGGGCACTGAATCAAAACACTTCGGATGTTTTAAAACGTGTTCTGCGTTGTTTTATTTTGAAACAAAAGTGCTAAGAATCTAGCCTCCGACGCATACGCTCTTTGTGCTACCGTGTAGGAGGCTACTAAAAATCGTATCGTTGGCCACGTAATTCTTCGTCGGGAGCGGAAAAATTGCATGACTAGGACTAGCCTGCGTGCATGCAAGCTTTTAGCGTGGGCAGCGTGCATGCACGTTTAAGGCTGGTTTTCACTAGCGCATAAGCACAATCATAAGCATAAGCACAAACACTCGCATAAGCAAGTGAAAACACCCTCGACATAAGCATAAAAATAAGCACAAGAAGAACGAAATTGTTCGTTCTTCTTGTGCTTATGTTATGTTTGTGTAATGCTTATGTCGTAGTGCGAACGCGAGTGTCGCGTGCAACACATGATGAAGTGTAATCAAATCATGTGTCGCACGCGACATTGCATACACCTCCCCTAGAAAGTGGCTTTTGTGGTTCCAAATTGCATATGATTAAATGAGAAAAATGCAGAGGCGCTCGGGCCGCGGATGGTTCGTGGAGGTTTACCACTAAAATATTGTCGTTTTGCCGAGGAAAGGATGTAACGTTGGGCACTTTTTCGGAATGTATTTATAGAATGACTATCGAAGCGTTTGAATTTGAAGCGTTTTGAGGGAAAGATGGCAAACTTTGAGAATTACAGCTCATTTCATGAACACGGGTCTGCATTCTGGCGGTTCGAGTGTGCAACCTTTCGCTTCGCTTTGATGGTTGGGAGCAATTTTAGAATTAGCATATTATGCTAATTTTCAAAGCTCACTTGAATATGTAATATAAAAAAGATTGATAAAACAATAAACATTTGACAATTTTAGATCATTTTATTTATTTTCAGTCGTATCTTAAGCTTTGGTTACCTGTGATAATAAGGTGTCAAGTTTTGGGTCAAGTCGAATGGAAAATTCCCCATTTGATTAGGTTTAAATGGGGTAATGGTGCAAGGCAGTGCCCTCACATCGCTCCCGGCCGGTTTGTTCGCAGGCAACAAAGGGGCGAGCTTTTCCTTTTAGCGTCATGTTTTTTTCTCGACGTTGAATGTTGACGCAGTTTGGACATTTCGTTAATAGGGCAGACCCTGGGATCACACCGAAAACTCAACGTGCGCGCAATAATTGCAGAGCTCTCAAGTTGATTTGATGGGAAAGAGTGAGTTGTTTTGACGGCGAAGCCGGCGATTGTGACGTCGCAGCCCTCACTTCTCCATGGGGGTCTGGGAGCATAGAAAATTTTGAAAAATTTAGACGCGTTTTCCTTTCTTCTGGGCGGAAATGATCCCAGATTTACAAAGGAAAGGAAACAAGGATTAAGTATATCAAGAAAGATAGTTAATTAACGTAGGTACTTCTTCTACGTCAAAATCAACTGTTTTAATCACAAACTTTGAGTGAGAAATATTAGTTTTAGCGTGAAAGCGTGAGATTGGATTCGTGGTCTCACGCTCAATACTGCGTGAGGCTTGAGAGCTCTGTATGGCTGTAATTACTGAAAAGATAGTTTACCTCGTTCACGGATGTGATCTTGATCCGTCTGAACATAGGAATGTAAACAGTGCTTGTTGATGCACAAATCAAAACATAGCTCAAAATAGCGACGTAAAACTGCGTCCCATAGGTGTAGATTTCTCCTGGCAAGCCCAGAAGGGTTATCGCGGAGAGGAAAGACACCAGAATTGATATCGCGACGGGCCAGCTTTTCATTCGGCGGTCTGCCAGAAGATACTCAGCGGTTGTCTTTTGTTTTCCACCGGGTCCGCAGCCGTACCATATTCCGATCAGAGCCGACATCAGCAACATGATCGAAAAAACGACATAGTCGACGACACCAAAGCGATTTTCAGCCATTCCTTCAGTTCGATCGCTGTCGATCGGTCGCAACCCAAGTTTGTACGAGCTGCTCAAAATACGGCGCACGAATAAATAGTAACAGAACACCCGCGGGTCATATTCTCTGGAAACGGAATACCGTAAAATTCCCCGGGGGGGGACTCCCATATGAAATGGACGGGGATGCTCGTCGTCTCGCTTAGGGGTGTAAATTTCGGATTTTGGTCTCGCTTAGGGTTTTCTGGGCAAAATGTCATTATTTTTAGACGTCAAGGTCTCGTTTAGGGTTGCACGCGAAGAAATAACAAAAAAGAAAGAATTTTGATTCGTTATATTTACTCTTTTAGGGGTCTGCATAACGTTCGGCCACACCCAGATTGGTCTCTTTTAGGGGTTAAATTCAAAATTTCCGACGAGCATCCCCGTCCATTTCATATGGGAGTCCCCCCCCCGGGTAAAATTCCTTTTAGGGTGACGAATTCCCACGTAGACTCTGTGACCCCCTCCCGCAGTATGATTTTATCATGTCAGCGGTCACCTCACTTAAGAAATAACTAACCAGGCTCTCACCGCTCTCACCAGGCTCCTGACCAGGCTTGAATCAGCTGTTAACCAGCGGTAAGAATCCCGCGCTTTTAATAAGTCACTTCCTTAACAGTACAGGTCTCATTCCACGAGTATCTATCCGAAGAGATGTCATCCGATTTTTGTTCTACGCGAGCGACTAGCCCTACCTGCAATTCTGATATTTCAGGCAAGAACTCGACACTAGTAAGAAATGAAATAGAGTTTATTCAGACTAACCTTTGCGAAGTACGCGTTGACGGTGACTACGGCTACGGCTTTTTGGATGGGACAGAGGAACGAAAGGAAGAGTTCATTGAACAATTCACGACGTTAAATTCTACGTGTTTTGTGCGCTCCACGACAGACGCCAAGGAAAGAAGTGAGAAATCATCCAAAAATGGTATTTTGAATTGTCTTCACTTTTTCCTGTGTTATCAGTATTTGATTATGTGCGTTTACAGATAATTTGACATAATTACGCAATCCAACTTTCACCGCTAAAGATACGACTACGAAGGAATGCGAATAATTGCAATAAAGATAAATAAACAAACAAGCTCTTACTTTCAAGATTTCAACTTAGAGGACTGAATTGTTTTCAAGTGTACGCATTCTTTTGTTGTAACGGCAGTCAGCGCTTTTTTAAAAAGCCGTGTTTTACAGAAGATCAACTACAGCTCTCACTATCATGGTTTGTAAATGAAATTTACGTAGAAATAAAAAAAAGTAACATATCCATAGGGGCTTGTAATCTGGAAAACGGAATTTTATAAACAGTTCTCGAAAACTGACCTTTTGTTCACTTTCGGCACTCGAACAACACGTGGACTCCTGAAGAGAACTTCAGTGATCAATGTAATTCCACAAAAGAAAAGCGAAGGCAGGCAACTTTTTGCTTTTAGGAACGAAATTTAGACTTTTTAAATATTTATTTTTATTTGTTCGTTTGTCCATTTTTTAGCTTTTCACACTTCTATTGTATTTTTAATCTTTTCACACCCTCCCCTGCATACATTTCCAACCACGCGCTTACTATTTTTCATATTCGTTAAAGGCTATAGTATAATAGCCGAAAGCTTATATTTTCTTAAACCTTTTTAACCAGAGCACGCTTTTTACCCTTTTTGCGTTCGACGAAGGAAAACGCACCCTAATCGAGAAAGACTCACATTTTTATGGACTATACAACGTTGTCAATTTGGCCCCCCCAGAAAATTTTTCAGGGGCGAATGACGTCATCCCCATGCCATATGCGTGTTTCGCTGTTTGGAGTGATTTCTCACGACAAAATTGTCCTCTGTTATGGTCTGTTATCGCTGCTGTTTGGAGGGTTTTCATCCAAGGAAGAAGAGTTTTAATCAACCACCGAACGTCGTAAAAGGAGTGGAAATGGAGTAAGTCGATTCGTTGTTTTATGGGCAAGGTAAACCAGCGTGTTTACATGCAAAACGATTCACAAATTAGCTAAAATTACAAATTGTTAGCATTTCATGTAAAACGAGTAAGTAAAATAAGAATGAAAATTGTTTTATCGCTTCTTTGAATTTGTATTGTATAGTTATTCGCAGAATTTTTATGCATTTTGATGAGGAAATCATTATTTAATATTGTGAGTCTATTGACTATGAACGAAAAGTTGATGTGCTGTGCCTCGATCTATTTTCAAATGTAGGTGAAAGTATTTGTAGAAGTCTGTGGAGTTTTAGAAGTTGTGTAGTGTCAAAAGATAACAACTAAAGTGAAATAAATAAATCATTATTTGTCGTGTACATGATAATTCATTTCTATTCCATATCTATTTTAGTGTAAAAGAAATGAATGCAAATTGCCCATTCATTTATGACTTTGTACATTTTTGCTTTGTGAATGTCACATGAAGTGCTAGGAGCGACTTCTATTCACTTTGTTTTACCATGAATATTTTGACATCAATGAGAATTATTTGCCGTTCCATTCATTATTTGAGGTTCTTTTTGACCTTTGGCAAACAATTACTGCTATGATGACAGATCATGTTTCCGTCGACCGGTCCAATACACCTGTATTAAATCATTTGAATGGCTTCACCCAAGCAAAGAAAATTCTGCTTTAACATATCAAGAACTGCTACAGTGTCACAATTTTTTCACAGTTTATTAAACCCCTTTGAAAACAGCACAACCCATTTCTTGATGCGACATATTTCAGTTAATGTCACTGTTCCGCGTATTCACCTTGAGTAACCCAATATTCAGTAACGCAATAATAATGACAACAACAACAAGATGGCGTAATAGGGGGAACACAGCTCTTTATTTTGCAGACAGATGTTCTTTTGGCTCGTCACGCAATCTTTCCTTCAAAACGTTGTGTGATGAGATTCCGCTCCCACTTATCCTCATCGCTCCATTTGAGGAATATTAACTTAGGTCGAACGCACTCCCCTAATCGCTGATTACTACTAGTAATATGTCACATCCTGGTTACAGTTCAATTTTTAATCTTCAATAGTGTTTCAGTTTTATGGAATTAATATCTGCCAATATGTAATTAATTCTGAACTTATTCATTTCGAGTGTTAACGTGAAATCCATTTATGTTTCGACGATGTCGACAGTTCCCCATCAGGCCCATGATTTCCTTGCCAGTTGTGACTGCTGTTTTATAGTCTATTACCGCTGGTTGGCTTACTAGTTTAATATTACTAAGTGAGGAGACCGCTGACATAATAAAATAATATTGCGGAAGGGGGTCACAGAGTCTACGTGGGAATTCGTCAAATTCCGGTGATAAGCAAGCCCTGGGCTTATTCAACTTCGTAAGGAGTTTGGAAGGGCTTATAAACAGAGGGGTTTATAACGGGGGAGGGGGGGAGGATTATAAGCGGAATAATAAAAAAAACGTTTCGAAACGAGCCACGGCAGTGTTAATCGAAATACATACATTTTTACGTTAAAAAATCATAATAAAGCAATATTTAGCCCTGTTCAGTATATCCGGGGGAAGGGGGTGCTTATAACCGGCTGTTTCCAGGTAGATAGGCATATAACCAGGGGGCTTATAAGCAGAGGGTTATAATCGGAATTTTACGGTACGCTGCATGACACATTTTAATTACTCAATTAATGAGACAGGATGATTGAGTAATTTTGCTGGGATTATATATGGATCAGTGGAATTACGAAACTTCAAAATGCCGCAAAACATATCAGCATTGTCTTGCTTAACATTCCTGAATTGCTTAACATTCCCGATTGTCTCGCTTAACATTCCTGAATGTGCTTTGTTTACAGACTTCGTTAAGCGACTTAAAAATGATAGGTGTTTTCACGAGTAAGATTATATTTCATTTAAGTAACATGAGGAGAGCACCCGCGCGACTAAATCAATTTGAATAATGGCGGGAGGTGCAGATAAAGCTCGCTTGTGCGTCTTGGCTTCTTCTTTTCAATCGTGTGTTTATGTGCTTTATTTGGCGAGAACATTTCCGTATCTAGAGGAATATGTTCCAGTTTGTTTGCAATTGGGTTAGACCATTTCTAGTACGACAAGGCATGAACATTCGATGAGCGATTCCAGTGGAATAGCGAGTAGCTGTTGCTTTGTGGCGGCTTGCAACAGGAAATTCATACAGACCTTGCTTTCGGAGTTGGAAGATGCACTGAGCTAAAATAAAAAGACGAGTTTTGCTCAGCACTAAGTTCCCAAGAGGCATAAAAAAGAATGCGTGTTCTATTTCCGATTTGACAGCCTTGTCAGATGAATGACCGCAAGCTGCTTCCCATTGGCAGAAATTAATTGCCTACTCGCTTAAGCTACCTGGTTTGGTGGCTTAAATTTATTAAAATGAGAATTGCATTGAAGTTTGCCGACTCGCTTAACTTTAAGCGAGTCAGAAAAGTAACTGTTTTCACGAGATTTCCGGTTGTCACTCGCTAAGCGACCTGAAAAATCGCTCGTGAAAACACGGCCTCTGTCATTGCTTATTAGAAATCTAATATTTGTTGGCAGATCTGTCTGGGCCGTTTTGGAATATATTGATACATACAAGTCCTCAGATATTGATTTCAAAGACGAGAATATATGCCCACTTAAAACAACGAAATCCGGCATAAACTTTATTCCAGTGATACAGCAAATTAAGGCACAACAGCATTTAACGAGCAGCTAATAAATGGCCCGTTCACACACGATTCTCTTAATTCTTCTTATCCGCACTGTAAAAAAAAGAAAAGTGTACACACTTAAAATAAAATCAGACATCATATTATAAAGATGTCAATGTTCTCGTAACACAACGAAATCACGCGTCTAAATATACCGCGCGATAGCTACACCATATAAAGACACTTCCGACAAATTGACTTGTCTACATCTACAACATGAAAACTAAGGATGCAAGGTGTGCAAAAACAGGAATCGCACTAAACGAATTTAGAACCGTGTTTCGCCATGCTCGGTCACTTCTTCATCCAGGATACTCTGTCCACGGAAACGTTTCTTACGCTTTTCGTCCTCTTTTTCATCTTCGTACAGGGGGCGATCGTCAAACTCGCCTACCACGATTTCCTAAAAAAAAATAAGAACAAGGAACCAACTTAATGTGTAGGTTTCTTGACTAGAAAGGACCATCTTAAAGCTCCAATAAAATTAACTAGCTAAAATTAACGTTGACATCTAAAATTCAGTAGAGCGCCCAACCAGTATCTGGGAACTGAGCCATGAGTTCGATTCCCGTCAGGGACCGGACTCACAATTTTTTCTTTGTCCCACGCTCGTGATAAATGAATATTTCATCTTTATCATTTATATACCGAGCTTATAATTTAACATCGTCATTATTTATTACACATATGATGCTTTTTGCATTGCTGATCCTAGCAATATTGCAAGGCGCGTGTCACATATGACTGAACCTAGCAAATGGCCAAGCTCACCACGAGTCTCTCGTAGCTCAGTGGTTATAGCGCCCAAAGGGAATCTGGGAGGCCATGGGTTAAATTCTCGTCGGAGACTCAGATTTTTTTCTTTGTCCCACGCCCGTTTCAAATGAACATTTCATCTTTATAAAGAGATATATTATCCAAAATTCCCGATCTTCCACCGCTTTGACTCTTTCTGGCGGTCAGGAGGAAAAACAGGACTACACGAAACAAGTTAAACCGGTTTTGTGGAGTATAAATGTCATCAGCCGATGAGATGTTTGTACTCATTTCGCGCGTTATTTGTACTCCGCTGAGGGGAATTGGATAATACGCGGGTACAACTGTAAAGATATCTTAAGCTCCTGGAAACCATGCTTAGCTCAAATCTATGGCAGTCATCGATCCAAATGGTTAACTGTGTCGATTTAATCTTTTTCAAAAAAATGTTGGTGGAAACATTTTATAACACTTTATATACAGTACCCTTCTAGCAAAATCTTTCAGTTCAGCGTCTTTTTCATCGATGTCCCAGCTGAACGTGTGATCTGGTAGAAACCCATAAAACCATTTCTTTACCGGGAACAGAAGCTTCGGATCGATTTCTCTTGCTCGGTCTTCTTTAGTTTCTAAGGAGAGGAAAATCGTAAAATGTTTATTATTGATTTCTTGCACTTGGTCACAGCGCGATATGCTAAGTCATGTTTAGCAACACAAAATCACATTAATAATGAAAGATGCCTCTTCCCATAGTTAACAGAGGGAAATGGTTATGAAGTCCGGCAAAGTTTTTGTTGTATGTTTTTGTTCGCTATTTTGGGGGTTGACCCTGCACAAAAGCTGACAAAATACAATAGGTGGTTGATACGTGTGTTCATGCAACTAACCAATAAAAGCATTGCGATTACGTAATTCATGCATAGTGTATGAGCGCAAAACAAAAGATGTGCAGGGTCGTGGACCTTCCAACCTACATCTTGATCTATTTGTTTGCCCCTTTGATGTCTACCGGGCTTTATAACCAGTTCCCTCTATTAACTATGCTCTTTCTTAAGAAGTAACACGAAAAAAATTATTGCAAACCAAAAAGAGCAAAGATGGCTAAGACTGGGTAAAGACGGCTTCTAAACACCAAACTGGAAAAAAAGTGGGCTATGATGAATTGGAGGCGGTATACTCACTCACCAAAAGCAAAGCTCACCAAGATTCCAACAACGAAGGACGTCAGCACAGATATAGCGCTGAACCACAAATACGAGATGTGGTAAAAGTCATCAGCGATAGCAACACTGTGGAACGAACATTAAAATAGATCGATTTTTAGTCGAGTGACATTAAAAACTAGCCAATTGTAATGGCTAATCACAGCAACACTAAAACGCACATAATGAACCATTCAAAACCAATGAGAACACAAAACAAATACACGTGACGGGAGCTAAGCGAGGGAAAACGCGCGCGACTAAGTCGTCGTTAGTCTTGGTTGTGCATCTGATTGGACGAGAAGGTGGCGCAAGTTTTTTTAAACCAAATTTATTTATCTCAGACCGTAGTTACAAGAAGCCAAAGCAACTGATCTCGGTTTACTTTGGACACTTAATTGAAAACTGTTAAATGGAATAATCAAAACATTAAGACGGTTTCCGCTGAAATTTCGAGCGATAAGTGCAAAAATTATTTACCAAAAATCTACTCAAAGAACGGTAACGTTTTATATACCATTTGAACCATATCACTGTAATTCATTTCTATAATTGACCACGCGGTTAAATTCTGAAGCATTCTGTAGAAAGTTAAGGTCAAACCTTGTAAAAATGCTTAAAATGCTATTTATTTTCTTTTGAACCGATGTGGAACGTCCGTTTTAACTAAAATATGAAAAACTTCAAATTAATTTTTCTCTCGCGGGGTCAGCTTGATTTTGTCTTGGTATCTTCATTTTTGCCTTTATTGCTCGATTGTTCAGCGGAAACCGTCTTAAATACATTATACATCACGTCCTCGATTGACCAAACGAAAAGCTGACTTTTGATTGGTTGGTTTTTTTGACAAGTGGGTCTCTGAGGGCCTGGATGTGGGGTGCAGTGCTAAAATCTCATTAATCAGTTCGATGATTTCTCAGTTATCAGTAAATACTGACCGCAGATTTCAGATCTCAGTTGCCGGTTAGAAAACGTGTCATTTCTCGGCTGAGAATTAAAATTTTTAGCAATTCCCAGCTATCCGAGTTAAGCCCCATCGAGAACGTCTTCAATGTGACTGACTTGTTGAACAAAAGAGGGAATTCAGTGCTAACTCGACAGCAAAAGCCCGCATCGTTGAATGCTAAATATTTTTAGCTATTTTTAATCATCTCTCATTCAACAGAACACGGTCGTCACTTGGGTGACAACAACCTGCTTTACAAACCAACTGCATTTTCTATGAACTCCTTACCCGTGTGGCTTATGAGGGTTGTAGATGTATCCATCACCATACTTGTGGAGTATCGCCATCGAGTTATTGTACTGTTGTGCAGTAACATTCATACTCGCTGAAGCATTTGTGGTGTAATACACAGCATCCTTATAAAATTGGCAGTCCCTGACCGAGGTGGTGCCTGGGTATTTATTTGGAGGATAGAAAACCGAGCCCAAGAAAACCCAGGAGGTCAGCGCGGCCCCAGTGAAAACACCAGCGTAGGCTCCCTGTGGAAAATTGGAAAAGTAGGTAGCCTGTTAGCTTGAGTGCAACAGACAAACGCCTTCTGAGATTCGCACTTATATCCAGGATTGAACACAAGAATTGTTTAATATATACTTCATGTTTGACTTGGTTATTTGGCATGTCCATATTACTTCATATTTGACGGAATTATGTGCGTTTTGGTGAACTTTTATCAATGAGGACACTTTGTGATGCCTATCATAAAGACAATAAACTGCAAGGCTGACACTACGTAGTGTCAGCCTTGCAGTTTATTGTCTTTGTATTTTATTTTTGGCTGATCAGAGCTGTCAGTAGCTCCTACGTACACCAGCAGCATTTTCGTCCGCGGTCCCTTGCTTTCATTTGTCACATAAAGAACGTGCATTTCATTAGCGTTCTATCTTGGACATATCCGGGGAAAAGATGCTAGCATACTAGTTATGTTATAGGATTTAAATTAGCAGTTTAAATTCTCAATTCACTCCACTGCTTTTCACTCCTGATACTTTCGCTTAACGACACTGGCTACCTTGGTTTCTCACCAGCTCACCTTTGCATTTGCTCGGCGCACGAACATTCCCAGGAGAAAGATGCCAAGTAGCGGTCCACCACAGATTCCAAAGATGCTGTAGGCAAGCTGGCAAAATAAATGAAAACAACACATTCACTTTGGTGAAACGTTAGGGACGGACCATTATTTTCCTGGAGAGGAAGGGGGGGGGGGGGGTATGAAAAATTTTCCTCTGCAAACATTTTGTTTTCGAAATGCAAACTAATTTTGTACACTTATCGTGTTTGCAAGCAATTGATTTTGTCTTTTTAGGCTCTGGAAACAATTTTTTTTTCAATATTTTCCATGCCCACCCGCCCCCCCCCCCCCCCCCCCCCTCCAAAAAACTAATGGTCCGTCCCTTAGGGTTCCAATACGTTCAGCTTTGTGTCGTATTCTTCTATTTTTTTTTTTCAATTTTTGTTCTCGTTTTCTTTTCTTTTCCAAAGTGTATCTTGTAATCCGTTTCAACTGCCTGTATTTATTAATAATTAAAAGTGTTCAAAAAGAAATTTACTCCTACCTGTAGAACCATTGTTCCAACATACTTGACAATAAAAGCTCCAGCGATCACGATAACACCAAACACCAGCGCTTGAAAAATTAAGAACAAGGTTCAAACATCCAGTTAGATCTCTATCGCTCGACAGAATTGTTCACAGTAACTTGTAATTGGGTTGATCTTAATTCGTGGTCATATACATCAGAACAAACTGGAGAATTCCACAGTGTTCAAGAGCGCTAGCTAATGTGGAATGAATGGGAAAATCATGTCGCTTTGTTTTTCTTTCTAAACACGACGCCTGAAAATGAGTTTGTTTTACACGAAAATGAACATGATACGATCTTGCATCACTGCATCAGGCTTCATTTTCAGAGAGAACGAGGCCAGGAGCAGCACAGAAATAAATCGCCCATTGGAAATCCATTGGAGATGTGGTATACTTGTGGTAACAACGAGTCTATTTGATACAGTATCATGGCAACATTTAGATCTGGTATTTATTTCCTATTGTGCAGCCTACTTCCTGAAGCCTTTTATTTCATTATTGTTGTTGTTGTCGGTGGTGGTGTTTACAGTTCATTCAGTTATCACTTATGCTCAGTTCTGGTATATAGGTGTTAAGTAGCTTACCAATGATCTTGCAAATTTTAGCGGCGTCTGCGTCAGTAAGGTCTCTCACTCTCTTCTTAATAATGTCTTCTAGAACCACTAGAGACATGGCGTTTAAGGCAGACGACCCAGTGCTATAGAATGAACAGATTTTTTTTAGGTTTGCGAGTTTCATTCTATTAACCTGTAATTTACGATATTCCGTGTTTGAATGCTATGATTTTTACAACTTAAGTAATCTTCTAAGTGGACAGTATTTTGTCTCGTTACACAATTTGCCTGCCCACTTTGTACGAGGAAGATTGTGTGACATAGCGATGCAACTTGAAAGCGTGGGAGATTGCGTGACAGCGATGCAACTTGAAAGTGTTTCCTGGATTCGATTCAAGGGAAATCAAGGGCGGATACAATCTCCTTCCACCATCTCTTGACCTTTTCTTTGAGAGTATGTCCCCAGACCCGAGAGACACTCGTCTCATTTAAAACCTTTTTAGATCCCGCTCCCACCCCCTTCAAACACCCATGAAACTAAAACCTAGATCCACCCCTGTCACCAGTCGCCAAACAGACGCATTACCTCAGAGCTCCTGCATACAAACAGGCCGTAAACATTCCTGGCAGTCCCTTCAAGTTGTGAAGCTTGTTGATCACAAAGTATGGCAACGTCTGCGATAGGAAAGACGTTGTACATCGGTTAACCGGCACGAGAAATTCGCGCGATTTTATATTGTTTCAAGAAATGCCACTGGAATTTTTACCTGGTCGTTGCTGGTAATTTTTTCGGCCTTTATCAGATCACATCCCGAGTACACAGCGAAAATAACAAGACCGTCCAAACAGCACAGAGTGACAATGAATATAAGACCAGGAACGTTCATCCACACGGCCCTGAAACACAACGATTTCCGCAATCAAACAAATTAAAAACTGTTACCATTCGAAGGATAGAACTGACGGTCATCTTTTTAGACGTTTCAAAATCTAAATGGCGGCTTTTCCAAACGGACCTTCTGTCGCAAGTTTTGATTTAAGCGACCGAGAACAGCTTGGGACGAGCCTCCTTCTTCACTGCTAGCTGCCATGGAACGGGTTTGGTTCTATGTCTAAGATCGCGCGGCTTATTGACTACGCCCTTAGATTTGTTTTGAAAAACTTTTCTTTTTCAGGAATATATTTCAATTGCATGAGGACGTTTCCAGGTTTCCGAAGGTGACACGAAAACTTTTGAAGATTTCAAGATTTCTGAAGGTTTCCGAAGAACACTCGAGGATTTTCGAAAGGCATCAAGAGGAATATTGAGAACAGAAAATATTTCGGGATTTTAATCGGAACATCGCCGAAGATCACCGAAGATCACCCGATATCCTAATCACTATGTTAATTAAGTAATCGCATGTTTCCTTGCAAAATTCTAATGTAACCATGTAAGTGGGCATGGTTGAGGCAAGATAAACTTCCTACTCAGTAAAAAAAGGCTGAATATAGATCGTTTTCACTGTCACGCGATAAAAATATAAATTGAAGAACCATTCATTGAATGAGGTCAACAAAATGTAATATTATAGGAAATAAGTAAATAAGTCATTTCTCCAAGTTTTAGGTCTGTGCGTTATCCCAAACTTCAGATATTCGTCAAAATGTTTTGCGCAAATTTACAGAGCCCAGTATGGATCCGCCATATTGGTGCACATCTGTGGTGCACCAATATGGCGGCCGGAAAATACTGTAAACATCTGTTGCTTACTTTGGTCATCTAGGCCACTGATTATCTGTACTGGACAAACAAACATTTACTTAAACACATTTCCCGATACTTAAACTTCTCAAATGGCAAAAAATCTTAAGATTAATGTATATTTTTTTACAAACACGATCGTAACCGTATGTCACGCACCGCCATAACACTGAAATTCAATTTGCGCTGGTTTCCAAACGAAGGACGCTACTGAGCTGAAAAGTTGCAAACAGATATAATTTTAGTACTTTTTATGCCTGATGTGGATGACAACTTTGGTGTCTCTTTAGTTTTGGATTTTAGTACCTGATGACGTCACGTGACAACGATCTATAGTGTTAATTGTAAAGTTACCGTTTCGCGTCTTTTAATGTTCTTATGGCGAGAAACCGCTGGACAGCCGTCTGACTCACAGTCCATACAGGCATGGCAGTGAAGGCTCCGCCGATAGTCAAAGTCCAAAATGTGTTTCGTACCTTGGGATCTGGATTAAAGCTGAAATAAGGAATAAATATATAATTAATCATCCATCATGACATACATAAGAATATTTTTGTTTTCGATTATTTTTAAAGGTTATACGATAAAATTGAAATTGAAAACGAAAAACGTGTGTGAGCGAAACATGATAGGTTTTGGTTTTACTTCTGATCGGATGAGAAAGTGGCGCGAGATTTGAAAACAATCACAAATGCAAAACGAAAGCAAACGCGAATCACTTTCGACACTCATGCGGTGAAAACCGAGCTCAATAACAAGTTTTATTATGTGTCAAGGCAGTCTTGAGATAAATTCGAGCGTTGTGATTGGTTCTTTCTTGGTCGGGATTTTGCTATACAGAACTTATCAATAAACACGAAACCATGAAAACACAAAACTAAACAGACCAATTCTGGCGCCTACACATGTGTTTTTTGTCTTCAAAAGCCGGCAAAATCAAAATTTGCAGCTTAAACGAGTGCCATATAATAAACAACTTACTAACCTAGCTTGCTTGAGCCGTCCTGGGGAATATTGGTCCTTGGTCGTTTTTGTACAGAACTCGATGCGCTCGGTCCATTCTGCCACGACCTCGAGCCAATAATCCCCAGTACGGCCCTCGCGCACGGTTAGTAAGAGGTTATTACTTACTCAAAAAACGTGGTTCTGTTGAAGTGTTGGTTGATTTCCCACACTTTGCCCAATCCGCCGACTTCGACGCTGCCAATAACTGCAACTGTGATAAGACCGCCGACCATCACTGCAGACTGAAACACGTCTGTCCACACCACGGCTTTCAGTCCACCCTGATCAAAAATCAAATCAACAGCTTCAACAAGAAGTGTCTAATTTAGCCACAAGACGTCAAGAAGAAGGAAGAAGTAAGAAGAAGTATTTCTCGCACACTTCCCTCCTTCCCCCCTTCCCCCCTTCCTCCCCCTTCCCCCCCCCCCCCCCCCCCCCCCCGCCACGTCGTATAGACGTTGATCAAGAAATAGAAACATGCTGGCTGCACGCTCCCATTAAGGGCCCACAGACCTATTTATCGCGCGTTGCTAAGGAAGTGAAAAATCACTGCCGGTGAATAACGCAAGCATTTTGGCAGACAATCAGAAAACCCCCGGGAGAACCCGCTAAAGCGGCGGCAAATTTGATAAAAATGTCGTAAATTGTTCAATTTGGGTTGCAGGAAAACGTTTTTGCGAAAATGGTTGCACAGAAGATCGTAAAAGATCGTTGGAGAGATCTCGGTTAATATTTGTTGACAATTATAGCGCCACTCGGTATGAAGTTCAAGGGCGCGCGCTGTATTGCGTGTATCGACTACTTGTACGCGTCAGATGTGAAAAACATTTTCCTTTCAAGCACTTTTCAAACTTGCTAAATAAGATGAAACAGTAAGAAACTATTGAAAAATAACTACCTGACTTATTATTGACCTTTCATCTGAGAATTAGTGAAATTAACTTGACTCTAGGTGAGGCAGTTTTCCGACATATGCAAAGAAACTACAAAACTTACGCGTACAACTAGCGCGCGCATAGATCTATTGTCAGATAGATTGCGCGTGCGTAAATAAAATGACTTCCGGTTTGCAGAAAAACTCTAAAAACCAGCCGCTCTATAATTTGATTTACTATTTTTCGATTTTACATTTCTCCTTCCCGGGTTTCGAAAATAACTAAGCATTCATTTGTTAAAATAATTTTTAATAAAAATACTATGGACAAATCAATATTTTAAATCTCTCTAAAAAATTTATCTTTCATTATAAAAAGAAACCCATGCTTAGTAAGATGCAAAAAATAATAAAGTTCATGTCACCATGAACAATTTTCAGATTACATGCAAAACGTCAAAAATTTTAGACTTTTTCATTATTGGTCACGTGATCGTGGGCGTGGCTCAATGACGTCATATTTGCGTTCGGGACTGAGTAAAAGAGTCAACAACCCCTAAAGGAGAAAACTTGTTGAAGTTACAAAACCATTAATATCCCTAGCAACGGATCAAAAAATATACGTCAGTGGGCCCTTAACCCCAGCCGATAACTTGTGGTCTAAACCAGTGACTTACCAGACTGGTGTAAAAAGTACAAACGACTCCAGTGGTGAGGATAGAAGCTGTCAACGGAATACCGGCAACTGAAAAGAAAAAAATTGAACTTGTGAGAAAACCTGATTTGTGCTTATTAATTAGTAACAACCTTTCTCAGAATTAAAATGAAAAGAAATGTTTTGCACAGCAATCTGTAAAGGGCATGGCTTACATATAAGAACGCCTTCTGAGTTCGTACCTTGCCTGGAGCCACTGTGTTAAGTTCTTGAGCAAGATCCTTCCAGGTGTATAAAATGGGTATTGACAAATTTAACGCTAGGAATAACCCTGCGAAGGACTAGCATCCCATCCAGCGCAGGTAGGAATACTCCTAGTAGTTTTTTATACTTCTGAGTCCGGCTTAACACTTTGCCGTGACACTGCTCCGACGCAGACCTAACCTTCAATTCAAAGAAAGGAACTTACCAGCCTCCAAAGCAAGCGAAGGTGCGTACAGAACCACGAACAAGTAAAGTGTCTGTACAGGACAAACGAGACAAAATATGAAACAGGTTTAGCTACATCACCATCCTTGTTGATCAGTAATTAATTGCCTGTATGAAAAGCCAGGAGGTTTAAAATACTTACATATTCCAATATGAAGAACACACAGCCCACCATGCGTACTCCAACACTAAACCGCCTTTCAAGGTACTGTCAACGAATTAATTAGAAAACACTGTTATTTTTTTTGTCAAGGTTAGGTGAGCCTTGTTTTTTTCCTAGCGTTCGTGAAATAGAGTCAACTAAAGGCCGACTTGAAAGCTTTGACCTGAATAAAAAACAACCGGAATCTTTTTTTAAAAAAAAAAATAAAACCTATGCCACTCAACCTCCAAAGTCATAACTTGCGATTAGGCGTTCATTTTTTCCCTCCGCGAAAAAAAAAATTGAAGAACGCCTCAGAGTGAGTGGCCTGATCGCAATTTACCGAACCCAAAGCACTTGCGCGAAACATCTCGTCAGCTACGAAGACTATTGCCAGACGGGTCAGTCAAATTTTCCATCCTAAACGTTCCTTGAACCCTGAATCACTGAGTCCTCTTCATCCCCTGTGGGACATAAGGCAACTTTTGAAGCCTAAAATGCTGTGAAAATAGGAGAAATCATAGCATAGCAACAGACACGAGTTTAAATTCTCGAAGTTGAAAAGGAATTGGAGAAACCGTTACCACGCAGGTCACGCTCATGTCACGTCTTCTAGGGTTTGCTGTTTGGATTGTCACGCGCCCGGCAACATTTCGTTGTGAGGCAAACTATTTTATTTTAAATTTGATCTTTAAGTTATTTTTTTGGTGCACTCTTGTAAAAAGGCGATGTTTGTTATGAATAAAAGATCTAGAGCCAAGAGAAAAAAAAGGCATTGAAATGATACAGCTAGAAGCTGCCAGGGAAACTTGGAATGGCCAACTGTGCAAACATTTGTCCACCGCATAAAAATTATCAAACTGCTAGCAGATAAAAGAAAGGCTTTGCTCGCAGGGCGAAAAATGATCATCCATAATCCTTTAAAAAGTATTGACGTTTTTGCAAAACAGACAATAAATAACCCCAAAATACCTGATCCGATCGTATGGCCGATGACCCTCACCTTCAATTCAGTTCTTACATAAGGCATAAAATAATATTTTTGCACAATGCACACAATGACCATTGTTATTCTAATCTTGTATTTTAGAGACAACTAGAGAAGTATAAGATTACCTTTACTGTACTAGACAATTATTAATCGTCCATAATTAAATAAACCACAACACAGAAATCCCAGAAATGGCTACATGTTTTCTTCATTTCTCGCTTCCAAAAATTATTCTGGTTACATTTGTCGTGCAGCGAGAGAAAATTTTCACACTGTGAAGTCAACGGTCAAGGGTTGTGATTTCGCCAATTTGGGAAATAAGAAAAGAAGCTCCTAGGACAAAGATAAACCGACTTTAAAACACCATTGTACAACACTTCCGTCTGCAAGAGAGGTCCTCGATAAAACCCCGCGTACAGGCATAAATTCTTTGCTGTTATATAGGTACCTATCTGGGGCTACATCTATTTCCATTATGCCGCAAGGGAAGGCAGACTTCTGTAAATTTTTACATAGCATGAAGCAGAGTCAAAACCCGGACGAATTCCGACATAGCCAGACATATATGCATGCACCTCTACGCTTACGGGAAACGCGATTTGGAAAAGCACTAGGTCAGATCTCCCTGCAAAACCTTTTCTTCCGCAGGATAGCCGGTTGACCGCTCTTACACCGAAACGCCCATAAACGAGAGACGGAGAATTCGCGCGCTAGTTTCGCTTCAAACCAAACAAGTTTTGTTCCATACTAACCTCATTAGCACATGTGATGTTCACTCTCCTAAACATGGGTACAAAAATGACAGCCACTGTGAAGCAGATGATGAAGTAGGAGATGATGAGCACGTAGTACTGGGCTCCATACGTGTATATCTCGGACGGTACGCCGAGCAGAGTTATGGCCGAGAGATAAGACACCAGGAGCGATATAGCGACCGGCCAGTTTTTCATCTGTCGGTCTCCCAAGAGATATTCGGCGGTTGTCTTCTGCTTTCCTCCGGGTCCGCAGCCGTACCATATTCCAATCAGAGCCGAAATCAACAACATCACGGAGAAAACGACGTAGTCGATGATGCTAAAGCGTTCGTCAGCCATTGTGCTTGTAAACAGCTTCCCGGGATCGACTTTGACTCCTATCTGCACCTAGCAACTCTTGAAATGCAGGACAAGATAAAAAATTCTATGCCAGCTAAACGGCCTGCAACGCGCTTGTGAATTCGTTCAAACTAAGGCCGGTACTGTGCAGAAGCGTTGGCTATAATCTATGATTATATTCCAATTGCGACAAAAAAAAAAAACACTCGCCGACTGAACAAGTGTCGCCTGCCTGTCAAATTGCAAAGGTGTCAAATTTTAGCATTGTTTAGTCAATTAATATTTGTTAATATGTTATATTTTGGTTAATAAGTTGCCACATGTAGTAAACGGACACTTGGATCCTTATCTTATATCCTGATCCAGCTTGTCTGATATTCGGAACAATTCAAGGAGGGAGGTTTTAAGAGTGGCCAAGTATTATACACCTGGCCCCGGTTGTTCAAAAGATGGATAACGCTATCCACCGGATAAATCACTATCCAGCGGATAGCGTAGTTTGTTTTGCCAAAACTTATCCACTGGATAGCGATTTATCCAGTGGACAACGTTATCCACCCTTTGAACAACTGGGCCCAGTAGACTGACTGTTCACAGCCCTCTATTTTTTCGTGTTTTTCTTTCTTTTTCTTTTCCTTCGCTCGCTCGTTCCCTACCCCCTCCCCCGGTGCTTCACGCTTCGCGCTTGCTTTGCTCTCCGACTTTCCCGCGTTTTCCGCTTGCGTTAAAAAACAGAGAAGCTGTGAAAAGTCTAATACACTAGGGTTACTTGAAACTACAGCTGCCCCTACTGTTAATCAGTTTTTATTCACAGTCAATTCTTTCGCTTGATTATTTGGCTCTTCTAAAGTTCAAAGACCAAACAGAGTTTCTTTAATTTGCGCAGTAAAGTATATATCCGCCCCAAGCACGATATGGTTGTACCAACACAGTTAGACCGTGCACTATGGGTTTTATTTCTTAGAAAACAACCCATAGTATTTTTATGGTCGAAAGAATTTTAAATATTCGAAGATCTAATAGCGTTTCTTTTGCACAGTAAAGTTTCTACCCACCCCAAGCACGAGATAGTTGTACCAACACAGTTAGACCGTGCGCTATGGGTTTTATTTCTTGCGAAACAACCCTTATTTTAATGGTCGAGAGCATTTTAAATATTCAAAGATCAAACCCAGTTCTTCTGCCCAGTAAAGTTTATATACCCTCCAAAAGCAAAAGATAGTTAAAACGTGCTCTATGGGATTTATTTCTTGGCAAACTATCCATCAAACCCAGGTTCTATAAACAGTAAAGTTTATAGCCGCCGTAAGCGCGAGGTAGTTGTACCAATACTATGGGTTTTACTTCTTTGCAAGCTATGATGGTCGAGAGCATTTTAAATATTCAAAGCTCAAACCCATTTTCTTTCACCCAGAAAAGATTATAATCGCTGTACAGAAGACCTTAATTGCTGGAAATGCTGCATTTCTTTCAGTATTACAGTAAAGTTCTCGTCAAGGAGATAGGAGTTTTTGGGACGATTTTATAGTATAGGAAATTACGAAACGCCGAAAACTAAAAAACAAAGCCGTCAAGATAGTAATAAAGGAAAAAGGAGATCATAAAACCACTAGACAAGGACAAAACGACATCTTGTTTCACGCCCTATTTCCTTATTCAATCACAGCATATCTATGAGATCCGTCACTAAGCTTTCAACTTGTGGTAAATCTGCTCTGATGAATAAACCAGCTCTTTGACGGCCTTTATTTAACTGTCGGAACGCAGAAGAAAAATATACATTAGTTGCTATGGAGACTTACTAGTAAAGTGCATTCAGTACGAAATTGAGTTTATTGCTTTGTATGTAGAGAATTTGAAGATACCTTTTATCGCGCCCTTTTGCATTAAGCAAAAACGTATTTATGCGATCGCAGCTAGCTGAAACATCTCAACTTGTCGGGAAATCTCCCTTGAAGAACCAGCTTAGTCGACTGTGTCGAATTAGAAGCTTGCATCTAGCAAGAAATTAAAAGAATTAAGTTTTGTTCTTTTGTATGGCATAGAGCAGCCCCCACCCCTCCCTTCTCATCACTGCCTTAATGTCATCACAGTATTCATGAGGACTCCACTAACCTGTCGGCTTGTGGCTAAACTGCTCGGACGAACCAGTAAACTCTTTGTAGAATTACAAGCGTTATTTAACTGATGGAACTATCGCAGAAAATAAGTAAAACATACCAATGACAATCGCTACACGCGCTTGCTGCGTGCATTTTGAATAGCACGAATTCAAGCTTTATTCCTTTGTATATCAAGA
This sequence comes from Meandrina meandrites, assembly GCA_963693305.1. Classification (NCBI taxonomy): domain Eukaryota; kingdom Metazoa; phylum Cnidaria; class Anthozoa; order Scleractinia; family Meandrinidae; genus Meandrina; species Meandrina meandrites. The sequence goes on along the minus strand of OY855912.1, from coordinate 27,645,899 downwards.
ATTTAGAGTCACTAAGAAGATATTTCAACTTGTATTACCCGCTATCGCATTAATCAGTCACAGCATAAATGTGAGATTACCATAAAATTCTCAACTTGTGGCAGCCTGTTCTGAAGAACCAACGACCTCAAATTGTTACCTTTATTTTGTAACTGATCGGAGCTATGTCGCGGGAAAAAAGGCAACGCAAATTAATATAGACGTTAATTACAAAGACCTAATGTAAAATCAAATTTTAACTGCTATGTACATAAAGAATTTATGTCACTGTAAAATGATGCCTTGTTTCACGCCCTTTTTGCTTTATTCAGTAACGTAACATATTCATGAGATCATTGCTTAAACATCTCAACTTCTGGCAATTCTGTCTGAGCTATTGCTGCTGAGTCTGAATAGCAGTGACATTTAGTATACACGGCGAGGATTCTGGATCGAGATCGGAGTCTGACTTATTTCATCTTTGGCTTTTTATTGCTTTGTAGGTAAAGAATTTGGGAGATTTCGTGTAGTTTTCTCGAAAATGCCCTGAATGACCATTGCTAACTCTATGTCGATCGCGAGCTGGAGACGGTATTAAGGCGAAATCATTTACCGGGTTAATTGATTTGGGCACTCATTTCAGAAAATACACAGTGCGATCTTACACAATTTCAAATAGCGTGTCTTTTATAACTCCTATTAACAATAGTTTTATTTCTCTTTACTGGATAGAGCATTGTACCCAAGTGGAATACTTCAAAGGAAAGATCCTCAATCAGTTGAATTTCAGAATGAGTAGCGCAGTGAAGGTAAATCATTGACTTTTAAAAGCACTTCACTCCTTTTTTATATGAGAACGTTGAGGCTGAGATTTACCAAAATTTTAAGAACATGCTAAGAACATGCCCCAGGCTGAGAGTTGGAAAACGTCTAATTGATTTTGCCCATTTGTGTTAACTTTTTTCTAAAATGAGCATTATATATAATGCCAAACCGGCTATGCGGTCTAACATAAGTTAACTTTAAGAAGAATTTTTCCTCGGCACCAAATCACTGGGAGCAGGCCGCGCAAGCATGTCAAGAGCAACTTGATACACCACATTCGGCGAACAATGCTGTTTGATACGTTTCCTTGTTTTGTCCGCATTCGGTTTAATGAAATACTATAACATGTAACTTAAGAACGTCTTAAGAACATTTTTAGCCTTAAATCATCAGCCTCCAAATTAGACGTACTTATAAAAAAAAGAGTGTATATTAGACTTGCCTAAAGTCGAGCTCACAGAGCGCAAAGCGCGAGTGCGAGACGGTCGCGCGAGGTCTACTGCCAAACCGGAAACAAGAAGCGAACGACTTTTAGAAAGTCTAAGTGTATATGTAACATGTCAAGTAAGGGTAGTATGAAGAAAATGGCAAACACAAATTTAATGAGTGGTAAAGGAACTGTCGGAGCTGCCTGATAAGGTACAGTGATCTGTCGAGCGGTAGAATTGCGTAAGAGCCCGTCGGAGTCCTTTGCTCCTAACGCTGGAAACGTCAGCTTTTCATGTCAAAGTTCCCTACGGCATTTATTTATTATATTAACCTTTATTAAAGCCTAGCCATGGTATATTGCAATTCCTGAGTTTTGATTGGTTTACAGGCCAGGGTATATCAGCTCATATAAATAATGGACCACAAAAATGCCAGGTGTACGCATCAGCGAGAGCAGTTGGGGAGCTCAAATGTTGTAATTCTTTGGGTTTTTTAATAACACAATTATTCCACTCACACGCGGTCGTGGAATTATTATTTAACATCAACTTCCTGTTCATAATCAACTAAAAGTCTGCTTATATATATATCTCTCTTCACAGCTATGGTTGCTCCTGATAATAGTCCTGTTTGTGGTGTCGTTTCGATCAGCCGATGGCACGACCAAAGACCGGAAGTTCGACAAACGTGACTTGCTCAGGCAGCGGCTCGGCAGCGCCTACAATGAACGCTATATGGCCATGGACGACGCAGATCTTCGCTCCAAAATCAACCAATCACCGCGCCAGAAACGAGACCACGAGAGCAAACAGAACCTGGCAGGGATATCCAGTTCAATGAACGTCGACCAGATCGATAGTTTCGACCCACCTCCGTGGAAGTGAACAGAGAGCAGAGTTTGGCTAAACTTAGGCCCGAATTTTGTCCCTCGTCACGTGAGGTCAGTCACCTGTTCGAGTAACAGGTGTTGGTTTGGACACTTTGAATGTCGGCCGAGGAATTACACAATAAAAGTGTTTGAAAAGAAACCGCGCAATTCGGACCCTATCTTGTCCTTCAAGCTCAAAGGGTCCACGAACTCAACGGTGCAGCGTCCACGCTTTGAGGATTATTGGGAAAAGGTCGATAAACAAGTTACTGTGGCCTGCGAATGCATCCCCTGATGTTTCATAGAAGGAACTACAGTTTGTGAAATGAAAACTTATTAAATATTTCATTGAACTCATTAAAATGTGCTGGTCGCTTGATTTGTCTCTGGAACCCCAATGATGTTCACTTGCATATTCTAATTAGCTTTAGGGACGGACAATTATTTTCCTGGATGGGGGTGGGGGGGGGGGGGGGGGTATGAAAAATTTTCCTCTGAAAACTTTTTTTTTAATATACGCACCTCTGCAAACAGTTTTTTTCAAAATGCAAACTAATTTTATTTACGCATATCGTGTTTGTCCTTTTAGGCCCTGCAAACGATGTTTTTCAACATTTTTCTTAACCCACCCCACCCCTACTCTCCAGAAAAATAACGGTCTGTCCCTTGGCGTGCAGTCAGTCAGTTCAGTCAGTCAGTCGGTCAGTTATTCAGTCAGTCAGTCAGTCAGTCAGTCAGTCAGTTCAGTTCAGTCAGTCAGTCAGGCAGTCAGTCAGTCAGTTCAATCAGTCAGTCGGTCAGTTATTCAGTCAGTCAGTCAGTCGGTCAGTTCAGTTCAGTCAGTCAGTCAGTCAGTCAGTCAGTCAGTCAGTCAGGCAGTCAATTCAGTCAGTCAGCCAGTCAGTCAGTCAGTCAGTTCAGTTCAGTCAGTCAGTCACGGCAGGCAGTCAGTCAGTTCAGTCAGTCAGTCGGTCAGTTATTCAGTCAGTCAGTCAGTCAGTCAGTCAGTCAGTCAGTCAGTCAGTCAGTCAGGCAGTCAGGCAGTCAGGCAGTCAGGCAGTCAGTCAGTCAGTCAGTCAGTTCAGTCAGTCAGTTCAGTCAGTCAGTCAATCAGTCAGTCAGTCAGTCAGTCAGGCAGTCAGTCAGTTCAGTCAGTCAGTCGGTGAGTTATTCAGTCAGTCAGTCAGTCAGTCAGTCAGTCAGTCAGTCAGTCAATCAGTCAGTCAGTTCAATTTTCACTGAACCTTTTAAGTACTCTGGGTTATGCGACACGCCATTTTGAGACCCTACTGTGCAGTAAGTCACCACCTCGTCTGTCTGTGTGGCTAAAGGTGGCAAAAGTGGAAATAGATTGAAAAGATGTAAGCAAAATCCGGCGACTCGGACAGGAGCCGTAAGGTTCGGACTGTTAAACATTTTGTTTACCATACGGGTTTTTTTTTCATGCGATATACTCGAAATGGAGAGCCACTCTTTGAGGTACACACGATGTTCTTGATTTTTTAGTTGTTCAAATTAATTTTTTACAATAACTGAGCGAATTCTCGCGCGCTGATTGGCTAATTTTTATTGTCAATAAGAGTACCGATGGATGAAATTTGAAAGCTGACGCAATCAGTGAAAGTTTGTCAAACTTTTCATCACTGATTCAACGCTGCATTCTTGATAAGGCGAGAATCATTCCACAAATATAGAAGTCTTCAATGTGGAAATCATCTAAAATTTATGGGTTGAAACTGAAGAAACCATTGCAGCCTTAGAGTGAAAAGATGAGGATGTTTATTGAGGCTTTAGATCTGAAAATCGGCGCAGAGCGGGAAATTAATGCGGGTTGTAGTGTAGTAAGAAGCTGAACTGCGTTTAGGTGATGTTACACGGGACAACTTGCAACAACGATTTTTCGCGCAACACCGCGTCAACTTTTCTTGCTATGTTACACGAGTCAACTTTTCGCGCAACATCGTACAAAATGAACTTGGCAGCATGCATGTTACACGAGACGATTTTTCACGCAACCCGACTCACAACATCAGTGCGTATCCAAGCAACGCGTGTCCAGGCCATGTAAACAAAGATGGCGGCCGATGGACGTTGTCGGTGGCGGCGTCAAAACTTTGTTAATTTGCTTCTTTTAGTGGATGGCGTAGACTGTGATGAAGAGGAGAGAAAGGTAAAGAGAGAGAGTTATTACTGCAATTAGCTCCATCCTCTCAGCGTCGTTTAATGTCACATTACTCTCGGGGGCTTCAAAAATCTGCATCTCTTTGTCGCCACAATCAACAGCAGACGCCATTTTGTTTGTTTACTAGCCAAGTCCATTGGGACTTCCCTGGGCTCGTTAAATTTCGCGCGAGATCGGAAGCGGCAAGAATTCTGGGAAGGCGTTGCGCAAAAAATCGACGGCGGCCCTGTTACACGAGCCAACTTTCTGAATATTCGTCATCTTGCGTTGCGAGTTTTTGACTTGGTTTCAAAAACTCGCAACGTGTTGCCGAGTTCAAATGTTGCGCAAAAAAATCGTCCCCGGTACCATGTTACACAGTGAACGAGTTTTCGCGCAACGTTGTTGCGCGAAAAATCGTTGTTGCAAGTTGTCCCGTATAACATCATCTAAAATTTTAGTGGATAATTTTGTTAACAGTTTTCACTGGATTAAAGGTTAGTTGAGTAATTCGAATTTTACTTTGTATTTCTGGCCGTATTCTTACTAAACGTTTAATTTACGAGCCCACGATTCTCCGTATTACAGCGATGAAATTCAGATTATGCGGCGGTGCGGTGTTCGCATCTTCCATACTTTGACTCTTGCATTTCTCTCCTTCGTTTGAAAATCAGTTTTGGCTTTTTGTTATTGTAAAAAACAGACGCATAGAAAACTAACGTCAATTTGTTAATGAAGTTACTTTCAATTATTTATAATAAAGATACCAACTGAATCCACATTAGCGCTGTAGATAGACAAACGAAAATGATCCTTACGGTCACAAAAAACAATTGAAAATATAACATGCTATTTTGCAAATACTTGGGCAAATGCACAAAGTGAGGGAGTTGAAGGTTAAGCGATATCTAGGTACGAGATTATTATGGGTAATAAAGTTGGTAAGAAACAAAGAATATTCTTACTAAGTGTGGTCAGCCCGACAGTTTATATAAGATCACGATTATTATGCAATTATTATATTGTATGAAATTTTATTAATTTACGACGAAGATTTTTTTACAAAACTCTTTCAGAGCGCAAATTATGAGAATCCATTTAAATTGACAGTGTCATGAGCTGCGCATGCTCGCCTTTGTTCTTTGAAAATATATTTTTTTTAGGTAAATGCGTTTGTGGCATTTCTTCTACTCCTTTTTGCTCCTTTTACATTGCTAAATATCCACTTTCGACCAGAATTATTGCTTTAACCTCGTTCCCAGGGCTTTTCCCTTAGCCCTGGGGACGAGGTTGTTATTGCTTTTCCCTCCGTGACCACTACCACTTCTAGACGCCATCTTGAAATTGGCACCTGCGTGCACAATCTTGAAAAGTGCCACCGAAACGTTTCAAGTTTCGATCGGAAAACGACGTATGCACAGCTCATAACACTGTCCCTATAAGTGTAATGTCTGTTAATACGAGGGTATGTATCTTCTCAGCCAACAATTGGACAGTCACACAACGCCTAGTGGATGAGCGTTGCGTGACATCTCAATAGTGCCTGCAAAAGAATACAGTACATAGACCATGTTAGACCATGCGTACGGTGACGGGTCACGTTAGAGCGACAATAATTTAATGAGGACTGCGTGTCGTGGCATGCAGCAATTTCTTTTTTTAAAGAAATTTTAAAGTTCTCTTTTACATGCATTTAGAGAAAATTTATAAACATAATCTCTATTTACAAGAAATGCAGCTAATCTTCTTATTATAGCGACTGCTATACAAGCCTTGTCCGGTATAAAACCTGCTTGTTGGAGAAAACACTTAGTAAATATACAATAAATACAATTATCATAATCTTCACCAGCGTGAAAACTGTCGTCAGAGATAGCTTTTTGGAGAATCTTCGTTTGGGTTTTTGTTGCAAGTACTTTAGGCTAAAGTAAAGTTACCGGTATACGTTCTAAGAACTGTCGTAAATCAAAGGTAACTGAGCAATCACAGCAAAGCACATAACGTAGTGAACCAATCAGAAATGATTGTAAAGACATGCAACCCGGGAACAAAGCGCGGGAAAACGTGCAGCCAGCGTCAACCGCAGGAAAATACGCAACCGGCATCAATAAACCGCGGGAAATTCGCGTAAGCCAAGTTGCGAATGTTCTTAGCTTTGCTTGTGATTTGTGGAAAGCTATACTATTATTGCATTAACAAATTGACATGACTGTCAATGCCAAGTCGAAGAAATAAAGTCAAATCTAGAGTATCTAAGCTGTTCTTCCTTATCAGGCACATTTACACCCCTGCACAACTGATTGCCCGGCGCTGGGAAAAAATTTTATTTTCTCTGTGCACATCGTGGTGGTAAGAGATGGTATGTTATGGAAGCATCCCCAATTTGTACTTGGTTTACACTCCACAGAAAAGGTCACCGTATTATCGGACAGTGTGATTGTCATGTACGTGTTATGCTTATAACAAGGGTTATTGGCGAGATCTCTCTTGATTCTTTTAAGATGACGATGATTCATCTCATTAGCGAATATAGCAGTTGATCCATCGCGTGACGTTATCCGCAAGAGTCTCTTGAGCCTGTGCGCGTTCGGGTCATGCAATCCTCCGTTCATGTCACTTTTGTGTGACAATTCCTCTGCTGGTTGAGGTCTTCCAAGAACAATGGTCGATCCCAGATATTTGATAATCAGTGTAGTAACTATTATCTAAAAAGAAAATATGAATAACGATTAATCCGCGTGGTCTGAATATACTAACGAGCCGCATTTTTAAACTGTTGTTCCAGCTAGTTGTAAATCGCACAAATGCGCAATTCATAGCGTTCAGCCGCAAATTGTAACGTCACTTCTGGTCTTAATAACCTTGAGCCAGCTTTCAAGTTAACTGTATGAAGCATAATGTGGAAGACGTTTATAAGAATAAAATAAAAAAAAATCACACTACCAAGTCAAAATATGAGGCTTTTCAGAAAGCGGTTGACAATTATTAAGTTATCTATGTATCTAAGTTTCCAGCAAATAAGTTTTTGCTTAAATAGATTAAATGCAGAGGTGACATAAAACGTTGTACCATTTTGGCGGGAACTGAGCGCGGAGACCACAGACGACTCGGTCAGCGGTAGGTTAGTGCCAAAAATGTGCATAAAAGACCCAAAAATACCGAATTATCTCTGTTCGCGTTCCACAAATATTTATTCGACATGTTGTCAAAACATTTCTTGGAAATAAAGGAATAACGGATTATTTTTATTATCAATGACATTTTATTCCCAGTAGTTTGGGCTGCATAAATTGCACACAACTTTAATGACGACATGCTTTAAAAATCTGATCAGCTTGTTGCCAATCTACGTTTCATTCTGAACCAAACTCGAAATATCAGTTGGCATGATTTCTGTCGATGTACCGTATCCGGTCCCTGTTGTCGATCTGCCAGATTTGTCCGCTTGTCACAGCCTTGACTTGTTTTACTCACAATAGCAAAAAATTAAAAAATGACAAACAATTTATTTGTTTGTCTCAGCGTTTGCAAATGGCGACATAATCGTTAAAAAAATTAAAGTTGTGTCACAAGAAAAGAAAGATATTCAGAGAAAGGAAGCCTGTATTTTTGCCTTACTTGCAATTTAACAGTGGCAAGTTCAACTTTAAGCAAGGCTTTCCCTATTCGTTCTTTATTTTAGGTTATTTTTTTATCAATTCGGCCTAAAATAAAAGCCTTGCAGAGAGGGCGGAAAAACGAAGTCACGTACTACATCAAACTCTACTGACCTGATTATCAATTTCACGGCATTTATTTCCTTAAATATCACTTCTTCCTAGCTACCATCCGAGAACATCTCCAGTTTAAGCTTAAAACTGTTTCTCCACGGTTGTCATGTATCAAATTACTAAAACATTGTTTCAATTAAATCAATGCGACACGAGCCTCAATGTTTTCTATGTCAACAATGTGTGCTAAAAAAGAAGTAGATGACTTGGAAAAAAACGGAAAACAATGACATCTTTAAATGCTCTTAAACAAGGGTTATACTTTTACGACTGAAATTAACGAACACATCCGTGAGTTTTATTTTTTATTTTAGTTACGCTGTCGTCACAACCCATTTATCGAGCGATGTGCTGTTAATAGTTCAAGTGAGTAAGCTAAAATATCTTACGTTCTGGTGTAAGCTGACAAAAATAGGAGATATATGTTTAAGAGGTAACAGGTTTTTAACGGGCAATATTGTTATGAGACTAATTCGGTGACGGTATAAAATTAGATTTTTTTTTTCTTCAGGCATACCTGTGTAAGTGTAGTCATGGTATATTATCAATCCAATTCACCGTTGTTGGTGGTCACAGTTCTCGGGTCAGCTTCAAAAAAAGCACGCTGTGGTAGTATTTACGCTGTCTTGTATGAAGCACAGTCGATTGAAATCCGCACTGATGATAAGCCCACGAACTTCAAGGAAGTTGATAGTAGATAAACTGGTTTTAGTATGCAGAGCTACTGTTCTGCACACGAGCCTGCTTGCAGCTTAAATGTGGTATGTTCCACTGAAGCCTCCTCTTAAACAACACTCGGGGTGCACGATGACGTAATGTTAAATGAGAACAACGTTAAAAGATCTTGAAATGACAACTTCCGGATAGGTGATCCGAAAGTTCATATCACACTTTCGCTTGACCAGTTGTTCTTGCTACAATCAGTGCTTCAAACCAATGAAATGAACTCTTTTGCTACCTTCCTAACACACCAAATTTATTAACGTACAAGCATAACGCTGTAATCTGCATTTTTGGATAAAATTTGGACTGAAACCTCTAGTCTTCCTTAAATGCTTTTTCCCACCAGGAAATGATTATTTTTAAACGTATAAATAAAGCGAAAAGGCTGGTATTCATTTCCGTGTTTTTATTTATGTTCGTGTCGCTGTTTGCGTTGATGTAACCCTGGTTTTATTTTTCACGCCCTTCGCCCCCAGTGAAATGTAATATGTCGGCCTCCAATCCTTGATACCGGTTGGCACGGTGGGGAGGTAGGGGGGGGGGGGGGGGGGAGGTAGGGGGTCTTCAGAACCTGGAAAGGCCGACTCCGTCCTTTTCTCTTTCCAAATTTAAACAAATGTTTCTTTGTTCATTTTCCTTGTAGAATTTTCGAAAAAGGATCTCGAAAGATCTATTCTACAGTAAAATACATAGACACCAAACCAGCGGAGTCGAACGTGTTAACGTATAACGTGTAAATATGTAGTCAACATAGAGAACGTCCCCTCCCCTCTCCCCTTGGGGTTTTAACCTGACACTTCGAGATGCTAAGCCAAGCCACGGAAATGATCGGCGTAACTTAAATTATTGGTTGAAATTACTTAGCGATGTTTTATTATGAAGCCACTTTCTCATATCTGGAAGTAATGAAGCAGTAAATCATTTCATCTCATTTATGAAGCCATCTCTCAAACACTTCAGTTTTTTTCATCGTTAATCAGATGAGTTCTACATGGGTAAGCCGTGAAAAGCACGTGCACCGGAAATTGACAAGTGAATTTCCTTGCTACTAAGTACATGTTAAAACGATCTTATTATCATATTATTAAACCTTTGATTCTCAACACATTGATCAAAATGGTTATTCATTTTAATTTTCGTGCTTAATATTTCGAGGGTTGAACATTTTACAATCTTAAGTCATGCAATCCATGCAGACATGTATGAATTATCAAAAGTGTCGAGAGCGTTAGGTTGTTTCTTTCTTTTTTTTTTTTCGCGTACTTTGACGGGATTTTTATATTCTAAGCTTTTAATCTATACGTGTTTCAACTGGTCTGGAAGTGTATCATTTTGTACTACGTGTGGCTGGAGGTTACTAAAAAGTAAACGAGGTCACTAGTTTCCCCGAAATGAGCTGAAACGAATTCGCTTCCTGTTTACAATTCTATTGCAGTCGGAGAGGAGGAAAGTTCATCTGTCATTTCAATCAACGCTTAGAAGTAGATTAATTCACGTAAATCTAAAGCTAAGAAAGTATCGCTTACACTTTCCTAAAGATGACTGCTAACAGTACAGAAAACCCATTCATACACCGACTTTTACGGTTTTGTTTTGTATAAAAATCTCAGCTCGTCGAGTTACTGCTGCAAGTTCGGAATATCAAGATGTGGTCCATATTATTTCTTCAGTTACTTCCGGGAATTCCCTGTTTACCGGTAAACATCAAAGCCGCCATTTTGAAAGTAGGGCGCGAAATATAAGTTTATACGGAAATCCGATGAACTTGTTAATTATTACCGTAAGTCCGTAAACTGCGTTGTAACGATATCCAATGCAAGACAAAATCTACAATCCGGTTAAATTAAAAAAAAAATTGTATCGTAAATTTCTTTATAAGTTCACAAACATACACATATTTAAGAGAGGATAGGTAGGTGGTGATGGGGGCGGGGGTTATTGAGGAAAGCTTTTTGCCGTCTGTGTTTTTGTTACAAAGTTTACGGTATCTGTGACTAACGCCAACATGTTCGTCGCGTTACGCAAGGAGCATTTGTATGGGGGGGGGGGGGCTGATTTTAACGGAGATAGTTCTTTTTGTGTTAACGAAGACAAATTTTCTATTTCAAAACAATGGAAATAAGATTGCAAATTACTTCCTCGTATTTCTGTTCGTTTTGGTGATTTTGCTTTTATATGTATAGCTTTGACGTTATATTTAACACCACTCAGGGCCCCGTTTTAGCAAACATCACATCCGCTGTCATTAATCTCAATCAGGAAATTTTTAAACGACTTGATACTTGATACCGTTTACGCAGAAAATGATTAAGTTACCGCCACTAGATTCATGAAAAAAAGCTCTTCCACACTCTGACAAAAGAACAGTGTTAATTGCAAGTTTAGATGTTATATTATAAAAAGGTGACCAGTTACTCTCCCGTCCCTCCCCTTAAGCTTAAGCAATTGTTTGTCACTTTAAACTCCCAGAAGCCTGCTTACAACATAAACATGCAGTTTGTTAACCAGTCAAGAGAAATCAGCGGAGAAGATGGGGATAGTAGAGAGGGGGAGGGGAGGGGAGGGGGGGGGAGAGGATGGAAAGTAAGATTCCCAAGGTAGTGAAAGCGGGAGAAATAGCAAACACATTTTGCTATGTTGTGTAATATTTAACAATTAAATCAATTAATAAACTCGAGATTTCTATGAGGCGATAGCTGATGAGGCCGAAGGCCAAATCAACTATCACCTCAAAGAAATCAAAACCGAATAATCTTATTGTTTTGGTAGAATGCTAACTCATATCCTTCAAGTAATAATTTTTAATCATTTTTCTACAATGTGAACTAGATTAAACTTCACGCTTAAGTATCTGTATGTACCGTCATCAGCTCATTCAGTAATTTTGACGTTTAAAACTCGTGTTCGTTTAGCTAGGTTGAACACGTACAGAGTGAAGGACAGAGAGACAACACGGATGTACTGCGAGGCAGTGAGGAGGAAGCTAGAGGAGAACAGAGCAGAACGGAGAGGACAGAGAGGAGAAAGAGGAGTTGTGGGAGGAGCAGAGGAAGGCATGGCATACGTGGAGTCAGCAGAGGAAGTGCTTGGGTTTCGCAAAGGCAAGAGCAAGCCCTGGATCAGCCAGCAAATGTGGAAGGTGATAGACGAGAGGAAGGAAATCAGGACCAAGCTGGACAGCACCAAGTCAGAGAGGATACGGAACAGGATCAGGGAAGAGTACAGGCAGAAGAACAAGGAGGTGAAGAGAAGCGCGAGAGAGGATAAGAGCAAGTGGATAAGAAGGAAGGCCCAAGCGGCACAGACAGCTTCGAGTTACCGTTGCAAGCTCGGAATACCAAGATGTGGTCCATATTATTTCTTCAGTTACTTCCGGGACTTCTCTGTTTACCGGTAAACACCAAAGCCGCCATTTTGAAAGTAGGGCATGACATATAAGTTTAAACTGGAAATCCGATGAACATGTCGACTGATTTCCATAAGTCCGTAAACTATAAGAATAATTCTGGAAAGTACGTTGTAACGATATCCAATGCAAGACAAATTCCACAATCGGGTTAGAAGTTGTATCGTAAATTTTTATAAGTTCATGAATGCATACATATTTGAGCGGGGATGGTGGGGGGGGGGGGGGGGGTTATTAATGAAGGCTTTTTGCCGTCTGTGATTAAGTAACAAAGTTTACGGTATTTGTGACTAACACTAACATGTTCGTCGCGTTACGCAAGGAGTATTTGTATGGGGGGGGGATGATTTTAACGAAGATAATTCTTTTTTGTGTTAACGACAAATTTTCTATTTCAAACAACGGAAATAAGATTGCAAATTACTTCCTCGTATTTCTGTTCGTTTTGGTGATTTTGTTTTTACGTACCTCGCCATCAGCTTATGCAATTGTTTGACACCTTAAACCCCTAGAAGCCAGCTTGCAACATAAACAGTTTTGTTAACCAGTCAAGAGAAACCAGCTTTCCCTTGTGCACCAACGATTAAAGGGAATGAGTCCTAATTAAGTAGAACACATGTTTTAAACCTGGGATTAAAAAGGAACATAAAATAGAATCTTCATGGAGAACTGAGAAATGTCAAGTGGAGGGGTCAGCGGAGAAGATCAGAGAGAGTAGGAGGGGGGGGGGGGGGACTCTAAGGAAGGCGGGAGAAGGGAGGGTGGGAAGTAAGATCTCCAAGGAAGCGAAAACCGGGAGAAATTGCAAAACATTTTGCTATGTTGTGAAATTGAGTTCGACGACCCTTGTCATATAATTAATCACGAAGTTTTCAAAGGACGATTCCTAAGGTAAAAGTATGATATCATATTAAGACATACTCAGTTTTACTGACTCTGAATCATGTTTATTTTTAAAACTTCTTTGTGATTAAACCAGACCAGCTGTTTACAATATTCGCATATACATGTAAGAAAGCCTCCAAGTGGTTTTATTTACAGTTCTGATTTATCTTTTACTAGAAAAAATAACTAAATACAAGTTAAAAAACGAAGTTTCGTACAGTTACAAACATTCAGGATAAATATTGAAATAAGATTTTCTCTACAGGTTAATTTAATCGGCGCATTTACAATCAAGTGGCAGTGAAGGACATTTGGTAACGAACCTGGAATCTTTGTAGCCGTACACTGTAACGCACAAGGGTCTCTTGTGTATGGGAATCACGTGATTACAGGCTGGATGTCTTCCTTCACACTCTACCTTCTCAACTCGAATCCCTCTACAGGAATCGTACTCTTTCTTGACTACCGAAACACAAGGGTGAGTGCTTCTTGTGGTGCGATTGTGCATAGTAAGGATTTCAAGAAACCCGTCTCCATCACTCGTGATATCGCTCTCCTGACTAATGTTCCTCTCTGGTTCAAAGGCTTCCCCTAGTGGCTGGGAGTCTTCGCCTTGTGAGTGCTGATTGGCGACCTGACTGCGTAGAAATGGCATCTCCAGAAAAAGAGGTTTTGCACAAACCATATTGAAATAGCTGAAGACAAAGGCCATAGAAAGGAGCATCTATGGATTAACAACAAGAAAAAAAACTACGAATGAATCAGTGAATCAGTGAGTTGAGAATATCAAGCAAGAATTACGCGGTGCGTGAAAGAAGATTGTCACTCAGTCTCAATTCTTACATGACTAAGTCTGCAAACTATTCGGTAAAATATCTATCGCGAAAATACCCGATTTAATTAAACTAGTTGCAACTTAATTAAAGAAACAGAATAGAAAAAAATCTTGTTCATGTTTTTATTATGAGCCATATTAATATATTTTTATTAAAACGTCCAAGAGAGAAGTAAGTTTATAATAGAACTATACCTTACTCTGAAAACTTCTCCCCTTTATAAGTACTGTAATGTTACTGTGTCTTACTGTTTTAATTGTTTCACTGTATATATGTCTGAGCTGGCTGGTTTAAATGAAATGTTTACTTACTTTAATTGCAGTGTTCATCCTGTAAGTCAACGTATTGACGATCTCAGAGTCTTTCAGTGAAAGTTTCTGCAGTTCGCTGGTGTACTGTAGCACCTAGACAAATTTATGATCACTGAATGACTAAATAAAAATAAATAGTCCAGTTTATATAAATGCCGGAGACAGCTTTAAGAATTAGAACAAGAAGGGCAATGTCCCTGTTTTATTGCTTTAGCATTCAAAATAGATCTATATTATCAAGATTTTTGATCAGTGTCAGCTGAATGTGTCAGCAAACAAAAACTGACTTTATCAGGAGTAAGGTACTGGAAACTTTTTGTTCACTGCATATTTTGAGCTACGACTGACTTTTAATGATATGGTTTCAGAAGTTTTGCGACTTCTTTGAATTATAACTTCTATAAGATATCCAAAAGGACACTTTATTTACAGTAATTAATAAGTGTTTTACGCTGACATTTCTCCAAAGCTGGAATAGCGACAACAGGAATACTGCTACGAACGGTTCGAAACTCTACGCTTATGACGTAAACATTTTCTGTGATCGCAATTTAATGGCGTTTGCTACTATTTTAAGCCCCTCGTGATTTGAATTGTTTGTTCCACGAATGGAGGAAAAAGAACTTATTAAAATCTTCTTCCAACACAAAAGTAAAGTAGTCCCACATAAATTTTAACAAGCCGGCCCTATCTCTTACCACATGATTACGTTCCGATGTGCGAGACAAAGTTCAAAACGGAAAACTTTAAAGCAATACTTAAGTCAGGCTGCTGTAAAAACATCACAGAACAAACTATATGCTGAAACGAATAAAACATATCGGGATTTCAGACGTCTTCTCTCGTCACTGGCCGCACCGAGAAACTTAACAAATGAATTTTAGAAGTTTCGCTATTGACTGTATTTCTGTAAAGGTTTCCAATGAGGTGAGTTGTATGTAGTTTTACTTACCACTAAAGACGAGTAATAAAAGTTCCTTTACTGTTTTCTAGTTCACCCTCGAGTATCCAACTCAACATAGCTTTCACCCCAATAGAGGATGATTTTTATACTTTTCCATTTTTAATTTATTCTGTTCCGTTAGGAAGTTCTAGACCCCACCTACATGAACGGAAGTTTAATAAGGTCTCTCTATTTTTAACTTAAATTTCGTTGATATGCACATTGTTTAGGCAAGGAGCCTCGCCAGTCACCCGTGTACACATTAAATCTCAAAATGCCATTGGAGAGCACAAATGTTAAACCGCCGTAAAATAACTTAGTACTCCTTTTAACGAAGTGCCACATTAGTCTAACTTTGTGTAGCAGAAAACTTTAAGCTGTTCCTCAGAGACCATTTGAAAATAGTTTGATAGAAAAAAGGCAAAACATTTCAATGTTGCTGATGAAAATGTGTGAAAGATAGTCAGCTTTCGTCTTCTTCTTCTAAAGAAGAAATGGACTTAACCCCACTTCTTCTATGTTATAAGTAGAAAGGCGTTTCTGGGTTTAAATTGACGTCGACTTTCAAGCTGCTTGTGTACGTATAAAGAATATATTTCTTGGTGCTAAAGCTGGAAGTGAAGGAACACCTCAAAGCAGCTTATTTTTTAGCTCCATAGCCTTGTCTGAAATAAGATGAAACGCGTAACATATTAGATATGTGTCCTTGCTGGTAAGCAAATATTTTAATGTTTGCCTTCCGCTACTAGCTTGCTTGCCATAATTACATTGAACAATTATCAAACATAAAACTTTCAATTGCGCATGACTAAATTGTCATTTGTAACTTTCAGTTCTGTTCGCACGCTCATCAGTTCATTCAGTAATTTTGATGTTTTAAACTCGTGCAGCGGTGAATTTCCAGTTTTTAGTCTTCTAATAGAGTTACCCAATAATATTATTTTCTTAACTTCCTCCGAAACATCTGAGAAACGAGAATATGTCGCCATTCTGTAGACGACCTTCAGCCACTGCACACGATTTTGCTAAAGCTACTAGTTCATATTGTAGAAAAAGAATTAGAAATCATTATTTGAAGGAAAATGAGTTAGAATTCTACTAAAACAATTAGATTATTCGCTCTCAATTTCTATGAGGTGATAGTTGATCCGGCTTTCGGCCACATTAAATATCACCTCATAGAAATCTCGAAATCATAATCTAATTGTTGATTAGTAGAAACACAACTGTGTTCAATTGGAGTTCCGCGAATCTGATTGGTTCTCCCGTTGTTTCTAGTCGTTCATAAAACACAGTGTTCCCCTGGGCATTATGAGGATAAAGTGAAGTGAAGTGATAGAGCAAAATCGCGCGCGCGTTGCTCTTTGAAGGTAGAATTCCTTGATTTTTGTCTTTAGTGTACATAAAATTGTAGGTTTTGGACAGCAATCCATAAGAGGTTCTACTAAAACAATTAGGCTTCTCGCCTTCGTTTTGTATGAGCGATAAACAACTGGGCTGCGTTGACTAATTAGATCATAGAAAACGAGAGCGAGTAGTCTAATTGTTAAATAGTGTGCAATAGCCCAGCCAATCAGATTGCAGCATTTGCATAGATTAGTATGCTAGTATAAGTCTACTAATATTCAGTAGAAAAAGTTACGCGAGGGGTGGGAACCACTTTGGGAGAGAAGGTAGCAGGGAGTAAAAAGAACGGGAAACGGTAAGTTCGGCGGTAAGTTCAGGAACATCCAACCCTGTCATATATTTGATCACAAAGCTTTAAAGGACGATTCCTAAAGTAAAAGTAAGACATACTCAGTTTTACTGACTCTGAATAAAGTTTATTTTTAAAACTTCTTTGTGATTAAAACAGACCAGCTGTTTACAATATTCGCATATACATGCAAGAAAGCCTCGAAGTGGTTTTATTTACAGTTCTGATTTATCTTTTACTAGAAAAAAATAACTAAATACAAGTTAAAAAACGAAGTTTCATACAGTTACAAACATTCAGGGTAAATATTGAAATAAGATTTTCTCTACAGGTTAATTTAATCGGCGCATTTACAATCAAGTGGCAGTGAAGGACATTTGGTAACGAATCTGGAATCTTTGTAGCCGTACACTGTAACGCACAAGGGTCTCCTGTGTATGGGAATCACGTGATTACAGGCTGGATGTCTTCCTTCACACTCCACCTTCTCAACTCGAATCCCTCTACAGGAATCGTACTCTTTCTTGACTACCGAAACACAAGGGTGAGTGCTTCTTGTGGTGCGATTGTGCATAGTGGGGATTTCAAGAAACCCGTCTCCATCACTCGTGATATCGCTCTCCTGGCTAATGTTCTTCTCTGATTCAAAGACTTCCCCTAGTGACTGCGAGTCTTCGCCCTGTGAGTCCTGATTGGCGACCTGACTGTGTTGAAATGGCATCTCCAGAAAAAGAGGTTTTGCACAAACCATATTGAAATAGCTGAAGACAAAAGCCATAGAAAGGAGCATCTATGGAACAACAACAAGAAAAAAACTATGAATTAATCAGTGAATCAGTGACCGCGTTGAGAGTAACAAGCAAGAATTACGCAAAGTCTGCAAACTATTCACTAAAATATCTGTTGGAGAAAAATTCCAGATTAAAACTTGCTGCAGCTTCAGTAAAAAAACAGAATAGAAAGAAAGCTTTGCCAAAATATAGTTCAACTTTTTTCAGCATATCTTAAGAGTTCATGTTTTTATTATTCGCCATATTAGTATATTTTTCTGAAAAAGTCGAAGAGAGAATCAGGTTTAATAGAAACTATACCTTACGCTAAAAGCTTTTCTCTTTTAAGTACTGTAATGTTGCAGTGCTTTACTGTTTTAAATTGTTTTAATGTATATGCCTGGCTGGTTTAAATGAAATATTTACTTACTTTCATTGCAATGTTCATCTTGTAAGTCAACGTATTAAAGATCCTTTCTTTCAGTGAAAGTTTCTGTAGGTCGCTGGTGTACTGTAGCACCTAGAGAAATTTATGGTCACTGAATGACTAAAAAAATTGAATAGTCCTGTTTATATAAATGCCGGAGACAGCTTTAAGAATTAGAACAAGAAGGGTGATGTCCCTGTTTTATTGCTTTAGCATTCAAAATAGTTCTATGTTATCAAGATTTTCGATCACTGTCAGCTGAATGTGTCAGCAAACAAAAACTGAAGTTATCAGATGCAAGGTACTGGAAACTTAACTTTTTGTTCCGACTGCATATTTTGAGCTACGACTGACTTTTAATGATATGGTTTCAGAAGTTCTGCGACTTCTTTGAATTGTAACTACTTTTAGATATCCAAAGGAATACTTTATTTACAGTAATTAATGTTTTGCGCTGACATTCCTCCAAAGCTGGAATAGCGACAACAGGAATACTGCTACGAACAGTTCGAAACTCCACGCTTATGACGTAAACATTTTTTGTGATCGCAATTCACTGACGTTTGTTACTATTTTAAGCCCCTCGTGATTTGAAATGATTGTTTCAGGAGATTGTTACACGTTAATTAAAAAGGTACAAAATGATGAGAAGCGAAGCTCAATAAAACAAAACTTAGTGAGTGATATTTTTAGTGCAAAAGGTGAAAAGTAGTCCCACATAAATTTTAGCAAGCCGAGACCTCTCTCTTACGAAATGATTACGAAATTTTCTTGCGATGTGCGAAAACTTTAAAGCAATCTTTAATCCAGGCTGTTACAAAAACTTCACAGAACAAACTATATACCGAAACAAATAAAACATATGGCGATTTCAGACGTCTTCTCTGGTCGCTAACCGCACCGAGAAACTTAACAAATGAATTTTAGAAGTTTCGCTATTGACTGTATTTCTTAAAAGTTTTTCCAAGGTGGTGAGTTATATGTAGTTTTACTTACCACTAAAGTCCAGTAATAGAGTTCTTTTACTGTTTTGTAGTTCACCTTCGAGTATCCAACCCAACATAGCTTTCAGCCCAAAAGAAGACGATTTTTATACTTTTCCATTCTTAATTTATTCTGTTCCATTGGCATGTTCTAGACCCCACCTACATGAACGGAAGTTTAATAAGTTCTCTCTATTTTTAACTTAAATTTCGTTGATGTGCACATTGTTTAGGCAAGGAACCTCGCCAGTCACCCGTGTACACATTAAATTTCAGGATATCATTGGTGAGCGCAAATGTTAAACTTCCGTAAAATACCTTAGTACTCCTTTTAACGAAGTGCCACATTAGTCTAACTTTGTGCAGCAGAAAACTTTAAGCTCTTCTTCAGAGACCAGTTGAAAATTTCAATGTTGCTGATGAAAAAGTGTGAAAAACAGTCAGTTTTCCTTTTCTTGTATTAAATAAAGAACGGACTTAAATCCATCTCAGCTATCTTATAAGTAGAGAGGGGTTTCTGGGTTCAAAGTGATGTCGACTTTCAGGCTACGTATGTACGTATAAAGAATACATTTCATGGTACTATAGCTAGAGTGAAGGAACACCTCAAAGCAATCTATTAGAACTACGATTTGTTTTTTTTTTAGCTCCGTAGTCTTGTTTGAAATGCGTCGAGTACGAGGCTGAAATAAGATGAAACGCGTAGCGTAATAGATTTGTCCGTAAGCAAATATTTTAATGTTTTCCTTCCGCTACTAGTATGCTTGTTTTGCTATAAAAAGCTTGTGTGGGTACAGCTGACCACGCCATTATGCAAACAAATTATGCGAGAGTTACAGCATTGCGCGTGCGCATTATCATCGGACACCGAGTGTCCTTGCCTTGCAACGTGGCGGAAGTCGTTCGGGCGGAAGTTAAGATATGCTTTCGTCCTTTAAAATGTTTGTCTCCAAATGAAGACCTCCAATCAATATTGTAGCAACAAATTCGTTATGAACCACAATATTTTTTTTATATGACAATATATGACTGCTGTGTAGGCCTATCTTTGAAGAGTTTACACTGGCTAACTTTAATATGTACTGTGTGGGATCTAGGGAGGCACTGTTCTGTTGGTTTTAGATAAGCTGCCCAACATGCTTCCAGTGTTTTAGCTTCTTCTTTCTTCTTATATTTGACCGAATACAAGAAATGGCGGAAATTGTGACGTCACGCTGTAGCGACAGCTCCGCTATATACATGTATTCGTCAATGGTTGCCGGAAAAAAATAACACTTACACTGGGTTCGCCACAATAAGTAAAATTGATCTAGCAGCGACAGAACAATCGAATTATGCCAAACATTGCAAACTTAATTGTTGATGGCACAAGTTTAGAGTTATAGCAATTTTAAAGAAGTCCAATTCAAGAGTCTGTCTTCCGTCAGTTCCTGTCCGTTCGACAGATGAATAAACTAAGCTAATTATTTTCAGCAGTTTTATGTTAATTTACCGGTTTCTCAATTTGTGAGATAATTTACAAAATCAACAATCGTATTGGAAAAACAAACAGACACCCGAAAATAAATTTGTAAAATTAACATAAACAAACAAAATGAGCATCTTTCTTTTAGCAGATGGTCTATACTTATATTGTCCAAAAAAATTGAAAAAAATAATGTTGCTTTTGGGATTTCCCAGCAAGAGAGATTTAAAACACTTGTTATTTGTTCGGCACAGCTTTTAGCGAAGATAACGATAGCTTGGTTATAAATATGGCGTCGTTTCAGAGTTTTAATTCGGCGTCATTTGTCATATTCTATCATTCAATTGAACATTATGATGATATTCAGACGGTATTGACGTCATCTAACAAAATGCTTATCGCTGTATGACGTCACAATTCCCGCATTTTCTTGACTGTTGTGCCAAAGAACAGCTATTAATATCCTGAACAAACAGTCTTGTTTCCTTTATGGCGTAAAGATACCTACTCAGCGCCGTCGGGGAAACCAAAAAAATATCGTTGTTTTTATTGATTACTTTTAATTTTTTCAACTTGTTTTTATTTGTAAATTGATTTAAAATTATAAATTGTCGAAAGTATTCGTTTGCCTACATTTCTGCCTTCTTTTCATGGTATTTTCCACATTCACGGACGTAAACGGAACACACTGTTTTAATTACGACAATTCCTAAAACCCTGAGAAAAATGTACTACAAACATTTACGAGAACCTTATATTTGCTTCCGTCTCTAGTTTTCCTAACTGATGAGACAAGAATGAGAAATACGTCTTCTTTCTCTTTTTAGAAGGGGAAATACCCGAACATCCAAACAATCCCGCGATACGCAAGTGAGACACATTTTTTGATGCGCATGCGTATGCCACCTTTCAAGAGTTACGTATTGATGAGGACAGTAGCTATTGGTTTGTTTGCACTAATATAATGGCTGTATTTTCACTGACCTACGTGAAGCTGTATTTTCCCTTACCCACGTGAGCTTTTTTTTTTTTAGCAACTAAGACAAAGATTTTGCGGAGGAAAATATTTTTTTAAAAAGGCGGAAATTTGAACGCCAATGACAAATCTAGTAGTTACGCGTTTTTGTCAATATTACGTCTTGTTTTAAACAAAAAGACGATAGATAGGAATTATACAAAATTTGTACTTGGAATAACATTCCTCTGAGTCATTACTTCACTTCAGTTCACTGACAGCAACAAAGAACAAGTTATTTTTATGATTAAAGCACATTCTTGATCATGAGTCTCAATCAGTTTAAACCCTAAGGGTAGCCGATGTGGATTCGAAACAAAACTCTTTCTTAAAAACTCTGCAAACTTTTCGAGTGCAGAAAAGAGTACTCTTTGATCAAAATGTGTTGCTCGTCAAACCTTTTCTCTCAAAACATTTTCTAAATTGTTCTTAGAGGAAGAACCTAAAATAACTGTTTCACAAGGAAAGGATATAACTCTTTGTTAAATATATTTTACGGTGGCTTAACATTTGCTTTCTACAATAATGTCATAAAACGTAATGTATACACAGGTGATTGGCGTGTCTCCTTGTTTAAGCGGTGTGCACATCGAGGAAATTAAACTGAGCAGTTAAAAATAGGGATTAGAACTGATTAAACATCCGTTCATGTAGGTGGGGGACTAGAACAGTATTCGTCCAACATTACAAAAGAGTTAATTAGAGTGAAAAAGTATAAAAATAATCTTCCATTGGCTAAAAGATGTGTTGAGTTTGTACTCCAAAGTGATCTAGAGGAAGAAAAGTGAAGAACTTTGCGAATCGTCGGATATTCTGTGACTTTAGAGGTAAGTGAAGTAACCAGAAACTTTCAGTTGGAACTATAAAATAAAAGCCACCCCTCTGTAACAGGCCTAGTTAAACATGATAGTTCACCAGGTTTTTAGCAAAAACTCTACCAGGGTAGAAAAAATGAAAATCGAGTGCTTCACCAGGGAGCCCATGATCTATAAAATCTTACCATTTATGTATAAACATGCAAGACTGTGTGACCCATTATTTAACATACTGTGTTCGTTATTTATGACAAGAAACGTAGTGCATTAAATTTTGAAAGCAAATCAACCGAGGCAACTTATCTATAAGTTGGTTTTTACCGGTCAACGCCACCTGATACAGTATTCTCAGAAGAAAGTTTTGTCTACCGAAGTATAAAAATAATTACTGTTCTCCTTACCATCTTAGCATGTTCACGAATTCTTTGCAAACTTTGCTCAAATATTAATTAAAAGAGCAGGAATTCGACTGCCATTCTTATCCATGCTGCGGTTTTCTTTTATTTTTATAGCCTTATTCTTCTTGCGCTTTCATTTCAATGGTGTCAATCGTAGGACGTCCACTCGTGCTATTACCGATTCACTACATTGGAATAAAAAAGTCACAATCTTTTGTAAATTGAATTGTAATTGTCAGAAACTTTAAATTCTTTTTGGTCAAGAACAAGTTCAGAAACAACCATCCCCGAGATTTTGGTTAATTGCTGTAGGTGATATATTAAACTAATTTTTCCTTTATATGTATATCTTTAGATACCAAACGCGATAAAAGCTAAAACAGGCCTTTTCTTTCAAGCTACTTATTAAGGCAATTAGCCGGTAATATCTACTTCATGTGAAAGAAAAAAATGGTCTTCTTTTGTATTTCGATAACGAAATTTTTCCGATTATCCGCAGAATACCTAGACAACCATCAATACGTGCGATCAACAGCTTTTGTCAATAAAGAATTTATTTTGCACTGAAAGATCAGCTTATGTTTACTCGTGCTTCGGAGATTCAACATCGACTTTCATTCGCTGAAGGCACAGTGTACATTGTACTAGCTGCATCCTCAATTTATTAAACTGCTGAGAGATACTTGAGTTCACTTCTCGCTGTTACAAAGTACTATTTGAGTAGATCCTCAATAAAGTTCTTTAGTTCTAGCATGCTGAAGGATCAAGTAAACATCGTCTGCTTTTGTATGAAGCAGCACGGCTCGAGATCTAAAGAAACTTAAGTCTGCACCGGGGATCTAAAAAAAACAGCAGGGGCCAGGGAAGTCAAAATTCCACCACAAAAGAACCCACCGGGTCTGTTACAGACGTCACATGCAAAAATAACGAATCTTGGAACCATTTCGGCTTCGTCCTTCGTAACCCCGTCTTTATCAAACACCACTAGTATCAAACGTCATTTTTTCCTTCTCGGGTTATTATTAGCAATTATGTGTTTTTTACTTCACTGAGGTTTTATTTTGAACATAACTTCGCAAGTCGCAACAATATGACTTGACATAGTTCCTCAATTTTGTGTAAGTGCAAGTTCCCCCTTTGTACTAAAAAAGGTGTTGAATTTATACCAGTGAGAACGTTTTAAATCACCAGTTGTAACTGTTGTTTACTTGTAAAATCTCCTGATAAGATACATCACGGCTAAAATATTGATGCCAACGACAAAAGGCAGTGAATTCACAATCTCAAAAATATTTTACATCAAAAAGCTGAGTTTCGAACCATAGAACATCAATTACTGTACTGAAGAAATGTTAGATTTGCTATCTGATATAGATAAGAAGAAAACTCCCTACTTAACATCATTAGCCAATATAGGCAATGTACCGGGACATTATGTTGCAAACGGCCGCGAGTTTCAAGTGCGTCTGATAACGCTTAACATCTTGATTAAGTTTCTTCGCTTGCATGCAATGACACTGATACGAATCGTAAATCTATACAACACTAATCTATTTTGGAATAAAAGAGCAATAAAATGGGGGAAATCTTTGAAGTTCTTAATGGATATAAGCAGCATTTCTGTCCTTTGTGGTTATTGACTAGAACATTGTATAGGTGTTACAACAACAAGGGAACTTCAAAGACAAGAGGCTGATCAACTGACGTGGTTTGCAAGATGAATATAATAGTAAAAGTAAGTACAAAATTCACTTAAACCAGCCAGACATGAAACAATTGAAATTATACTGCAGAGGTGTATATAAAGTACTAAGTTTGTTTTAAGCATCTATCTTCGACTGTCTAATAAAATTATTATCATTGCTTTACTACTAGTATATAAGAAAGAAAACTTTGTATAAATTCCTTGATAACTATGTTTCGGCCAATCAAGGCTTGTTTTGTTTTGCATTCTGTTTTCTTTTCATGAAATTCTCGAGGATGGATATGGATGAGTTTATAGATTTAATCGTGCAAGAACTTAAAGAATTAACGTGAACATCTTATTTCTGTGTTAATGCGTGTTTCTTGTTAGTTGCCTTGAAAGGTTGAACTATTTTCAACAAACATTTGTTTTATCCTGTTTCTTTGATGAAAAAAAACCCTTTAAATCAGGAATTTTTCGTGGATAGGTATTTACGAGAGTTTACAGACCTGGTCATGCAAGGTTGATTCATAAAATAAAGATGGAAACTGCTAATACTTATTTCTTGCTCTCAACTCAGTGATTCATTCATGGTCTTTTTGTCTTGTTGTTGTTTCATAGATGCTATTTATTATGGCGTTTGCTTTGAACTTCTTCAATCTGGTTTGTACAAAACCTCTTACCTTGGAGATCCCATTTCAGCAACATCAGGTCTTAAATCAGCACTCACAAGGCGAAGACTCACATCTATCAGGCGATGCCTTTACACCAGAGAAGAACATTGGTGAAGAGAGCGATATCACGAGTGATGCAGACGGGTTTCTTGAAATCCTCACTACGCACAATCGCACTGCTAGGAGTACTCATCCGTGTTTTTCAAGAGTCATGAAAGAGTACGATTTCTGTAGAGGTAGTTGGGTTCAGAAGGTACAATGTGAAAGGAAACATCCAGCCTGTAATCACGTGATACGTAAACACAGAGTACCCAAGTGCCAAACAGCATATGGCTACAGGAACTCTAAATTCGTTAACAAATGTCCTTCGTTGCCAATAGATTGTAAATGTGCCGCTTGAATTGATTTTATGGAATGAAATCTATATTTATATTGTATCACGGCAAAATATTTGAAAATGTTCTATTGATTTTAGTTTTACTAAGGTCGGAAAAAATGTCCTACGTTGCCAGCAGATTGTAAATTTGCCGATTGAATATATTTTATGAATTGAAATTTATGTTTTATATTGTATCACGGCAAAATATTTGAAACTGTTCTATTTATTTTAGTTTTACTAGTAACTAAATCGAGCAAGGCTGAGACTTGCTTACAAGTTAATTTATGTAAAGAGCTCGTTTGTTTAACGATAGAGAAGTTTGCGAAAATAAAATTATTCAGAGGCAGAAATATCGAGTGTTTAACTTGTTTGACTGAATCCTCTGCGTGCCAAGCTAGTGAATAGCTGTATTTGAGGCGTTTGCTGTAGTTTGCTAACGAATTTTTTTTGTGGCCTCTATTTTGCGTCACATCAAGACATGCCTATTTTGCCAAGGTCCCTCTGCGAGCCACGAGACCAGGTGTTCTTGAGTGTAGGTTTTTGTCGAGTGTCGAGGGTCGAGGGTAAAATGTCGAGGGTCGAGGGTAAAATGTCGAGGGTTATTTTTTTGTTAATATTTTCCGCTTTTCCCTTCCCGCAATATTTCCCGCTCTTTCTAAAATTCAGAAATGCCCGGATGTTAGTCCGCGGGTTTCCTCAGCACTTTCACTCGCGCGTGTTCCACTTGAAGGTAATCGAGTTTTTATCGAGTTTTTGTAATAAGTTTTCCCGCCTTTCCCACAAGACAGTCGCGGAAATAATCAAAGTACCGGTTTTGGCAAATCTTCGTTGAAGCACTCGAAAAATTTCCGAATTCATCGCTCAATCAAAAACTAGCGCGAGCATTCACGAGTACGCCGAATGCGATCGCGCGTACAAATACGTCATGTTGCTTAGCAACTTCTGGTACGGAAACCGCAGGCTCATCACTTCTCGAAAAAATGATCTTGCCATCAACTGGCGCTTGTTCCCCCGACCAGGGCGGGAGACTGAAGATTTCCGGCTTTCCTTGAATTGGCAGCAATGCCCAGATGTTGATCCCCGCTGCGCGTGCTCTATTTTTTCTCATCTTTCGCGCGCCTCCTCTTTTTAGCACAAGGGACCGCTACCGCAATTTGTTCGTTTAAACGAGGTCGTGTAACGTCGAGGTACTTATTCATATATTTTCTTATTACTGGGGCAAAGAATATCGTTCCTCGTACCGAGAATCGTGTTATATTAAGGTGTAGATATCGTATTTCACTGGCGCATGTTTTATTGTGTTAGTCAATGGATGATTTTGAATGCGTTCTCCTGTCCTGGAAAACACATTGGGGAAATATTCTTAATGTAAGTATGGAAGGAAGGTCACTGCTAGCAATTATGAAAGGCGTACAAACATGATCAAATAGCAAGTTGGAAAGCGAAAATAGGGCCGATTCGCACTAGCGGACAAGTTTTAAATGTCATAACATTTTTGAGAAAAAAAAACTGACACGATGAGTCAGGGACATTTTGAAGAAAACAAAAGGTGTAATTATTAGAACAATAGCTCTGCACGTGCTTCTGGCATCCTAGTACATTTCTCGGCACGGTCGTCTTGTGCAAACATCAAATAATCAGGCAGGTCCACGTGGTGAAAAAATTTAAACGATTTGCATTTGAAGTGCGCGAGTATTGATGTTTTTGTGCTCGTGCGGAGGGAAAATGTCGTAGGAAAACTATTTCTTTTGCCCTCCATTTATCGGCACAAACTGCTTCCCTCTGCATTCATCTGTTCCAACCCCGGTATTATCATCCTTCCACGACCTCACCTCGGCACACAAACATGTTTTGCTGCCTATCGCAGAAAAATTTCGCGTGTTGTTTTTTAGTACAATCCAGACCAACCACAATGGCCAATCAACAACGTATTGTTATCTGGCATTACGAGGGGCGCTGGAATGCGACTTGTCATGACTTGTCCTGCCTTGAGGCAGGACATCGGCCCCTTTGAAGATTTGTCCGTTTTGACAAAATTTGCCCTTGTCCAACAAGTCGTTCGCACTTGTTTTTGCGATTGTTTGACAAAATGTATCGCGCGTGCAACGCGGACCAATCATAACACAACTGCTTCTTTGTTTTCCTGAATTGTTTGACAAGTTCTTGGTCTCAAAAAACGTATTCGCACTTGTTTTCTGTAACAAGTGACACATAAATGATGAAATCTACCAATTGTTTCAAAATTTGTCCGCTAGTGCGAATTGGCCCATAGTGACAGGTTTATTTTTGTTCTGATTACATGCACGCTCTCATTGAAGCCGCAAGGAGTAAAACACATGGTTTCAGTACCATTAAACTTAACGCGAAAAATACCCTTGAAACCTGTTTTCATTTTTCACATCATGTACTTGACCTACAATTGTTTTTAAAAAGTATTTCTTCAAACCGACCGGTCTGTGATACGAATAGGAACATACGCGGTGCCGAGACTTCGACAAACTTTTAAAGGGCACTTCGAAATAAACTAACAAAGGAATAATAAACACATTGCGGGAAGGGAAAGGCGGAAAATATTAACAAAAAAATAACCCTCGACATTTTACCCTCGACACTCGACATTTTACCCTCGACCCTCGACACTCGATAAAAACCTACACTCGGTGTTCTTGGGTCGGCCTCGCGTCCTTCCATTCCATGGCTTGGCACGCTACAAGTGATGTTCTCTTTCTTCAAGCGTATTTCCAATCCATTGGCCAGTTGTTAAGTAATATATCAAACACGAAGGAGAGTGTTTCATCATCGAGGTATTTGAACATGTGATGAAACACTCTCACGAGTGTTTGATACACCTTTTCAATCGAAACTAAAACTACGGAGAAAACAGAGAAATAAAATCTTAAAAATCTATGCTAATTAAGATCAGATTTCAAACCACCGTCACGGTTCTGATTTCCTTTGTGTTAACCAGATGAATTATGAATGAGTTTGAGAAGGAAAATGGCAGTATACCCGCAACTCGTAAACAATGGGACACACCAAAGTTTGCAAACCTTCTATAGTACTTCTCGTTGATTAGCTGATATCATACTCGCGAGTTTTTCTTGGCTTTATAAACAGCAGTTGCATTAACAGTTGATCCGGTTAAAATGTAGCATAACGAATCCGGCCAGGCTAATAGTCGGACCTCTCGATCGACATTCTTTGGGACCGGTTCCGTCTAAACACTGAAAAGCTAAGATAGTAAAATGCGCCTTTCGGTATCACTCGATAAAGAATTTATTTGCACTGATAGATCAGTCTTTGTTTGCTTGTTCTCCGGAGATTCAACATCGACTTTCATTCGCTGAAGGCACAGTGTACACTGAAGTAGCTGCATCCGAACTTGATAAAAGTATTGATACTTGAGTTTACTTCTTGCTGTTAGAAAGTAATATTTGAGCAGATCCTCAATGAAGTTCTATAATTCTAGCACGCTGAAGGATCAATTTTGCAATGCCGATGGTTTATTCTAAGCAAACATCGTCCGCTTTTGTATGAAGCAGCACAGCTCGAGATCAAAAGAAACTTTAGTCAACACCAGGGAAATAACTGATTCGCACCAACAAAACATGTTTAGTTGAACCAGGTTTAAGAAAATGAAAATCAGCAACAAACAACTGACAGACTAAATTTTACACAGGGATCAAGTATGCTCTAACTTGTGCTTTCATTATGCCACATTTGAAGTCGGATAAACATCAGCAACTTCTATGAAGAAAATAATTTTAAACCGTGTTTAACTAAACAACATTTAAACATGCTGTTTGTAAAAGAAAAAATTGATCAGGGACCAGGGAAGTCAAAATTCCACCACAAAAGAACCCACCGGGTCTGTTACAGAGGGGTGTTAAAGTATGGATCGTTTTCACTGTCACGCAATAAAAATATAAATTGAAGAGCCATTCATTGAATGAGGTCAATAAAATAGGACATTATAGAAAATAAGTAAATAAGTCATCTCTCCAAGGTTTAGGTCTGTGCGTTATCCCAAACTTCAGATATTCGTCGAAATGTTTTGCACAAATTTACAGAGCCCAGTATGGATCCGCCATACTGGTGCACATCTGTGGTGCACCAATATGGCGGCGGGAAAATACTGTAAACATCTGGAGCTTACTTTGGTCATCTAGGCCACTGAATATCTGTAATGGACAGACAAACATTGACATAAACACATTTCCTGCTACTTTAACTTCCCAAATGGCAAAAAATCGCAAGAGAAATGTATATTTTTTGACAAACACGATCGTAACTGTATGTCACGCACCGCCATAACTCTAAAATTCAAAGTGCGCTGGTTTCCAAACGAAAGACCCTATTGAGCTGAAAAGTTGCAAACAGATATAATTTTAGTACTTCTTATGCCTGATGCAGATGCAAACTTTGGTGTCTCTTTAGATTTGTATTTTAGTACCTGGTGACGTCACGTGAAAACGATGTATATATCACATGCAAAAACAACGAATCTTGGAACCATTTCGGGTTCGTCCTTCGTAACCCGTCTCTGCCCATTAACCCTATCCACGGGAAGTGCCCGCGCTGACTTGAAATTTTGCAACTCTATCTAAAGTTTATCTGGAAATAAATTGGTAGGATAGGTTGTTTTGTCCGGAACTTGACGTTACCATGGCAACGTCAAATTGACAGACATGTTTTTCCAAATTTGTAATTTTTGTGTTTCCATTAATGAAAAATAACTTTAATTCAATTATTTTCACATCCTTTAGGTGTTTTTGTACTGTTTTATAGATTTTACGTATTTTTCAGTACTTTTCCGCAGTTTTCTGACGTTTTGGAAAAATTTTGAAATTCAAGATGGCGGATCCAAGATGGCGGCTCTTTTGACATCATGATGTAATTTTCACGTGATGTGACGTCATCATTCCACGTGACATAGATAAAAAGATAGATTATTGGACATACTATATACTCTGTAAGTTTCATTGTAATTGCTTAAATATTCTGGAAGTTACGGGGGGGGGGGGGGGGGCGCGGGCGGAATCCCCCCCGCCGGGTCTGAAAAGATCCAAAAAATCCCGCTCTGGATACGGTTAAACACCCACAGTATCAACCATCCTTTTTTTCTTCTCAGGTTTTTATTAGCTATTCTGTGTTTTCTACTTCACCGAGGTTTTATTTTGAACGTAACTTGGCACGTCGCAACAATATGACTTGGCATAGTTCCTCAACTTTATGTAAGTCAGGTTCCCCCTTTGTACTAAAAGAGTGTTCAATTTATATAAGTGAGAACGTTTTAAATCCCCAGTTGTAACTGCTGTTTACTTGTAAAAGTCTCCTGAAAGATGTATTATACATCACAACTAAAATATTCATGCCAACGACTGAACGAGAAACTTGAAAGGCAGTGAATTCACAATCTCAAAAATATTTTACGTCAAAAAACTGACTTTCGAACCATAGAACATCAATTACTGTCAGAAATGTTAGATTTGCTATCTGATATAGATAAGAAGAAACTTCCTACTTAAGGACGGTGCCTACTAATAGCGAGGTATTTTTCCCCGGCCGATGACTATGCAAGGGAAGTAGATGTTACCAAAGGCTATTAAAATCCAAAAAGAAAATTGGGGGTAGCCACGCAAATTTTCGAGATAATTAGGTTTGAAATCTTGAAAAAAGTGCTGACGTGGCATTTTCAAAAAAAGTAAAAGGAAATAAAATTTCGTTACAAATTACCTTTGAATTTGGTTTTTCATAAACAAAATCAACATTAAATATAACGATCTTAAAAATAACTAACAAATACTATCTTTGAAACTGCGTGATTCTCGTTTTTATTAACAAAACGATTGCATTTGAGCCATTTTTGACTCTAACAGCTCTCTCTTGTAAGGCCAGAAAAACAGCCTAAACAATTTTTGCACTGAACGAAAAATTAAACATGTGTTCTATAGACTTACCACTTCTATTTTATAAAATAAAAAGTATGGGTCACCACTCGTTTTTAAAAGTTATACGAGTTGTATGGAATCGCTTACACTTTTCCTATCCCCTCCCTAGCGAGTTAAATATTTGCTTCTCGCGCAATTTTTCACGCGTGCACTACGCCATATTTAGTTAGCAGTTTGCTGATTACGTTTGAGCGATTAGCGATTTGTTTCAGACTGTTAAATGTGAGCCATTTTTATCGATAAGCGTTTAGGGCTGACTGATATGTTACTCTTTCGCTGTTCCTGGTTTAGTACGTCCATTAACTGGATTTCGTTGCAACCGAAATTTTCTTGCATTTTAGTCGGCGCTTGGTCGCGAAGTTGAATTCGTCATTTTGAGCGAGCAAATTCCCTTAGCGCGCGCGTCTAGTGCGATCGATGCTTTGCGTGATGCGCAGAAGATGTGCGCAGTAACAAAAGTAGGCACCGTCCTTAAGATCATTAGCAAATATATGCAATATAGCGGGACATAATGTACCAAACAGCCTAGCTTCAAGTGCATCTGATAACGCTTAACATCTCGATTCAGTTTGTTCACTTACATGCAATGACACTGATACGAAACGTAAATCTATACAACAAAAAAGAGCAATAAAATGGGGAAAATCTTTGGAGTTCTTAATGGATATAAGCAGCATTTCTGTCCTTTCTGGTTATTGACTAGAACATTGTATAGGTATTACAACAACAAGGAAACTTCAAAGACAAGAGGCTGATCAACTGACGTGGTTTGCAAGATGAATACAGTAAAAGTAAGTAAACAATTTCACTTAAACCAGCCAGACATGAAACAATTGGAAATTATACTGCAGAAATATATAACAACTGTCGAATAATGTTATTGTTATTGCTATGTACACTACAGCACTAAATAAGAAAAAGAACTTTGTGTAAATTCATTGATAACTTTGTTTCAGCCAATCAAGGTTTGTTTTGTTTTGTTTTGCATTTCTGTTTTTTTTTTCAGTGAAGATATATCAATAGTTAAAAACTGCAGCAAATAGCTTAAGGACGTTCGCGCTAATTGTTTATGCGCATCCTTACTGCGCACGTAATTCCTGTCGCAATGCTACGCCACGTCATGCATCGAGCGCGCGCGCTGAGGAAACTTTCCAACCACATATAGGGTGAGTAGTCGTTGCGATAACTTCGCTTGCAATTTGCTCGCTTAAATGGTCGGTGACCCCTACTTTTTTCTTAACAGATCACTTTTGTTAACGATTATCTACGTTTTGTGAGAAAATGAAAAAAATCTATCGATTAAAAGGTTGATTTTTTTTTTGCCCCACACACGTTCCAATTCCGCTTTTTGATCTTTTCGTTTTGCCGTACAACGGGTTCAAATGCCTCTTCCAGGGCTAAGTTTTGCATAAAAGATGGCAACACTTAAAATTATTTACGCAACAGACGCACTTCTTCAAAATATCACCAAGATCGTTTGCCTCCGTTTTCTCATCATCGATAATTTAAACTACAAACCTTGAAAGCCGTGCGAAATTACGTGCGCCAATTTTTCAAAATCAGGGTAGTTTTCTATAGACTTTATCTCTGAAACGAAGTCGGTGACCCCCACTTTTTTTATATTTCTGACACAAGTGACTCATTATCCGTCCTCAGTACAAATTTTAGAAAAATCTATCGACTAGAAAATTTTCGCGCGAACGTCCTTAAAACAGGAAATTGTCGAGGATGGGCATGGATAAGTTTACGAATTTAATCGTGCAAGAACTTAAAGAATTAAAATGAACATCTTCTTTCTGTGTTAATGCGTGTTTCTTGTTTGCTGCCTTGAAAGGTTAAACTATATTCCAGCAAAGATTTGTTTTATTCTGTTTCTTTGATGTGAAAAAAAAAAACACTTTAAATCAAGACTTTTTCTCGAATAGGTAGTTAACGAGAGTTTACGGACTTGGTCATACAAGACTGATTCATAGAATAAAGATGTTAAACACTCTTTCACTGTTTGAACATATTTCTTGCTTGTTGTACTCAACGCACTGATTCATTCATGGTGTTTTCTCTTGTTGTTGTTTCGTATAGATGATCGTTATTATGGCGTTTGCCTTGAGCTTCTTCAATCTAGTTTGTACAAAACCTCTTATCCTGGAGATCCCATTTCAACGAAGTCAGGTTTTCAGTCAGCACTCACAAGGCGAAGAATCCCAGCCACAAGACGATGCCTTTGAACCAGAGAAGAAAATTAGCCAGGAGAGCGATATCACGAGTGATGCAGACGAGTTTCTTGAAATCCTCACTACGCACAATCGCACTGTTAGGAGCACTCATCCGTGTTTTTCAAGAGTCGTGAAAGAGTACGATTTCTGTAGAGGGAGTTGGGTTGACAAGGTACAATGTGAAAGGAAACATCCTGCCTGTAATCACGTGATACCTAAACACAGAGTACCCAAGTGTCAAACAGAATATGGCTACACGAACTCTAAGTTCGTTAACAAATGCCCTTCGTTGCCAATAGATTGTAAATGTGCCGCTTGAATTTATTTTATGGAATGAAATCTATGTTTTATATTGTATCACGGCAAAATATTTGCCAACGGAATATGGCTACAGAAATTCTAAGTTCGGAAAAAATGTCCTACGTTGCCAATATAGATTGTAAATGTGCCGATTGAATATATTTTATGAATTGAAATCTATGTTTTATATTGTATCACGGCAAAATGTTTGCCAACGGTATATGGCTAGAGAAATTCTAAGTCCGGGAAAAATGTCCTACGTAGCCAATAGATTGTAAATGTGCCGATTGAATATATTTTATGAATTAAAATTTATGTTTTACATTGTATCACGGCAAAATATTTGAAGAAGTTCAATTGATTTTAGTTTTACTAGTAGCTAAATCGAGCAAGGATGAGACTTGCATACAAGTTAATTTATGTAAACAGCTGGTTTGTTTAACGATAAAGGGGCGGTTTGTGAGAATAAATTTATTCAGAGGCAGAAATATCGAGTGCTTAACTTGTTTGACTGAATCCTCTGCGTGCCAAGCTATTGCATAGCTGTATTTGAGGCGTTTGCTGTAGTTTGCCAGCTAAGTTTTTTTTCTGGCCTCTATATTGCGTCACACCAAGGTCCCTCTGATCTGCAAGCCACGAGACCAGGTGTTCTTGTGTCGGCCTCGCGTCTTTCCATTCCATGGCTTGGCGCGCTACAAATGATGTTCTCTTTTTTCAGATGTGTTTGCAATCCATTTTCCTGCTTTTACGGAAAATGCCAGTATACCCGCCACTCGCAAACAATAGAATCAAACACGCCAACGTTTGCAAACCTACTGTAGCACTTATCGTAAATTATCTGATATCTTACTCGCGAGTTTTTCTTGGCCTTTCTAAAAAGCAGCTTCATTAACAGTTGATCCGGATCCGGCCGGGCTAATTGTATGACCTCTCGTGTTCCGGGACCGGTTCCGTCTGAACACTGAAAAGCTAAGATAGAAAAGTGCGCCCTTCGGTATATTTCTGATCTGCAATTTCCAGAAAGATGAATGAATGAATGAATGAATGAATGAATGAATGAATGAATGAATGAATGAATGAATGAATGAATGAATGAATGAATGAATGAATGAATGAATGAATGAATAGTAATAGTAAAAGCAATAGCAATAGCAATAGCAATAGCAATAGCAATAGTAATAGTAATAGTAATAGTAATAGTAATAGTAATAGTAATAGTAATAGTAATAGTAATAGTAATAGTAATAGTAATAGTAATAGTAGTAGTAGTAGTAGTAATAGTAATAGTAATAGTAATAGTAATAGTAATAGTAATAGTAATAGTAATAGTAATAGTAATAGTAATAGTAATAGTAATAGTAATAGTAATAGTAATAGTAATACTAATAGTAACAGTGATAGTATATCTTTATTGCGCCTTACTGTCCAAAGGGAGTTTTTGGTCTGTTTACAATAAAGGTTTAACATTAACTAATACAATAAGAAATAACATTCACTTGATTCTTTTAAATTAAACAAACATCATAAGGCTCATTTCGTTTGTAAGTTGAGAATCTCTTTTCGTTTTTTTTTAAACATTAAGTCAATATATTTCCCTATTATTTTTTATGTATCTTTATTGTCAGCTCTAAGTAAGTTACTTAGTCCTGTCGTTATCGATTAGGTTTAAGTAAATTGCATCTATGTTTGAAATGTGAGAATGGAGCTCATCTCCCTCACCTTATTTTTTCGGAAATAGTGTATTTTCTTTGAAGTGCTGGAATTATCTTCGCAGAATTAAACATTCATAGTCAAGCCTTTAAAAGCAGGCCCCCTCCTTAGCTGAAGGTCCTGATCCGCCTCTGGTTAAAAGACACTGGCAATACATCAAGAAATGCTGTTCTTGTTCTACGCAATTTTCTTTGCCTACTTAAAGCATGTTCTTTTCTATACTGGGATTGATGCTTCTCTATTTTCATATTTTCCAGTTTGTATTCGTTATGCGTGACATCCTAATCTAAGCCTTGTCAAGCAAATTCTGTGTGCTGGGTTTGTAACCGTTTTCAGGCAATTTTCAAATTGATAACTCTTTTTAACTTTCTAATGCGTAAAGTTTTCTCTTGAAGTTGTTGATGAACTGATGAGTCTCAAGCCAGTTTTGTGAATACAGATTTATAAGATTTTTTCTTATTGTTAATCGTGCCGTTCTTGATGTGTTGCCGTGTAACTGTTTCTGTTGATTCTGTTACTTGATACCCCCTAGTGATCTCTTCATTAATTAGAATTCGGTATTTGTTCGACTGCTAATGCACCCTTTCATTTTAAAAAAGCCAAGTAGCCCATCCCCATCAATGTTCATTTCTGAAAACGAAAAAATCAATGATAAATATATAAATATACAACATTCAACGAGACAGCGTGTCCGCTGTAGCACGTATAACATGGTATAATCGAGTGACTTTTTGGCGGGAAAATGCGCTCGCCTCGCCAACGATAGTCTACGTTGCAGACGAACTAAATCCCGGAGTTTGTCTGCAACGCAGGCTACGCCAACGACAGCTAGTAAACGAACTCACCAAAATAGTCCAAACTCATCAGAAAAATAATTAGATAAGTAAGCAGTATTTTGCTAGTTCAATAATGTCAGTCGTTTTTTGGTTGATTGTCGTTCTCAGTGAATTTGTTTTAAGACTGAATGTAGAGGTGAACTGTGAATTCAAAGCTGGCGAACATGAGAATTGCTGCTTTGTTGCCCTCTCCAAATAACATTACTTAGTTAGAAAAAAAAAACTACTTCAGGGGGTTTGAAGGTAATTCAATTGCAAAGCTAAAGCCGGGACGAAAACTCGAGATTCCAAATTATACCAAAACGCTCGTGACCACTACTCGGAATATAAACAAAACAAGTTACGAATTTAATATACTCACGCAGAAAAGGGGGCCTTGACATATTCATCCAAACTGGCATTGGTTAACCTCGTTAGATTTCACTTTCCTCGTGAGCTATCTGGCAGTGCAGTGTTTTCGCTGGAACTGAAACCTATCTGCATTGTAATTCTCACGCAACTTTTTCTTTCTGCGATCCGAATTTGCAATCCGAAAGAACGGAAGCAGAAAGGAAGAACAATTCACATGTGTGCGTGCTGACCAGTAACCGCAATTCGTGACAGCTTACTTACAGAAGATAAGACTCATTGTTTGTTGAACATTGTTCTTATAATTTTAAAGGGAATTTGTCACGGAACTTACCAGATTTGTGAACAACCAGTGTCATAGGAAACCTAAAAATACTGGTCTATTTTTATTAACAATTGTTATATTTTAGCACTGAAACCGTTAACAAGCGTCTTTGACTGCGGATGGCTTGGATGAAAATTACAACTTAAAAAATTGAGGCTAAACTTTTCAAGTTGTTTCCGCGCATCTTCAAGAAATCGATATTTATAGCCATGGTTCGATTAATCTCTATATTCTTCGATTATAAATTATGGTTATGTCTTCCTTTAGATGTTGAAAGATAATGTTTTTTGAGGTTTAAGTTGTCTACCACTATAATTTCAGAATAATCTAGACCAAAAATCTGCGAAATCCCCGCGACGTAGTTCCTTTAACCTTGCACAGTACAATATCCGGTTGCGTGCATTTTCACTTTATCGTGAATTTCTTACCTAAATGGCTCGCTACAAGTCACAGAGTTTCAAAGAGAGCTGATTTAAACGGTACTAACAATACTTTCACCACGTACGCATACGAACATTGACCACGAGTAGTCCTTCTTTTTTTCTCCAGTTGTCCTCCCAGCGTGAAACGAAAAGAGCGCGAACAAAAAAGAGAATTAACTGCTTGCAGTAATAGTGTTCGGAAACTGAGACTTATGTGGTTTTCGGATCTATTTTCCAACTTTAGGAGCATCAAAAAAGTCTAACAGTTGTTTTCTATTACCCTGTTATTTGCCTTATCTTACGCCAGAATGTAGGTTTTATTCTATACCTTTTCAAGCGTAAAACTACCCTTACAGTGAAATAAGTTTGTGCAAGTGGCGTAAAAGTGTAAAAGAGCGTAAATGTCCCCATAAAACTGCCTAGAGTTTTACACTTAAAATACTGTAAAAAAAATATCCAATATCCAGGGTAAAACTATATCGAATGGTTTACCGGATAGATAGGCGGGATTTTACATTTTTGCTTTTGTTAAACTATACACTTAAATTTTGACATGATTCGATCTGACGGAAGATTACAATCCTATTCTCCTTTCAAAACTTATTCCAAAGCCAGCAGTTCTCTTCAATAAGAATTCAGTAGCACGTTAAAAGTGTGCAAACGGGCGATTTGTAGCAATATATATATATTCAGTTTTCGCTTGTAGATCTTGCATGATATTCATAAACCTGTAAGTCAGGTTTTCCCCTTTGTACTGAAAAAGGGTGTTGAATTTGTATCAGTAAGAAAGTTTTGAATTCCCAGTTGTAACTGCATGTTGTGTACTTGTAGCAATCTCCTGAAAGGCATATTTTACACCACGGCTAAAATATTCATGCCAACGACGAAAGGCAGTGAATTCACAATCTC
Organism: Meandrina meandrites; assembly: GCA_963693305.1. NCBI lineage: Eukaryota > Metazoa > Cnidaria > Anthozoa > Scleractinia > Meandrinidae > Meandrina > Meandrina meandrites. The sequence continues at coordinate 27,607,443 of OY855912.1, read as the reverse complement.
AAAAATATTTTACGTCAAAAAACTGAGTTTCGAACCATAGAACATCAATTATTGTCAGAAATATTAGATTTGCTATCTGATGTAGATAAGAAGAAACTCCCTAATTGACATCATTAGCCAATAAAGGCAATACAGCGGGACATAATGTACCAAACGGCCGAGCTTCACGTGTATCTGATAAGGTTTAACGTCCTGATTCAGTTTGTTCGCTTACATGCAATGACACTGATACGAATCGAGAATCTATACAACACTTATCTATTTTGGAATAAAAGAGCAATAAAATGGGGGAAAATCTTTGGAGCTGTTAATGGATATAAGCAGCATTTCTGTCCTTTCTGGTTATCGACTAAAACATTCAGTATAGGTGTTCAACAACAACAATTAAGGAAACTTCAAAGACAAGAGGCTGATCAACTGACGTGGTTTGCAAGATGAATATTACAATAAAAGTAAGTAAAAATTCACTTAAACCAGCGGACATGAAGCAATTTGAAATTATACTGCAGAGGCATATGAAAAGTACGAAAGTTTGTTTTAAGGAGGCTCGCAACAGTTTCCAGCACTTTCCAGCTCTTAAACTTTGATGGGCCAGTACTACAAATCTTTATCAGTTGCTGCTACAATAATGCTATCGAACAAATGTCCAATCATTGCTGAATAAGTTGTGGTCATTTTCATGACGTCATTGGTTACTATAGCAACAGTTTTACCCGTTAAAAACACCCTTAATTTTCCCTTTAAGTGCTTGTAACTCAAAAACGAGTCCGGTGACCCCCATTTTTTATTATTGAATAATCATTGGCATGTTAAGATACAACTTTTTGCAAAGTTAAAAAAATTTCTCCGGAGCGGTTTCAGAGCCACCTTAAATTTTCGAAAATTTAAGGTGGCTCTGAAACCGCTCCGGAGAATTTTTTTTAACTTTGCAAAAAGTTGCATCTTAACATGCCAATGATTATTCAATAATAAAAAATGGGGGTCACCGGACTCGTTTTTGAGTTATAAGCACTTAAAGGGAAAATTAAGGGTGTTTTTAACGGGTAAAACTGTTGCTATAGTAACCAATGACGTCATGAAAATGACCACAACGTATTCAGCAATGATTGGACATTTGTTCGATATCATTATTGTAGCAGCAACTGATAAAGATTTGTAGTACTGGCCCATCAAAGTTTAAGAGCTTGAAATTGCTGGAAACCGTTGTGAGCCTCCTTAAGCATCTACCTTCGACTATGTAATAATATTTTTATTATTGCTATTCTATACTAGTATATGAGAAAGAAAACTTTGTATAAATTCCTTGATAACTATGTTTCAGCCAATCACGACTTGTTTTGTTTTGCATTTCTGTTTTTTTTTTCAATGAAGCTATATCAATTGCAGCAAATAGTTTAAATCAGGAAATTGTCGAGGATGGATATGGATGAGTGAGTTTACAAATTTAATCGTGCAAGAACTTAAAGAATTAAGAATTCTTTCTGTGTGAATACGTGTTTCTTTTTTGTTGCCTTGAAAGTTTGAACTATATTTTAGCAAAGATTTGTTTTATCCTTTTTCTTTGATAAAAAAAGAAACAAACTTTTAATTTTTCGTGGATAGGTATTTTACGAGATATTACAGACCTGTTCATACAAGACTGATTCATAGAATAAAGATGAAGACCCTCTTTCTCTGTTTATACGTATTTCTTACTTATTGAACGCAACTCTCTTCTTGTTGTTCCATAGATGTTCTTTTTTATGGCGTTTGCCTTGAGCTTCTTCAATCTGGTTTGTACAAAACCTCTTCCCCTGGAGATGTCATTTCAGCGACGTCAGGTTTTCAGTCAGCACTCACAAGGCGAAGACTCCCAGCCACAAGACAATGCCTTTGAACCAGAGAGGAACATTAGCCAGGAGAGCGATATTACGAGTGATGCAGACGGGTTTCTTGAAATCCACACTACGCACAATCGCACTGCTAGGAGTACTCATCCGTGTTTTTCAAGAGTCGTGAAAGAGTACGATTTCTGTAGAGGAAGTTGGGTTCAGAAGGTACAATGTGAAAGGAAACATCCAGCCTGTAATCACGTGATACCTAAGCACAGAGTACCTAAGTGCCAAACAGCATATGGCTACAGGAATTCTAAGTTCGCTAACAAATGTCCTTCGTTGCCAATAGATTGTAAATGTGCCGCTTGAATTTATTTTATGGAATGAAATCTGTTTTATATTGTATCACGGCAAAATATTTGCCAACGATATATGGCTACAGAAATTCTTAGTTCGGAAAAATGTCGTACGTTGCCAATGGATTGTAAATGTGCCGATTGAATATATTTTATGAAATGAAGTTTATGTTTTATATTGTATCACGGCAAAATATATGACAAAGTTAAATTGATTTTAGTTTTACTAGTAACTAAATCAAGCAAGGCGTAGACTTGCATACAAGCTAATTTATGTAAAAAGCTGGTTTATTTAACGATAAAGAAGTTTGTGAAAATAAATTTATTCAGAGGCAGAAATATCGAGTGTTTAACTTGTTTGACTGAATCCTTTGCGAGTCACGCTCGGGCATAACTGTATTTCTGGCCTCTATTTTGCGTTACACGAAGACATGTCTTTGCCAGGGTCCCTGTGTAAGCCACGAGTCCAGGCGTTGTCGTGTTCTTCCTTTCCAGGGCTTGGCGCGCTACGAATGATGTTCTCTTCCTTAAGGTGTGTTTGCAATCCATTCTCCTGTTGTTAACGTTACGGAAAATGGCCGTACAACAACACCAACAACAATTTTATTTGCATCCATTTACATAGATGGTATACCCCCAGGTATACCCGCCACTCGCAAGCAGTAGAACGCCAATGTTTGCAAGCCTCCCGGGGGGGGGGGGGGGGGGGGGGGAGGAGGGGGGAGGGGATACTCCCATATATGGGCTATATAGGTATGTGCCGCGGGACGGGGTATGTTTTTTGAGGTTCTCGATCCTTAAATAGGGTATCACTTTTGTTTCTTTTAGCATTGTGTTCCTAGCTAAATTCTATCAGCTCAAATAAATCTGATATCTTACACGCGAGTTTTTCTTGCCTTTTATAAACAGCAGCTGCTTTTATAGTTGATCCGGTTAAAATGTAGCATAACGAATCCGGCCAGGCTAATAGTCGGACCTCTCGATGATCATCCTTTCGTGAAATGGCCATTTTATTTCATTCTGCGTGAAGCGTGAAATGGCCATTTTATTTTCCGTGAAACTTATCACCCTCATGTATTCTTAGTAAAGGACATTCCTTGCTGCCAGTTTCATATGTTCAGTTGTCTGAATACAGCTCAGATCGCTAGTCGATTCTAAGTGAAATCAGACTCCCCGAGTCTTTGACCTCATGATCTTGACGATGTAAAAAGTAAATAGCCCGTCTCTCTCACCAATTATCGCGTCTGCCTAGTAACCAGGGTTCAGTTATTCCACGGTGAATAATACATTGCATTTTCACTTATTACGTTAGTACGTTATAACTTCCTTTAAGTGTAATATGGTGAATCGACACGAACTACCCTGAACCCAAGAATCAAGCAACAAAAACAATTCTCAAAAGGGCAACGAAAACAACACCACACCGAAGGACAAGAATAGTCATGTTCAAATCGACAAAAAATATCAAATATGAAATAAATTCTAACAAGCTCAAAATCGAAAATAATGAGGTAATAATCAGGCACTATAAATACGTATCTGAAATCGGAGTTGACGTTGATTAAAAAGATTTGTAATAAACGTTTTGATCACTTCAGGGACTTTCTCCATAGAAACTGATCATCCGGCTGAAGTGATCGAAAGTACAGGTTTTGCAAAAAAAAAACTTGGAATGTTCGTCAACTCTAGTTTTAGATAACCTTAAAATATCTTATTCAAAAGTTTTGCCCTGATTGCTCAGTAGTAGACAGCTAGCCCCGGTTAATTCAGGCCATTACAACGAAACGAAGCAAAGCTATTTTAAACAAAGACATTAAACCATGACAACCATCACGTTGCGGAAACCGGAAGTACAGTGGAATGGCGAATTCTCTAATAACCTCAAGGAAAAAGAAAAATTGGCTCGAGAAATCGAGGGTAAATTTACAGTATTCCATTGAGTGAAGCAAATCTAAGGTAAACTGCTTTTAGTACGAGTTCCGGGGAGGTTCGGGAAATCGATGGTTCAATAAATAGGAATTTTACTGTATTTTGGGGAGGGAACGTTGGGGGGGGGGGGGGGGGGGGTGGTGTGGGGGAATGGGGCTCCTCCCCATCCTTCAAGTCTGAAGAATATAAGACCCCTTGTTAACTCTCGCCTACCGGTTCCCTCTTCCTAGCAAGAGAACCACTTCCAACACTTCTCCCCCGTCTTTCTCTTGTTTGAACGCCTTTAATTGGATCTCACAACCAAACGGCTGTGTTATGTTACTTGTGTCGAAAACCGGAAGTAGAAGAATTATAGGAAGAGGAAAACAAACGCGGAAGTGAGCATTACAAAGAAATGACGTCATGTTTACGCATCTAAAGCTTAAGAAAGCACTATCAAATGACATCACAAACGACTGTTGTCTAGCTTTGTAGTCCAAACAAAATGCACCCGGCCGAAAATCAGAAAACATATACTGACATGAAGCAAATGGAATTGGAATTACAGAAAATCTGCATTGCATTAAGGACGATTTGAAGGTTGAATAGCATGTTTTTTTTGCTCGTGCATTAGATTTTTTTTGCGGTATTATTTGGCCATTTGGAAAGATTCTGGGTAAATCACCTAAATACTTCAAACCGGCAATGACGTTATTTATAAGTGCTACAGACGACGGACAAACAAAATACGATCTTTTCAGACGAAGCTTTACTGACCAATCGAAAAACAGCATGTTTCAAAAGGCTGACGCGCTGAGACAATTTTCACTAGTCAGCAACTATTTAACAATATTTCGCAGTGAAATCACAAATTCCCCTTCTTATTAACCAATCTTCCCGACAATATAAAAAGTTGGCATGAATTCGCTGCGAGCAGAAAGTTGTCTCTTTAGACGAACGAGCGGGAAAAGGCCAAGATTGCCTATCGTCTTGGACGCGACCAAGCAACGGTGCAGTTTAAACTTCAGGCCTTGCGATAAGAGTGACCTTTATCTACCACCATGAACAAAATAACAAAAGTAGGTATTATACATGATATTTTAACTCGTCTTTCTTGTTTAGTCGTTGTTGCTGTTGTAATTAAAGGACGGAAGTGTTATTGTTGCAGTATGAAGAAACCGGGAATCAATTAATTTGTCAAGTATCTTCAAACCGGAAAATTACTGCGACAATGTAAAGAAGTCTATACAAGACGAAAACAAGCGAAAGATATGATAATGATTTAACAAGTGCTTACAAATTTTGCCATAAATTTGAAGCACCGGCTGTTGGAATGAAACTGTGCCGTGATAAAACTGATTCCCGGAAATTTACGCATTTTGCGGTTCTTTAACCTCATCGCTTTAGTTTTTCCTTAACTAACTGTTTTGTTCCACAGATGCTCTTATGTACAGCTTTTGTCTTGGCGTTTACGAACCAGATTGTTACAAAACCACTATTCCTGAAGATGCCATTGCTACGAAGTCAGGTTGTCGATAGCTTCGAACCGGAGGAAAGCATTAGCCAAGAGAGCGACATTACAAGAGAAGTAAACGGGTTCCGCGAAAACCAAACAGCGCGTAATCGCACTACCAGAAGCATCCACCCGTGCGTTTCAGGAATCGTGAGAGAGTACGATCGCTGTAGAAAGAGCTGGGTTATGGAGGTACAGTGTGAAAGAGCACATCCGGCCTGTAATCACGTGATACCTAAACACAGGAGACCTAAGTGCCAAACAGTGTATGGCTTTAGATATTCCACGTTTGTTACCAAATGTCCTTCATTGCCAATAGACTGTAAATGTGCCTCTTGAGAAATGCTTGTTATCAGTCGGTTTACCATTATATATTGAATATATTTTCTTAATAATTTTGCAAACGCAATTATTCTTAATACTGAAATTGTTACAAACACGGAAACTTGTAAATACAAACAATGTCCTTTTTTTCAGTAATGATTTTCAGTCACTGATTGGATAGCAATATTTTTTAAAACTGAAATAAGTGTTAAAATGGATCTTTTTGAATTTTAAGTTGTCAGAAAAATTGGTTGTACATACGTTGTTACTAAAACAAGTACTGGCGCATTTTTTTTCGCAATGGAATGACTGAACTGCTGTCAGCAGTCATAAACAAGTCATTCTCTTTTGAATCTTTCCGTTGTTTTATTTATGTCAGTTCGATTCAGCATCCATTTATCAGGTTTAGTAAATTATTTCTTTTTGGCAATCTTTTTTGTTGCTTCCTAGCTAACAAAGTATAGATATTGTAAAAACCTTAGGAAAAATGTATAAATTGTAAAACTTTCTTGAGACGGCGACCTTTTATTATTTTAACAATGGTTGTAAATTATATGACATAAAATAAACTGATCATATATCTAAGTCGGAGTTCATGTAGACTGAATCTTGCAATACTACGTTGTTTCTGCTTACGTCTTGATGTAATAATTTTTTATCATGATTTAATGCATGTGCGTACTTTGAAGAGTATCTCAAGAATGTTCACTTGGTCTGTAAATCACTTTACGTTGAAAGACGGAAGTAAAATGCAACCGGAAACGATTTTGCTGATGGTGCTTTAACCTAAATATTAAATACACCTGTAGACTCAATACAGTGCACAAAAAATATAACTTACGTACCTAAAATAAAACAAATATTTTCAATTGTCAATTTGACATGATAAAGTCGGCAGTTGTCTTCAATAAGAATTCAGTAATAGTATACGTTAAAATGTGCAAACAGGCATGCAATTTGTGGATAGACTGTTCTGGAGTCCAGTTCTCTCGCAATTCTCACCGCGCGCTCATCGATCGAAAAAACACGAAAAAATAGAGGGCTGTGAACAGTCTAATTTGTAGAAATATATGGTCCTAATATTCACTTTCGTTTGTTGATCTTTCACGACATTCATTAGACCTGACAGGTGCCAGTGGAAGCCAAAATGAATTCTTAACATTCGCGTAACAGACCAGAATTATTGAAGAGCTCCATAATAGTAAAATTCCGTACGTTCTACTGCCAAAACGTATCTTGCCCTTAGAGACATGTGAATTAAGTGAGGTACGTGGGTCAGAAGACCGAATTTACCTAAGAACGGCAAACAACGCTATGAAAGACCCTGTTCTACTTCGTGTTGCATTCATAAACAGCACTCATAATCACCAAGCATCGAAGAGTGGAGTGTAAAGTATCGAAAAACAGACTTCAAGCAGTCTCTCTTTGGGCTGTCCACCAGTTTTTGCGGCCGGACCACCTCCCCTCCTTCGCGGGAGAGAGAGAGAGAGAGAGTTCGCTCATTTTGTTCTGAAACAGGGTATGGTTTGTGCAATTTGGCGAGTCTGGTCAGCAACTATTTCGATCATTGTTATTATGCACCCTTTTGACTAGTGCGATTTAAAAATGTTGGGAATTTGAGGCCCTTGTCAAATTTTTAAGCAACCCGAAGTAGTTCCCGGGTACAGTCTGGTCTGAAATAGGGTATCGATTTTGGGGTCAGATCTGAAATGGGGTAAGGAAAATTGCATATTTTAGTCTGAAATAGGGCAAGGATTTCTTGAAGCGTGCCGCACACCCCCACCCAAATTTTGGAGAGTACTCGATGCCCCCCCCCCCCCCCTCCCCCTTACCTGGGCAGAAAACTAAGGAAATTGACTGCTCATCTAATTGCGCCTTCTTCACTGATCGTATCAAGCTCACTTTTGAAAAGGATTTTATATGAAAAGTATGAGCGTTACAATCAAAATAACTGCACGTTCTACTAAAGGCATTGAGCTAGAGAAAACGCTGTTTCAAAACTGCCTTATTATTAGACTTTATTTTTGCTGCACTTTAATTTCGTGATTTTCACAAAATCGCGAAATTTGATGTTACGAAAATTTGCATGCGCGAAAATTAATTAAGTGACCATACATATAAGCTTTAAACGAAATATTATCCATTTGGAAGACAGTATATTTTCACATTTATCGTTTCACTCACTGGCCTACCGGGAAGTTGTACACCTCCTTTTATTAAATAAATGCATCAGTCAATTCCAGCACTGCCCATCCCCCCCCCCCCCCCCCCCCCCCCCACTGAGCTAACTCCCGGGCATTAGCATTTCTTTAAAAAAAATGGGCAAATTCCCCGGGGTGGGGATGAAGGAACTAGCCAAATGCCCCGCCCCCGGATTGATTGTTTCCAATCACTGGATAGGTGAAAAATATAATACAAGTTATTGCTTCTTAGCAAATAAAGAAATATCTAAAATTGAGAAAATATACCTTTAAAAGCATCCACGAGCTTCTCTAGTCCTTGTTGGACTAGCTAATCTGTAATGTAGTCCACGTATTGGCCTATAAACGCCTCCATCATGAATACCCGACTCACTCCACGGTTTCGAAACCATGTGTGAAATGCCCGGGAGTCGACCCGAGGTACGCAAATACCCCACCCTCGGGACTGGCAACATTAGCAAATGCCCCGCGGTTGCCCGGAGTGGGGGAGCACTGCTGGATGACTGATGCATTACTTAGCCCAAGTTACCGTTTTGTTGCAGTTGTAAATCGCTAGTTTTCAGAGTTTTTACTGACACTACACGTGCAGTGTACCTTGCAGATACCGTAATGATTCGATTTAGCGCCCTCCTTCCAATAAGCGCCCCCTTCCGAATAAGGGCCCCCCTTCGAATGTGTTTTCGTCTATAAGCGCCCCTATTCCATTAAGTGCCCTCATTCTAATAAACGCCCCCATTCTTATAAGCGCCCCTATGACACTGAAGTCATCGACGTTGAATAGATAACATTCACCGTACCATACATTTACTGCTAAAATGAATAATTCTTTTAAAAGTAAATATGAGCTTTCAACAATTTGTTACTGCTACAGTTTCTGTTATTGTTAGTTATTTTAATATTTATTAAAGTTTTGTTTTGAACATTTGGTTGTTTCTCAAAAAATCAAATAAGCGCCCTGTCTCGAATAAGCGCCCTCCTTTGAGGTGCCAAAAGTAAATAAGCGCCCCGGGCGCTAAATCGAATCATTACGGTATTTACCAACTGGACTGTGCCGTGTTTACGACGAGAAATAAAAACCGAATACGAAAATTTACATGTGGTTTTTTTTTTTTTATTTGTCAAATTTATCGGCGGAATTCGTGAAAATAAAGTGTAATAAGGTAATCAATCATGAACTTCGTTTATGCAACAATTTTCCAAAACATAGGCGTTATTTTTCATTCCGTTACGGAACTTAACCATACACAATTGTTCCGGATGCTTTAGCCTGCGTAGCAAGCGTTCCCGTGCGAACGAAGTGCTATGTATCCCGCGAGGACTCCCGCGAGTAAAGATTCTGGTCGCGCGAAAATTGGGGCGAGAGCAAAAAAGGAAAAGGAGCAGGGAGGGGGTGGGGCAGCGAGGGAACGCTTGCAAGCAAACCCCACGATTCTGAAAAACGCCCACCGATTTCTTCACGGGTGAGTTCACTCATAGATTGACAACTTGTCAATGGCGCTATTTTTCAGTGAGTCACACAACAGCATCATTTAGCTTCAAAATGCCTTTTTAAAAGCCAAAATACTTCAAATTTTCGGGGAATAAAAGAAGCGCTTTCCATCTAGCGAAAGTGATGGTGTCAACACTTTAAATTTAAAACAGAACAATTTTGCGTGCTGAACAAGACCGCTCACATTTCAATCGGCCGGAAACTCGCAAAGGGAAATCACAAAAGCACTCTATAGTTTGTCTGGAGCTTTTAAATAATTAGTAGAATGTTCGGCTTAAAGAGCAGGTTTTCGTGAGGTTGATACAGTTTAGCAGTTTAACGGTATTATATTGTCCTACGGGGGAAAATTTATTTAAAACTGTTTAGCGTCCGCACTGGAAGCGGTTGTTTTGAAAACTGTCAGCGTGAGCAAATTGGCTGGCGTTAAATTTTGCAAAACGACCAAAACAAAGGATGAGTCGCCCCCGGCTTCTTTCACGTCAGGATAAGTAAAACGACTCGGAAATCTAAGTTGAAGTTGCCAATTAATGCTGGCAAAACATGTTCCTCCTTGCCGTTTTCCTTCGCACACACACAACTGAGCTGAAGAATGTTAAAAGCTTTTGCCAAATCCATCAGACAGGCACAATCAATACACAAATTGATGGCATATAATATCCTACGTTGGTCCATCTTCAGAGAACAAGCGAATTCCGCTGAGCTCAGATCTAGTTTATCGAAGCTAGAGCGATTCGAACAATTAAACGTTTTGTCCTTGTCGCCCGAGTCACGCTCGAATATTATTTCGCGCCCTGGTTCATATCAATCAGGTGAATTTGATACACTTATCAATCAGCATGACCGCGCCGCACCAATCAGAAGCCCCGTTCGTGGGCGAACGGGTTTTTCAGAATCGTGGGGTTTGCTTGCAAGCGTTCCCTCGCTGCCCCACCCCCTCCCCGCTCCTTTCCCTTTTTTGCTCTCGCCCCAATTTTCGCGCGACTAGAATCTTCGCTCGCACGCGACACACAGCACTTCGCTCGTACGGGAACGCTTGCTACGCAGGCTACGGATGCTTAAACACTGAATATTCATTAAACCTTTTCTTTTGAAACCTATTATTTATTATAATTATATGTAGACTTAAAAAGAGGTAAAATATTTTCCAATTGCCCATAATACACTTTGTTTGCCCCCCAAATTTTGCATAAACTATTGTTTTGGAGCCTCCCAAGAGAATTTGAAAACGATAGTTTATGCAAAATTTGGGGGGCAAACAAGGTGTACTATGGTCAATTGGAAAATAGAGAATACTGGTTTATTCATTATTCCGCTTCCACCCCTCGAATTGGTGGTAGACTTTATACTTACCGTTTGTTTGTGACACGGTTTGTATTTTAATTGACAAAAATGTCGTCTATATCAGTCCGTGCAAAAGCCATGCGGCAGTATTTCAACCAGTTGCACGAGTCAAACTTTTCTGGGAGACAAAGTGCGAATCCATTCCACGAGACTAAGAATCCACAGGTTTGTAATGCATGACACAATGCCCTAGGAATGCACTGGGATAAATGTTTTCAAAAAACCCAAAACATTTGACCTATGATTACCTACATACATCTCACTATATATATAAAGCTACAATCGATTTCTGCCGCCACAGGCAGACCAAGCGATGGCCTTGTTAATGATATGCAACGGTCGTTCTCGGTTTGACTTTGGTGTTAGTAGGGGGCGTCAGTGGCAAGTGAGGAAAGACAATCTGAAAAAGGCCCAAAACCAGACTAAAGCTCGCAAAAACAGACAATCAACATTAGGCAAGTGATCTTTATTTATCTGGCTTACAGTTTATTGTAATTTAGGAACAAAAGATCTCAAATTCAGCGATTTATGGGGCATTATTCAATCGTTTGAGTCAAACCGAGAACGACCATTGCATATCATAACAAGGCCATCGGCCATCGCTTGATCTGCCTGTGGACATTGCACGGAACGGTCTACGGAACCAAATACTTACCATATATGAAATGCATAGTGAAGCTGGACACGACCGCTGGCCGGGTGTTTTCTCGTAATCTGTGGAATCCGTGGGTGTCTTTGTAGAGGTTGAAAAAGAGTTATTCCTTCATTTCTATGACAAGATTTGTATTTTAATTGACAAAAATGTCGTGTATATCAGCCCGTGCCAAAGCCATGCGGCAGTATTTCAATCACGAGGCAAAGTTTTCAGGAAGACAAGATGCAACTCCATTCCACAAGACAAAGAATCCACAGGTTTGCATAATTTGTGCCAATAAACTTTATTGAACTGATTGCAGCATTAAAAGCCATTATAGGGCTAAGCTAATTAGAGTCAGTCTTGTTAATTCGGTATTTGGTTCTACGGCCTTCTTCGGGCAATTTCATTTATTTCCACAACCCCACCCCCTCCCCCCAACCCACATCCCTCATCACCCTATTCCCCACCCATCCCCCTATATTTACTGACTGCCCCTGTTGCAACTTAGTAAAATATCATTTAAGTTGACTTCATAACCACTTACATGTTTAATTGCCTTTGTAGGGAATCATCAACATGGGAACTAGTGAAAATACATTAGCATTTGATTTATTGAAAGATAAGGTATCTATTTCAATTAAATGTAATTTTAATCATTGTTTTAGTATGAATGAGGCCTAAAGTGTTTAAGTTACTTCATCACAAAACACTGGAACACATTGGGAACATTGTGCAGTTCCAGAAAATATCCATACCCACCCCATGGAAGGTCAATGGAAATTCTAAGGGGGTGGGGGGTCTTGAAAGCCAAAAATGTAAAAGGAATGTATTGGGCTTAACTGGAATTTCCAGAGGGGTGGGGAGGATTCAAAACCAAAAACTTTCCGTGGGAGGGGTATGGATATTTTCTGGAACAACACATTCAGGCATTAGCTGGAACTAAGGATTTTGTTTGCAAGGTTCAATGTTTAACGGTTTAAGGATTTTATGGTGATATCAGTAGCTAAGGAAATTATTTTTTTTTAATTTTTATAATTATATTGTTATATTTTTATTATCATTATTTACATTAGTTAAAATAGTACATTTTATATTTTATTTTTAATCTTATAAAATTATTTTTGAACTTAGATTTTTAACCTTTCATGAGATATATCTGTAAACTTAAGCCACATGGCTAAAAATATTTTACATTTAATAATAAAAGTATTAGTATTTTATTCTATTCTATTCTATTCTAGATATTCTATTCTATTCTATTCTATTCTATCTATTCTAGGAATCTTGTAAGTTATTTCTTTCCCATTCAAAGTGCAACTGTAAATCTCACTGTCTTTTTACTCTCACTGATTGTAGTTAATATACTTTTAGTTGAAAAGTACAATCATGAAAAGAGGGTTGGGAGTGGAGGGGGAGGGGGACAATCTGTTCCAACCTTATTGTCAGAAATAATAAGTGTAGATCAAAATGATGACTGAAAGCCATGCTTATCAATATCTGACAAAGGCCGGGTTAATAATTTTATTCTTGAGACATTTACGGCCACCTTGTTAACCTGGATTACCATATAATGGTAGCGTTCCTTTTAACCAATCCATTTTCAGGTCTAGTTGATCCAGATTTTTTGAATTTTCATGTTAACTGGAACGAAAATCTAAAAGAAGATTGAGCTGACTGACATCAGTCAGCTTGGCACACGTGGTCAGTCAGCTCAATGTTCTTTTAGATTTTCGTTCCAGTTAACATGACAATTCATGACCATGTGATATATAATTTGGACCAAGACAAAGTTTGCTCAGACAAATGGAACGAAAATGTGAAACCTGCTTCAGCTACCAATCTGAACGATCCACCTTCAGAGGTGGATTGTTCGGATTGCAATCTGAGATTGGTTTGTCCATGCATGAAACGGGAAATGTAATTTTCGATCACAAAATCCGGAATATATGACTGTGGGTCAATTTGCATTTAATTTATGAACACCATAAACTTTGGAGGTGATTTCTCAAACTTCCAGCTGTTGAAACTTGCTGTAATCCATTGACGTTACATGTAGTAATTTTAAATATGAGATTATATATTTACAGTTTGACGAAAAAGAATCACATGCTATACTAAAAGAGCACACAATGTATTTCCCAAGTGTGGGATTAAAAAGGTAAGGACTGACTTTATATTATGATCATACATGTCTGATCTGTTGAATGAGACACCATGCAGCCTTTAATCAACAATACAAATCTTTTAATTGTAATTTTAGCTTTTTAGCCTTTTTGGTTTTTTAATCTTGTTTGCACATTTGAACATTTTATGAAATTTGTTCATTACAAATGTTATTACTTTTATTATAATCTGTATAGAGCTGGCTTGAAGGAATTGTTCTGGCTTACAATGCGACTTCTCCAACCAAGGCCACCCAAGCAAATTCTTTGCAAATTGATGAATAAAAAACTCAGATGTTAACAATAGATTTTTGAAAAATAACTGATCCAGGCAAGGTGCACACCACCGAATCTATACATTTGACTGTGATTGTTTTAATTGTTTCAACATGCAAAATTCATGCTACTGGTCAATTTGCAATGAATTTGCTGAGGTGGCCTTGGTTGGAGGAGTCGTGCTGTGAATGTGTAGTGCAAGGAGGGAGGGAGGTGCTGTGGCCTAATGGTTAGCGCGCTAGGGCAGATACAAAACGTGGACCCAGATCCATGAACCACCCCTGTGGACCCGGTCCATGGACCACCTTGGAAACTCTGGTCCATGGACCACCTCATCGACTTGGTTCATGGACCACTCGTGTTGACCCAGTCCTTCCATGGACCACCCTTGTGGACCCAGTCCATTGACCACAACAGTTGTGGACCATGGATCTGGTCCATTGACCACCTCATGTACTTGGTCCAGTGACCACTCTCATGGACCCGGTCCACAGACCACTCCTGGGCCTGATTTTCGTCATACGTGTTTATTCACTATATATTAGTATCGGTGGATTGCTCCATCCATGTGTTTGTTTACACTCCACTAGGTCAGCTTCATTTTATCAGTATTAGAAAGAAGAAACCTAGCCTGAACACGCAATCGGATTCCATCCGCGCGAAACTATTTGTTTAAACAAATATGTTAATGAATAATCACACCTCTCACCGCATATATAACACTGTTGAACCGTTATTTTATTATCACTTGATAATGATGTCATGAAGACATCGAAACGTTGTGTAAAATTTCTATCGCTCATTTTTATTTTGAAATATTTCTTAACAGCATAAAATAAATGTATTTCAAAGCTCTACTTTGTTTGCAATGAATCAAGCAGATAAATGCTAGTAAGATATTCTGCATCCCATAATAACAATGATAGGTTAGTTTTTTCCATCATACTTGGGGGATTGTTTGAAAAATAATATCAAGTAAGATCCATAAGGAGAACTTCACATGCCCCTGCTGGCAAAAGCCTCAATTACATATTAAACAGCGAGAAGTACCGAATATTGAGTGTCGTAAGCCTGAGTCCCCAGTCTAACCCTTACACTGACAGGAACAATTTGCTTTTGAAAATAAGGGGTGGTCCATCGGGTGGTCCATGGACCAGATGCACGGGATTGGTCCATGGGCTTGGGTCCATGTTATGTGTACGTCCGCTTACTGGACTCCAGATCGAGGAGTCCAGGATGGAGCCCAGGCCAGAGTCACTGTATTGCGTTCTTGGGCAAGACACTTAACTCTCACAGTGCCTCTGTATACATGTAAATGGGTATTGACAGATTAAATGCTGAGGTAACCCCACAATGGACTAGTAGCGTTCCTTCCTAGTTGCTTCATGCTACTGAAACCAGGATAAGCTCTGGCCTGATGAGCTACTAAGCTTGAATGCAGACTTAACCTTATAACCCAAGTGTAGGCAACATAACTTGAGAAATAGAGTAAGGTTTTAGGCTCAGGGTTCGACAGCTTTGGTGCCTTATAATGGAACTACCTTTCAAACAAATCAGCTGATAAGTAGGCCGATTTATGCGGTTCAAGATGCTATGGACAGAATATATAGGCATGAAATGCTGAGTTACGTTGTGACTCAGAAAATGTACAGCTGGAAATAAATGTCAATGTTTGAGAAACTTGGTTTGGGTTATCTAATTATTAACAATTATTAACAATTATTATCATTGTAATGTGAAATTTAATTAATTTGTCTGATAAATTGTATATTAATATAATTATTATTTTAGATTTACATGATGTATGAAACATGCTCATTGTATCTAACATCTTTTTCTTTTAATATTTTAAGTTTTAGAGGAACAATGGTTGATTTTCTCAATTACTATATGAAGCCAGCAGAGCCTATGATTCCAGAAAATGTATGTGTTCCAATTAACTATAGCTCAGTATAGAAAGAAAATAATTGTCAAAAGAAAATCCAAAACTTACTTATTTTGAACATCAAAATTTAATACTAGATATACTAGGTGTTTCTACAGATATACATGTATCTCATGCAATCACTACATCCATAGTTTGCACTAATTCTCTGTTTATCTTTAGAGTTACATAGAAACAGAGGCTGATTTACTGTGAATTTTCAATACCACCATTTCCTAAATGGTCATTTAACACTTGTCTTAAATACTGCTGGTGCTTTCTACATTTAATTATTAAATGAAGCTCCTTATTCCATTATGCGGTAACCCAGAGTGCATGAGAATTCTATGTAGACTGCAAAAATTTGAGGATAATTAAATCTGATTCAGTGATTTCTGCTTTCAGCTGATAGTGTCCAACGGGTGCACACCTTTAGTTGATACCATTGCATATACCATTGCTGATGAGGGAGGTACATAATGTATAGAACTGCATAGTTTTTTGATTACAGTTATTGTAGAACTGGGGAGGCACACTAGTGGCCTAACGGTTGGTGTGCTGGACTCTGGATAGAGTGGTTCAGGTTCGAACCCTGGCCAGGTCATTGTCTTGTGTTCCTGGGCAAGACACTATACTTTCATAGTGCCTCTCTCCACCCACTGGTGCCTAAATGGGTACTGGCAAACTAATGCTTGGGGTAACCCTGTGATGGACTAGCATTCCCATCCAGGGAGGAGTAGAGATACTCCTGGTCACTTCATACCATGGAAACCGGGATAAGCTCCAGCCTGACGAGCCACTTGGCTCAATGCAGACTTATTGTAGAACTGACTTGCCAGTGAGATTGATTTGTGTGAAATATCCTTACCCCCTCTATAATTATTTAAATAAATTGCTAATAGGTAATAAAAAGTGGTTTTGTTGTTTTTCTTTTTAACATGCAACAGAGGGTATATTGATTCCATCTCCTTTTTATGGATCATTTATACTGGACCTGCAAACAAGAGCAGGTGTGATCCCTTTTCCAGTTGAACTCTCTAGCAAGGTAATTAATCGTACTTTATGATTTTTGTTTTGTAAACCCTGCCCATTAGATTTCTTCTTACACTTTTTGTTCTTTAAAGACAAATTAAAGTTATTCCTAAATTTAAAGGTGTTCTGTCTTAATGTCTTAGATTGGGCCAGGGGAAACTCAGCCATTTGAACTTTCTGAAGCAAGACTAGAGCTGGCATTAAAGAAGGCTTCAGAGAAGGTATGCAGTACGGGGGATTTCTAATTTATTTTTGTCATTTTGTTCACCATTATTTATTGGTTAGTATCCTTTTGTTCTGAAGTATTCATTGACAATTAATAACTAAATCTATTTTTAAAAATAAAAACTTTTCATCTGGGTGACACTGAATTGATTTACCGTCATTTTGCAAATTATCAAACAAAATTGATTCCAAGTGGAATAAAAGTAAAAGCCATTTTAAAGCAGCTTACACTCCAGTTAGCTTGAACATACCTCTGTTTTACGGCAATATTTAAACAAAAGGCATCATTGGGTGCATCACAAGGACTACCCTTAAAAGTCTTAGACAAACCCTTTTATCTAAAGTATAACTTATTTTAATTTGCACATAATTTGTTTCTCAAAGGGTATCAAAATCCGTGGTTTGTTGTTGTGTAACCCTAACAATCCTCTAGCAGTCGTCTATTCTAAAGAACTCTTGCAAAACTGTCTGGAGTTTGCCGCAAGGTAAGAAGTAAACTGTAAGGTTGCTGGGAACCACTCTTGTGGGTGTGGTCCAGTGTTACCCAGATGTCTTGCATGATTTTTTTTTTATAATTTTGCGTTTTTTCATAGTAATGTTTTCTTTGTGATTTTCTGTTAGGCATTCTTTACATGTGATCGTGGACGAAATCTACATGCTGTGTGTCTTCAAAGAAGGCTGCTCAGTGACAAATGTACTGAGTTTGAAAAAGTAAGTCAGTTTATTTACGGTATGTAAGTATGCTCTCTAATATTATACAGATTTAAATAACGTGCGTGTAATGATCACAATTTTTTCATTTTTTTTAAAAACGCAGCTCTCTTTAGCCGAACAAAACGCGTGCAAAATATAAATTTATATCAGAAGTCCATAACTAGAAGTCTACATCTCTGGTAATAGGCTTTGAGATATGTCTTTCGCGTGTACCTCGCGTTCCTCGCGTGTAGGCTATTTTTAGAACAGCTTTGCCGCGAACAAGTAGCCAATCACATTGAAGTATTTTTTAATTCGCGCCTTTGATTGGTTGAACAAATTTTTGAAGAAAAGCAGAACTGCAGAGGACGAGTGAACTCGAGCGAACGGCATTACGAAATTTCTGTTTGTTGGTCATCGTAATTTCCGTTTTGTGAGGATTAAATCGTTCGGACAAGAATCATCAGGCCATCTTTCATCGATGACGATAGCATCGAAGTTGTAAAAATTCGGAGCATCCAAATAAGCGAGAGGACCTCAGTGTTTTGGAGTCAGAATACGAAATGGCAGCGGGCAAGATAGACTAATTCCGAGTCAAATTCAAAATGCGAAGACACTAAAGATTAATGGTACTCTCAAGATGAAGACAGGCATTAAGAGAGCAAGTGCATTTTGGCACAGGTTCGTTGCTATTTTGAAAAACAAAACCGTGGTCCCTGAAGCGCTCAACATCGAGCGCGGAATGAACAGAATGAAGTTTGATTCGTTTGAGAACAACATTCAGAGAAAACGACAAGTTTGGCGAGTTTCGCATGTTTTTGGAATTATAAGGACGGCATGAAAACAAAAGACTGACTAAGGTAATGTACTTGTTTTAATATGAATAGAAATACGAGTTTAATTCATCGAACAATGATGATTTCATTCACATCCGTCAAAAGTTTAATTCAAGTTGTGCTTCTCGGGCACTTCGCAGTGTGCAGCTATTGTGTTGTGTATGTTGTTCAGTATTTTAACACGAGGGATATGCTGTACAAAATAAAGACACACTTAACTACTAAAAGTTTGGGGAACTTCTGTTCATAAATTCTCTCGTAAGTTATAAAAAGTCGACCTGTTTGTTTTGTGAGTTTGTCTACGGAAACCCGGCGACGGGTTGCTTTTTCACTCGCCTTCAAATGCCACTGAACAGACGTTTGAAATCACTATCTACGATACTTCTTCTGTCGAAATGTGAGAATTAAAGAGAATGGCCTGTCAAGTGTTTTGATGTGATTTGATTTATTTCACCTGCCAATTTCCAAAATATTCGGCCGCAACTTAGAACTCCAATCGTGTCGAAATAGTGGGTTACGTCATTTTCTCGCGAGACATCAGTTTCTAAAAATAGCCTACACGCGAAAGACATAGCACGCGCCCCAATACCAGATGTAGACTTCTAGTTATGGACTTCTGTTTATATGTGATAATTTAAGCCTGGTTCACACGTGCGACGCAAATGCAAGATCGAATGCAAGTACAAATGCAAGCACAAATGGAAGCACAAATGCAAGCGCAAATGCAAGCGCAAATGCAAGCGCAAATGCAAGCACAAATACAAGCACAAATGCAAGCGCAAATGCAAGCGCAAATGCAAGCACAAATACAAGCACAAATGCAAGCGCAAATGCAAGCGACGTTCACATGTAGTACGCAAACGCAAGGAACATAAGATACGCAGACGGAGTTGAAGTCTTTTTCCAAGATGGCAGACAGGTCACCCTCCGCTTTCTTGCGTTTCAGTGCGCTTGCATTTGCGGCATTAGCAATGTTCACAGGTGCAGAAGCAAGTGCAAATGCAGGCGCAATCCAGGTGCAAGAAAATGGTCAATTCTGCATTCTTTGTGCTTGCGTTTGCGTTGTGCTAGTTCACACATGCTTTAACTTGCAATTGCGTGTGCATTGTTCGTGTGAGCCAGCCCTTAGAGATTAACCTGATACGAGAACTGCACGATTGCATGACAAAGAATTTGCTATCACTTCTTTTAGCGTTCCAAACAAGGAGATGATCCATGTAATCTGGGGTTTCAGTAAGGTATTTTAAACTAAACGATGATTTTACCATAAAATATTCACCTTTTTATTTAAGAACGGCCGACTGTTAGGACCGAGAAATCTCCGTCACCGACCTATTTGGCTAATCGCTCATATTTTGCTCAAAGATACCCTTTGGTGATATATATTTAAAAATCGTATTTAAAAGTTCCAGCGATTTTTTATTTTTCAGAAATTCACGAAAAATTGAAAACGCGGTCAAAGTGCGGTTTTCCTTCCGATCAAATGCCCGAAATATGGTGCACGGACGAAGCTACGGCAAACTCGTGAAATAGCTTCAATTACCGCCAAACTTTACACAAAGACGGAAAAACTACTAATAAGCATCCCTAACTTGTAAAAAATCCGAAATTTGCTGAAATTGTGATTTTGCGAGCCATTTTATAAACCTCCTTGACGAGCGATTAAAATGGCGGCAAAATATAGGTCATGTTCAACAGCATAAAAATACCCCTGGTACCTCATTTTTCGATACTTTTACTTTACAGCCCTGAAATATCATTATTAAACATTCACCATGCCAAGTTTCAGGGTCGAACTCGAAACGCTTCCCGCTGAGAAAATAAAAAATATCTGTGATACGATCAGCTCAAATGACAGAAGATTTATTGGCGAATTTGAGGCTATTCACCTTCAACTTGCCGATAAAATTCGAAAATTAATTTTATTTCCGTCGATTTATGTTTTAGACCTCAAGAAATATCCACTGGTATGTCAAAAAACACATTCAGAAGTTTTAGAAGCCATTAAAAGTCAAATTTGAGCTGAAACTGTCCTGCCATGTGTGATCTTATCGTCGCATGGCCTAATGTAAACAAACGCTTTGACATGTCAAACGTGAGAGATTATTTCCCAAAACCTTTTTAAACATTTCACAACAACATTAAAGTCATTTTAAGATCGTTAGAAATATGGTATGGTATGGTATGGTGTTCTAGATTAGCAATTCAAAGGACTGTTTTATCCAGCTGAAAGTAATTGAGATTTTAGTACGCCGTCACCATCTTCATTCATTATCGTTGCTCGAGAGGTCAAGATGTGGATAGGTTAATTTGGTGATGTAAACTGTCATATACTGGAAGAAAGCAACATCGAACTTTGGTGATAACAAGTGTAATTGTTTATACAGTGTAATAGCAAGTTCAAAACAAATTTCGCCTAAATAATTTGCGAACAAGAAGCGAAACTGTCCGACCCCAAGCACAAAATGCATTTGCAAAATAGTCTCAAGAATACTCAAGAATCGATCAAGAAATAGTCTTAAGAAACATACCATAACTGGGCGCACATCCATCTCAATGCCACATCATTATTCTTTACACCATCTCAAGCTTTCTGTTATTGGAATTTAGGGCCATTTAGTCGATTTTCCATACATTTTGCATAGCCATACTCAATACTTCAGCGTCGCGGGTTGACATTCGAAACTCGAATGAAATGTCACGCAACCAGATGAGCAGTCATGTCACGAACACGCTGCCCTTGAAATTCGCAAGTCTTGAAGACATGAAATAATACAGAGGGCTTTTAGATCATTCTTTGTCCTCAGCAACTGCATGTTTCTTGTTTCAAGTGGCTTTTTTCCGTGGCTACAGTGCGCTATTCAAAACAAGCCATGTCTTTGAGTTAACACCTTTCCAGAAGCAAAACTATGCCTTTGCGAAGATGATTTCTGCTAAATTGTAAGAAATAATTTTTAGGGATTTTCTTAGTGGAAGAAAGATATCATGGCAGCTAAACCAAAAGATGGATGGGCTCTCAGAGCAGTCAAGACATTTTATGTGATATTAAAGCAAAAATTGATCACGGATTGATCACGCATTGGCTTAGCGCGGTAGCGAAGGGCGGTGCTACCTTCATATGTCCCGTCGAACGGGATCCCGTTAGAATACGAGCAACCCCTATGTTATGGGGTTCCAATGTTGGTCTTTTAGTCTAACCTGGGGTCGTTGAATGTCAAAATTATATTTTTGTTGCACATCAAAATCAGATTGTTTTGAAATGTGTGTACATAAATAGCCATAGATAGCCATATTGTAATATTGTGGTAAAAAAAAACAACAAACAAACCAAAAAAACAAGACACCCTCGTCACTTCCGGTCTGAGATTGGGTTTACAATTTAACTTAGCCTGAGATAGGGTAGCAAATTTGAGCTTTTCAGACGAGGAAGCTAAGGGTTCAGCCTCCTGTGCAGACGTTCCTTCCGCTTGTCACGCGTTTTGAAAAGAGTATCTGCGTAAAAGAACAAGTATGGGTTTTTAGACACCAGCGCAGCGCGGGAAATGTAATGGTCCCGAGGCGCTAATGGTGTACGTTTTTTCCAGACAACTGAATCTCAGGTCTCCTTCTTCCCTCGCCCAGATCAAAAAAAGCGCTTCGAAACGAACCACGGCAGTGTTGATCGGAATACGCTTTTAAGTTAGAAAGTCATAAGAAAGCAACATTTAGCCCTGTTCATTACTGGCACCCAGGAGAGGGGGGCTTATTTTAGGGGGGGGGGGGGGGGGGGAAGGCGGCTTATAACCGGATGTATTTTTTCTGTTTCCAGGTACATGGGCCTATAATCGGGGGGAGGCTTGTAGCCGGAATTTTACGGCATTTTGATCACCTGCTAGATACGTCTGTAGTAAAACGGGCTAAAACAATTCCAAGAACGCTAACATGGGATCGAAATAATCATTCCATACAAAGGCTGTGTCAACAAGTACGGGCATTGTATAACTAAGTTCGCTGACTAGCTTTACATATACCCCTTCTCAGACCTCAAAAAGCTCAAATTTGCTACCTCATCTCTCCACAATGCTAAAATATCGCTATGTATTTACGCACATTTCGAAACAATTTGATGTTGACGCGCAACAGAATATAAATATGACGGCATAATTTTCCTCCATTCATTAACCCCAAATTAGAGTAAAAGGCCAAAATTGGAACCCCATCACATACCTAGAGGGTTAAAAATTGGAGCACGTCCAGCGGGACATATGAAGGTAGCAACCCCGCCCCCGCCTCTTCCCTGCGCCGTTTAGCCAATGCGAAATTGACCATTTTTGGTTATCACATAAGACGTCGTGGCTGCTCTGAGAGCCCATACTTCTTTTGCCATAGCTGTCATGATGCATTTCTTCCACTAACAAAACCCCTGAAAATAATTTCTTATAATTTAGTACAAATCACCTACACATGCAAATAGATTACGACGAGGATAATCAAAAGATGGAGGTCAGGAAAAGGCAATTCCTTTCAAATAGTGCACTATAGCCATAGCCTGCCGTGCAGCCGGATTTGACACAAAACCAGCTTGCTACAGTCCCGCGGAGGCTTCCACATGAAGAGAGCGGGAAACACCTAAAGGAGACTAATCTTGAGCGTGGCGCTTTTTTGACCCCCAAAAGATACCAAAGTATTAAAAATAGGATTTACATATTTTAATATTTTTTCGTGTGCAACCCTAAACGAGACCTGCTAAAATATTGGCGTTTTGCCAGGGAAACCCTAAGTAAGACCAAAAATTCGAAATTTACACCCCCGAAGCGAGACGACGAACATCCCCACCCTTTTCATATGGGAGTCCTCCAAGGGATATAGTCTACACCGGCTGTTTAGACTGTCTTCGATGAAGGCTATATACAAAAAGTCATTCAGGAACGGGAAACAATCGCTTAGGAATACAACTAATGAGAAAGCTCTCTATTATATTTCATTACTTCAAGACTTGCGAAATATAAAAAAAAAGTTTCGCGCGGGAATTGTCCACGTGACATGACTGGTCATCTGGTTGCGTGACATTTCATTCGAGTTTCGAATGTCAATCCGCAACGGTGATACCGATAGCAAAATGTATGGAAAATCTTTTTTACCTCGGTGTAAAAACCTCACAACTGACGTCATGCGAAAAAGTAAATACTAAAAGTGAATGATGGAAAATAACTTGTATAAGTCAGTGGATCTTAGATCTCTAGAGCGATGTTGTGAACTGATAGTTCCCTGGTCGATGGGTCGATAGTTCGGTAGATCAATTAATGGATCGATAGATCGGTGGATCGATAGATCGGTGGATCGATGGATCGCTGGATCGATGGATCAATAGATTGATGGATCGATAGATCGCTGGATCGCTGGATCGCTGGATCGCTGGATCGCTGGATCGCTGGATCGATGGATCGCTGGATCAATAGATCGCTGGATCGATAGATCGCTGGATCGATGGATCGCTGGATCGATGGATTAATAGATCGATGGATCGCTGGATCGATAGATCGCTGGATCGATGGATCGCTGGATCGATGGATCAATAGATCGATGGATCGCTGGATCGATGGATCGCTGGATCAATAGATCGCTGGATCGATAGATCGCTGGATCGATAGATCGATGGATCGATGGATCAATAGATCGATGGATCGCTGGATCGATAGATCGCTGGATCGATGGATCGATGGATCGCAGGATCAATAGATCGATGGATCGATAGATCGCTGGATCGATGGATCGCTGGATCGATGGATCAATAGATCGCTGGATCGATGGATCGCTGGATCAATAGATCGCTGGATCGATAGATCGCTGGATCGATGGATCGCTGGATCGATGGATTAATAGATCGATGGATCGCTGGATCGATAGATCGCTGGATCGATGGATCGCTGGATCAATAGATCGCTGGATCGATAGATCGCTGGATCGATGGATCGCTGGATCGATGGATCAATAGATCGATGGATCGCTGGATCGATAGATCGCTGGATCGATGGATCAATAGATGGATGGATCGCTGGATCGATGGATCGCTGGATCGATGGATCGCTGGATCAATAGATCGCTGGATGGATAGATCGCTGGATTGATAGATCGCTGGATCGATGGATCGCTGGATCGATGGATCAATAGATCGATGGATCGCTGGATCGATGGATCGCTGGATCAATAGATCGATGGATCGATAGATCGCTGGATCAATAGATCGCTGGATCGATGGATCGCTGGATCGATGGATCAATAGATCGCTGGATCGATGGATCGCTGGATCAATAGATCGCTGGATCGATAGATCGCTGGATCGATGGATCGCTGGATCGATGGATCAATAGATCGATGGATCGCTGGATCGATAGATCGCTGGATCGATGGATCGCTGGATCAATAGATCGCTGGATCGATAGATCGCTGGATCGCTGGATCGATGGATCAATAGATCGATGGATCGCTGGATCGATGGATCGCTGGATCAATAGATCGCTGGATCGATAGATCGCTGGATCGATGGATCGCTGGAATTTTTAAATACGATTTTTAAATATATATCACCAAAGGGTATCTTTGAGCAAAATATGAGCGATTGGCCAAATAGGTCGGTGACGGAGAGTTCTCGGTCCTAACAGTCAGCCGTTCTTAAGTTAGTAGGTGCAGTTCTAAAACTTGGCCACAAAGCATCATATGCTGACGTTTGTGTACACAGCACAGTACTAAATACGTACCCATATACAGAAACATTAATTAAAAGCAAGCAGATCGAGGCTATTTCAAACATTCAGTCAAAAACGTATATATGACAAAAATAATTTTTTTGAAGTGATACCTTTGGCCTGTGCCTTTTATATCTTATTCATTATTTTGATTGTCTTAGGATTTCGGTTTATCAGGCTTTCGCTGTGGCGTTCTATACACTTGGAACAAGGAGGTTTACCGGGCCATAACTTCAGGTTATTCACGGTTCCAAGATGTACCGGCCCCAACACAGGTATGTTAATATTGTATTTTCTACCACGACCGCGATCGCGATTCATATTAAGGAGAACTACAGCTGAGGTTTTCTTTTGGCCTATTGCACTGGAATAAGAGTATACACAAGTGAAGTCTCGGTGGAATGCCATTTTTCATTACCGATTTGTTTAAGAGAAAGTCACTCATTCTCCATCAAAAACGGCATTACAGGGCTCAAAATAATTTTCGAATACTGACCGGTCATGTTGACTGGCCAAATCAATTTTTGCTCGGTCATGTCTCGTTTTTGACCCGTCAAAATATTGAGTATTTGCTTTGAAGCAATAGCCCATTCTGCCAAACATTTCGCCTTATAAGCTAAAACACTCGTTGTTAAAGAGTATAAGGCTTAAGCTTAAACGTTTTGATCGCTAAAAGTGTCATTTTATTATGTTCGCTTTTTGAATTTCCATTTCTTCTGCGTTCTACTCTACTCGTCCACAATGCTTAGCAGCAAGGCCTTTCAGTAAGGGTGTGTCAGAAGTTTAACATGTCTACTAACAAAACATCTTTTACCTAACTAATTAGCGATAAACACGGTCAGGAAGTTGTCAAAACTTCAAAGTACAATGTGCTTGGAACTGAACTTAAAAAATTCAAAGCGTTTAATGATTTTATTATTTTCTCATGATCTTGCTGGTGAAAAACACGCTACGATCTCGTACTTTCTATAGGTGCATTATAGTTTTTCGACTATTTTGCTTGGTACAAGGAAAATGGTAAGAATTGGGAGCATCGGTTGTCACTCTCTGACCCACATTTTTGTATACTCTCAAGGGACTGTTTTAATTTGTCAAGGGAATACTTTTCGCTGTGGGCGATTAAAACGTCATTGGATAGGAATGCGTCAGCACTTCTCGATCCCGAAGTGTTATTTTCACGCGTTGCTCGTCATTTAGCCTGTCTAGCCTTTTGCAAACTACGGGTAGGTATTTTTCAAAGATCTGTGCTATTCATCGCAAGGAAGGTAGTAGTCCGTGTAATCGACCTGTCACAGTCTTTTGATTGTTTTGCGTAAAAATTTTTTATCTCTTCAACCTCCCAAAAATGCCGACTTCAAAAATTTTAAGGGGTTCGTTCGAACCCCCCCCCCCCACCCTACGGGCCTGATGCCCTCGCATACTTTTGAAAGAACAGGTAATAGTGAGGTAGGGCGGTTGTTATTTGGCTTCTCGCGATCGCATTCTTTTAGGACGGGGATCACTTCGGCTATCTTCCATTCTCAGTGGAAAAGTATAACTTGCAAGAGACTCATTTATTATCGACGTCACTGACGGCAGACCGTGCTTGAGATTAGACTGATTTTATCAATCCTAGGGGCCTTACCATCAGGCATTGAATTAAAATAACTTTTCAATTTCACCACAATAAACAGGTGTTATGTCTACATGTATGATTTAGATTTCCACCAATTGCTTGTAAGCTGATTCTTACACTCTAATACAATTTTTCCCTTTAGATTCTTCTGGGAAATCTTATCAAAGATAAAGGTTAGTAGGTTTACATGTAGCCCATATCCTTCAGTAGTAACATGTGTCATTCTTTGTTTCAGACACAAGGAAAAGCAAGCCAGAAGAGCATTTAGATAAAAAAGTCTTTAGTGAAAATGGATTTCGGCGTGATTTTAGCAAATATATAATTTATTAAAAGTTCCTGCAACGTAATATAAGAGATGAACGTCTTTCACCCTTTTTGCAGACTGGTTAGACAATACTTTTATTCCAACGAACCAACAACGTCTTCGAAACGCTCACAAAATGGCTTGTGATGCTCTAAGAGAAGTTGGTATTCAAGTCCTTCCTGGTGAATGCGGGCTTTTTATCTGGGCTGACTTCAGAGAGGTACATGTAGACGGTGACTTGCCGTTAGTAATAAAAAAGTGAATTTTTTTACCTTTTTTATCATTGCCATACGTTTTATACATGAGCCTCTGGCTCAGATGTGGAGGGTAACTTCACCCCACGTATGACATAAATTGATTGATTGATTGACAATTGCTCTTGCATCTGTGTTGTGCTATTTCAAACGTATTTTTTCCTCCCAATTGCGCTATCATCTGAGTTTGCATCGCTCGTGCGAGCCAACCTTTTAACTTATCTCGCGAATCACAGCAAATGCAAATAGCGCTTTCTGAAGTTGAAGCCAAAACGTGCTACCGGCCCCAAGCGCGGGAAAACAAATCATGCAATCGGTGCCAGTAAAGCGCGGGAAAATACAACTAATTTTGGTAATGCAGGTTGATATTTCAGTATGTTTTCTGTGATTGGCTGCTACGTAATTCGACCTTGCAATTCTACTTTTCTTCTCAAGTAAACTGAACCCCGCCATACAATCAATACAATCAGTGTAAGATATATTGTGTTGGTTTGCTTTCTTTCAGCTTGCTCCAACGTTTGAGGAAGAAATGCAGCTGTACGAACGTGCGATGGATAATGGCGTGTTTATTTTTCCTGGGGCGTACTTTAGCTGTCCAGAGCCCGGCTGGTTTAGAATTATATTCGCCTTGGAAACAGAAACTCTTCAGATAGGTAAGCTACATGTCAATCTACATGTTTGGTGCTCAGGGTAAAACCGCCTTGCCGCAGGATACCCAAGCGAGCGACTCGTCGGATGAGGTGTTTACTGGAGAATCTCTACTTTTTCTTGAAAGAAAATTGCCTCCCAAAAACACTCAGGAGACTTAAATAAATAATCCTAATTTTCCCTGTTTTAATTGTCGTATGTCCAAGAGCTTGGAAAACCTGTGGTCTTGCAGGCTACTCTTGAATCGATCTCGGTGAATGTAACGATTTACCGACTGAAACATTTCGAATGATGAAACTTGACATGTGAAAACCGTTGTACTTAAATTACAATCCCTTGTAGAAAGTGTCGTGTGGAGAATCAAGTGCTTAAAATTATAATTAAAACGTCTTTTTGCTAACCTTCAAACACAGGTTACAAGGTTTTACTGAGTCACAGGGTGACGTATCATAAAGCTAACTCACTCACTTGTTTTGGTTTTATTTTCTCAGGGCTAAGAAGAATTCAGGAAACTATCAAACAAGTCCGCGCAGATATTGCAGCCAATCCGGAGGGAAGAGCGTCGAAAAAGGATCGCACTGGCTTGGCGCTTTCTCAAAATGAGGACGGTGCTAGCCATGCAGAAAACGCGGGTGACGAAACACTTGAGGGCCTGGTTCGTACACTTCATCAGCAAATACAGGACAGCGACTGGCTGAAGGAAAACACTGCAGAAAAATGGATGGCAGACAATCCTGAACTGGCTAAAGCATTTATAAAGCCAAGCGCTGAGAAGTGATAAAATATATTATTTCCTTCTGTTTCTAACCAGAACGTGAAAACGCGATTGTTATTAGTCGATTGAATGATTCAGCAATCAGATTGTTTCCCACTGGATAGTGTAGCTGCCGACTTTAACCTTTTTTTCAGGGGGGTGGGGTGGAAACCGCATATAGCCTAAGGAACTCCAAGAATAAACTCAATAATCCATTGCTGTGCACAAACTGTTACAAAAGTAGCTTTAGAATAGTGACGCCCTTCTGTGGAACGGTCTTCCTTGTGCAAGTACTCTAAGGCAAAGCATTTATGGAAATATTTTACATCATACATTATGTATTTTTGTAATTGTGTAATTTTATATAGCTGATGAATTTTTCCGTGTCTAATTAAAGATCATCTATTGCAGAAACAAGCAACATACAGTGAAAATCATTCATGCTGGCCAGCAAATTATTTTAATACTTTTTACATCTAAAGATACAACTTCTGTTACCTAAACAGAGCAACAATTTATCAACAATTGTTACCGATCTTTTAATTCACACAAACAAGTTGAATCACTGATTCACACCTATCACACCTACCTATGAATGAATAAATGGATTTGTACCAAGGTGAAGTCACATGCAAAGCATGCTCATGAATGCGTAACGATTGAAATAAATAAATTCAAAAACTAGTCTCACCAGTGTACAGATAAAGCTCAAAATTATATACTTTAAGAGACCTCGCAGGTATTCACAACTGAGCAAGACCATCTTCACCTAACAGAGAGATCAACTTGCTGAACTTCTATGCGTAACTTAAGTTAAGAGTCTACTGATGGTCATGATGTATGTAACCAGTACATACATTTGTAATGATAAACTTTACCAGCACCTGTTTATTATCAGTTTCCATTAGAAGCTACAGGTAGTCATTATTTTAATAGGGCAATGTATGTTAAGTTCCATACAATTTGCAACAAAAAAGGGGTTTCAATAAAATTTGAAGTAGCCAGCTGGTTTGAGTGGAGTTAACTGAAAATTGAAATGATTACTTTAATTCGGGGGAGAAAGTTAAGGCAAATAAAGTAGGGTGAAGTATCGTGTACTTTTTGTTAAAATGAAAGCACTGATGGAATGAAATGGATAGTCTTGTTGAAAGTCTGGGCTCCCTGTGGTTCTATTACACAAGTTTGCACCTGGCATCAAAGGAGAGGACTGGGAACAAGTCAGAGTTTGGCATTTAAAATTAGTGACACTTAATATGCTAAATGTACCTGTGCGGGACTGTACAAGACATTAATAGCGAAATAATTTTAATATAAAACCGGTTTCTCCATCACGCTAACTCATAGTACTTGTGAGTTTTTGGATCAAAATAACAGTTTAGACATGGATCATACAGCAAGTCTAACTCCTCTTCATTTGCCGAGTTGTGATCCATACTAGTGCTGGGATTACGACTTCTTGGTGGCGACAGAGCTGCTGACAGGGCATCATTCTGTCCTGCTGTTGAATAAAACATTGTTTTTAGTTAGCAACTTTCTTTTTATCAAACAATAAATTCAACACATTGAAGGGCCTGTTCTTTTCTCTTGAGTAGCACCAATCAAGTGAACACAGTCAAGGTCATTTATAACCGAATAGAATTATAGGCTTGCAATACATGTGGAGGATGAAATGCTTGGCTATGTGGCCCTTTGCATGCATTACTGACAGGCCTATCACTATCAGTAAAATGTGTGGTTTAGAATGCCTGACCATTGCCTCAGCTTGCAGGGGTTTCAATAAAATTTGAAGTAGGCAGCAGGTTAGAATAGTCAGAGTAGCCGACTACATCAACAAGGTTGAAAGGATCTTTCTCTAGTTACTTCAATTCAGGGGAAAAAGTAGCCGACTTCTTTGAGCAAAGTAGCCAACACTTTTTGTTGGCCGTCGGTGATTATTGAAAGCACTGAGCTTGTATTTTGTCAGTAAGAAACACAATTATTATTTACTCTCAATGGGACATGATTTGTATCCCATGCAGGGATGCAGTGACGCAGCACACTGCTTCCTGCTGTCATTGACATGATCCAAAATAGGCCAATAGTCTAAGGATAGATTGGAGAGTAATGATGGCAAGAGAGAAGGCAGACGGGAAGGAAAAGGGTTAGGTGTTCATTGGCACTCACCAGAGCTCCTCTTTTGACTAGGTAGTACAATAGGTGGACTGAATGCATTGGAATATTCTCTTGGATCCATTGGTAATGTAGCTGTTAGGTCTGGCTCTGGACCTGGGTGCTGTGTAATGTATAATAAAAACTTTTTTAACACTCATTAATTTGAATGGGATAATGCTGAATAATCAAGATGATAACAAGAGGAATCAATAAAAAACACCATTAAAAGGGACATCTCTCGTGCGCCAGCCGGACACTTGGTCATGGTCTCAGCCTCATACATGTACCAACAAGTGCTACATTCTTTTTTATCTCCCATAATTATCATACATGTACAAGTGGTCATCTCTTTTAAGTGGATGCCTTTTCAGGCCCCACTGCCAACTGTACATGAGGTTAGACTGTTCACCTTTTACAGTGCAAAGGAACTGGTACATTTCTAGGACACTTGTATAATTGTTTTCTCCACCTTATTCATTTATTTCAAACACAAAATACAAATTACTTATTAATAATTAAATTAATAGCTAAAACAATAATAATAAACTACCTAAACTGGTGCATTGTACTTACCCTCATTTCATCTAAATAGCGATGTATCCTCTTGTCAGGGGGAGGTGGTCCTTTCCAGGTGCTGTAAGTTGTATCATCACTTGAGTCGCTCAGGGAATCCCCTCCATCATTAGTAATAATCACCTCTTCTGACTCTGACGTCCCAAAAGAGCTATTGAATGATCTATCCAATGATTTGTCCAACATGTTGTTGCTCATAACAGATGTGTCAAATCGCCATGAGCTAGCATTTGATTGAAAGTTTCGCCATGAGCTTGTGTCGGATTGGTAGTTCTTTGCGTCATATGGTTTAGAATTATTATTTTTACGAGGTGAAGGAATCTGTTATGTATTGGAAAAAAAAAAACCACACACTTATTAATTCCTGCTGCCATATATCTCCATGCAACAAATTGATACACTTGATGATTGATTCCTAAATGAAGAAGCTCTTACAACTTGCATGCAGTAAGTTTTATTTCCCTTGAATCCTGATGTCTCTCTGGAAAACTAACTTTATTCCCCTCAACATCAAGTCTTTTTAGTCTGACTAAAACTTACCAACAAATAAATGCAAATTCAGACCAGTTCTGACATTTGTATCTACTCACCTCCTTTAGCAAACTACTTCTAATGCTCATTCTTAAAATCTGTGATTTTGACAGTGGATCAGGCTCTGGGCTTGGCTCTGGACTGCTAGGAAGAGGACTCAATCGAGAGCCTCGTGAACTACACCTTGAGTTCCCACTGGCTTTCAAAAAGTTTTGCAAGTCATCTTCCTCAGTTGAACTCTCCCCTGAAGCTTTGTAAAAGTCATCATCGTACTCGGATCGATCACTCCCTTTCCTCGCTCGGTTCTGAACCTTAAGGTTCTTACTAGAGTCTTTCAAATCCACAGCCCCTTGTGAGGACAGTTTGATTTCTGGTTTTTCCTCTGCTGGAGTTGTGGCTGAATTAAAATCATGTTGTTTCCGTTGTCGGCTCCGTGGAGATCTAGGTGCTGATCTAGGTCTTGATGAGAAGGTAAACACAGGCGGTGAGCCTTTTTCAATTTCTGCTGTAAGAGGAGTCTGTTCCTTTGAATTTGTGTCCTGATTGATATGACCATTCTGATCCTTATCAGGAATTTTTACTCGCAACTTGTTGAAGCTCTCTGCTAAGCTACTATCATTGCCTGACATTTTCAAAGAACTTTCACTCTGCGATCTAGAAATCGATTCCGGATTGCTGTCCTCAGAAACATTGTCTTTTGTCCCAGAAGAACCATTTACTGGTACATCACTCTTTATAGAATTGTTGGTGACATCTTTATCGTTAGCACTGCGAGTTTTTGAGCTTCCAGGATGTTTGACTCTTAAGGGTCTTCTCCGTGTTTTACCTCCTGAGCCAGTCCTTGGAGGTCTTGGCTGCATTGTTGTTTGCGTGGCCTCAACTCCTAGCTGTGTATCAGATGATTCAGAATGTAAATTAGTTGCATCAGAAAAAGATCTTTGATATGAAAGTCTGTGAGTTTGTCTACTACTTTCTCGCCCACTTTCCAGCTCCAAAGCAGGTGAAACGGATGTTAACTGCGGAATAGAGCCACTGCGATTTAGTCCAGAGGAAGAACTTCGGCCACCTGCAGATGAAGCACCTCCTTCACGAGAAGACTTGCGAGCATGCTTAGGAATAACAATTTTCGAACCGAATGCGATATGTGTTGGCTGATCTTCTAGTCTGCTTCCTGCTCCATCAGAATCAGAAAGGACTGGTGTTGAGGGTGGAGGTAGACCAGCTCTCTCCCTTGCTTTGGTTTCTGCTTGCAACAGTTTAGCCATGTTGATGACCTTGAGGACGTACAACAGTAAAGATTTAACAACTGAAGATACATTCCACTGTTTTATTATATTATCCAATTTTTTTTATTCTGAATGAGATTTTGTGTAACAAAAAAATGCAGAACACTTTACAGTCAGTTGAACCACAGAAAACAGCTGACACTTGATGAAGGCGCAAATCTCTGTCACATACGCAGATACATTGTGCTGTACCTGGTCATGAACACCTCTCTTCATTAGACACTTTTCCTAATCCCATGGGTGTTCATTTTAATTGCACACATTGAATACATTTGTCAGTGAGAAGTATGTACATGTGCAAAAAAAAAATTTACAGTGTATGCGACATTCAATTCATAGTAGAAAATGTAAAACATTTAGGGCGCGTTCGTTTGGGATCAATCCGGAATAAGAATAATAGCAAAGCGCACTATTACTAAAAATAGATTTGTCAGCATGAGATCCTATGACACCCCCCGCACAGAGTCGGACAAACACTGGAATCAAAATAAAGCAAATGTATGAGCGGGAGCCGCGGTTGTGAACCTAAAAGCGAGAATTTTAGTCAATTCTTTGGTTTATTGTTCTAGAAATAAGAGAAATGGTGGGCACTAAACACTGCTGTTGGGGTGAGTGCAAAACAGAATCAAGATATCCAGACAAATGGCTGGAATCGCTAAAAGAGTTGGAGAATTCGGGGCAGAAAGTATTCATTCCTGAATGCGATGTATTGTAGACAAGAAAAAAAGTCAAGAAAGGAAATATTCGTGACCTAGACTTTTGATAGACTTGAATAATGGTAGATATGAAACACGTTGCTTCGTTAAGTGTAAACAGATTCAAGGTTTCGAGAAAAAAAAAAAAAAAATTGATGAACTATTCAAAGATCCACAATAATTACGTTCCACTACAAAATTACTCTTGATGCCGCGAAATTTTAGCGGAGGTGGCGACTTACTATGAGAATACAGAGAAAAAGATTCACAAATAGTACTGCATGTATGTTGGCTTTATTCAAGCCCTGAAAAAAACATCGATTACCAGAAATTCCCGAATTTGATGGCACAAGCGCAAGGGGCCATCTGTTGCGGCAAATGATAGAGATTGAAGGGGAAAATAGTGCGCTAAAATCAGTTACAGCGTAAACCGTTGCAGTTTAAAGGACTTTAAGCTGTTTTCATTCCCATTATTGTAGCAGACTGCAGCTATAGATACCCGGGTTCAATCTTTGCCGCCGAAACTTGTGAAACGAAATTGACCTCTCAGGTCAAGGCAGCACAAGCGCTTCTTTGTTAATTTTTCCTGGCATGACAGCTTTGTGCGGCTTAGTTTGAGAACCATGGTCAGCTCTGTTGTGTTGCACAAATGAACCTCTTAGGACTGCTTGAATCTCCTGAATTTATCTCCTGATATTTTATCCGGCTATTCTGCTCCAAGGAGCAGAATAGCCGGAATATATTCCAGAATATATTTTTATTCCAGAATATTCCCAAACAAACGTGCCCTTAGTGTATTATGTAGAAAGGTTAATTATTATACAATTTAAATTATATAATAATTAACCTTTCTACAATTTGTGTAACTTGTTTATGAATTTAAAGTGATAAATTCCTCCATAAATAAACACGCTGAAATTAAGTACACGCATAGAATACCCAAAAATTTTCATTTTAGATATTTTTAATGAATTTGTGTAATCAAACCAGCTTATAACTTAAACAGAAAACAATACCTGAGTGTGATGTTGGATATCCGGTGAAGTTGACAACTGAAGTGATTTGGGTATACTTTCTATCTCTCCGCTGTTTGTATTCTCGCAGTTGTAAATTTCATCATCGTCCGTTGTATCGAAAGGTTGCGATTTCATGGTAAAAATTTTCCGTAACCGACAACTAGCAGAAATTGTCAAGTTTTCAAGCGCCTTGAAAGACTGCCCCTTGAACGTTTCGCCGACCAGTGACTGTAGATCCAGGCAAAGATTCAACCAGACCCCAAGACGAAGGATGTTCAGTGGGAAGCGAGCGTGTAACTGAGTGATCGTAATCTCTCTGTGGTTTGATGAAAGCAGAATCCGCCGTTTGTTATTCCCCGAGCTGTCAGTGACGCCAAACTCCAGAGAAAACGAATGTCCCAGCGGCACATACAATTGCAACACTAAATAACGCTGTATGAGCCATAATGATTGTTTTTCGTCCTTGGGTAGGCTCATTTTCGTCGTGGTCGTTTCGCCCTCCAAAATGTAAACAAAGCTCTTGACGTCCTTGTCGTAAACTTTGTTTTTCGTTGATGCACTTCCACTCAGCCTCCATTTTGCTGCGGGGTCGCGACCCTGTGCACTGAAAACTTCCACGTACGAGCCACCCTATGAACACAAACCAGAAAGAAAAGGCAAAAGGATACAGTAATTACAGTTGTTGTAACCATCGGTTACGCATTTATCGCAAAACTTAATTTGCGGTGATCCAGAAATTCACTTACCTGAAACTCATTTTTGAACATTATCCACACCAAACAAAATGAAATTTTGGGCAGCTATCTGTCCAAAATTGATTCAAGATTGTACATATGGGTTAAAATGTCAAAACCAGTTTGTTAAAAACACAAAATGAGCTTTCAAAGTCTCTGTGTGCAGACGACCAGTCACCATTTCAAATGAACGCATGCGTAAGCGTCACTTACGCCCTCGGCAGAAGTCTGGAATCGAGAAGAAAATCCACATGCAAGATGGCGGCCAAACCAAACTGTTTGATAGTTTGTAGCTCTGCGACTCAAGGTATGGATTAATTCACTTCTGTAAGGTTAAATATAAGGACTTCAGAGAGATAAGGTACTTGAGATTCCCACGGTACTTTTCAAACTTTTTGATCGTGGGAAAAAGGGAAACACAAGATCATTTTGTGTACACATTTGCCTGTCACTTTTTTGACAGCCATGATCACGCATAATTTTTGTATTTTTTTCTTTGGTTATTAGGTGTCTCTGCCCAATCGTTCATCCACGCATTCACACTGACGCATTCAGTGTTCAATGTTCAGATTGCAACACCACAAGTAAGAAACAAGTTAAACAAGATCCATGATTTTTATTTTGCAAATATGAAACCTCCCCTACCAAAGAGGAACACCCTTGGGAACAAAACAAGTGCCCGCTTCGGAGAGGTGTCTGCTTAAGGGTGAAAGTGAAGAACAGCTCCCAGAATAACCTGTCGGCCAACTGTCGGCCGACAAACTGACAGTCGGCCGACAAACGGCCAACAGTCGGCTGACAAACGGCCCACAGTTGGCCAACAAACGGCCCACAGTCGGCTGACAGAATTTGTGCATATGAACGTTAACTTGTTGACCGGTCTTTTTTGCAAATTGCTTCGGAGTGTTAGGGGGAAGAAACGCAACTTTACTGTTTTATTAATAGCAAAGATTTCGTTATTGATCATTGACTTTTGCAAACTTGGTGGCGCCTAAAGGAGCTGTTGTTTTTGAACATCACTGTTCAGTCGTAGAAACACTCATCAAACTTTAAAGGCAACAGTTTGCCCTCCCGCCGCATATCTGCTACAACAGGCAAATGCCACTTCAATCGCCTCCTGCACGCCGCCTCTAACTCTCTTACTGAACCGCTTCGCCAGTCTGACAATACTCTATCATGCTCCCTTCTATCAACGATCTTAAGCTCTGCAATCGCTACAAAGTCACGGAGGGTACTTCTGGGACACCCGGAAAGGCGGAACGCGTTGGCCATGATACAGGAGTTCTCTTGTAATACTGCCAGTACCTCCTCGTACCGCTGGTGGATGGTCGCCAGGCTGTTGGTACTGACACGATACTGATTCTGGTCTCTGGTGGGCTCATCTTCTGCGTTCTGGTTCGTTTGTTGTCGTCTGAGACGCTGCACCTCTTCTTTTAGTTCGACGATTGTAGCCTTCGCTTCCTGTAAGGACTTCTGGAGGTGACAGCAACAACTCCATTTTTCGTCCGGACGAGGTCCACCAGCTCCTTGGCATTGCGGTTAATCACCTTGTTCACTTTCTCTTTTTCCTCAAGTTCTTTTGCGAGGGCTTCATTCTGCTCTTGCAGCGTCTGAAAGGCCTTGCCAACCTTTTCGTGCCGTTTAACAAGATTTACGTACAGCTTGTCAAGCTCCTGGTAGCGCGGCCATTCGTCGCTTTCCTCAACCTCCCTGTCTGCCGCCCTTTTCCGGTTTGGTGCGTTGGACTGCGGTGCTGGCGCTTTACATTTGCGTTTCGGCTGCGACTGTGACTCACAAGAGCAATTCCGCTTATCACCGTTACAGCTATTGCATAGAACTGTATTTTTTTAAGGAACTTCACGTTTCAGTGAAGATCCCCCAGTTTGAGTTAAAAAATCTTCAGATGGCCTACAAAACCTTACTCCTTTTCATTCACTGAAAAGTTCTTACCAAATTATCACCTTTACTGTAAAATTCCAGTCCACTCCAGATAAATTTACATAATTTTTAATTCACTAAAACATGAAAATTCTTGGGATCTTTTCTGCAGGGTCAGCAAATAGATTTTGTGAAGTCAGATGAAAACAGTAGGAAATGGTTGAATGAGTTTCGAACCAAGCCATTTTCAGTTCCTGGAAAACTTGAAAATGTAGATGGTAGGCATTGTATACATTTTTAAGTCAGATCTCAACCCATGGGGGGAAGGAACTATTAAGCTAAGCAGATCTTAACCAACTTGTTAATACATTGGCTGTTTCGAAGGTGGAGAGGGCTTAGCAGGGGATTCAAGGAGACAGGGGTGTTAGTTTTACTGTTTGTTCATTCCTTTGTACACTAGATCAAAGCTTGGGTTTTTACCATTTACATATTAAACAATCGGGTTGGAAATTTCATGCATAAACATTTCATAACTGATTTTGGCTTTACAGAAAAAAATGAATCAAAAAATTACCCAGCTGCACTGACTTGATTGAAAGGAAGATGAAAAGCTTATTATCACAACTAGTGGCCCATAATTTGCTTGCAAAACTTTCCAAACAGAATGATGCAAACCATTACTATTCAGTTATACAGTCAATGTTATGTACACTGCAATTTGACCATTATTTTAATTTGTGTTCTCTCTAGCATCCAGGTATGGTGCGGTACTTCTACCGAGTTCTCCAGGTGCCCTTCATGACCTTGCTAAAGACAATGAGCTTGCTAAGCTTCTTAATGCATTTGTCCAAGAAAAAAGTGGGTAGTGATTATATTAACTATGCTATACGCTGCCACAATCTTGCTTTGAATTTTGAGAACTTTCAATCTGTTACTAAACTGTCAAGTGAACTATTGTTTTTAGGTTAATCTATAACTTTATCACTGTAAGTTATATTTACTAAAAATTAACAAACTTAACTTTTTTCTCTGATCAGAACCCATCTGTGCTGTAGGACATGGGGTTGCTGGACTTTGCTCAGCAAAAAGAGAGGATGGAAAATCTTGGAGTTTCAAGAGTTTTAGTATGACAGGGGTCTGTAAACTGACAAAAAAATCATGTATTCACATGTTGTTTCCATTTAGCATTTTGTCAGTGTTATTCCAGCTTTCTAGGCATAATCAGTCTTGTTATACTGTGTTTAGCCTTCAGTGTTTGAATCAGCCCGCTCTCCTGATTTTTCAAGTCTGCCTATCGTTGTCGAGGACTGGATCAAAGATCATGGTGGCACATACAGTGGTTAGTTACACATCTAAGATCCTATAATATTATCAACAGGTCGGGAAATTATATTTTCCAGTCCTCTTAACCTCTTTATGACTACCGTTTCCAACACTTTCCAAGACTTAGATTTTGATGGGTCATTCTAATCACTTTTTGTCAGTTGATGCTACAATCATGGCTTCAAACAAATGCCCAGTGATTGTACTGATGAACACCTTGTCAGCATTTTTAATGCACAGTAGGTTGCCATAGCAACAGTTTAACCTTATAAATACATCCTTTAGCTTTAACTGCTAATATCTCTAAAATGAGCCCAGTGATCCCTTTTTTATTATTAAATTTTGATCAGCAAGACAGTATGCAACTTTTGGCAAAGTTTTAAGACAATCTGCACATGGGGTCAGGGCAGCCTTAAATTGTCCTAAAATTAAGGTGGCTCTGAACATCATGTGCAGGCTGGAGGCCACTAACTACAGTGTACAACTGACATTTTGTATTTTATTTGATCCAGAAAGTTTTATTTTTGTCAATTAAAGTTCACGAAAATGTTATAGAATTTTGACAACTAATGTCTGTGACAACCATGCCGTGATTCTCCACTTTACCCAGGGAATCCCCATTACGTCTTCAACTAACATTATTTAATTTTGTCTTTTCCCTGCAGCAAGTGAACCAGACGGGATGCATGTAATTATTGACAGACACCTTATAACAGGACAGAATGACACATCAACACTTTCTGCTGTTCAGAACCTCATTCTTTTGTGCAATGCAAGGTCAGAATTTTTTTCTTAACTTTACATTGTTAAAATTATCAAGTAATCATTATAAGAGCAGACCCAAAAGTGAAGCATAATTTTGTAACAGTGCTGTTACACTGTACATGTGACCATGAAAAGATTGTGGTTGACACTTCAAGGCTGGTGATTTACATTGTATAATTAACACAAAAGGCATCTACACTGTAACACACCTGCATGTTTATGTAATAATACTCTCCTTTGTTTTTTCCAGTGATTCAAAGTGGCTCTTATCATGATTATAACAATTAACAATAACTATTAACCTTCACTTCCGTGAATAATTATTATTCACCGAAGTGAAGGTGAATAGTTTGTGGCTCGTTACATATCCACCACTTTCATCGACACTTCGGTGAATAATTGTTTTAGTATGTACCACAAAAGCTGAATAACTAGCGGACCAAAACATTAATTTCAGTACCCAAAGTGACATGGGGAGCCATTTTGTTTCTCTTTGGGTGCTCGGAGGTGAATAGTACTTTGCTAATCACCTGCGAGTTAACCAATTAGCGCGTGCACAAAGCACCAT
Source organism: Meandrina meandrites (assembly GCA_963693305.1). Taxonomy (NCBI): domain Eukaryota; kingdom Metazoa; phylum Cnidaria; class Anthozoa; order Scleractinia; family Meandrinidae; genus Meandrina; species Meandrina meandrites. Next base: position 27,566,892 of record OY855912.1, on the reverse strand, counting down.
TCACTTTTGCGGTATACAGCTCTTTCGAGAAACGTTGTCGGAAAAAAGCACAAAACTGCACAAGCCAATCCTTAAAGGTAGTATGGGTAGACGTCTTGAGCAACTGCACGTGTTGAATACTAATTAGATATAACAACAAAATAAGCGCAAATTTCAGGTTCTTTCTTTTCAGACATGTAGAAACAAGGTTCGTTTAGACCCTCTGAAGTTTAGAATAATTTTTCCTCACTCAAATACATGCGACAGTAAAAGTAAAGCTACAGATATAGGCCTCCTGAGAGGAAAAACAAATTCTCCACGTGCAAAAATACAAACTTGTAAATTTCCTCTAGGCCAATATGCAAAACTCCAGTGAATACCCAGACCACCTTTCGGTCTTGTCACGTGCACTTTGATGTTTTTTTTTTCGACAACCTTTCTCGAAATAGCTGTATACTTATAAAACATTTTTTCTTCACAGACAAGGAAAAGCCAAGAGTTAAAGGATGTTTGCCAATTAAATAATTATGATACAAAAATTAGTATTTTCAGTAAATAATTAATATGTAAATAAAATACAAAGAATTGTAGGAGTAATTGAGTAAAGTTCACACTATTGTGTTTGGCAGGTAAAACGTTGTAATTTTATTTGACCAATTACCACTTACATATTAACACATTTTATGGTTCAACTGGGAAAGATTAATTAAAGATTTACATATGATTTTTAATTATAGTATTAATTGGTATTAGTTTCTACTCAATAGAATTCTAAAGTTGTCATAAAATGAAACCATAAACAGTACATGTCAACTAGTGTGAATTTCAGCCTGATAGACTGGTCAGGAATGGGTAAAACAGCTCCTTGTTCTTAACTACATTACATGTATATCAGAAAAAAATATTAATACTCATAGTTCTACGAACTTACATGTAAGAACCTGCAACCAAGGGCTGCTTTCATACAAGATCCCATGTTAAATTGTCTCAGTGCGCTTTTGTGGACCATGCATTATTACTTAGTCTTATTAGTCTTTCAAAATTATTTACATAAACATACATGTAATCGCCACAATATTGAACATAACTTGCGTGCCCTTCTGTACAAAAAATACAGCCATGAAAATGACTAAGCACTATTATCTAATTTAATTTAAATGACCTGTTTCTTTTAACCATATTCCTGTTCAGCTGTTTCAATAAACAGAATTTAAGATATCCTATAGCTTGAACATTGATTTAACACATTACAAAACTTTGTGTTATTCTTCTTCTGTAATCTAAAAACATTGACTTTATAAATGGATTGTGAAATTCTACCACTTGTGAATTTGTGATTTTTTTTTTTTTTTTTGCTTTGGGAAAAATGTGACTCATGTCACATGAACATGTATGATTTTTTCCTGATCCAGTATGAAACAATGTTATAATGTAAACCTTGAAAACAGCAATTGCAAAACTCTGAACTAACAAAAATAGCTTTTGGAAGATTTCCCCAGCTCTTGTAAGCAGTATTAAATATTTACGAAATACCAGCTTACTACAAGAAAATATGTTGACTGGATTGACCTCTTAATATGATTACAATTTCACCTATTAGCATCCAGTTTTAAGGTTATATAATAACCACTACTCCCTCTTGAAGGATGACGCTGTGCAGTTCAAATCTGACTTTGTTTACAGCTGTGAACAATTTGTCCTTTCGATTCCTAAGTGATTCCTGCTAGCACAGCACTAGAAGCACACCAGGGAGTGGCCCTCACTCACTTGTCCCAATGTGCTGGCTGGTGCAAACAATGGCAACCAGCGAGTACGATAAATAAAAACAGGTTAGGGTTTTTGGAGAAGATCCATTTAAACCCCACACCCATTCCCACATGTTCAATTCTTTTTAAACAGTCACTTCTTGCACCAGCCCCAAAAACCTGAAGACAAGGGAAATACTGCTCTCAGGCTGTCAACCTACACTGTATATTCTTAAGATTCATTGCTATGTGTATAAAAAGATACTTCTAGGAAATATTCATTAGCAAGCACTGTTCACTTCAGGGGAAGCTTGACCCCTCGTTGTGTGAGGCCTTCAAATCTTTTGAATGTATAGTTGAGGAAAACCCAATCTTTACCACCAGCTGCATCAGATTTTGTGTCCTTAAACCAGTCTGAAAGGAAAACATTTGGTTTAATTAGATCAATTAGACTCAAAAAATTATTGTGAGATATGCTTACAACTTACATGTATCAAGCAATTTTCTTGTAGCCCATTAGTTGCACGACAAATAAATTATGGCTAGCATCATACATGTAGGCTTCGATTTTGTGCAAAAGAATGCAGCTAATATATACATGTACATTGTGGCACTCTACACGCATTGCGGGCCAATAAATGACAACATGGCCCATAGGCCTGCGACGTGTGCAAGTGGCTACAGCTGCATACTGTAGCTCTCTCCATTCTGCAGACCTTTAAAGCTGATTTCCAGCCCATACTGTGCAGTCGTGGGGTTTGTTTTCATTTTTGTTTTAATTTGAATTCGTTACACTTTGGTAACAGCGTACATGAACTTCTTTAGTCCGCCATTACGGGTTGTTTTGTTCAATCTGAATGCTCGATGAGCTGAAACGTCGGTTTTGAATAGCGTGGATGTTCTTCTACTTGTTATTATTGTTTTGCAAGGACATCTAGTGCTACCAATGAAGATAAAGGTACATTTGTTCGTCCAGAATTTTTATCTTTGCCAGTAAACAATCTTTCGTGTGAGACTCACATAAACATTGCAGTTGGAGATTGCGCAGTGCGGACTGGAAATTATCTTTAATACAAGCCAAGACTCTTACAAGAAAATTGGCATCCCCATTATGGTGATAAAAACTGCTTGCAATCTACAAGCATGCACGTTTCTTACTTCTCATTGTGTATAATTTTAAATGTAAGCTTACTTGAATCCAGTTCAGATTCAGGGAAATCGTCAAAGTTTGAAGTGTCATCTATAGATTTGACATGAATTGGAATGGCAGCAGGTCTTTCCCTATGATAGAAGGAATGTGAAAATAATTATAAAAAGGAAATTCTAAAATATTTTGTACCTATGTGCATGCAGTGAACAACTTTCCACACTTTTATCAAGGAAAGAATACTTAATGTTTAAAATAGACAGTAGGTTAAAAGGAATGCTGCTGAGTTCTCCTGACCATCTTATTCATGTTGGTTCAGCATCAGAAAGGAGCCAAACTATGAGTCAACAGAAACATTATCCAATCAAGACAAGACTGTTATAAACATTCTGAATTGCTATTTTAATCTTTTGTACCGTATTTTCTCAATTAAACGCCGGCCTCGCATAAACGCTGGGTCAAAACGGTTGTTTTTTAAATAAACGCCGGGGGCATTTGATCGAGGCCCCAGCGTTTATTTGCGTTCGAACCAACAAGAATGGAAGCTGAATAACAAAATAAGACATAACATATTCGTGTTCGTGTTGTCATAAGGTCTCATTACTAATAATGCACAGACTCAGGGACAGTTTGCTAGGGCGGTATGAAGGGAAAACTCGTTCTGCGTTGACAAACTGCCCTAGATCTCGTAGGATGGGTTACAATAAATCAGTATGAAAGAATGACAGAAAAGTGCACTTCAGTAATAAACGCCGGGCCCCGATTAAACCCCGGCTTCAAATAAACGCCTGGTCCACAAGGCCAATTTTGAAATAAACGCCGGGGGCGTTTAATTGAGAAAATACGGTACTCGTAATCTCCCCAACCAACCTTACCGGATGTTTTGCCAGTCGACACCATTGAAAAAAGGGTGAGCTTTGATTTCATCTATGTTACAAAGCCTTTTATCAGGATCACAGCACCACCTGCAACACAAGGGTTCATTAAAGTCAGAATTCATAACATTTAAAAATAGTCCACTAAAAATAATATAATTATATCCTCAGTTCACAGGAAAAAATACCATGTGAATAAACTTAAGTTTATAATTATTTGGTAGCAGTACTAAATATAATTTTAATTAAGATAAATAATTTGAACATACTTAACAAAATTAATACAATGCATACCTTTGAATCAAGTTTCTTGCATTGTCTGAAATGGGCATCTCGGGTGGAAAGATCAGAGTTTCTCTCCAGTTCATGACTTTTTTATATGTTTCTGAAATGACACAAGAGTCATCAAATTACTCACTACAATATATATTCTGAAGCCTTTGCCTCAGTCACTTCCAGAAATCAACTCTTTCTTCACCCACTATACATGCATGGATATTATATTGATACCTAGGGTTAACTAATGCCCTTGGGATAAATACATGTCCAGGGGTAATACTCTTGGGATCAATCCCTTTTCTAAGTCCCCAGGGATTATGCCCTTGGGATTAATATTATTCTACATTCACTTGATTTCAGTCTTTTAAATATCTAGAGATAACACCCATGGAATAAAAACTTATGTTACCCAGTGCAGGGGTGAATTCATGCCTTTATTGGTATGAGATATACTGACCTTGAGGACTTTCTGAGCAAAATGGAGGATAACCTGCAATAGAGCAGTGATAATGATGAGTACTGTGGCTATGCACTACATGTATGTACAATACAAGATTCATCTATTCTGTACCTATAAGCATCTCGTACATGATCACTCCTAGTGACCACCAATCACAGCCTTTATTATAACCAGTCTGATGAAAGACTTCTGGAGCAATGTAATCTGGAGTTCCAACAGTAGAGTATGCCTGTCAATCATTAAATGATAATTATAATTGTATTTCATACATTCCATAAATTTAGTTGGGTTTCAAACAGTTATAAGGCTGGCTTTTCCTACCCTGTCACTTTGAAAGGAAAGTTCCCATGAGCCATGTGCAGTGTAAATATCATCGCATTAAATAATCACCACAGTCTTTGATTGCTACAGTGTTGCCAGCATGGCAAGTTAACATGTACCAGTAGTTGGCAAGCTTGCCTGCAGCGTGGCTATAATTTTATGTGTAAGATAGTGTTGGCATGGCAACCCAATATAGCCAGGTATCATTTTGGGTGATTTTAGTACATACAGTCATGTACATACCAGTTGCCTTCTGTTCTTTTTCCATGTTGCTGCTCTGCCTTTTGTATCTAATGGCTCTGCCGACGCTGAAAAGAGAACACATGTACAAATTAGTTTTTAATGCAGCAGCTTAAAATAAATGTGCAGTTTAAAAAAATATCCATAACCCCACGTAGAAGGGGTTTGTCCCATGGACCCTCCCCCCAACCCCTCTTGAAATTCCAGCTTTGTACATTGCTTTAAATTTTTGGGTCTTTGAGAGCCCCCCTCTTCCTGAAATTTCCAATCCCTTCTGTGGGGGGGGGGGGGGGGGGGGGGGGAGAGTGTGCCTGGACATTTTCTGAAACTACACAATTTATCAGACAGAGCATATTCAGAGATGTTATTGTCCATGCAATACAAACAGATTTGTTTCTTACTGAAATCTTTCATATCACTTGGAGAAATTTCCCTATAGAATTCTGTTCTGTGTGCTTTCTTGAGACCAGTACAAAGACCAAAATCTGCTAACTTGATGTGCCCCTTCGAAGAAAAAAGAATATTTTTATTTTAATCATGACAGTACCAAGCTCCTCTGATGTATGTAGTGACAGGCATTATAGTCAGTCAGAAAGGAAAATATACTGTCAAGTTTAGGTATCTTAGAATTATTAAAGTCACAGCTGTACAGTCTACAAATTAGTACGCATGTAAACAGAGACTGAAAATACACACTGTACGCCGAGATACATACTTTGCTATCCAAAAGTAAATTGTCAGGTTTAATATCCCTGAAAAGAAACAAAAAACAGTAACTGCAACAAAATGTTATTTCAGTGGGATTTTTTGTTAACACTCTAGAAAATTTGGGCCGACTGAGTTTCAAGCAAAAATAATGATAAAATATCATGAAGATGATTGATGTAGTATTAATTATTAATAACTCAAATGTTACCTATGAATAAACCCAACTTGATGAATGGAATCAATTGCAAGAACTGATTCAGCAATATAAAACCGAGTCTCATCCTCAGTAAAAGTGTCCTTTTTCATGAGCATTGTCATCAGATCACCTAGTAAAGAATAAAACAACAAATAAACAGCTGATCATCTAACTTATAGGGAATGAATAAAGGAACTCTGAGTTTAGAGAGAACTTGTAGTGCTGATGTCGGGACTTTTTTGGCTGGTTAAACTTTCATCAACACAAGAAATGTTACTAACCACCAGGAAGAAACTCCATGACTAAATAAAGATAATGTCCATCTTGGAATGAGTAGTACATTTTTACCACCCAAGGATTTTCAGCTTCTGCAAGAATATCTCTTTCAGCACGAGCATGAGCAACCTAAATTGCAAGCAGAACACAAGAGAGGTCAATAATTCGGAACAAAACTGTCTGGTCATACTCAAGATCGGGTGCTTCAAATGAGATTGATCTTCACTGCTGACATTCAGTACAGCTCAGAGTCAGAGATACGTGAACATCAAGCTGACATACTGCATGTTTTTCATCAACAGGTCAACTACATATAGTTGCACTAGCATGTTTATTTGTATATCAAGCATTTAGTCAGACAAGAACTCATAAGGGTGACCATCAGGGTTCCGGGTCAGGCAAGGTGTTGACAAGGTATTCCAATGGGTCAAATGCCTACTGCTTTGACCATATCATTGGAAGTTTTTTATTATTTGGTTGGGCCAGGAACCTTGTCTTGTCAGGCCATTAACCAGAACCCTTCCTTTTATCTGTAACACTTGATTATAAGAGAATATTTATTTCACTAGTCATTGCTTAAAGATAATGATCTACAGTAAAGTTCATGAAAATGGAACCTTTGATTGAGTCACAGTGCTCAGATCACTCTCCAAAGTCAAGGATGTTTTTGTAAAACAATTCCAAGGTTCAGGCTTTTAGTTAAGCACTATCAAGTTATGGTGCATACAGGAAACTTGGAGAACTCTCAAGAAGCTAGAGGACAGGTGCTCTTGGCTATTGCCAGTGAGAGCAACTCTTATGCTTCTTTTGCGCTCTCCAAACTTCCCATGCGCACCACTGATAACTTGATAGTTCACGCTAAAACATGAACCAATTGTTATTAAAATAATATTACTATTAATAACTATTGATTATACAGTTGGCAAGCAGCAGCCTAACATTAAGTACTGCACCTGTTCCTTTTCTAACATGTCCTCTTTTCTTAGGATTTTCATTGCATAAACATGACCTGTATCATGCTTTTGAACCAAACGCACCTACAAAGAATAAAACATACGACACAACTTTTTTTTTTTTTTTATAAATAAACCATTTTGTAATTCAGGGAAAATTCTGGGCTAGTGACCACATTTTATCCATCTCTTACCAAATAGTTACTTGGTTAACTACAAGTTATTTTTATATTAATTTAATTTTTTGAAGTTAGTAGATGAAATAATTTTCCAAATTCTTTTGGCCCTAAATAACGTCTCGTTTCAATGGTAATGTGTTTGAGAAATAATTTGGAGGTTTGACTGTATCAAATTTTTGTGCGTGTGTTGTAAGGGTAGTGAAGTACATATTGGGTGTTTAGTAATAATGCTCTGTCAGAGCATATTCCTTTGTCATGGGCTGGAAACATATGGCTGCCTTATACTGACAGAAGCATTGACATGCATCTACTTCCCAACAGGACAGAAGGAAGCATTGCTGTCATGGCTCTCAAGGCTTTAACAGTGACACTGCACAAGTTTGGCATGGGACCTTACTCTTTACATTGTAAATTACAAAATGGCTCTGTTTTCTTTTGGTTTAAGAAGGGGGAGACTTAAGATCTATGTTTTGATAAACCGGCAGAGACATACCCCTTGCATTCTGCAATGTTATGTCATTTTTACAACCAGATAGTTACCAGCTTCAGTGTTTTTCTAGTGACATGTACAATAAACAATAAATTACTAAGTTTAGAGTACAGTGGAACCTTGATTTAACCAACAGCCTCTAGTATATAACAAAGTCGTTGATATAATGAACAATAAATTCTCCGCCTCCGTAATAGTAAGATGTATGAAAAAATCAAGGACCTGATATAATGGCATCTTGTTACAACAAACATATTTTGCCAGTGTCTCAATTCCTTGACCCTTCATTACAATTTATTAAGGTTGACTATGTTTGTAGGTGTTTGCACCATTAAATACTTGGAACAATTCAAGTTAATAATTTCCATGACTGAATGAAAAATAAAGTGAGTGAACATTTAGAGGACTTGTTAATTTAAATTTGTCAGTATCCAAACTACTTTCAGACTGTAATAATTTGTATGCCCTTCATGATCTGTCCTACTGAGGATCTTTTGTGCCTTACCTCACCAAACGCACCCCTTCCAACAACCTTTAATGAGTCAAAATCATCTTTTCCAATTCTTGATCGTTTCAGTCTTAAAAACTCTGTTTCTTTCTTAGCAAGATGGCTCCTTGACTCTTGTTTCTAAACAGAAAAAAATACAGCATTTTAAAATTCCCTAGAGACATTCCTCTCACCCTTATTAGATTTAGCCTCGCTGGCAAACTTACAGAATTTGATAAAATAAATCTAAGTGGCTTAATAATGTACCATTTATTAATGGCACTGTGGTAAATATAAGCAGAATGCAAGAAAGATGAAAATTCATGTTTTAAAGAACATGGGGCAAAGGAAAAAACACGAGTTCCCAATTGGAGTCTAACCCATAACCTTCAGCACAATGAATGGATGCTCTAACCACTGAGCTACACAGGGATTCATGGTGAGCATCACTGGTTTTGCTATTGTGGGTTTATTAGTAACCTGTGTCCTGCATACTGCTAAGATCAGCAAATGTCAAAAGCGCCATGTATGGAGATAGCAAAAGGAAGAGGATAATACATGTATATATATCATGATTCAATGCCATGAGTCATTGCATTTTAGCTACAAGGTTGGACATTTTGTCTTGGAAATTTTCCCTGCGCCCCGTTCAATGTTGGAAATGAGAACTGAATCAATCAACCACAATATTTCAAACAACACTGAACAGGGGGAAAGAGGCAAAAATTTCCCAACACTTGTGTCCATGGTTATTTGTGGTTGCACATAAGCTTATAAGTTAAGATTTTTATTCTCCCTTGCATTGTTGGGAAAAAGTGACTGCTGATTGATTGATTGATTGATTGATTGATTGATTGATTGATTGATTGATTGATTGATTGATTTGTTGGTTGACTGACTGACTGACTGACTGACTGACTGACTGACTGACTTGCTGACTGATTGATTGATTGATTTGTTGGTTGACTGACTGACTGATTGATTGTTTGATTGATTGATTGATTGATTTGTTGGTTGACTGACTGACTGACTGACTTACTGACTGACTGATTGATTGGTTTGTTGGTTGACTGACTGACTGGCCGAGTGACTGACTGACTGACTGCAAATACATTTAAAAGGCACTTGGAGCTCAAATATTGGGTGCTTAGTAGAGCTACTTCCTTTCTGCTTCTGACTCCAGTAGTCTAGTTTTCACTAGATGTTAAGTGACAGAGTTACAAGCGGAATCGGAAATTGGTTTGATGTTCAATAAATTGCAATATTCTGTGCTTCCGCTTAAGACTTTGACTCTGATTCCATCACTATAGTCAAAACCAGCCTTCAGTGTTTGAAGTGTTAGGCCATATCTCGAAATCAAGGAAACACATTAAATTTTAGCCAATATAAAATTATGTTGAATTTGAAAGCAAAAAAAAAAAAAAAAAAATTAACCTGCAGTATTACCATTTTACGTCGTCACGAACATTATTCAATAAACGATACAATATTATTCTGTACACAAAGATTATGATATCCAGGATGAAAAGCCTCAGTTTTTTTCTTTTGAAAAACAAAACAAAACTGTTTTTTCCACTGCATGTGCGCATCCATGCTGTGTCGTTTTTATTGTTATGGAAAACTTTCGTGATACACGCATGTATTCATACATGTACGGTACAAAATATTATGCAAAATCACCTCACGTTGATGAATTAATTTTCCGCTAAGCCGGCAATATTGCGACACGGCTTACGCACATATGTTTGCGGTTAAAATGCTCTAATATCCTTAATGGTACATTTTAAACTGCTGTTTTTCCTATCAAAGCCAAAATAAAACAACACAAACGTAAACACAACCAAAAATAATTTATCTTGAGCCTGTGTGATGTCTAAGAACATCGCAACCGGATTGTGAGGCAGAAACCTCGAAAACGACATTTTAACACTTGCCACACGATCAAAAAGACGAAACTGTACACGAATTGGAGAACTTAATTTATTTGTTGAACTAGAGAATATGCCGTTCTTTCAACAGAATTTTAATTTATTGGGTTATTAAATGATCGTCGGACGACGCTAAGCTCTTTAAAATTCAACTCATTTCACGTAACTAAACTCACCAAACTTTCGACAGCAATTAGACCGAGTTTTAATATTAATTCACAAAGGAAACAAACCTTATCTCTAAGTAAAGTTACTCGGTAAACTGAATACTGACAGCTACGTCAAAAACTCTTCTCAGTACAGGAAATATAAGCTTAACAACACAAACCTCCTCTTCGGTCAAACCATTCTTCTCCATTTGGATTTCCCAGTTTCTCCATCTGCAACGAAAAGACGGAAAATTAGTTCAAGTGAACAAAACGTCATTGCTCTAATTCGTGACAAGGTCCTTGCCGAGTAGCCTTGGAATGTTTCTTCTGCCGTGAACCAGATTAGCACAATTTACAAAGTAGTTTTATGTGTCTGTCTGACCTGTTTTGTCGTTCTTGATGTTGAGTGATCAAATTCGCATAGAAACTTTCAAGCGTTGCTTTGGCTTTCGCCACCTTTTCAAGAGTATGGTTGGAGTATGAACAAGCGGCTCCATTTGTACTCATTGTTGTGGCTGTATTAGCCATATGCGAAATTCCTCGCCGGAAAAAAATACACTTTCACGGCTTTGAAACGGCGACAATCTCACACAAAACAGACGGAGCTTCTGCAAACCTGACGTGACCGACACTAAAATGTGTTACTTAGTCACCAGTTCTCCTGTAACGTAAGCCGAAAACTCACTAACCTAACGCAAACGATCATTGGCTACTGTGATATGAGATTATTTTGCAATATTTTCTAACAAATCTTCTGATTGGGTAACTTGTTTCTACATTTTGGCGGGAACTATTCCATTACGTCATTGAGCAGATGAAGAGGTAGGGCAAGGGAAGGGCAAGGGAGGGGAGAGTCTCAGCAAGTTATTACACAATTTCGTAGCCTGCGTAAAAAGGCATTTTGGGGAATCAAGTAGATTTAGAATCTAAACAAAACTCAGCAACATATTTATGGCGATTAGGCTGAGGTAGCCTTATTTATGAAAATCAGTGTATAAAAGTACTGTTCTATGTCCCGTTCATCCCCGTTCCCCTCTCCCCGTTCAGTAAATTTTGTTTCAGTCTTGCCCGCGCTTTTTTAGGCAGTGGTATTGGTGACATGCTAGGATTCTTCATGTAAGAGTCATCAAAATTCAAAATGGCAACCAGTTTCAAAAAGAAAGGTTCTCGAGGCCGTGCCGTTTATCCTCCAGGAACAAGACCGTCGCTTCATAACAATCAGCTCTTGATATCTTCTGGAGTGCCATCTATGGATAGCGTGATTGGTAACGTTATATTGATCCAATCGTTAAAGAATTCTCAAATTTATTACAATTTTCACTAGTAATTTTCACTGACTTCATCCTTACGTGATAATTTTTTTATTATATTAATTAGGAGGTGGAATTGCCGTAGGGACCGTTTTAATGGTTGGTAAGTAACATTTTCGTACTACTATAATTCCCCCCTAAGCTCACATTATCCATCACTAAATTATCTAGATTCCGGTCCCCAGAAAAGGAACGTATTCCTTTTTCCAGGGGATGGAAATTTTTCCTAGACGGGTTCTATACAGGGGCGGATCTAGGATTTTTCTTTGGAGGGGGGTGCACATCCAGGATTTTTCTTAGGAGGGGGGTACACATCCAGGATTTTTCTTAGGAGGGGGTGCACATCCAGGATTTTTCTTAGGAGAGGGTGCACCCCAGGAATTTTTCTTAGGAGGGGGTGCACATCCAGGATTTTTTTTTGGCCCGGGTTTGAATCCCACACATGGTGTTGTTGCTTCTCATCCTTGCTCCAAGGGTTTTTCTCTGGCTTCTCCAGTTTTCCTCCCTCCTCAAAAACTAACACTTCTAAATTACAATTTGATCAGGAACCTGAGGGCCACAGGTTTGTCAGTCACAAACTGTTATGCCATTTTTTTTATTTTATTTCATAGGCGGAGAGAATTCAATGGATTATGTCCCATTTATTTCACTTATAAAATTAGTGTAATTTGTTACCCCCACCCTACCCCCAACCTCCCCCCTTCTTCCCTGGCAGAAAATGACATGCATACAATTCTGAGTGTGACATTCCTGAACCCATTTCTTTATTTTGGCTTCCTAGACTTGTTAACTTCTAAGTTATTTTTATTAGGAAGCCAAAAACCTTTTAGCTTTGTATAATTTCTTATGTGTGCAAATTTCTTTGAATTCTTTTTTTGTATAAGGATTAATAATAAAGTTGTTGTTTTTGTTGTCAGAGGAGGATACTTATGGCTCTTATGCGCGACAACTTTCAAAGTACTTTCTTGCTGAAGGAGTGGTGACTGGTCACGCCATCTTCTTGGCATCGGCTGAGCCTGAGCCCAGTAATATTTTGAAGGTAACTGCACCTTTATCATGAGAATATAAGTTGTATGAAGACTGTGCAGATCAAGAGATAGCACTTCCCTGGCTTTGCATGGCTGCATGTTTGTCTCCCAGCTAAACACATGCTTTGTATAGAACCTGAAAATCCTGGAAAGTTGTTGTGGAAATTTTGTTTTAGACTGAAGAAGTGTTCCAGTACTTAAAAGTCCTACAAGTGATTTTCTTTATTATGTCCTGGAAAGTTTTAAAAGTTTATAAATTTTACTTAATAAGGGGAATTTAAATGTGGCACAGAAAAGCTGAAATAAGTAAATTTAAAAACTGCTAAAAAATAGTGATTTATCTGTGTTGTTCGCAAAACAGAACACGAATCCTGCTGCTTAGTCCAGATCAGACAAGAAGTGATTTATCGCTATTAGTAAGAGCAAATGCAGCTACTGTAGTTTGCTCATTTGTCCTGACATGATCATGTAAATTGGATGGCTAAAATTATTGTCATTTACCAATTTTTCATGTGTCCAAGTCAGTCCAACAAGAAAACTTCTCATCAAGTTTTGTTGCTTTCCTCCTTATTGCTTCAGGATCTTCCACAGCAAACAGATGACAAAGTGGAAAATAAGAAATCTGTCTGTACAAGTACTCAGGAACAAGAAGAAAAATCTTCACAAGATCAGTCTATGAAGATTGCGTGGAGATACCAGAATCAGCCTAAATTTGAGGTTGGTTTGTGCTAATTTGTGGATTTGTGGATTTGTTACCTAACTACCTCTTTGTTAGCAGAGTTGATTCAGTCTTTGTTCCGTCATCTCGCTGACAAATACATTGTAATTTTAACTCTGACTCTTTTTCTCAATAGTCTTCACCATCGCATGCTAAATTTGGACACTACTTTGATTTGACTCGTGTGATGAACGAACAGAAGCTTAGCTCTGTTCCCATTGAAATGTATAGTGTGACCAGGGAAATGTCAAAGTGTCTTGAATGCTCTGAGGAAAAGAAGTAAGTTAACATTGCACAATGAAATTAATTTTGTTATGGTTGATAGACCCCTTGATGTTCTTCTGTGTCATAAAATTTACTTGACGTTTTGCTACACTAGATCACATGAAAACAGTGTCTACCAAGCTCTTATCTCGAGAATAAAGACAGTGATCAAAGATGGAGGATTTACCACATCAGAAAAAGGGGTATGAGATATATATATATATATATATCATTCTCCTGTATTTCATACAGTTGCAAATTATGTGATTATTATATTATTGATCAGCTCCAAGTTTATAATTTTCTGGCTACAGCCTATTCGCCTATATTCAAGCCTATTGAGGACTGGTCAAAGTCAGCTTGGTGAACAAAACAATTATTCAGTGGTGGTGGTAGCAAGCCTAATAGCAGTTGTTTGTACATAAAATATTCTTGACAACAAACATAGTTCAAACTGTAATAATATTGTTCTAGATAATTTTTATTTTTAATGCAAGTAAAGAATGAAGATGAGCCCCCAATCCCCCCCCCCCCCCCCCAAAAAAAAAAAATCACAAATTGTTCTTCTTTGGGGTGGAATCAATCTATGCTCCATCTACTGAATTCTTGATTCCCAACCACTTTTGCATGCGAAACCATACCTGGGATCCTACTTTTTGGAGCTGGCATAATTATCTGAATGATGAACGACATACATGTGCATTCGTGTTTTCTGTTCTATCTTAGCTTGAAAACAGATCAATTCTCAGAATAGTTCTCCATGGTCTTGGTTCACCACTTTGGGGTGAAGAGCAGCATGTCGCAAATGAAATCAGCCCTGCTGTGACCAGGTTTCTGTTTCAGTTGCGTGCGGCACTGCGCTCCGCTCTGGCTGTGTGCTTTGTAACTGTCCCAACACATCTGTTTCAGGTAATGATAATTTTAATTTACATTGTGTGAAGAAGAAAACACTGTTAACGCTTTAAGTCCTGATATCCACATACAAATTCTCCTGATTGATCTCCATACATTTTCTTAAAGTATCAGTTGGGAGAAGTGTTAAAAGGTCAAAACAATTGCTTTGGTGATCATTTTATTTATTCTCATAACCTTTTCTCTTGATGAAGTATTAATATTGTAAGGAGAAGTTTGATTTAATAGTCCCAAATCCATTTCAGTAAACCACCCTATGATTTACAATTTCAACGGACAAGAAGAAATTGTGCTTGTTACAAAATAACCAAATTGTACAATGTAATGTATGCTCATAAAATAGAATATAAACTAAAAATAAAAAGCATTGTAAAATTGAAAACTGAAAATTCGAGTTGTTCATACAAGAAAAGGCGATAACTTTGACCGTGCATTTTTTGGTTTTTCTTCTCTAGGACTCAGCCCTCACTCGGCGTGTAGAAAGGCTCTGTGACACAGTTGTAAAATTGGAGTCATTTGTTGGCTCTGAAAATGAAACGAATCCAGTTTACAAAGATTACCACGGTAAACCCCTTTACTTCTCATTTATCAGGTTGATAATAAACTAAAAGAAGAAGAACGCTTTCTAAAACTAAAACTGAAGTTATTGTTCAAATGTGACCAATCACAATAAAGCAAATACCCCAATGAGCCAATCAGGACTCGCGCTAAAACAGCCAACTGGCGCAAAGCGCAGGACGGCGTGCAACCAGCGCCAAACGCGGGAAAATGCGCGACGATTCGCGCGCCATTGGTTAAAGCATGTTTCGGATTTGTCTTGACTAATCATAAAGCTCGAGAAACGTACTGTAGATCCAATACAAATACATCTCTAAGTTTGAAATTAGGAGTATGTCGGAAACTTTCATCTCTCATGCATTTCCTACAAAATTAAAAGTTGTCTGTTTCAGGGATTTTTCCGAGGTTAAAATTAGCTTTATATCGACGTTTCCAGTTTCACTACTGGTCTTCAGTCTTGATGATCTAAAATGTTAATATGGTGGATCGTTATTTTGCTCTAAAATCTGAAGATCCGCCGGCCATATTAACATTCTAAATCATCAAACCTGAAGAAGACCAGTGAAACTGGTCAAAACGTCGATTTAAAGCTAATTTTCACCTCGGAAAAATCCCTGCATAGTTGGTAGACTACAAACTATGATCCCTGTAAGTAGACAACTTTTAAATTTTTGTTCGAAATTAGATTTTGAAAAGTTTACATATGCGAAAGAAACTGTGTCTTAATTCTTGTAATCGTTCCTGTACAGTTTGCACTTTTCCAGTTCATCATTCATTCTTTCATTTCATTGTAAATTGATACTGATTTAACCATCGATCGTTTATATTTTTAAGGCCTCTTTCATATTGTTCGCTTGCCTCGATTAAACTCCCTGGCGTGTCACGTGCCAGATTCCTTCGACCTCGCTTTCAAACTGAGGCGAAAGAAAATGACCATTGAGGTAAGCGTTGTGTTCTTTCTCAATTTCGGCTTTATGGCTTGTTGTTATGAGGAACCGCGCCGTTATACGGTATAATAATTTTGCCACTGTGACAACGTTTTTTCCTAATGTGTTCCGTCACTTCAGAAAGTTTTCCATAAGTGGTCACACCTTTATCCTATCCATCTTTTGTATGCTTCCATAGAAACTTCACCTTCCTCCAGACCTCTCGGAAACAGCGAACAGGACGCAGGAAGATTCAGTCCGAGGGAAACCTGGATCCCTCTCGTGCCAGTCCACGCTCAAAAACAGCCCTCTGGATTTCTGATCTTCGCTCAAGGTAAACAGAGTGTCAACTGCCTTAGCTTGGAGTGGCCCACACAGTCAGTCGATGGGCGGGTGCATAACTCTTTGCGCTTCTGTAATATAAAGTCGATAAAGGGGCTACGATCAGATCTAGTCCAACATCAGGTTTTCTGCAGCATCTCTGCCAGGTTGTACTAGCATTCGCCAGCATCCGTTTGTCCATCTGGAAAGGAAAGAGGTACTGTGACAGTGAAGTTTCAAGCTCAAAAATAAAGCTCAGGACAAATGATCATGTCCGAACGTTCAAGCTCTCGGTCTCGAGGTGATTTGGCAGCGCGCGATGTCCATCCCGCAACCGTTTTTCTCACTGACATAATTTGCTGAGATGCAAATGAACAAAGGAATTTTGATTCATGTCATCGCTGCGTATGAGAAGTAATTTAGACTCAGCTGAATGGTGGCGCCCTCAGGAAGCATCTTGCACACATTCTGGACGCAGTTAAGCCTCGCTTTCTAACTCAGTTTAGTCTTCTCACCTTTTGATTCATGTCATTGCTGGGTATGAGACGTATTGGAGGCTCAGCTGAATGGTGCCGCCCTAAGGACGCATCTTGAATGCATTCTAAACCCAGTTTGAACACTGTTTGAACACAGTTTGAACGCACATGAATTATACCAGCTGAATCTGCTTTACCCCACTCAACGCGCAACCAGTTATTCTAGTACTCTGTGCCATTTGGAAGACCTGGGGACATTTTCTAGGGTGGACGTGTTTCAAGGTTGTATATTTCTGTGGCTCTGTAAGAAGCATAAGATATTAGCTTAGTGGTGTTGAAATCTGACTGCAGTTAACTCAAACAAACAGGGCAATGGGAATAGATGAACTATCAGTGAAACGAAGACCTGTTTCGCTTCTTAGGCGGAACGCCCCGGGACGCCGGATTTTGTCAGAAGCCCGCTGAAGTAGTACGAGTATCGTCATGGTGACATGTGGCTTCCGAGAGTTCTCCCGCGTATACGTTGTTGACATTCACAGCGACAAACAATTTTTCTCACAAAATAGATAAATTTTAATTGACCTTTATCAATTTAATGAAGTTTTTAATGGAAAATGGAAATATTTAAAGATTACATCAAGTGAAATGTGGTAACCTTTTAGACTAATCTATGCAAATACTATGGACTATGGATTAAAAAGCAAAACCTTCCATTCCTAAACAACCTTGGTTTGCTCGTTTTGTTTGTTTATTGTTTTTTGTTGTTACATCTTGTTTCAGTTTACCCCTCATTCCGCATATTTGTTGATGCCATTTACTAAACCTTGAACTTGTTTTGACAAGCACATCACTTTTCCAGTGGAGTAATTGCATTTTAACTAATTGATGAACTTGGAGATTTTGAAGTTCATGACACATTTGTGACGCACATTGAATAAGGGTCAAGATCAGCAAAGCCAAATTATTCCCTTTTCGTTAATCCATTTTTAACCTTGTTTATGTAGCACCCACTCGCTTTCTAAAGAGTATTTTGTGTTTATTAATGACTTTGCCTCTCAGCTTTAAGTGTTCCTCGAGTGGAGATATTCAGTGTGTTCTACGAGAAATTTTCTTGTTAAAATTTTGATAGGGACGAGGCTGGAAAAACGTTTTAATTTGTTTAATACGTGTTCATTTGATTCTTGTTTGTTGTTAGTTAATGTATGACGTGCAATGTAACAGCGCGCTTGCTTCCATTTCATATGGTGTAAAGCTCCGGCCAAACGCACACAACATATCGCAACATTGTTGGGTCATGTTGTGACATTATTTGAAGATGAAAAACTTCTTAAGCTGCGTAGCACTTTTTCTTTGTAATAAGTTGTGAAAATTTTTAAAATAGTGCTAAAATCCAGTTAGAATAGTCCAAACGTTTCGGGCTTTGCCCTTCATCAGTGGATCATGTTGTGACATGTTTTTCGAAGGAGCTGGTCAAACGAACACAACATTTCAACATAACATAGCGCAACAATTGTTGTGCACGACAAGTTACACACGTTTGGCCACCCTGTTGCAATTAGTTGGAATATGTTGGATGGCGCATTGAAATAGCAATTCGAACTAGTGCGCATGCCCCGGCGCAACAATGTTGCACGAACGAAGCACGAACGTTCCGAGCGTGGCCAAACGAGTTCAATATCATGCAACACCAGAAGTCCATAACTAGAAGTCTACATCTGGTATTGGGGCGCGTGCTATGTCTTTCGCGTGTAGGCAATTTTTAGAAACTGATGTCTCGCGAGAAAATGACGTAACCCACTATTTTGACACGATTGGAGTTCTAAGTTGCGGCCGAATATTTTGGAAAGTGGCAGGTGAAATAAATCAAATCACATCAAAACACTTGACAGGCCATTCTCTTTAATTCTCACATTTCGACAGAAGTAGTATTGTAGATAGTGATTTCAGACGTCTGTTCAGTGGCATTTGAAGGCAAGTGAAAAAGCAACCCGTCGCCGGGTTTCCGTAGACAAACTCACAAAACAAACAGGTCGACTTTTTATAATTTACGAGATAATTTATGAACAGAAGTTCCCCAAACTTTTAGTAGTTAAGTGTGTCTTTATTTTGTACAGCATATCCTCGTGTTAAAATACTGAACAACATACACAACACAATAGCTGCACACTGCGAAGTGCCCGAGAAGCACAACTTGAATTAAACTTTTGACGGATGTGAATGAAATCATCATTGTTCGATGAATTAAACTCGTATTTCTATTCATATTAAAACAAGTACATTACCTTAGTCAGTCTTTTGTTTTCATGCCGTCCTTATAACTCCAAAAACATGCGAAACTCGCCAAACTTGTCGTTTTCTCTGAATGTTGTTCTCAAACGAATCAAACTTCATTCTGTTCATTCCGCGCTCAATGTTGAGCGCTTCAGGGACCACGGTTTTGTTTTTCAAAATAGCAACGAACCTGTGCCAAAATGCACTTGCTCTCTTAATGCCTGTCTTCATCTTGAGAGTACCATTAATCTTTAGTGTCTTCGCATTTTGAATTTGACTCGGAATTAGTCTATCTTGCCCGCTGCCATTTCGTATTCTGACTCCAAAACACTGAGGTCCTCTCGCTTATTTGGATGCTCCGAATTTTTACAACTTCGATGCAATCGTCATCGATGAAAGATGGCCTGATGATTCTTGTCCAGACGATTTAATCCTCACAAAACGGAAATTACGATGACCAACAAACAGAAATTTCGTAATGCCGTTCGCTCGAGTTCACTCGTCCTCTGCAGTTCTGCTTTTCTTCAAAAATTTGTTCAGCCAATCAAAAGCGCGAATTAAAAAATACTTCAATGTGATTGGCTACTTGTTCGCGGTAAAGCTGTTCTTAAAATAGCCTACACGCGAGGAGCGCGAGGTACACGCGAAAGACATATCTCAAAGCCTATTACCAGAGATGTAGACTTCTAGTTATGGACTTCTGGCAACACCCAAAAATGTTGCGAGAAAAATTGGACCATTTTCAAACTTGACCCAACATGTTACAACAGGGTGGCCATACGTGTGCAACATATTGTGCGCAACAATGTTGCGTCCGTTTGGCCGGGCCTTAAAACTATTACTGACACAGTTGCTGCAAAATATACCAGCGTACGTTTTTCAAAGATACGCATGAATTTGCGAAACCGTGCACTTTTCTCCGGCAATTTAGCGGGGTTTTTTTAACTGTGGGCAATATTTTGTTTAAAAACTCTTGAAATTCCCTTTCCGCAAGCAGTTCTTTGTTCCAATCTTGCAGATGGTTTTACGAAGCTTGTTATTCTTTTCTTAACCTGTCAAAATTTTCTCTTTTATGCAAATTTATGTTTTTTTTCTTTGTGAGCTCTTTGACCCGAGGCAATTTTCTCGTTAAAACCATTACTGATTACGATTCTGTAAATTTTGTTTTCGTTGAATTGTTAACAAGCAGATTAATTTTAGATACGCTTGGAAGAATACTACGATCGTTTTTTTTCGTTTTGCAAGAAATGAAAATGCCGAATTTAAGTAAAAACTTTAGAGCAAAAAGTATATTTGGTGCGTCAAAATATTAATTATTGTGTCCTTTTCTTATTTATATTCGAGCTTCAATATTAAAATGTCATGTTTTCAGAACATATGCTCTTTTAGAGTATTTTTGCGGAGCGGGGTGGCAATTACCTTTCAGAAATTAAGTAAAGTGCCTGAGTGAATTTCCGAATTGTAAAAAAAATCATTAAATTTATAAAACAAAACTTATAAAAATTTTCCCTGACCAGCGAAGTTTAGGCTCCTGGTGGATTGTATTCTTCGATAAGTAAGGGAGGTTTGGAAAATATGATGGATTGGAAAATGTGATGTCCACAGCTCATGGAGCTTCATAAAGTCTTTGAGCCGGGTAACGAATGCTGGGAAGGAATTAATTGAAATGCCATGTCTCAAAATAATTCGCGTGTTGTTCTCGTGAAAAAGATTCTTATATAAAACTTGCATGATGCAAGAATCATTAGGTTGTGTTTCAAATGGGTGAAAATTGACTATACTGTTTAACGGCTTTAAAGCTTTTCGTTTTGCCAAGTTTCGTAGCAACATAAGGCTTTGGCAAACCATACGATGCTTAAAATACATTATTCATTACAAAACATCTTTTGGATGAAATATCATCAACGTCACCTGCTACAAAGGAATGTACTATAAACAAGATTACAAAGAGCGATGAAAACTAGAATAATTACGAAAGGAAAAAAAACCAGCTATTACTGAGTATACCAAAAAAAATAAATTAATAATTGATATAGACATAGTCTCCTTCGTGGCCGTGGTTCGTCACGCAACGCTCTAGTGTGACAAAGTTAAATGAAGATATATCACGTGCAAATTCAATGAGGGCTGTTCCCAAAGGATGTACATGACTTCTTTGATCTTTAATTAGTAACACGTAAACGTCGAATCAAGAGTCTTAAAATAATCCCCTGAGGAAGAAAGAAACAATTTTCAGAACCCCTAAGCTGTTTAACGATACGAGAATGTTCGTTTGAGGACGAATGCGACATAGCATTGTCTGCTAAGGATATTCAACCTAATCCAACGCAACAGACTGTTTCCTGTTTGAAAGATAGCCATGAATCTTTGTCTGCCTTAACAAGAATGGAAAAATCGCGTGTATCCATTTATATGAGCTCATTAAAAT
The DNA here is from genome assembly GCA_963693305.1 of Meandrina meandrites. Classification (NCBI taxonomy): domain Eukaryota; kingdom Metazoa; phylum Cnidaria; class Anthozoa; order Scleractinia; family Meandrinidae; genus Meandrina; species Meandrina meandrites. The sequence continues at coordinate 27,545,268 of OY855912.1, read as the reverse complement.
TATTATTATTATTATTATTATTATTATTATTATTATTATTATTATTATTATTATTATTATATTGCGCATTTTCTATAAAATAATCAAATGCGCATTACAATAAATACAAAAAATATGAACCTATTTACAATTTCTATGAAATCAAAAACGGAACTTACACTATTTACAAGTAACTATAAGAAAATAATTTACAGAAGAACTATATAAAAATCTAAATATAACCTAATTGTATTAACAAAACGCCTTCTTGAATAAAAATGTCTTAAGTTTCTTTTTAAAATCATTTGTGGTGCAAGCAGATCTAATGCTTATGGGAAGACTGTTCCAAAGCCGTGGTGCTGCCGTCATGAAGGATCGATCTCCCATGGTAGCTTTTGTGAAACACTTTGGGGTGCTCAAAAGAATTCCCTTGTTATTTCGCCGTAAATCATAGCGGGATGGCGGTAAAACAGAAATTAAATCAATGAGACATTTAGGAGCTGAGCCCTGGAGTACTTTAAAGGTGATCAAAAGGATTTTAAACTCGATGCGTAGGCGGATAGGCAACCAGTGAAGTTGTTTAAGGAGCGGCGTAATATGACAGTGTTTAGGTGCGCAGAAAATCAATCGCGTACTGGCGTTCATAACACGTTGGAGTTTTTGCACGTGATGGTCTGGAACTCCATAGAGTAGACTGTTATCTAGATCTGTTGGTTTTATACGATTTACACGGCTTTATACGTTGGTTGGTTTTATACGAAAAGTATGTTTGCTTATGAACATTAGCTAACATTTCTTTACCGGCTTTTCAGTCTGAAACTCGACATTTGGTGGTCAATCGAGACTATAGATCCCGTAGTTGATGATTTCCTAAATTCTCATCACGTGTTTGCTTGGTAATGTATTGATCTTGTTAGGAGAAATTATATGTTGACACTGTTAAGTTTGGGAGGCAGCGTAGTTTGGTAGCTAGCCCGTTGGACGTTGGGCAAAGAAGTCAGGGTTCAAGCCATGGCCGGGGTCACCGTGTTGTGTTCTCGGGCAAAACACTTTACTCTCACAATGCCTCTATCTACCCAGGAGTATAAATTGGTACTGGCAAAACAGGGCAACAGAAAAATTGCTTGGGGCTTAACAGTTCCGATGGACTCACATCCTGTACATCCTGTAAGCTCCGAACCGGAAATTACCCCGGGTCAAACTGACACACATCTCCGGCGGCGAGTCACCGGCGTTGACCCGAGCGCATATGTAACCTTATACGTTTTATTTTGACTTTTGCTCGCGTCACTGACAATTTTATTAAAGTCGTTTCCAAATCACTCATATTTAATTCGAAGCCTTTCGAATGATACAAAATTCACGAAAAGAAGTGTTTACCTTTGATTCGCTAGGCTACCTCCAACGAAAACATCTCCGGGCTCACTGTGTGCATTTGTTTTATTCAAAATTAAACCGCGCAGTCAAACAATTCTGCCAGGGTAAACAGTTAAGCCAAAGGCGAAAGCTTATCTTTGTCCGGTCTTGATGTACGGTTCGATAGAGAAACAAAGAGCTTCAACGTCTTCGAATTCTCGATATTATTTTCGGAAAAGCTCTTCTATGGCGTTTGTTATTTTATGTCTGGGGGTTTTCGTAGGTGTAACTACGTAAATTCGTGTGGGTCTTTATTTCGTCGATAAGGGTTTTCTTTTTTTTTTGGATAATATTGAGATGAGATAACAAAATTCATTTTACCTTTGAAAACATGTTTGATTTCAATTGTTGATACGAGTCTGTTTAAGATGGCTCCAGATATTGAAAAACTCCTTTTCAAAAGCTATTTATATGTTAAGCTAATGAATAGAAATGGCTCTCTCAAGATCCTGTGAATTCAATAACAATTCCCTCTTACGTGGTAAGCTGGTTACACAGATTTTATATCAGTATTTCTGGGGTAGCACAGTTCATTCTGTGCATGGTTTTGACTATATTTGCGCGATATGTCCATATATGATAAATTATATCCTTTAGCCGGAGAAAAAAAATCTGTGTTTCCTTCAATCTATTTATAGCCAAGAGGCTTCTAAAATTTAAGTGTATTTAAATAAAAAAACAAGTTGTGTAAGCCGTGTGCATTTTAATTTTAAAATATCATGTTTTCATTTTACGAACTGACATCTTGTTCGACTGAAATGGACAGTGCTCCATTAGTGCTTTGTTTGTACAAGATTTCGTTTATCAAAGCGTGAAATGTGGCATGACGTTGTTTTGAGTGTATTTTACGAGCTCTACGTTGACAGTTTGCGGTGCTTTAAAGCCGTCCGACTGTTCGCATGGTGAATATCCTTGCTTAAGATAATTTTAGTTCAAGTGGTGTTAGCTGTACAGTAGAGTGCTATGTTGCTTTGCTGAGTGAAAACAGTGGATTGAAAAAGAGAAACAAACAAGATATTGATCAATAAGGACTTAATCTTGAAGTTGTACTTTAGGAAACCAGATTTTCGTGTCCGATACAAGTTTGTTTTTTCTGAAAAGACTAACGCGTCTTTGCATAAGTGCAAGACATATACTCGTGCTTTGGTTGATTTAGTTAAATAATAGGGATTTCTTCTCCGCCCTCCCTTAAAGCAGGTCTGTCATTCACGATGCATTCATTTTGGGTGAACATTCCAGCCACTTGCGTTACTCAAACGTTCTACTCTGCCGCCCTTTCGTCAGTAGTGTAGAAACTCTCGTAAGCTTGTAATTCTACTGGTCCTCTAGTATAGCAGTTGCTATCGTTTTAGGGGCTAGGGGCATTGTTCCTGTTGTTTGTTCTATTGTTCTCTCGAAGGGCAGCCAGCCATTCATGTCAGACCCTGCGAGAGTTGGTTCCCAACATCTTTTCGTTGTACAGTTCAAGAAAATTTGGCTAATTCATTCATGACGTTTAAAATTCTCCGCTAGAAAACATTTTTCATGAAAGCAATTTCTAGCATTTAATTAATATTCAAATGAACTATAATCAAAGCGTAACCGTGACATTTGACACTGTGTGCTTGCTGACAGGTGAGCTCACTGGTAAGCATAAGTAAGCGCGGGAAAAAGTCGCGTAAAAAAGCGCGGGAAAAGACGAGCCGTGCGCCACATTAGACATCTTGCAGCCGATTGGCCGAGAAAGAAAAATAACTCTTATTGGTGGAGAAAATAACATCTCCTCACTGATTGGCTTCAATAATTCTTGAAAGACGGACCATTGAAAAAGCTCTGTACACTGCACGCACTAAAATGCTGCCCTATAAAGATAATACAAGAGCCAACAAACCGAAAATGTGGAGTAAAAAAAGTGAATTTTATCTCAAAAGAAAAACGAATTAGCTAAGATAAACGTACTGCAAAACGGCTGGTTTTAGGTAGAAACCTAGTTGCAGGACATTTGGCTCCATTTAACAATTTTGCGTATAAATTACGAGATAATTGGCTAAGATTAAAAGCATGTGAAATGTAGAAAGGCAACACGATCTCGACCATTTGATAGGTCACTGTCGCTCACCCATCACATGCCCGAATTTTAGAGCATTAAAAAGTGTGATTTAACACAAGCCATAAAGTGATAAGTAACATATCAGATTCAAGACGTTTCCATCTTACCTAATGGCTTTTACTATTACAAAGTGATTGCTCCTTGCAGACTCGTGCGTCGTCCATTTAAATTGACAGTTGAAGTTGTGGAGTAAATGGACCAGAGTGATGAGCAATTAAATGTCTTAAATAATGCTATTTGGTGTCGACTAGAGGCGAGTGTTCAGACCGCCTTGCTTTACACGCTGTTCTTTATTGTAATTGGTCATCAGAAGTTCCTTTGTCCACTTTGAACCGATGAACCAATGATGAAAAATGTTTTGGATCAAGCATCGAACACATCTGCTAACATGACGTTTGCAAGAATTTATATTTTCACTTCAAGTCGAGAAACCTTAAACTTAACACCAGTTGATGTATAACGTGTCATTTGTGTTTTCGTGGGGTATTTTAGAATTTTATTTCAATTTAAAGGAATTATTTTAATCTTTAAGGAATATTCAAAGTTCTGACCACCAGCTTAACGATATAATTGAAGTTGAACATTAAAAACCAGCTTTTTATTTCAAGCCAAAGATTGCACGTAAAGCTGACGTCAGCTCTGTAAACGACTGATCAATTACTTGATCGGCCATTTCCAAATTTCGTCTTTAGTAATCATTTCCTGATGAAATTTCTGGTAAAAAATGATAAACAATTTTAGCTTCGGTTTCGCTACACTGCTATTCCCAGTTCGTTGTGTGTTTTTTTAGGGGAAATAAATTTATTTGCGTTCATTCTGGTTTCTAATTTTCATCACCCGCGGCGCGGTACCTTAATCAGTAAAAGCGTGAACTAAATTGTATAATTACTTCATTTGTTTGAAGAATCCCGAGCCAACGGGGAGGTGGAGAATTCTCGCTTTGTCATAGTCAAGCTGTGGTTAGCATTATTTAGCAAAAGCGATCTACTTATTTTCGCTTCTCTTAAGGGATAAACGAGACGAGTTTGGCGTCGACGTTCTTCCAGATTTCATCTTTATATGACAGTCGATCAACCAGATGGCACCACATCAGAGCATGCGCAAAGATTTGCCCACTCGACGCACATGCGTCACGGTTGAGGATCGGAAACGTTGTCTCATTGTTGTACGTGGCTGTCATCATTCGTGCAAAAAAAGAAATCTTTCTTTTACAAAAGCGGCCTAATCATGTCCAACCTTCGCCGACTCTTTTCAACCCTCAGGGTTCGTCCGCGATAAGCTCAAAATAAATTGCTCCCATTTTTTTCCTTCCTATAGATATTGTGTCTCTGTTTTACCGTTGAAAGACGCATTGTTTGCTTAGTTCCGCACCCAGTGATATCGCTAGAATGAACTTAAATGCGAAAATGTGCCACCAAGCTTATTTTTATTGATGACCCAGAAGCAAAGAACTGCATACAAATGGTTTCCTGTTCGCTGATGGCAGGTGGCACGCGCTAACGCGTGCGCACTCAATTCGAATATTGTTTATAACATTTTACGGTTTCTGTATAAAGAGAAATATTTTTTTGAAACCTCAGGGGGAAACCTTGAGCTTGGAGGTGATTGCAAAGGGTGACGATTCTCTCGCTCTCGCGTCGAACCAGTTGGGTCGCACTACGTCACGTTTTTTTTTTTTCGTTTTACTGAGATTCGTCAACATCCTCTTCATTTCCGAATTTTGTGCCGAAGAAACCGAACCTCGTCTTCACACTTTGGTCAAAGAGTGCAAGATTTACTTTTTCTCAAGGCCGGACCGCAATTAATGGTGTTTGTTATTGGCAGCTCGCACTAAACGTTCGAGCACAAGAAGAGTGCGAGGCCTGGGCAAATTGGCAGAGCACAGACAGCGTATTAAAAAGTCGCTCAGTTGCGTTCTTTAAACACGCTATAATGATCCTCCGGCGAATGGTTATATAGTAAATAGCTCTTTGTGGCGGTTAATTCGGTTTTATTTCTCATTCGCGAGGTGTACTATTCCAGTGAAAAGAAGAGGGATTTTTGTTGCTTTACCAAACGGCAATTATGATGAAAAGAGCAAGTTTATAACGTCTGGTACAACCATGTCATTGAAAGACATTCGTCTATCGTCTCCGGAGGATCCGCGAGCTAATGAAAAGGTCGTGATAAACGTTGGAGGTATCAGACACGAGACTTACACGGGTACTCTAAAAAATATCCCAGATACAAGACTGTACTGGATCACAGAAAACAAGACACAGCTACCCGAATACGACCCCAACGCGAACGAGTACTTTTTTGATCGTCATCCGACAGTGTTCGCGCAAATTTTGAATTTCTACCGGACGGGTAAACTGCACTGCCCCAATGACGTCTGTGGCCCGTTGTTTGAAGAAGAGCTGGCGTTCTGGGGAATAGATGAGCTTCAAGTGGAATCGTGCTGCTGGTTGAACTATAAAAAGCATCGCGAAGCGCAAGCGAACTTAGACACTTTGGACGGGAACGATTCTGACAGGGACAGCCTCTCAGACATGGACATGACAGTGTACGGCCTCGTCGCCGAAGGCATTCGAAACAGGAATCGCTCTCTCTGGAAAAGATATCAGCCTAAAATTTGGACCACATTTGAAGAACCTTACTCATCGCGCCTGGCGCAGGTAAGCCACAAAGAACTGCATAGATAAAAAGCATGGCTCTAATTTGCGCTTCATTTTGCATGTGTATTGTCAATATTGTTTAATTTTACACGAATCGCTTATGAACTACAGACCTCTGCTTGACGTATTAATGTGATACGTATTTAGGCTTTGACCATTTTATTTATTTGGAAATCAGTGTTAGAGCTAGAGCCGTGTTCGATTGTGCGAAAAAATTTTCCACCAAGGTCAGTTTTGTTTGGGGTTTCTAAGTGACAAGAGCGATAAACGCTTCGGTAGAGCCGCGCAAGTATTATACGTGAGCACACAGCGACCAAGCACGCCAACTGATTAGCAACGCGGTAGAACACAGTTTTCTTTTCTTTTTCTCATTAATCTAAATGTGATACAAAACTGCGGTGGTTTCGAAATTATAAAATGTTCGCCGATTTCCTGAAAACGCAAAGCGTTGTTGCTCTGTTGTTACCCTTTGCCACACAAAGGAAAAAACGATTTTGAATGTGAAAATCGTCGCGGTGTTTATAGTTAATCGTGCTCAAACAAACAATCTTAAATGCGAACACTTATTCCGCTCCAGATTAAATCCTTCTGCAGAATTACTTCGTAATATTTCATGCGCTTTTACAGGGATTTACGGATCAGCCGAAATGACGAAGAAGTCATATTAATAACCAATATCAGTTTGCGAGCAAAGAATGAAACTCAAACCGAAAATTCACCAACGATTGCGGCAGGTGGCAAACTTGCACGGAAAAAGGAAATTAATTTCGAATTGAAGTTTTGCGCGAAGTTTTCTCTTGAACTTTCCGAAATGGACGCGTCTCTGACAGTATTCTTAGGTCTAGATGGAAAAATTAATGAAAATAAATGGTAAATTGCTGATTTTTTGACACAATAGTGAATTTACTGCGTAGTAAATAAACTACTACCACTCATAATTTAGCGGTCGGCGTTTTCTTCAATTTATCATTTTTAAACGCTTCATTTTTACAGAAAAATCGTTTCTGCGCGTGCTAAAGTGACCACGGAATTACTGATACTTAAAGAACTTTATTTCAATCTATTTTGAAAATCAATTTCTCCTGAACATTGGCGATAGTAGTAAATTTGTTCATGCGTCCGTCTGACGACGCATGCGTGTTGTCATATTCACATCAAAACAATCCATGGATGAATGAAATTTAATCTGACTCGTTTTTCGATCGCTTTATATCGCAAATACAGGCCAGTCTAAAATACAGAATTGAATTGAAGCACTTAGCATTTAGATTATATTGCTAGACACTTCAAAAAAAAATAATATCACTTATGACAGCCTACGCGGTTTTAATTTTCGAAAAAGAATATATTGAAAGTTATTTGCGTAACCAAAAGGAGCCTTTTAGTGCATTGAGCAATGAATCCGATGCGTCCACCTATTTTTGTCGCGCATGTAATTTAACGTGGGATTTTACCTTTTTTCTCTGTAAAGGCCGTGTAGTAAAGTGTGAAATTTCTCTGTAATTTATCTTTAACATCTCGCTAGGTTGAACTAAATGTCGGAAGTAAACCACACCATAATTTCGCGAACGTTCATGAAAATGAAAGTTTAAGTGAAATGCCCACAATATCAAAATCGCCAAAAAAATATGTGATGTGATTTACGTATTAAAACATTCGCTAGTAGGTACGTGCGTGAAAACCTTATTGTTTGAAGGCTTATGTTTTGTACAAAAATGGTTGTCGCGTTGTTATATTAGAGTTTTTAATGTTAATATTTTGGTGTTTTCAAGTCGATTCTTTCTCGTCCGCCGAAGTTTGAAAATTAAGTTTTTGTGTTGAAGATGTGTTGGTTATTTGTTTATGCGTTTTTTTCGTCTGGGTTGATGGGGTGAAATGAAACCGCCTAAATAGCTTGTTAATAATCGATTTCATTATGTAAAGCACTCGTCAATGTACAAATGGTTGCACTTCCCGCAGTTTTTCGCCACCGCTAATTGTTTGCAATTAGATTTATTAAGCCTTAATGGAACTTTGGGTGTAATTATACCTGAGGAAAGCGAAGTTGAACTTTTCATATCATATCATACAATTTCTTGCGTTAACTCTTCGTGACTAAATCATTGCATTTCCTTACCGTGGAATATGATAACCCTTTATTTTTGCTGAATTATTTTGTATTTACTTTTTTTTATTTTTTTTTTCTAAGGAGTACGTCACGAACTGCGTTAGAATCATTTTTTTTTTTTTCCCAACGCTACATTTTAAAAATATTTCACGAATCTGTGTATAAAAGTTCAAGAAGCCCTTCGGTAATGATTAAATTTATAACTGGTTGATTTTATTTTTAAGCTACACTTGAAGTGTACGGTTTAATGGGTTAAATACAGGAGCGGCCGGCTCTGACAAAAATGTTCCTTTCCTTTACCTACAGCTCATCATAGAAGCTGTTGATCCCGAAAAATTGTGAAATTTGTCTAATTTTAGCCAACTCAGCCTACGCCTTCGTCGGCTAAGCCTCTGGCCATGATTTCGAAGGATAACTGGTACTGAAATATTCGTACGCGATGACACCGGCTTTACATGTTATTTGTACTCCCAGTAGGCCCACGCATCGCAAAACTGGTTAAAATTAGCAAAATGTAAAATTCGATAGCCCTGGAGCTACAGAATGAAAAATTAGTCACGCCCTTTTTGTTTATAGCCCCAAGCCTTTTTGCATGTTCATATTTAATTTGAGGAAAATCGTGACATTCGCCTGAACAAATTTCGTAATATTTAGTCTTTCGTAGGCTAAACTATTTTGCAAGAAGAATACGTAAGCAGGAAACGGCTGTGAGTAAGGGAATATGTCCAGCATAGAACGCACTTCACCGAGCCTTTTTTTGCACGGTTTTCGGTACCGGTGAAGTCTCGATTGTGATCGGTGCTAAAAGTCTCCTTATACCTATTTGCAAAACTGAATCACGTAAAAATATTTGGTCTTTTCACGCGTCACGAATAACAACCAAAATGTTTTCACGTTCACGAAACAATCAAGGCAATTTCTGCTTAGACTGTTGCGCTCGGGAAGCGTAAAACCGCGGAAACGTGATTTGAGCGTTGAATATCTCGTCTCAATGCATCACAGGAGTTTCATCTATTCAAAACCCAACCACAGAGCTGAAAACACTGACGTACTTTTACTACAACACTAAAAATAACTGGTAATTAAAGGGGCACTGTCACGGACATTTTTTGACTTTTTTAGTAAAATTGCACCAAAATTATGACTAAGTACTTTCAACCATGCAGGAAATGCTCCTAGAACGTAAAGGGAAGGACATCTAGCAAATTGTTTAAAGAAGTGGGTGACCGTTAATAGTTTTCATCAATTTTTCCAAACCACAAGGACAGAACTTGAAAAAGTCAGGCTGACTTTTTCAAGTTGAGATCAAAAGCTACCGATGGTATCACGGTGATATCACTCTGTATTTAGCTTCAGTACACTGGTATAGTAATTTTAAGAATACTTGACCACTGTTAATAGGTTTCCAGTGGTGTAAACATGTTTTTGGGCTGTTGAAGTTTTGAAGTTATGCTCATGACAGTGTCCCTTTAAGTCACGCAAAACAAGATGATTCACGGATCACGTATAATTCGACTCTTCGTTCACGGGTCACGTTTAAGTTAAAAATTGCGTTCACGTGCACGTCAAAGATTGCTTATTGTTTCAAGTACTTTACTGATAAGGTCAGAAAAGATCCGGTCCTGCTCATCGGTTTGTCGCTGTGGTTTTGTCTTTATTCAAATTAGAGTTTTTGTAATTAGAGTTTTTTAAGCAAGTGAGTTTGTAGTTAACCATAGTTTCTGCTCTTTTGTGGCTTCACAGACCCACAACACAATGAAATTTATTGTTGAAAGGTTTTCTTTTATTTGAACTTCAAAATTGCACCGACAAAGTTAAGACGAAGCACCTTCCGTACGTTCCTGCGCGAAGTTCCGGCTTGGTGTACACGCGTTGTAATGCTTCCTTGCAATAAAAAATGCCACGTTTGATGTAAACGCAAGAGTCGAAACCTTCCCTCTTTCCTTTAGCTTACACTTGAGGTTTTCGTTCGCGTTGTGCTCGTGAAAACGGAAGCAAGATGTTTGAAAAATAATTATGTTTGGCCAATCAACATACCCGTTCCAGGTCCCTCTCTGACAGAAAGGAGACGTGACTCTCTAGCAAATCTTGCTCTTACTTCATAGTTCATTGCCTCTTGTTTTTCTGCTCTTGCCTGTCTTTGTGTTTGCTTTGTTCGTTAAAAATAGGCTCAAGGGATTGTATAGAAGTTAAATTTCTCCGTTTTTGTTCTCATTCCTCTAAGCACTGCCTTGCTTAACAGTCTCTGAAACTTGCGTAAGGCAACATCTCAGTTATTCAAAGCTGAGCGAGAGATAATGAGTGTTACTTTCCTTGCGAAGTGCAATCATATTAAGTAGAGGGAAATGCCTATGAAGCCCGGCAAACATCAAAGGAGCAAACAAAGGTCCATCAACCTGCACATCTTTTGTTTTGCAGTCATACACTGTATGAATTACGTAATCGAAATGTTTTTATTGGTAATTTGCGTGAGCACACGTAACCACCTATTGTATAATTGTCAGGTTTTGTGCACGGTCAACCCCCAAAATAGCAATCGAACAAAAACAACATACAACAAAGAACTTTGCCGGGCTTCATAACCATTTCCCTCTATTAACCATGGTCCAATCTCCCATTGATAACATGTTTTTCTTTCTTATTTTGTAGGTTATTGCATTCACGACATTGATTCTTATTCTGACCTCCGTCATAACGTTTTGTCTAGAAAGCGTCCCGTACTTTGAAGACAAATCATCCACCCAATATGAAGTCCTTTACGTCACTGACATTATATGCGTATCTTGGTTTACATTCGAGTTTGTCGTTCGGCTTATCTTCTGTCCGAGAAAGCTCCAGTTTATCAAGAAGCCCATGAACTGGATCGATTTCGGCGCGATCTTGCCATTTTATGTGAATCTCTTAATCAAAACCTCCAACATCAAGACGATTGTCGTTCTCCGGGTTGTCCGACTCATCCGTGTGTTTCGCATCTTCAAGCTGTCGCGGCATTCTTACGGGCTTCAGATCTTGGGCCACACCCTGAAGTCGAGTTGTAGTGAATTGTTTCTCTTGGCGTTCTTCCTTAGTATAGGCGTGGTGATATTTTCAAGTATTATCTACTACGCCGAGAAGGACATAGTGAACACGAAATTCACGACAATTCCAGCCTCATTTTGGTGGGCAGTGGTAACCATGACCACGCTCGGCTACGGAGATATGGCACCGGAATCCTGGGAAGGTAAAATCGTGGGCTCGTTTTGCGCGATCAGCGGTGTTCTCATGATCGCACTTCCGGTTCCAGTGATCGTCAGCAACTTCTCGCTGTATTACTCTCACGCCAAAGCGAGGCTTAAGCTACCGAAGAGGAAAAGACCGCTGATCATTGGTGCTGCTAACGCGCTGAAGGTCGCACAGTCGTTCGTGACGCAAAGCAGTCCGAACATTTCCAGAGGTGTGGTGGATCAGATCGAGAGAGAAGATCAAGACGATTCGGATAAGGACGACTCGAGACCCGCCAGCAGAACACGGCGGTCACCTCGTCCCAGCCTACGATCCACTCCACGTGGAAGCCCAATGACAAGGACAAGGTTTGAAAGCCCGAATACTGTGATCATTCCTCCCTCGCCAAGAAACTCGCTACTAACATCGGGACCAGTTGCGAGGCGAAGCAGCTTGTTGGCGGTGCCAGAGGCAGAGCGGATCGAGATTGAAATGCAAGAACGGAACCCCTCGTGTTCGGTATTGGTCGGCGAAGAAAACTCGCCAGAATTGGCCACCAAAGAGAGCGTGCCGCAACTGTCACCATCAGCGGTTAATTTTACTTTCAGAGGCTCTGACCAAGCTTCCGAGGTGTCCTCAGCGGTAACAACGCTGAGTCCGAAAAGAAGCGATACCGAGAGTCTGAACTCTCCAACTGAAGTCAAAACTCCGCCAACCGGTCGGCAGAGAAGCTCCTCCTCTACCCAGTCCATATCCATGGATTCAACGCAAGGGTCGCCTAAGCTTAATCCTCGGGGAAGGATGGGACGCCGCGGTAGCCTTTATGTGGTTGGCTTTACAGCGAAACACTGGCAGAATAAGGCTTTGAAGAAGAACAAGAAAACCCAATCTGCTCAGACGGAAGCAGGTTCGCGTAGGGCCTCTGCAGTGTCTACAGATAGGAGGAACTCTGCCACTCAGGGGACTGCTACGAACGGTTCTCGAAGAAATAGTAGCAAAAGCACCGATACTAGTACACAGCCTTCTCCTGATAACGTCTCCTCTCAGTTAGCGTCACAGCTAACTGCTTTGAAAGAATCGGAAACGACAATGGAGACTCAGGGAACTGAAGCTACTCCCCTCTTCCGAAATGGCAGAGAAAATGGCTATGCGAGTATGAACAATGGAGTTGATCAACGGCACGAAAAGAACACCCAGACGTCCAAGAAATTCAGAAGTCGGTCAGATGATAACGCACGCTTCAAAGCCTCGCCATTAAACAAACTACGAGACGAATTTCATAACGGCAAATCTAGTGGAGTGTCAGTCTCGATAGAGAGTAACGATTCCAGCGCAAGAATGTCTGACGACTCGTTAACGATTAACGATCGACACCGACAGCGCCGCGGATCCTCCCCGCTGGTCCGACAAAAGGCTGTATTTACCTTTGATATTCCTGACCAGCTGGTCCAGGTAGATCCGACTGCAGGAGGCCACGTCTCGGCAACTGCAAAACATAAACCATCCCCGGCACGCGCGCACGACGAAAATGGATTTTCTCTCTCGCCACTCATCGAGCACAGCGAAAACGATCTTGTAGAGCAGAAGAAGCACATGGAAGCGAGGAGAAACTCTTGTATTCCAGCCATAACGATGGAACGAAAGAGTTCGAGCAAGAGAAACAAGCCTCAAGCGTTGCTGCCGAATGGATACGTCAATGGTTCTTACCATTATGACGAAGAAGATAGAGGCATTGGCGAAATTCGGCTCTCACCCGTCGCTCATCACTCTACTAAAGTGTTATTTCATGATGCAGAGTTGTCTCGGACTAGAAGTGAGACTTATCCGCTGTATTTTGCAGTAGGGGGAGAGACTTATCCATCCGTCAATTCCTCGAGTCATGGCCAACCGTTTTACACAGAGGCTAAGTCGCTTGGACATTACTCAGCACCGCCTCACAGACAGGTACCTGCGCACTCGGATTCAAACTTACCGTCAATAAGCGAGGAGCACGTGGTGTTGAATCCCAAACAGCGCGGCGTAGACGTGACTCGATTAGGGGCACCAGTTATGTTACCACGCCCCAACTCCCTGCCTAACTGGAGTGGAAGTTTTGTCCGACCCGTCGTTATGCACCGACCGCATAGCGACTCTGTTTACTTGAGCCACACCGAGGCGTATCCTATTTCCTCGGCGATGGGGAGTTCACTGGGGAATCTTAGACACCCCCAAGGAATACAACAGTTCCCTGCCCCGACTATCGCCCAAGGAAATCATCCGGGCCAACCAATAAGGCGAAACACTTACAGCTCTTTTGAAGATCGGAGGACAATTCGTGACGCGGGCATGGATGGTGATCTGGCTCAAAGGCGCCAAGGACAGGTACTTTATGTTCATGTACCGCAAAGTGATCCCATCAGTGGCTCACTGACTGATACGAGTTTGCTTGGTGAGTGTGACAGAATTCCAGAAGCGTCACGCAATTTCAAGTCGCCGCGCTCGAAGGGTAACAGCTGTGAGCACATTTCGTCGCCGGTTTTCTTTCAAAAGACTGAATCTATTTCCAGTCCAGACCTCTATTCAATGAACGGCTCTTTGCCATCAGATCGCCTCTCTTCGAATCTTTCCAACAGTTGGTATCAGTCCCCAGAAGAATCGGTCTGGAAGAGAACGACAGATAATTCAAAACTTAACGCAGAACTTGTTAACTATTCTAGCTACCCGTCGTACCCGAACAGTCAAGAGCTCCAAGCACGCGAAGTTTCAATTCATTCGGTTCCGAACAGCATTCACCACGTTTCGTCGGTGTATGGTTCGGAACAAATTGGAAACGAGTCAAAACCCGCTCGGTCATCTTCGGGTAGACAGTCGCCTGGGCTAACAGATGGCGAGGACGTCCAACGCGCAAACAGTGCGTTTTCGCCGCGGCTTGAACGAACAGACAGACAAGTGATCTTAAATGGGCATGATGTGTTGCAGCAGAGAGACAGTTCAAACAGGCCTGCGAGTGTTCCGGTGTTTAATCGTCAACGTGCTCGTGCAATGTTTGTCGGCGATTCTGGAATTGAAAGCGTGGGCAGTTTAAACTCTTTGACTCATTCCATTGAATCGGAAGTTGAAGGCGGCAAAGAGCGCAAGGAAAGTGTGACATGTCTAGGTAACGCAAGAGTCGAGATCTTGAATCCGATTCGTGAAAGCGAGACGGAAATCTCCGATTCAGTTCCGGTGGAAAACGCAAGAAACTCTGGAAAGTCGTCTCCTCACCAATCCACCAATGATGACTCAAACAAGAAAAAACAGCTTGTAATGAGCAGTGTAAAGCTTAACGGAAGCCGTATGACTGACATCCTAGGTAACCCGGATCTGTACGAATCCAGCTTAGTTTAAAGTAATTCGCTGCTTCCTGTACAATCTTGTACCCTGAGCCTTCGTTTCCCTTGACCTGCGGTCGACAAAACAGGACTGCTGATCAAGGGGATGGCAGACTCTGGGTTCATGATCTGCTGCTTCCATTATTGAAGAAGACATTGAAGTGCAATGCACAAGTATCCGAGTACATTTCATGTAAAAGCAGGCTCTTTTACCTTACTCCAAGCGAGAAAGCAAAATGTACGCCAACATAAGTTTTTACCGAATATAATAGTAGTTCTGAAAATGTTCATTGCCTACTGGTATCTTTTTTATGTAGTTTCACTGAATGCACGATATGACAGGCTCAGAGCCGGTCAGCGATTTTGTCGACGAAAAAAAAAACCATTCCCATAAAATGATCGGAAGGCTAGAGGGATATTGTAAGACGTGGTAGCATTGACCAAGTTTAGCCTTGAATTGTCTGGATACAAAGTGAATACAAGCCACTTTCACAATACATTTCCTGCCATTGCGTTTCTGAAACAAAAACACGCGAGAACATCCACGCAACGCACGTTAACATCCGCAGGTGAACTGGGTACCATGTCTAAAAATAACTTAAGGGGGATTTCCTTTGGAAGAAGGCCTACCGGTATATGGGGATTAACTCTCTTACCTTCATCCTCTCTTGGTACTAATCGATTATTTCGAGGAAGTGAAGGCTTTATCAGTTTTGGCCAAAACCAATGGGTGACCCTGATATTTGAGACCCTCGCAGCTGTGCTAAGCAATTGCAAAAAAGGATGAAGAAAATACGGTCTTCAACGGGACGAGACTTCCGCGCAACCGGTTCGATGCACTGCCAAATGGGCTGTGAAGCCACACGTTAGGAGCAAGGTCGATTGCGAGTTCATATGTTCCCCTGAAACTGTGTTATTGAATCAATGACAAGTCCTCAATTAATAAGACAATGGGGGAATTCAGACTTAAATGCGACTCGAACAAAAGGCTGTTAGGGACGGGCCAGTCTCGAGTGCAAGGTGTCCTATGCGAGCTCCTGTTGTTGTTACACGAACATATTGTTAAAGAAACTATTTTCAAATTCTAGAGATATTAGGCGTTAAAAATACGACATGAAAGCTGCTCCATCCTCAAAGATCCGTAATTTCTTTAATACGGAAAGAGGGTAAAGGCCCGGTCAAACGGACGCAACATATCGCAACATTGTTGCAACATGTTGGATGATGTTGGGTCAAGTTTCAAAATGGTCAAGTTTTTCTCGCAACATTTTGGATGTTGTATGATGTTGTACCAGCTCGTTTGGTCACGTTCGTGCAATATTGTTGCGCAGGAGCATGCGCACTAGTTCGATTTGCTATTTCAAAGCGCCACCCAACATCTGAACATGTTCCAACATATTGCAACAGGGTGGCCAAACGTGTGCAACCTGTTGTGCACAACAGTGTGCGCTATGTTGCATGGAAGTGTTGCGTCCGTTTGCCCAGCTCCTTCAGAACATGGCGCAAGATGACCCAACAATGTTGCGATATGTTGTTTTGAAATGTTTGGTCCATTTGGCCGCCGGGGCTTAAGGTATTATTGGTGACTGTGACCCTTTAATACCTGAAAAAGGACAAATTTGCATACTTTACATGAGTCGTTCAATTGATTTCAGGTGAAAGATTAAAAGCAACTTTTTTTTTTTTAAAAAAAAAAAAAGCAAATTCAGTAGTTGCAGAGAAAGTTTGAGAAAAAATATGTTGTCGACGGGATTGGACGCATGACCGTTCCCATTTTGCCGTACGAGAGAAAGAGAACGGAAACTCTGTCTCGCAGAGTATTGTGATGCCGACGCAAGACTTGCGCAAATGATTTATTAACACACAGGTCACATTTCATCTGTTCATTGTCACGGTCGGTTCTAGACTTGCCTACAAGTCAAGGTCAGAGAGCGCAAAAGTAATGGTCTATTGCCAAACCGGAAACGAGAAACGAACGACTTTTAGAAAGTGCTGGCCGGTTGCGCCGCTCGCTAATCTTTAAGAGAACAACAAGAAGTTCTTCTAACCTCCGCGCTCTTAAAATTTAACTGCATTTTTGCTCAAATCACTAATTAACTGCTTTTCGCTCGATTTTCAGTAGGTTGATGTTTTTAACAGCTCTTGACGAATTAACATCCCTCGTTGCGTGATTCGAAGTCCCGGTAACGATTTGGCCGCCGAGTGGAAGTTTGGGTCTCGTCACCGACAAAACCACAAAAATTCAAGGGTAGAGCAAGAACTGCACTTGGCCCATGGACAGCGCGGTTAATAAGACTGAAAATTGCCCGCCAAAGATTACTCGATGACTTCCGAAGGTTAGTGTTGACCCCACGATTTTGGAAGAATTTTCGAAGGTTACCGTAATTGGCAAGATTTCCCAACATTATTGGAATGTCAGCACGAATTAGTTTTGCGATAGTCTTGGCGAAAATCACCCAACTTCTTGACCGCCTCAGTTTTTCCTATAAGTTATTGCATGTTTGCTTATAAAATCACGATTAGCACAAGAACATAACTTTTGAAACGTGAAACTGTTCCGCTGTTATTGCCAGTACGTGCTAAAGCAAGCTTATGCTAAAGAAATTATCCTTTTTTTTTGTGAACAAGATTATCGAAAAAATTCACACCTATGGGAAATAGGAAAAGATTAATGGGTCTAATACCTTTAATTCTAGCACGTTGGCTAATGATAGCTCAGTGGAACTACTACTCGGCATTTGGGCCATACAGACACCTCTATGATACGAACACCGGACTCTATAACGATCTATAGCTCGGTCACAGATAGCAAGAGTCATATAACCTGAACTTCCGTATTACGGACAATGGGGGTGGAAGCCAAATCTGATGGTGCTTGTTTCCTGCATGTGAGTTTAACATAGTACTATTTTCATCTATCTGCCTTACATACACTGCACTGTTCTAGATACACCTTAATTACAGTTAAAATGAGTTGTCTCTGTTTTTACAGACTCTCCAGCAAATTTTGCAGCCTTTTTCCTTAATTCCCTTCTTTTGTGTTTTATAAACGTTCTCTTCATAAGAAAATGTACTCGTCGATTTGGGTACTCGGTGGCACAAATTAAAGGGAACGTGTTACGGCCGAGTTATTTATTAGGTTTTGCCAAATATTAGCTATGAAACTTAATGCTAGCTAGCGCAGAAATTACTTTCATGGATCTAAATGACAAAACTATATAATAGCAACTAAATACGTCTCCCATGCGTTATACTGAATTAAAAGTTACACGCAAACAAGAACATCACGAGATTGACTTTGAAAACTCTTCAGCCCAACAGTATTTCAGAAATCCTTATTGCACTCTGTTTCAATCTTCTTCAATTCTTGCTCATCCTCATTTACCTTCTTTTGTATTTGCTGTGTTATTGAAATGTTCCTTTACAACAACAACAACGTTTTTCGTCCCCAAATTGAAATTAAGGTTGCGTTCGATTGACCCTATTCCGGAATAAGAATATGTTCCGGATTATTCCAGAATAGCCATTCCGTCCGTACGTCAACAAAACGATTATTCCGTTTCTGGAATAATGCCCGCAACATTCTTTCATTTCTTCGTACAATGAAATGAGGAGAAGCGTCTCTTCCAGACTCCAGGAGTATCCTTTTCTGAGTAACGTTTGATGGTTGCCGGCGGTAGCCATTTTGTTTGTTGTTTTGAAAAAGACCGCGAGGCGAGGACGCGGTGACGTCATTATTCTGGATTATTCCGAATATTCTGCTCCCCAGAGCAGAATGCTTGGAGTACATTCCATTTATTATCCAACACTGCTTCGTAGAGTACAAATAACGGGCGAAACGAGTACAAATATCACGCGATAATTGTACTCGTCTCATTCCCCCGACCGCGCGAAAGGTAAAAACCTTGGCAAGTCAGGATTTTGGGGAAACGAAAACGATGGATAATAAATCTCTTATTAGACATTTTAGTGTGTAGTATCATTTTAGTGTGTAGCATTTGTATTTTGACTCGCCCTTCGGGCTCGCCAAAATACTGCATGACTCGTAAAAATATACAGCGATACTACACACTAAAATGTCTAATAAGATATATGTATTCCGGAATCGGAATAGCGACTCAATCAAACGCACATTCAGGCCGGGTTATTCCTTTTATTCGTATTACGGAATAAGGTCAATCGAACGCACCCTAAGTTTACAAAAATTAATAGTGATAAAACAAAAATGAGTACACTGCTTCAAGTGGTTATATTTCATCCAATTTGGTAGTCATTTTCCAATGCCTAAATTTGGCTAAAGTCCGCGGTACAGTTCCTTTCAGGTTATTACAACAGGCAGAAGTGTGCTTTGAAATTACGTCATATCTGTGACCTCTATTTAGATAGGTCGACTTAATAGTCTATCTGTACTATATTGGTACCATATTCTGAAAGTTCAGTCAAATCAACACTGGTACGTGTGCAAACCAAAGTGGTGAATACAGATTCCTTGTTATTTGTTTACGGCAATTTATCCTTGTGCCAATTAAATTTAACAATAACAACCTCTAAATAAGTGAAGGGAAAGTCTGCGCCCCGCCAACTGGGCCATGCCGCCGGAGCTTATCCTGGTTTCTGTAGCATTAAGCGACCATCACAGGACTCCCGCCCCTCTCCTCCTCTCTCCCTCCTCCTCCCTCCCGGCATTAAATTCGCCGGTACTAAACCTGGGCGGAGAGAGGCACTATGAGAGTAAAGTGTCTTGCCCAAAAACACAACACAATAACCCGGCTAGGGCTTGAACCCGGACCGCTCGATCCGGAGTCCAATGCACTAACCATTAGGCCACCGCGTCTGCCTATAGTTAAAGACAACCGACATTATTGTCGTATGAGGAATAATGGTCGTGTAAAAAGTACTGAAATGTTACTTTTTCTGCCTTTCTTGTCATCAGTTCTTGCTTGGACTTATATTTTAAGTTTACATATGTATTTTGAAGTTGTTAGTTGTTTACAAAAAATTCTTACATTTTGTCGGCGGGTAAAAGGCATAAGAATTTCGATTGTATCACTTGCGTTTACAGAGTTTGACTGAAACGTTTGGTCGTAAATCGTTAAGATGTCTACTTTAAAGTTACGGATCATTTTTAAGTAGTCAAAGTTAAGATTCGCAAAAGTCCCTTTCTGTGAAACGGTTTAGATTTATAGAGATCCGATCTGTTAATGGACGAGGAAAATCGTACATCTTCAATCACAAATGGATTAAAGTTTTCAGACCCGGGTGTTACATCACAGATTACCATGGTCCGTGAGTCTCCCTCCCACTACCCCCCTGGCAAGAAGAAAAATGCATGAATCAAAAGCACGTGGGGTTGACGCTTTAAATCCGGTCTTGAAACAATTTGCTTCACACTGATCCAGTCTGGTATTTGTTCAGCTTTGCCGTGCGTTTCCATAGTTGGACTGATCTGATAGGGCATTATGACGCATGCACCCCGTGATTAATTTCGACCAATGAAGTCATAGAAGTATAATTGGCGGGCTGTGGTTTGTCTTTTCTGAACATTCTCGATTTTGGTGGCAGTGCGGCACGTGTTTTAAAGCTGAATGAAAGATCTAGTTACCGGTGAGCATTTAGCATTTCCAAGAATAGCCGAGAGGGAAATGTAAGGTAGGTTGCATTGTTGTAATTATGAGCCTTTGTAATTTTAGAAGTTGTGAAACTGACGCTTTATAAGCTCAAAAGGGAAAGTTTAGCTTCTAAAATTGTCACATACACATAACCCATTCCGGAAGAAACGGTTTCTAGCGAAGTACGCGCCGAGAAAGACATCTGCGCGTTTTCTTTCTTTTGAACTGAGTATTGTAAACTATCTTGTCCACTTAAAACGCTTTCGGCTGTCAAGTACTGACAACATTGTTTGTGTTTGTTGGCGTGGCTAAATTCTGTTCAGTTCATAATTTGAACTGCACATGTTGCCTGCCGGAAGAGCTCGTAAAAACTGTCTGTTCTGCTCCCCGGGTTTTCTCTTCTTTTCATTCTTTATATTTTACTTTTGTACCTCAAATCAAAATCTAAAAAAGCTATTACTGACAAAGTCATGTCATTTTGGCGGTAACTCACGAGTATACCCTTGCTACACATAAAAATTGGCTAAGGGTAAAGGGGTTTATATAACAGCAAAAAAGTTAATATTGATACTTAAACTTATTTCAGCACAGCAGTGAATCGAAAAGGTGGGAACTTTCCCGCGGCGCAGATAACGATACTCGTTAATAATCGAATTGTGTGCGGCATGCATGCTTGAGTACACGGTTTTCTCTTGTAATAAATACTTATTTTTCCCGCCCATTCAATAGCATTGCGACTATTCCAGTCCTTTGTTTCACTATAGAGACAACTTCCTAAGCCCTGCTGTTCTGGTTTTCTAGAGTGAAAAGGCACAAAACGAACCAGATTAATTAAAGTATTACATTATTTAAATTAAGACCAATTTTTGTGCGAAAGTTTTTCATAAACTCGTCTCTGAAGCCATCGTCGAACACCCAAGCGAGGGTTATATCTTGGGTTTGAGGTGGTTACCAGGAAACGGATCCAACGGGATGACAAGGAAGGCAGCTGTCGCTCTGTATCGTGGTCATCTATTTGCCAGGATTTAAATCCGCAGTATTTTCAAAAGAAACAACTCTGAATGGCAAATATGTAAACAGAACTAATCGCCTCTGCGGGAAACTCAACACACTCTATTTACATGTGCGCGTTCTTTTTATTTGTTGTTTTTTGTTATACGTATATAATCTGGTTTTCTACTTTTGTCAACACCAAATTAAAATTCGAAAAGTTAAATCGTGTTTGGAACCAACTAAGCGCTCACTACTTCGTTTATAGCTCTTCTTTATTGTTTGTTTGTCAAACTTCTTTCTTTGTTTCCCGTTCCCTAGCTTTCAAGGATTTCGCCTTTTATCAGCCACTACTTAAACGAAAACAATCAAAAGACTCCAACAACTTAGCGCATACGATTTACATGCGCAGATTGATTGTTTCTTGTTTGTTGTTACACAAACCGGGTTTTCTACATTGTCAACACTAAATTAAAACATCACAAATTCAACACGAGCTCCATGATAAAGCGCACATCGTTTCCACGATGTTTGTGCGGACAGCGTTCCTAGATCCGAGTGTTTTTCCTTTTGTTTGTCAGTCTGTTTGCTTCATGCTTCCTGCTAAGTTTCGTGGGTTCCCTATCAGTCAACGAGTCCAATTTTAAATACTCTCAGAGAACTGAGCGAATTCAATTTAGATATCAGTTTTCGCATAAGTCTTCAAAGCTCTCCGAGTGTATCTTCGCTTCTTTTGGGTTTTCCTTCCTTGAACTCCCCCCCCCCCAAAAGAAGCAGATGGCGTCAACTCTTTTTGGTTATATCTAGTTCACTCTGACAGCCTCGTGTTTCTTATCTACAAACCTCGTGGAAGGTTTAATGAACTTTTTCGGAGAGGCCGCAAGGTGTAAGAGCGGTAAATAAATAGTGCTTAAATCTTTTTCTCCTTATCAAGGTGATTTTTTCGTGACACTCGGCGTCAAATTTGATTTGCAGAATTGGGGCAATAATAAGGTAATAAAATCTCGTTCCTTAACGTCAGTTTATCCTCAATTGAGACACTCAGTTAAGCTTCACATGAAAATCGATCTTTCAATCATTGTTTTAATTTCTCTCGTTTGAGTTAGCCAACGAGGTGCTTCTTTCCTTGCACCTGCAGTAATTATCACCCGAAAGCCCTTTTTGCTGTCGAGTTGGCACCCTATCGCTTAAAAACATGCCAGGTTGAGCATTCAAAGCCCGCAATGAAGAACAAAGCGATGAGAAAATAAGGGAATTCAAAATTTTGAAGCAACATTTTGCTTTGTCGTAAATTATTTAGTAAAGATTTGTAGATACATTGGAACACACCGTTGATTTTGATCGCAAAATTGTTTCGGCTCCCGGATGCGGCAAAGCATTCAACAATCATGACACTACAAAGGCCTTTCTAACATCTGTCCTGAGTGAAAAAGCCTTTCGTGAGATTAGTGGTGATAAAATTAATTGGATTTCGCCGCTCAATACTTTCGTTTAGATTGATTTCCAATAACTTCATTAAAGGGAAAAAAGCTGCACTTGCGGAACAAGAAATTAAACGCAATTTACGCGAGTTACACAAAGCCAACACTCAGAAGACAGAAGACAAAGCAATAGAGCAGATTTATCGTCATTGACTGTCAAATTGGATTTAATGGAAATGTGGGAGAACCTACGCAATCCCGTACACCTTGTAAGGAAGAAAACGAGAACAGAACAACCATCGACTAATTTCCGTGCTATTGTGACGAGTGCAGTGAGGAAACTCGATAACTCCCACGATATAATCAGTGAAATTGAGTGCAAATGAGCCAAGATAATTCTTTGTTAGCTGCTTTGGCCATTTCAGCTGTCAACAACGGAGAACAAACGTCTGCCCATCTCCCCCGCAAAGCAGAGAAAAAAATATACTTTCAGCTGTGATAATCTGGCTCTTTAATGATCATCATATTCAAAAAACTGCCGGTCTATAATGCGGATGTACACGCTCTAACATAGCGTTTCGAAGGGTATTTGACAAAAAGTAGAGACAAATTGGTCTTCTTTTTGTTGAAAGGGCGGAGAGTAACTGCAGGGAATTCAGACACGAGCCCGCCGAGGAGAAGCAGATTCAGTTTTACAAAGAGTGCACCAAGCCGCACAAGGGTCGCACAGACATGGTTGTAAAGGTACTAATTAACAGGTTCTTATCTTCAAGGACTTCGATTCAACAGTTCATTTGTAATATAGACTTTGCAAATTAGTGCGTCTTATCTTACCTTACACAACAGTATTTGCAATAGAAAGAAGAGAAAATTCGCTTTGAGAAAAAGGGAAAACGATGAGTTGACGCGTGTGCATGCCAAAAATTCCCTCCCGCTTGTATTAGCCTACATTTGCAGTTCACCTTTGAACCGGGCAGCACTATTAATAGTGCATTGGGAAATATTTTGATAGGATCAGGTATATACACAGGTACTTATTAAAAGGCATAACAATTTTCCAAAAGATTTTTTTCGAGGAATAATCCCTGTTTTGCACAATCACTGTCATTTTGCGGCATCTTTATTGTGCTATTTCAGATACTTTGATATGTAGTTTGGTCTAGCATTCAACGATAATTTTCTATATTTTGCACAAACAGTAATGATAAAATGTTGTTTGATGTTTTTTTTCACTTAATCTTCAAAAGGTATCATCTTTTTTTTTCTTTAGGACGAGGAAAGCAAAACATTTTTTTAATTATTATTTCTAATTATTTCTCGTTCGCTAAAAGACGCAGATCTTTTGAATTGATTACAACATTTGCTAGACGGCTTTTCAATTACTAATAAGATCTCCAACAAGGTTCGGATTAAATTTATGTTAATTTCTAGCGAACGCGCTTGCTCTTTCTCCCTAGTTTGCTTCCATTTCTTTCGTTTTTCATGACGGTTGTCTATTAACGAATAAAGCGTTTATAAATTGCCTTTCCAACGTCAATTTTAAGTGCCACCGGACCTTTTTAGTAGAAAATTATTTTAAAGAGTACTTCAAACTTAAAAGTTTATTGTAATTTAAAATTATTTCGTCGCTTACAAATTTGAATCGCTGGAAGGCATTTAACCGGAGCTTTTTATGGACACAAAAATTATTTTTAAAGAGTACTTCAAACTTAAAAGTTTATTCTAATTTAAAATTGTTTAGTCGCTTACAAACTTGAATTGCTGGAAGGTATTTAACCTTGACGGTTCCGAACTTCTCGAGCGGGGATTTTAGTACCTTCATTATGAGTAAAGCATTAATTAACACCCATGATTCAAAAACGCAAATGGAATCCAATTTGTTTTGTTTTGTATTTTGTTTCTTACGTTGTTTCTTCTCGTTCTATTACGTATTTTAATGGCAGCGAAATAATCGTTTTCTTTTGACATGTGTACACTACTATATTTTTTTAATTCGCCTATGTATTCTATTAGCGTCTGTGTACTTTTATGGGATACAAAAGTGAATTTACGCTGGATACAAAAGTGCAATGTTTTGAAAATGAATTAAGACACTGAATATAGTGCTACTTGGCAAAAAAAAAAATGTAGAAATAAAATTACTGAAAATTTCAAACTGAAGACAAAGGAAGTTAATAAATATTGTGTGTCGTTGAGACAATACTTTCTGAGATAGTTGCCAAGTTCCTCCTATTAATCTTACCTAGTAATTACATCACGATGGCTCCATAGCTTGATATTGGCGAAACGAGGTCAATTATCAAAGTTATTAACCGAAAACAAACACCTTAGTTGTTTACTCAAGACCCAGTGGTCGATTTAATTCATACAATATCGATTAAATGATTTATTGACGGTTTTGTTTTGGCCTTAATGCTCGAGAATCCTCGGCGCTCGCCGTCTAAGAGCCTTCTATCAATGGACAAAGTAGAAGAAGATGCCCGCTTAGCCAATCAGATTGCGAGTTTGCCAATGGTGAACCAGAGGGTTATGCCAAATGTAATATATAGTTAATTGCACCAGTGGTTGCTTAATGACAGCGATGTCAATTATCTCTCGACGCAATGTGTGCTTTGAATAATATGTACTTCTTGAAGAACACTAAATTGAATGACTTCCAATAGAAGCTGCACAAATTCAAAACTCTTTCTATTTTTAGGAAGTAATGTTTAGGCAAGGTAGTTTTCAAATGAAACTTGTTTTCTCTACAGTGCAAACTCAGTAAGAATATTTTAAAGGTCTGTTCATGTTCCACTTTCAGCACAGCTTATTCATTTGACAAAGAGTTCCCATTTGGCAAATCGAAGAAGCAATAGGTTAACTCAGTAAAAAGAGCTTCTACAGTGATTTTGTGAAGACCTATATATCCTTTACTTGTGCCAAGCGGGAAAGACCGGGGAAATGTTAAGTCTACTTTGACGGAAATGCGTTACATCCTAGTTTTCTATCGTGCTTCTGTTACTCTTTTCGAGAAGGCAACCAATGCCACTTCATCGGGAAGATATTTAACCAGCAAATTACACAAAAATTCCAGCCACCGCGTCTACCTCTCTTCGATTGCCCATTGCGTCGATCTCGTGTTGTCATAATTAAATGCACGCTATAGCTGAATTTGTAGCAAATAATATTTTTTGGGGGCGACCTAAGCGGTTTGAGTGAACGTGCCGTGATTTGACCATATCAATACTCATTTCTATGGTTTATCGGGTTGATAAACTAACCAGGTTGTTAGAAGGTCACCCGCAAGCTAGAGATTGCAATCACGAGCCGGAGGCGAGTAATTAACAAGCTTTGCGAGTTTCCCCCCATCGACCCAAGTGGTTTATTGAATCGATATATAATAGAAATTCGAGGCATATTGCTTTCATCAGAGTTTATAGTATAACTGAAGATGAAGCACGCACACTGATATGCCAAAAGCTAGTACCTAATTAGGATCTGTCGGACAGGTTCATACATTTAGCGCGTTGTCATGGTTGTTGCTGGTTGGTTGGTAGCAGCGTTTGCTGTGGCCAAACAATCTAATTCTGGCAGGTGTAACGTGACTCGTCTAATCATTATCACCTTCGTCATCATCATAATTAAAGAGACAGTATCACGAGAACTCTTCTAAGGTTTTTGTGTAAACTATGCTAGATTTATAAAGGTACGCTCACTGATCAACAAAATAAACTTTAAACGCCAAAAGGGCATGGGCATCTCTAAGATGTGCATTAACCATAATCAATGGGTTTTTTAATGATTTTCCTCCAAGTTGCACTGTCAACTTGAAAACGTCGGCCCGACGTTTTCAAGTTTTAGACGACTTCTTTCCTACCCGTCCGTAGCCACACCAGTTTTAAACACCTTTCGTGACCAGTACAGTGCGTTTTAGGAAAGGTAGGCAACTATTAGTGGATTTCCAATTAATACCAACACTTTAATTAGATTTTCAATTAGGGCTAAATCTTGGTGAGACTGCCCCTTCAACATTAGGCCGCGTGCCTCCGGCTAGGGTTGTGGAAATCTCACAACTAGCTTGGGGGTGGAAGCGGAATCATTTGACTTTGGATATTCATGATTCCTGTCTTGTTTTCCCTCAATGATTCGTGATTTATATAAAAATTTTATTCGATATTCATGATTCATTTGTCATTGTTTTCATCCACTTTTGAAAATAACTTCACTGTGTGTAACATACCTAATCACGGTCAAGTTGATAGGTAAAGGATGAAGATTTGAATCGCGCTTTCAGTGTTTTCCTGTAGGGGGGTCTGGGGGCATGCTCCCCCAGAAAATTTTGAAAATTAGACGCTCGGAAATGCTATTTTCGGCCATTTCTGTAATATAACTGTTAAGAAGTTTCGTAGTTTTCATTCTATATTCTCAAGAACGCCTCCGATATCGATGGAAACATATTCATTTGTTTCATGGTTCTTTTAGCCATCTCTCGTTATTCATGATTCCCATGATTCCCAAGTTTTAAACACGAAGATTCATGATTCCTACCAATTTTACAGCTACGATTCATGATTCATGATTCCGCTTCCTCCCCCGAAACTAGCTAGCCTTCGTTTTCGTCCTCTTCATCTTCGCTACCATAGGGATGTGCGAATCAGGGTGCGCGCCTTCATATCCAGTTATTTTATAAACTCCGGTAAAGAATAGTAAAGTGTTATACAACTGAATTGGCTGTCCCTCTTTATGTGGCTACATCTTACTTGAGCAGAATAGCCATTTTATAAGTGTAGCCATTCTGTTGCTAACAATTTCCCACATCAGAACTTTTGGGGAGACTGAGCACCAGTATTCGACACAAAGATTTCTTGGATCGTCTGTGTTTGTTTTCCAAGGCCAGGACAACCATTTAGCTGATTAAATCACGATATTTTGAATGATTCTCGGCAATCTTATTTATCTTATTATTCGCAAACTTAGAAAAGGAAACGAAATAGTAATCATCTGCTTAGGCCTCAGCTAAATAAAACGAACCAAGATAGTTTCCGAACATCAAAGACCACCATATGTTTTCTTCAAATTGGCTCAAGTTCTATTGTCTTAAGCTCAATGTAATCCATGTGAATCTTGTCTAGTTTGGACCACCCGTACGTCTTTCAGTGGCTTCTAGTACTTCTTCATGCGTGCTGTCTTCTCCTGTAGTAGTAAACCAGATTTTTTTTCAGTTAACGTTCGCCATATTCGGAACTTCGTCGACAGGTCGTATGACGCATGTGCGCCAACGTTTTCACGAGTCCCACTTATAGGACACATCAGAGATCAGAAAGGTCAAATAGCTGTTGACAAACGTGACTGTAAATTTTCTCACTAGTCTAAATGCCTTCATTTTTTGTCTGCACGCGATGCTTTTTTTGCTTAAAATAGCTCTCCATGTACGTGGATGCATGTCATGTCTTATTTCAAATCCTCCGAGATATGGTCCATTTTCCATACATACCAGGATGTTGAAGCGTTCGCGTGAAAGACTTTCCGGCGCAGAACGACGAAAAGTGTAATTTTATCTATCAACTCAAATTAACGCTTTGCCAAGAAAGCACATTTAGTAATTTTCTGCATTCCCTGTTTTCAAATTAGCAGACACGATTCTTTCATCAGCTTTCTTATCACGATTCTCGTCTGCACGCGAAGTTGTTCCTAAATTAATTTTCTGCTTCAAATGGATCTGCTGCCCAATAGCTTCTATTTAACACACTGGGGTTTCATTCTCAAACTTAAAAGTTAGAACCACCTTGTACAGCAGAATAAACAGTACCACCTAACCCTAACTCGATAGCTTCCATTTGAATGGCCACACACTAGCGTTTCATCGACAGACTTAAAAGTTAGAACCACCTCGAACAGCACAATAATCAGTAGCACGTGAACCTACTGCCCAATAGCTTTCATTTGAATGGCCACACACTTGGATTTCTTCCACAGACTTTAAAGTATGATCACACCAAGTTTCATCCGCAAATGGAAACGTTGGAATGCGTTTAATTATAATCTATGGCTCGAGCTTTGACAGTGCGAGTAAAAAGATTAGTATATACTTGACTTGTCTTATAATCCGCCAGGATAACCTCTTTCACAAGAACATTTCAAGTGTTCGCGTGTGAAACAAATTTAATGTGTTCCTTCTTTTCTTTTAAGTGTGCATTCTACTTTACATTTTTTCCTTTTTGTGCATTGGAGTTAAAAAGATGGATAAGGGATTTGCAAGAATTTCATTCCTTGAGCTTTGTATGACTCTTTAACCTTCATATGCAAGATGCACACATGTCAGATTTGATATGTTCACTTGATAGCAACAGACTACTCCAAATAGGTCTTAAAAAGCCATCAGTCTATTGATTGACAACTAATAAGTAAGCCAATTAGATTTGCTCCATTTTTACTGCACACAAAACTTGTATTATATGATTACTACCATAAAAGAGAACCGTACATAAAGGACGCTCTTGTTGCAGCGAGCCCATCCACAGAAACTGTAAAAAAGAAACGATTCCAAACGTGACACAGAGTCAATAAACTTGCGTAATAAATTGAATCGAGGGAGGGGGGAGGGGGAGGGGGACTTGTATTTGCATTTTTTTTCTGGCTTTATACAATTTTGAAATTACACTTTTACATTTGAAAAAATATGACTGTTCTCTAATTGTCTTTACCCGTCTCCGTCTCCACACATGGAAATATCAGTTACATGTCCAGAGGAAATTGTGCAAATCAGTTAATCGAGATATCTTGAAGGGAGCAGTCAAGGCACGAGGTTTATCAGTTCAATGAGAGTTGGTTGTTTTAATTTGGACATAATAGTGTCACCTCTTTGTCATCTAAATAATTCTAAGATTGTGCGAGAGAAAACATTTTAAGGAAACGTGATCTTGAGGCCTGCCTTTTGATAAGAGTTTCAAGTCTGCTCTTGAACAAAATCACGAAACAACTTTTACGACTCTAGAGAATGTTTCTTTGAAATAAACTAGACCAGCAAACAAAGCAATACTTGTGCCTCAGATTTGTACTGAAATTACCAGAAAAGACATCTTGGTTTATGTAGCGAAGTCGACGACATTTTAAAGATGGCAAACATATTTTGAGATCATTGACTTTTGGGCAACATTATCGGAAATTGACACACTTATACGACGAGGGAAACTGCAGAATTTCAACGTTATCAAAATCGTGGTCTTTGCAGCTAAAATGACAAACATATTCAGATAATGGAGAACGTTCTGACAGCTTGACAGCCTTTATAGAGAGAGAGAGAAATTCGTTTAACCGATTATTTGAATACTTGCGTCAAAAAACAGACGAAAAATACCTGAAAAAGTATTCTTTTGGCAAGATTTTTCTAAATAGTTATGAAAGTTATTAATAGGAAAATGTCGATGATTTTACAAATAAAGGTCAGAAAAAAATAGCTAAGACTGTATGTTTATGAACTGCGCCGGAAAACGGGAAAAGGAAGTTTGTAGGTTAGATAAACAGTGGATAAAAATACACCTCGCTGTCGACGGGAAACTATGAAAAATCCCACGAAAATTCCTTTAACAGTCGCTGGTTTTATTTCATGATTCATTAGCTATTTAGTCTGTCATTTTGCCAAACCTTCGCCAATTAAAAAACACTACCAACCTTAAAGGGACTTGACAAATGTCGATATCACATAACCGCCTGAAACCATGAAATGTACATCATGAAATGATTACACGCATTCCAAAGTGCCTCGTTTAACTGATGGATCTGCTGGTTTGAAGCGTAATTGGAATAGCTGTGACCGAGGATCTAACAGATAACAGAATCGCCAAGACAACTTTCACGCCGCACCCAAATCACTCCTACAATCGATAAACGAACAGGAATTTTCTTTCAAAAGGTGTCAACAGCCTAGTGTTAGTAAGTTTGCACAGTGTGAAGGTTGCCCACTGCTTGCACGCAAGGGGGAAGCGCATTTATTTGAAGTATACAACTGGCTGATTAGTATTTCCTTGCGGAGTAGAGTTAGGAGGTCAACAGTCCAAAAATCGGTGGTCGTGTTTACCCCAGATCAATGACCAAATAACAACCGGAGAATTTACGGGAAGTGACGGGAGATGCGAAAGATATAAATTAATAGCTTGGGTTATAACAACGTAAAGAATCAATTCCACTTATAACTTACAAGGAATCCACAATCATGGTAAACGACGCCTTAAAGGTGAGAGTGTCTAATTGTCATCCTTTTAGATAATTAATTGTCATTTAATTTTCAAGTGCATGAAGTAGTTTGTTGTTTCTAGCAATTCAAAAAGGAATGTTTTGTGCTGATTGCAATTATTCGTCCACGTTTTCACAGATAAACAAGAACGTTTATGTATTCTGTTCAGTTTTATACCCACATGTCATGTAGAAAAGAGTTTACCACCCAAAATGAATATGAGTAAATGAGTTATCATTGCTTTTTTTAGAAAAAGATCTCAAAGATGGACTTCCTTATTAAAATTTCTGGAAATTTAATTCGTGACACAGGCAATTCAGAATGGCAGAGACCGGAACCATCCATTTCTAGTGATTTTTTGTATTTGTATATATTTGGCTGACAATAGTATTGTCGGTTATACTTCTCTAAAATGCTATCTATTAGCTTAAATCGTTCCCTTAGACGAGCCAGGGAAATGTAGAGCTCTTTCGCATCACTTTTGCTCATGTGCTACATAAACAAACAAACAAACATGACTAAACCTTTATTGTATTTATCTACCGTAAATCGCATATCGACTCACAATCTAAAAGCCAGGGCAACTAGAAATTCTAAAGATGGAAAACCTTAACGTTTTTTTTTTAGTGAAAGGTTACTGCACTATTTTGTGTTCTAGCGCATTTCCAAATTCTAGTTGCATATTGTGGTGGTTTCTCCCTGGGCAAATGCTACAGTATCGACAACAGTTTTCTAGAAGTTCTGACTAAAAAAAATACGTTTTTAGTGGATCAGACAGCAGATCTAAACCAAAAATAGAAACGCGAATCTTGAGCAACACGGAGATCAAATATTGTAGATAATTAGGAAGTACGAATTTTGGTCACAAAAGGAAATCACGACAACATGCAAACGACAGGTTATTCACTAAGCTCTGCCAAGCCATCGCATTATTGGCAAAATAATGGAAGTCTGAAAAGAAATAATTGTGATTAAGGTTCGGAAAAGTTGCATTGCTATTACACAACAAACGTAATCAGTTTTCTTTGTTAGTTACAACGAAATTTAATTTCAATGATTTCGATGTCGCCCTTCTTATGGCACATCAAGTGTAATCTGTAGTCCGTGTTCCTTTTCATAAATCTTAACCATCTCTAATCCGTTTTGTTTTACACCATAGAAATTTTTTTCGGACTTCCTTCCATTTACAGATCGTTACGTAATTCCTCCTTTTATCTAGCAACAGGCAAGGGGAGTAGAAAAATGGGAGACCTGAATAACAGTACAAACTACGATGAGAGTTAGGAGCAGTATGAGCAGTACAAAAAAATTGCACGTGCATTTTAGACGTTACTTACCCGTCCAAAAACATAAATCACAATTCTGAGATTTCTGGAAAACGTGAAAAAGACGAAACATTTTCTCTGCTTCTATTTGGACATAAACGCTGTCTTGCCACCGAGAGGTAAACTAAAGTGAGTTAGATACGTCTGCGATGCTGTGTATTAAACATTTCCTATCTAGGCCGGCTGGAAAGATAAGGATAACCTTTCGCTATGTTGACAAGTAACAATTAAACTCTCCGAGCTCATTACAGTTTTTTTTCTCTAAATGGTATGCCAAACTTTAGCTCAAACACAGCAGCATTGATCGATCTAATTCAGAACATCATCTCGTCTAGTTTCGTGACTTTTCTCACGTTTCTTGGAACCGCCCTGACGCCTCGTTTTCTGACCCGAACCCGCAACATGACTGACGACGTCAACATCCTCAATCAAAACAACGCCATAATTAAAGTAGATTGCGAAGTCTTCCTCGCTTCTCACGCTTTGCACGCAAAAAGTAAATTTTTGGTGACTATAAATTTGCTTTTCCAATGCCGCCTAATTACGTGTCACGCGAACAGGGACAATAAACTTGAAAAAAAAAAAAAAAACAACAGTGATTTTAATGGAGCATAAAATTCGTTCACATTTAATCTCGAAGGGATGGCCTCGAGGCAACAATTTATTAACAGCAGATTTCATTAAAAGCACAATAATCTGTTGTGGCAATTGCAAATTAAAACAAGCATGACGTGTCTTTTTGATGGCGATGTTTTGCAGATACAAGAAAGGATCATAAGTTTTTTACATTAAGGAATAAACAAAGTAAAGAGATCACCCACATGCAGAATGAGAGTGGATTGCTTTTATCAAGGAGTGGTCAGGACATTAATAATTTGTGGATTGACTGTTTTTGCTGTTTTGCTGTGCTTGCTTCCTCTGATCGTATTCCACTTTAAGACCCATTCCGACCATTATTTGATCAAAATTTCGATAGAACCGAGATCCCGTTCCTTGTCGAGCCAATCTAGAGTTAATGATGATTTTATCGTTATATACCTTTCCGCCAAATCTTGCCACCGCAATTTGTTATCAATCAGGCAGGGCCCGCTGCGAGCACTCACGAAATTCGACTAATTCTACACGGAAATAGCTCGCTAACCTCAAATTCGTATTTTTTTTGTGTGTGTCAATTAGAGAACAACTGTTACTCCTTTTCTTGCCGTCTTGTTTTGTTTCATTCTGGTGGTTTGGAAACTCAGTTCAAAGGCGGCACATGTGGCTTTCAATAGCTTGGGGGCTCAGGTGAATGTCTTGATTTAAATCTTGAACTCTCCTAAAAGTGGTTATAGAAAGTGCAGAGAATTTCATTGTTGCTCTTGAAATAATCTGAAAAGGCCAGGCAATGCATTTGTTCATGTGTCTGTCGGTAACGTACACTGTCACAGCCTTCTTTAACCACAACGGCAACAGCAAAGAGTTGCGGATCGTTGAAAGGGCAGAAAGGGTTTAAAATAAGCAGCACAGAGTACCTGCACGTGCGTTTGATGTAGATGTTGTACAGGGAACAACATCGTCAAATGACCAAATTTCTATTCATTTGGCCGAGAACTTATAAACTACAACGGCTATTTTTTTTTTGTTTCTATTTGGAATTGGCAATTCCTTTATATATTCAGCTGAAGGATAGTTCGATGGCTCAACGATGGATACGTCGAATATAGATCCAGATCATTGTTAATTTCTACCCGGTCGCTGGCCTCACTGTTATCAGTGATTGCTTTTATATAAATTATTTTTCTTCTTTCTTCTTCCGATCGTGAACTAAGGTGCCATCTCTACTGCTAATAAAACTGAGAGTTAACGGAGTAATAGGAAATAAATTGTGCCTTATCGCGGTTTTGTGGTTGACGCTGTCTTTTTACAGTAAATTGCGTGCATGCCTAGCTGGTGGTCTTTGCGACCTCCGAGCGGTGCAGGTCACCAGACCGCCAGCTAGACGGCTGTCCAGTAGATTGCTCATCACATGTTCCTTCCTCTTTTCCTCTCTATCTTCACAGCTATGGCTGATCCTAACAATAGTCCTGTTTGTGGTGACGTTTCGATCAGCCGGTGGAGCAACCGTGTTTTCCGTTCCTAAAAAAAAGCCCGACAAGGACTGCCAACCCGTCAAACGTGACTTGCTCAGACAACGGCTCGGCACCGCCTACAATCAACGTTACATGGCCATGGACGATACAGACCTTCACTACAAAGTCAACCAATTACCGCCTCAGAATCGAGCCCACGTGACCAAACGGAACATAACAAAGAGATCCAGTTCAATAAGCATCGATCAGATCACTGACCCAACACCGTGGACGTGCCAGACTGGGAACGAATGGAAAGACTTGGGCCGTGGATTTTTCCCTCGTCACGTGAGATCGGTCACGTGTTCGAGTAGCACGTGTTGGTTTGGGCACTTCCGGTGTCGACCGAAGCATTACACAATCAAGGTGTTGAAGAAGAAATGGGGCGAGTGTTTACGAGTGTACTCCAGCACAGGGAGCCCACGATACCAGGACTATTGGGAAGAAGTTGAGAAAAAAATTACTGTAGACTGCGAGTGCGGTCATTGATGTTGATGTTCAGTTGTAGATACTAAATTAACTTATCCTGTTTATGAGATGATAAATTATTAAACATTTTATTGAACTCATTCCAATTTGCTGATCCCCTGTCTTCTCAAAGAAACTGTAGATTTTGGAAAAGGTTACTTTTGCACCTTTTTCTTTCTATAATTGCAGTGGGGATAGTTAATGATAGTAATAGCCACTCGACATTACGAGGGATAAGTTGGGTGAAAAAAGGCAAAGACCGAGCTGGTTTGTCAGGTGGGTTGGAAAACCTTTTTGTAAGTAGATTCGCAATGGGCGTATGAAAGTTCCTGATAAACTCCTTGGGACATCTACAGCTGCGTGGGTCGAAATTAAAATTCATATGCCGCGTTTCACGATCAGGCTAAACGAACCGTTTTACATTTTATCTGCTTGTAGAAAACAGAGAAGGTGCATTGTAGTTTTATATTAATAGTTTTAGTCTGATTACGTGAAATATCAACAGGAATTTAAAGAGAAAACGAAATTCAGACAACCGTTGATCCTGATTGACTACGCAGCAAGGTAACCAGGCAACGTTACCTTCAATAAATACCTCGAAACGGCCGGGGCAATTAGCACTTTTGATTGGAAGCGTGCGCATACAAATTCGTTCAGATAGAGTTATTTTCTTAGGTGTTTTGGTCATTTATCGTTAGCACCGTTGAATACAACGGAAAGTTGATGTGCTATGACTCCCTGCTTACTTTTACTCACACCACGCGTACGTCTCCACTAATTTGGATCAATTTTAACCCCTAGTGCAGAACCGGGTCGGGCACGTATAAAGTCGGGTAATCATTCTTAAAAAAAAAAGGTCCGAGTAATTTTGCCCTCGACAAAAGTGAGTGATTTAAACCAAGTAGAATTAAACAAAATTGTCCTCTGTCATATAAATCTTAACTGATAAACAGTGGCGGGGGAAGGGGAGACGGGATGTGGGGGGGGGGGGGGGGGGGCAATGGGAGCTGCCAAACTAACTCGGCACAGATTTACCACACGATAATATACAGTGGAACCCCGATATAACGGAACTCCGGCCAAATTTACTAACAGTTAAGTGTATTGGAACAGTACCCAGGTAAAACACGCCCCCGTTATATAATTATCAATTAGCAATAGCAATTAACCCGAATTTGTCAGTAGAATGGCTAAAATGGTTCTTAGTACGAATTTTGGCTTCCAAAAGTTGTGTAAATCTTTTGACTCGCAGGAATGTTTGTTCCTTTGCCTCATACCTATCTTATCTTAGTTCCACGGGGCATATTCAAGCCTCCCACGCAAACTTTTTTGGGGCGGAGTGCGCGACGAACAAAAACGAGCGTCTGCGTAGGACTATTCTTGACCTATGTGCTATGTGGACCCCTCTTGATCACGCACTATTTTGATAATTTTTGGTTTTTAAAAGATTTAAACTACATAATTCACAAAGCGTATTCCCTTATAAAATTAGATGTAAAAGCACATTTAGATGTAGTTGTCTTCCCTTTCAACTTTGCTAATTTTAACCATTCGAAACCGAGTACACAATTGCTGTTTGTGTTCTTTTTAGTAGGTTGCTTGTTGTGTTTTATTATTATTTAATTTAATTTATTCTCCTTAATCTGCTGGTTACATGTGACAGAACTTCTAAGTAACCAGCGTCTTGTAGCTTCTTTAGAATCTCGAAGATTAGAGCAGTAAAAACCGATGTAACGAGTGCCAAGTAACTCGATCGGACTGGGAAAATGTGTTCCCCCGGCGTTCGTTCTCGTTATACCGAAGTTCTGATCCACACATTTGACTGTTGGTAACTTTGGCCGGGCTGACAAATATCTTTCGTCATACCGGGGTAACACTCGCTCTAGGTAGGTTTTTTTTTATGCTCGAATCTGGACACTACGGCAGGGTACTCCGGCAAACTTAGTCCCGCGCAGAATTTGACAGTTCAAGACTTTCACATGATTGAGTATTCATTTGGATGGAGTAGATAAACTGTTGTTTGCTTGAGGGAGGGAGGTGCTTTACTTTGAAAAACCGCCGGACTCAGTTGGTCCAGTAGCTTCCAGTTGCATCGCGCGCACAAATGTGAGCAGACTAGCGGGAAACTCCCCCGTTGCTTGTCTTGACAATTGGCGGAAATGACGAATCCACGCCGAGTATCAACCACGCATGATCTGAGTGGTGCCTATTTTGTGACTTCCTGTCCAAGCGTGGTACACACTGTCTATTTTGTTGTGAACCTGGTCAGCGCTTCCAGTTACCAGTTTGGTCGGTTTCTCCTGCTGTCGCGGTTTAGGTAAGTTCTCTCTTCTGTTGATCGCGATTGAATGAATTGTTTATTCTTGATGAAGAGCTATCGTGCAACTGACTAAGTCTATAGATTGAAATCATGACCTTGAAATCTCTCGCTCAAGGACAAAGCTTGAGAAAAGGTGACAATATGCCCATCATGGTGTCACAAATACTACATAATGTTTAATTCTTAGTAAGATGCATTTATGAAGCGGCAATCGTAGGCTAGATAATCTTCTTGTTAACCGTTCTAAAATAAAAATTTTCAGATGTACTACGTTTTTAGGCCGCGCCGTTTCATGACCTTTCTTCATCGAGTTTCCCATTGAAGCCCATTGACGTTTAAATAGCGTTACATAATCCAGATACCTAAATCGCGTAGGAGGTTACTTTGCTATTTAAAAAAAAAACAACAAATCTGAAAGTGTATTTTGTGGCTAGCCCACGTACATTTTTCCAATTTCACTGCAAAAGGGTCGTGTTTTGGATCCCCTAATTTTATTTTCCCGAACGCCCACAAGCAGGTTCTATTTCGCGTTCTCGTGTGCGCGTATGTTTAGATAACCACTTTGACCTTATGACTGCTGTCTGGCATTGTCCTGTTGTAGCACTCACTGTTGTGCATCGATCGATAGATCTTTTCTTTGTTATAGTGGATATCGGGTGTTGAAAAAGCTGCGAAAATTTTCCAACGCTTAATTATTCTTTTTTACTCCGGCCAAGGCCCTCAGGGCCAGGGCAGGAGTTGAAAATTCGGCTTGATCTGTAGTCGTCGCCAGAATTCTGCATTCTTGCGCAATAGTGTGACGTAATCCCAGGGAGCTTTGCTGGCGAGCTTTTCCACGGACCTATCACGTGCTCAACGTGACAGGCCACGCTCGTGGAAAAACTCATGGAAAAGTACTGGCCGAATGCTGTTTACTGGCGACCATTTGCCTTGGAGTGAACACTGTGTACTGAGGGAACCTTCCGCCTTGGAGCGAACACTGTGTACTGAGCATACCTTCCGCCTTGTGGGAGCGAACACTGTGTTGTGAGCGAACCTGTACTGATCGAACACTGTGTACTGAGCGAACACTTTTGTCTTTCAAGGATTTCATTAGGAAATGGCTTTATTGAAGGGCTGATGAAAATTTCCATCAAATGTGAGTCTGCATTTTCAAACTTCAGATAAAATACAAAGTTTGTTTTTTATGTGTGTCGTTGATGGTAATTAGAACAATTTGTAACGCTTTAGTCGATACGTTTACAGACTGTAATACATTCAAACGACCACTGAGTGGGATAACGTGAAAGCAATGGCGTGACGCCATAATGTCTCAAGCGTGACAAAATGGATGCAGCTTGACAAACACGCGGTTAATAAAGCTTAGTTCCCACTAGCAACATAAGGATCATAAGCATAAGCATATTCATAAACATAAACATAAGCTTCTTATGTTCTAGTGGGAACTTCCGCACTTAAAACTCAAAAAATGGTATTTCAATACGTGTCTCTGTTAAAATAAACCGACCCGAAAGAACTGGACCTAGAATTTTATTGGCCAAAACACAATGACCCAGTTGCGTCATTATGTTTCTGATTATGTCGTTATGATGTTCGCGTTCCCACTATAAAGAAAAGCAACATAGTCGTAGTCATAGACATAATCATAATCATAAGAAAATGGTCGATCATTTTCTTATGATTATGATTATGTTGATCATAAGGGCGCTTATGACTATGTTTCTGGACGTTCCCACTAAGACATAAGCGACATAACAGCGTTATGTTTGAGCTTATGCTTATGATTATGATCGTTATGTCGCTAGTGTACGGTGGCCCACAAGTATCACGGCAAAAGTTTCAAGTCAGTACCGCACAATTAAAAAAAAAGCGTCATCATTAACTTTATACAAGTCATTTAAGTTTTGGGTAGTTAAACTTATTTTCAAATCAAACAAAACATGATTTGGTAAAGCACGACAAGAGTTTTTAAACGCCACGGCAAAAGTTTGTATAAACGCCACGGCAAAAGTTTTTAAACACCACGGCAAAATTTTTAAAACATCACGGCAAAAGTTTGAAAACATCACGGCAAAAGTTTGTAAACGCCACGGCAAAAGTTTGAAAGACGTCACGGCGGAAGTTCATGTAGAGCGGAAGTGAACAACCCTCGCGCCAGGATGGCGGACAGAGATGCACATGTTGAAGAGCTCACGATTCGCGATTATTTTAACAAAGGATATACTTATGATGAAATACTTGCTCTTTTGGATAAATACCATGGTATTCGAATGAGTATAGCCACTCTGAAAAGGCGCATAAAGGAATACGGTTTGAAAAGAAGAAATGTGGGATATGATTTGGCTTCAATTCGAGACAAGATCGTTAGTCTATTAGATGGACCCGACTGCATGGGAGGCTATAGACATATTTGGCACACTCTCAAGATGGAAGGTATTGGTGTGCCACGTTCTACTGTTGAAGCTTTGCTTAGGGAATTGGATCCCGAAGGAACGGAGGAAAGAAGGGCGCACAGGCTTCGCAGAAGGACCTACAGGAACACTGGGCCAAATGATGCATGGCACTGTG
This sequence comes from Meandrina meandrites, assembly GCA_963693305.1. Taxonomy (NCBI): domain Eukaryota; kingdom Metazoa; phylum Cnidaria; class Anthozoa; order Scleractinia; family Meandrinidae; genus Meandrina; species Meandrina meandrites. The sequence goes on along the minus strand of OY855912.1, from coordinate 27,505,448 downwards.
ATGGATATGATAAGCTCAAACCTTTCGGCTTTCCTATTCACGCCTGCATCGATGGATGGAGCAGAAAGGCGTTATGGCTGTATGTAACACGATCAAACAACTCACCACATAATATTGCGACCTATTATCTTGATGCCGTTGAAGAAGGTGGATGTCCTAAGAAACTGATAACGGACTTGGGAACTGAGAATGGATTAATGGCTTCGATACACAGTTTTTTTCGAGATGATTTAAATAGTCATCGTTCCGTTCAATCTCCCAGGAATCAGAGGTCTGAGGCGTGGTGGTCCTACTTCAGAAGAAGTAGAACAAACTGGTGGATAATTTTTTTTTAAGACTTGGAACACCAAGGAACATTTAATCCAGCTACTGAACTAGAAGGTTTGAGCTTATCATGTTTAAAAACTTTTGCCGTGGCGTTTACAAACTTTTGCCGTGATGTTTTCAAACTTTTGCCGTGGCGTTTACAAACTTTTGCCGTGGCGTTTAAAAACTTTTGTCGTGCTTTACCAAACATGTTTTGTTTGATTTGAAAATAAGTTTAACTACCCAAAACTTAAATGACTTGTATAAAGTTAATGATGACGCTTTTTTTTTAATTGTGCGGTACTGACTTGAAACTTTTGCCGTGATACTTGTGGGCCACCGTACTAGTGGGAACTAGGCTTAACAGACTATTGCTGACGACTGTTTTTATGTGCTTAATGGGACTTTTCTCTCTCAATTCGCACCAGTTACCCTTAGTTGTCTGCTGCAACTTTCAATTAGCGTAAACACTGTGATTCTGAACGATTAACAAAAGGATTTTCAGTGATTTGAACGGTTACATGTCATTTCGACACACATCAACCCCCCAACATCGATCTCAACCGCAAATCTACAACCCCTAAAATGGCCGGAGTGTACGCCCAACAGGCGTCTTTTTTTTCTTTAAATCGTGACTCAGGCGCATGCAGTTCTAAGGTCTTCAAAGCAATCCACATACAACTTTGTCACCACAGATTTTACAACCTGCAACACAAGAACTTGCTGCGGTATTGAGTTGCGCGCCCCCCGGGGGGGGGGGGAGGACTCTCATATGGAAGGGACGGGGATGCTTGTCGGAAATTTTGAATTTTACCCCTAAAAGAGACCAATCTAGGCGTGGCCGAAGCTTATGTAGACCCCTAAAAGAGACCGGTTCAAAATACAGACAAATAAAAAGTACAATGGACTTTAGATATTAATGTTATGATAAACTTTGTTTATATGAATCGAGTAAATATAACGAATCAAAATTCTTTCTATTTTGTTATCGTGTGTGATCCTAAACGAGACCTTGACGGCTAAAAATAATGCCATTTTGCCCAGAACACCCTAAGCGAGACCAAAATCCGAAATTTACACCCCTAAGAGAGACGACGAGCATCCCCGTCCATTTCATATCGGAGTCCCCCCCCCCCCCCCCCCCCTCCCCCGCCGCGTTGCGCGCTTAAGACGACGGGCCACGACCCGAACACGACAGGCAAATTCTAAATTACTTTTCTAGCTCTCTTCTTATTGTTATAACGTGCTGAAGTATTCCTGTTTTGTTGTCAAAATGGAAAAATTACCTTTTAACAACCACGGAGGATTTTCTTTTATCTTGATGTGTGTCGTGACACTGATGGATAGGGAAGGCGTGACTAAGTGCATTCTCGTGAATGCACTTGCGTGTACGCAATAATTGTAAGCTTCTTGCGTGTACGCAATAACTGCTCAAAATCTTGTCAGTGGTGATCTTGAGGGAAAGAATTAGGCGATACATGGATCTGACGGGGTAGGGGATGGGCGACCGGTTTGCTCTCTCTCTATAAAGACCCTGGGAACGAGGTTGATAGTTTCAGTGGACCCGGTTTGCTCTCTCGATATATAGAGAGAGCAAACCGGGTCCACTAAAAATAGAATGCCCATAAATCGGCTCGAGGACCATTCAGGAGAGAAAAAAACACTCAACTTAAGGAAGGTAAGCCGGTTTTTATTTAAATCGCCCCATTTTCATAGGTTATAGAAACGATCGTTATTTCCCATACAAGCCCTTATATTTCGAAAGTTATGCAACGGTGCCGACGTTCAAATTTCGAGCTAGGGCTACCTGTGCTTTCTTGGGTCTTTCAGAGGCCGGGCGTACGCGGCGGGTGACGGGGCAGCGAGAGCGGTAGTGGCAATGAAAATTGGAAAATTAAGAACATTGTAGATTGCGGGCAAATTCCCAAAATTGACAGAAGGGGTGGAGGTGGGGGCCTTACAATGCTGATATTCTGAGCCCATTTTCCAACGTGAGAAATGTTCGATCATCAAGCCAGCTGGCCGAATTTCTGTAATGAGAGGAGGGCAAATGATAGAGAAACTGCCTGCCTGACTTCAGTGGCGGATCCAGACCTTCGTGAATGTTGAATTCTGCGAAGATGATTCCGGCACTTCAGAGAAAATGCGCTATTTCCCTTCCCCGGTTCTCCGCCACTGGAATCAATGGAAAGTTCGACCTCACCGACTTTTTTGTTCGGTTGAAGACAAAAATAATTTATTTTGGCTTTGTGCTCGCTTTTCTTTTGCTTGCCTTTCCAAGCGACAAGAAAGTTGGCACACTGTAACCTTGGCATTGAGTTCACTAATTTAAAAACACTTAACAAATCCGCTGTTATGTACCTAATGGCGCCGTCAGTCATACGCTTGTCACACTATCCTAGTAGTCATTCAGTTTTTGTGTTAAAGAAGCTTTAACAATAATAGTTTAAAAAGGTTTGAACAGCATCAACGAGGTATTATATATTTAATTGAACAAAAATGGCTGGTATAATTAGTGGAAGCTGAGACAAATTTAGCTTACGCGATTCAGTTCCTTTGAAAGGTGCACGTTTTGGGGGTTCATAAACCGTTTAATATGTTAGTTGATTATATTAAAATTCTAATAATGTCACAATAAAGTTGCTGTGATATCGGGAATGTCAGTATGCTTTTCCTTTGAACATTAATTCTGTTAATTACTCTTCCGAAACGTGCACAGCAACGTGAAACAGTTTCGTTGTGCACCTTTCAAAGTATGCAATGGCCAAGCTTTATTTAGACATTTCTTTCTCTCGATTTATTTACTGATTTCAGTCAAACCTCGCTCGTTAGATTGTTTTGACAGCCACTGTTTACAAGAAACACATATAGTGCTCACTTAGAGCAGGAAGTACAATATATTTTACGAGCTTTTATCGGTGACGTAACGAATCGACCGGCCATGTAATTACTTCGGCAGAAACTGTTTTCCTCAGTTTGGTCGAAACAATTCCGGTACACACAACTAAATGGCTTGCAGTGGGCTAGAACCGGTTCAAATCTCAGATGATTATTTGCAATGGTAAGTGTTATATCGGTGGTAGAAACTACTGAATAAGTAAATAGCCTGTTAAATGGCTGATACTGAAATAACTAACAACTAGATGACATCTAAAAAAGCTGGCAAAACAGCAATTAAGTTCAATTAATGAAGAGGCGTAGTTGTAGCATGCAATGTTCTATGCCCCTCTTTAAAAATGTTATTCAATACTTTAAGTGAGTAAATGTACTCTTGTAATATTAATGGAAGTGTTTTAAAAGGACAAACAAGTTGAAGAACCATATTTGTCGAAACTTGTGTCGATGTTGACTTACAGCTCGATTGATCATTCAATTAGACCAAATGTATGTTGTGGGAATCGATGTTTATTTGGACAATAACTCATCACGGATATAATATCAATGAGCAAAACTGTACTCCGGCGTCTTAATTCTAAATTGCGATTCTTGAATTTGGAAAACAAAACCAACTCTTCAAGGATTAAATTTCAAAAGGTACTACAAGAGGCTATTTGACGAAAAATTAACTTGCAAAAGGTATATGAAGGGCAAGAATGATTTCTAGCCAGCTTGAAATGAAACCTTCGACGAACTTTCGTTGAAGATATAAAGTATGCACGGTCCCCACTCAGCGAGTAAACAACAATGTTTCTTAGAACCTGCAATAGCTGCGTCATGAAGTACGCATGCGTGGTGTAAGAAACAAATACTACAAGATTGTTTAAAATCTTGACAATTGACTTCATTCATTTTGTTTCGTAAAAGAACTTGTCAGAATCCTTCACCATTGCTTTTTGTTTACCTGATAACGAAGTACAGTAAGGAAATTGAAGTAAGCGTCAAATTAAACGAGTTGCTCGCCGAATAATTTAATTTGTTGTCAATTTTAGTTAAATGGGATAAGTAATTGAACATTAGTTGAAACTTTGTTTGTTAAATTGAATGATAAAGCATTTTTTATACGTTAATTGTTTTGCGTTGCAGTCATAGTAATAAAGTGATATAGTTATGGCAGGGACAATATCGACACGCGTAAGCGTCTTGGCGGATTAACGTCACGTGGAACATTCGCTTCCTCTTTTCAAAGCCTCCGTGCGAACGGGCGGAAGTTTTATGTTTTGAATAATCATTTCGCTGGACCAATTTTCTCAATCATTTTATTCTTGTATTGATTAATTTATTTCCCTGATTTCCTGAGGTTTCTACCTCCAAACCGCGCCCAAAAGAATAGTTTTGACCGGTGGAAACAAAAACTTAATTCAAGTGCTCACTTTGAGCAGGTGGTTCAATAATGTGTTAGTGACGCAATTGTGTGGACTCGCCCGATGATGCCGGCATGTACCTGAGCATGAAAAAATCGTGACTGTATGGGTAATTTTCTCTAGTCTGCTCTAAACAATTCCACGCTGGAACCGGCGAAATGGTATACACGTCTTGCAATGGACTAGAGCAAATCTGCTGAACATGATTGAACAAAATGGTAAGCGCTATATAACTTCACGAAAAACAATCTGGACGACGTAAGTTAAATGTACTTATAATATTTTTCAAATACTGCACGAGTGACGAACAAACAGAACCATATTTGTTGAAACTTAGTCATTGTCAACTTTTTTATTCGCGAATAAAATGAACTAGGCAGAATACTTAGTTGGATAATTCAAGTGACTCATTCTTGCAAATCAAACGCCTCTTTTGACACTTAATTCTTAGTTCCGCTTGTTGTCATTAAGAAAATTTAATAAAAGCAAAACAAACTGCCTTGAAAGCATTTTGAAATGTTACCCGAGGCGCAATGTTCATAAACACCCGAAAGAGAATTTAATCTTCAAGCTATATAGCAAACGAACTTTGCATGTGGAATTTAATATTTTGGGTTTCAGTGAACTGTTTGTGGTTTTGATAACAATCTCCAAACTTGAGAGCGTTGACGCGAATCCTGCGATAAAACTCTTCTAACCACGTATCACGAATTGCGTAGTTTTTGAACTGTTTTATTTTCAATATTGTACAATATGCTTGAATCCCTAGTGAGATCAGACAGCCACAACGCCTCCCACCAAACACATCGCTTTGTTCGAGTTGTTTTGATTATCGTCTGGGCAAAATACTTCGCATGAATCCTAGCTCTTTCATTGGTTGCTTACCCGTGAAAAGCTTTTATGCGACTCGACGAAATACAACAGGTATTTAATTTGTATTGTTTTTGACGCAAAAGACAATATCATAATTCTTATACAGCTCTCATTTGCTATTTATGGCTCTGTGGCGTTCTTTTTAATTAATGCAAAAAGCGAACTGAAAGAGAGTTACTACGTTTTGTTTCGCGACACGCTTGTTGAAGTCAAGAGCTGAAATACAAACTGAAACACGTACTGAATGAACCATTCGCGGGATTACGAACGTTACGTGAAATATTTAGCCATTTAGGTAGGTCTATGCTTTTAATTCTTTTCTGATCTGAGGGGGAAAATGAAATAACTGTAATAGAATACACGCCAAGACCGGTTTTGTTTCGCGGCAGTTTACGCGTCCGGCATAAAAATATAAAAACGTTTGAATCGTATGATTTTAAGCTTTTAAAAACGAATAATCAAACTCACCGCTATGTTTAGAGCGAAACTTGTTTTGATTTACTATCAGGAATGTATTGATGTGACTAGAGGATCTTATTTTGCCTGGAAACGTCTCGAATAGGTTATAATTTTGAGAGAATCGGTTAAGAACACGAACGCATGTAGCGAAAGGCTATTTTATCATTTGTTCAAATAGACTAATGGAAGCTTTGAATTTTAATATGAAATAATTCAGACAGAGTATATCGTCCATTTGAAATATAAATTTTATTTATGCTGAGCCAGCGACAACTGGCAATCTTTATTCTTTATTTTTCCAACTCGAGTCAAAACTAATATTCCTTTGATCACAGCGTGTTTCCTCTTTGCACGTGCATGCTGTGATAGTCGGCAGCTGTGGTGCATTGAATGTGATTTGAATATTTTCAGCTTTTCCGTGTTAAAACTAAAACAACTATCTTTGCGATTTCAGTTGTACAAAGATTTATCCCCTGTTTGGTATACAGTAACTTAAGACTGAAATTTTTCCCAGGATATTTCATTTCGTAGACCGCTTTTCGATAAGTACGTATTTTTCGAAGATTACTCAGTATTCCTGACTTCCCGTGAATCATCAAGTCTTCCTCTCACTTCAAGAGATACACATCACTAACATTCAACTTTTCAACTTTGAACATCAGCGTAAATCTGAAAACGACGGCGAAGAAAGCACCTGTCCTCGCTTCATCTATTCTTGTACAGTGACTTTTAATCGGAACTTTAGATTTTACGTAGCTGAGAAATTGGATTCGTTTGTCAAAAGAATGGTTTGTTCTTCATCTTTTCAAATAGCAACTTGTTAATTTTTGTAGGTCCTCTGTCGCAACGTGTATGATTAGAAGTAAATAATTTAGTATTTAATTTAGCTGAGCGTTTTTGATTTTAAGCCTGAGTACCAGTTTTTCCTAAAAACCTTCACCGGAAGGAGCCGTCAAAATAAACGGGAAAAGTGTGTTTTAAGATTTTGGATCCATCCGTTAGACCGAAAACCATGCAGGAACTGAAATATGCTTGTATTTCGAATTCCTTAATTTTTTTCCATAAAAGTCCTTCATTTAGCTGTGCTAAATTCAGGCGCAGATGAGCACTACATCATGTCGAAGCCTGGATTTTTTTGGTGAATCTGTTTTAAGTAAATATAAAGCAGGCAATTTCGGCAAATAAGGTTTGTGTCGTAATTAGTTTAATAAACACTGCAAAAGCGGTCCAACAATTTTCTTCATAATTGTGTTATAATAGTACTTGTTAAATACATGCAAGGAACTTGAAGTCATCTCTTTAAATATCAATTGACGATTTCGATGAACGTTTAATTTACATACTTGATACATTCTTGTAGGATCACGGTATTCATTCCTACCCACTCTTTATGGACTTTGAACTACAAACCTAACTAAAAAGTTGGTGCAACGTTAGTTTACGCATCATTTCATACATCGGCATCTTTGTATTCGAACAGGTCACACGGAAAGATGCTTCCGAAGAATTCGTTCCAATGTTACTTGAAAACCCCATATCATGAATTGTAACTTCAATTTTTTAGGTTTGTTTTGGGGTTCTTGGTGCGAAAAACACAACTAAAGTGAAGCAAGATTCAAAAGTCAAACATTGCGTAGTTACCCGTGGTAAACAAAAGGCTGGTCTAATCATTATAGAATTCAAAACGAAACGTAAATAATCCAATAATTGTACGTGTGAATTAAGAAGAATGTAATTAGCATTTCCTGTACATTCTATGGCCGCAAATCAATCCAAACGATTGAAAATATGCCGTTATAAATTGGTTTTCTTTTTATTCAAGGCCTTCTTCAATCTAACCCAATAAAGTTCTGTATGCGAATTGTTCGGTTCAAATCATACCCTCAAAGGAGACAGCGTATTGTTTTGTACTGTCTTGTTAATTATCACCTTAAAGTTGCTTGATTTGAATACTCAACTACCGTGACCAACTTGAAAAGCTGTCGTTTTAACCATGACCCCATCGTCACCGCAAATTTATACGACTGGAAGGCTATGTTCACATGAAACCGGTTCCAAATAGATCAGGTCTGTTTACTCCAACTGTTCCTTCAAGATGACCGTCTGTTCACCCTAGACCGGTCAGGGCCGGATAGGATAAAGGTCTGTTACGTTTACTCGGACTGACCGTTTCCATTAATGAGTCTCTGTTCCCATGGGAATACTCGGATTTACCTGGGACCGGTCCCGTGTGAATCTAGCCAAAACTTGCGTAGCCGACTCCATAAAGAACTGGTGTTTAGCGAAAGCATGTCCAGTTTTGGACCGAAACGGTTCCAAACTGGATCTACTTTTTCAAGTCCAAGAAACGTATTCGGACCGGATAGACGGACCGAATTCCATGATAACATGCGAACGAGAGCCACAAATAATGACAAATTTATCCAATATATACACAAAAATACTGATGCGCTGAACTGTTCTGGTTAATTTTCAGATCATGTTAGTGAAGTCTTAGATGTGACGTATTCGTTAGTTCAACTGGCGAAAAAAACTTTCAGTATATAATGGAGGACTCTGCTTTTAACGACGAAGGATTTGATGAAAGTATCACGGAGGAAGTGAATTTCCCAGTAGCACCCGACCCCTATGACTGCACTTTGCAAGTAACGGTCCAATGGGGCGAGGCAAGCTCCCTTAAAAAACTCTACTCGCCTTTCCTCGAGGGAATGGATCCCACTTTTCAATTCATTTCCATTAATGAGAGTGACGATGTGGATTCCGCTTTGGATTCATGGACTGACGAAGATGAAGTCTCCTCCATTTTGCAGTGCCAAGCAATAAGCATTGTGCTTTTTCTTTACGAGGCGTTTGGTCGTTTATCAGCCATAGATGTTCAAAGGAACTTTCATTGTCCTCCATGGAAATTTCATCATCGGGTGGAATTGCCGGCAGATGCTAAACCCCGGGTTACGGCAAGGCAGGACTTTTACCAGACATTTCCTGGGCTTCCCTTGTGGTCGATATGTCCAGTTCATTACGGCAATGAACATTTGCGTTTTCATATTTTTACGAGGAACTTTATCCAGATGAGATCGTTTTACGAGATAATAACAGGGAAGAAAGCGATCAGCGGCTCACCCGGGTTTTGCTTCTTTACGTTATATTGCCAAAGTGGGTTTGACGTCCAACTTTCTTTGAAACATTTACCGCAAATCTGCCCCAAGCCATCTAAGTCTGTGCGGTTAAAGTTGAAAATCAAGGATATTAGTACAATAATGCCTCACCTGACCGAACCTCCAGTTCAAACAGAAGGTAATTTGTGGATCGCGAGTGACCCTGATGGCAATGAACTCATTATCGAAGAAACCGAGCCCAGCCTCGACAGGAGAAAGACTGAAAGACTGCTGTCAAATACCAGTCTGGAGACATCAGACTTCGAGACTGCCTCAATTGACACCGAGAGTTTGGCGGGAAGTATGAACTCCTCGCCACAAGGAACTCTCAATTCGAGTTTTTCAGAGCGTTTTACTTTGTTATAAATAACTAATAATTAATAAGTGAAATTATCAGAATGACAAAATATAAGTTTAATAGCCACGGAAAGGTTTTGTATGCGAAGTCGAGCCAATGATTCACGATATTGAATTATAAGAATATTACCAACGCGTTTAGAATTGAACAAAGAATGAACATTTGGTTAAGATGTTATCTACACAGATCTTATTTTAATTTTCCTTTTGATATTAATTTCAGTATATTAGTTATTGCACCAGTTATGAAAATTTAAGTTTTTTATTTAGAAAAAAAGTTTTATTCCCAAACATGTAAACCACAACTCGATCCCCCCCCCCCAAAAAAAAAAACAGAGGAGATAGTGCTGCTTCAAAAGTGAAGCATATAATTGACGATTTTTTCAGTTTCAATAAAACTACAACAAAGATCTGATGGAAGTTGAGAAATTGTTTGCCTATGGGGGAAGGGTAGGTAGGTAGGTTAAGCTTGCGTTCGAACCTTGTGGCCCATCACCCCGGAGCTTATATCGGTTTCAGTAGCATGAAACGACAAGGAGTATCTCTACTCCCCTCAACCCTCCCCCCCACCCCCAGCAGCTGAAATATAATTTCTTTGGATGGTGATCATTTTATTAATTCTCATAACCTTTCCTCTTTGACATTGGTCACTCTTGGGACTCTTTAAGGGTCAATCCATAACGTAGGCTCGATTTCCGCCGTATTCTCGGGTCCGGTCTTTTTCCTCCTCCTTTTTCCTTCGGGGGGATGACCGCGGGCTCATTTTCTCGAAAAAGCGGCTGGAAATCGAGCCTATCCATAACGTAGCACAGATTCAGCCGAACGTGAGCTCAAATGACTTAGGTTTTCGGTATTTATGCAAACACTTTTGTTTAATAATTTGATAACCCATCACAGATTCAGCCAAGAGCAACCTTAATTTCTTATATCGATGGAGTTGTCATCATCATCATCATCATCATCACCATTTATTTGCCACAAAACAAGAAAAATAATTAACAATTTGCACAGAAGTAGAGCGAGGACACCTCCAGGAAACCAGCGGGCTTATAGGAGAAGCCGCCTCGGTTATTCATATATTTACAATTGAGCTGTGAGTGTGCGGCTTGGCCAATTCAGATCATTTCATAAAAAATTCAATCGTCGTTTTCTTAAAGGGGCAGTCTCACCAAAATTTCGTGCTACTTGAAAATCCAATGAAGGTGTTGGTATCAATTGGGAATTGCCTAACCTTGTTAAAGTGCATTGTACTAGTCACAAAAGTTGTTTAAAACCGGTTTGGCTACGGACGGGTAGGAAAGAAGTGGTCTAAAATTTGAAAACGTCGGGCCGACGTTTTCAAGTTTGACAGTGTTACATGGAGGAAAATCACTAAAAAACTATCGATTATGGGTTGTTCACATCCGAGAGAGTGAATTTATGCCTTTTTTGTCATTAAAAGGTTAGTCTGTTGATCAGTGAGTGCACCTTTATAATTCTAGCTTAGTTTACACAAAAACGTAGAAGACCTCCCGTGATACTGCCCCTTTAAAAGCAGGAAGCTTGTTGAACTAGTGATGGATATTGGGAGAGAATTCCAGATTTGTATTTCACTACTTTTTTTCAATTACCACATGTAGCATCGCCTCTTGTTTAACCGTTTTTAATGTCAGGCTTAAATTTGAAAATGACGAAATCTTAGACTTGCTCCAAGTCGCAGGAGACCGCTGGATACGGATACAGAGGGCGCGGATGGGCTTGAAAAACAAAATGCGCAAAATGGCGGCGGATCGCGGAACAAGCGACTTGTCTCACCTGCAACACGCCAATTCTGAAATGTGGCGTCACTGGTGGATTTTTTCACCGGTTACGCCATTCGACTAATTTTTATGGCTGTCAATCGTAGTATTGCGCTCGAACTGAGCGCGTGCGCTCTGCTTGCGAGACGCGGTTTCTTTTTTTCGTCATATTAGCATATGTTTGCTAGGGCCTAGTCAGCCCCCGTCAGCTACGAGAGTAAATAAATTTTATTGACTGATTGTTTGCTACTTTAGCAGACTTGTCACTTAACACACTGTTGTTAAGGCCGACGTAGATATGTATTCCGTGAATGCAGCTCTAAGTTATGAGTTAGCGAAATAATGCAATTACAGTCCGACCTCTATTAAGCGGCCACCCGCCATTAAGCGGCCACTTTCCAAAGTCCCGATTTATTTGTCAGTAATCTGCTGTATTTGATACATCTATTTAACGGCCACCTCTATTAAGCGGCCACGGCCACCTTTTTGCTGTCGCAGGTGACAACTGATAACAACAAGAAAACAAGAACTGCAGGCCCAACAAACTTGTCAACGATGTTTTGCATATTTTTCTGTACATTATCAACCCGAAGAAATACTGTACACTTCAACTACGTGTTCTCTGTGTTAGAGCTAGAATTATGCATGGACTGGAAATGCACTTGATGTTTTGTTACAATGATTTTGGATTCGCGGCAAAAAAAAAAAAAACTTTAGCCAGAATTGATTTCCTGCAGGTGACACAAGTCGGTCGCTGCGAGCCATTCCTCGATTTTGTGCGCTACATACGGGCAAAATTGCGCGCGGTCGCGCGCGCGATTTCAAAACGATTTTACCCAAGTAACTGCGGTCTGTCGCGCGTGATTTCAAAGCGGTCTTACTCAAGCAACTCTAGTGACCCAAAGAAATAAAACGAGCGACTTGGGGCAAGTCTACGAAATCTTAACTAAACCAGACCCAAAAACACTGCTTTGCCTCACGACCCGCTCCTCTGCAAATTTTAAGAATGTATGTTGCGTTTCTTTTTCTATCGTTACGTGGAAGTTTCATTTGATCTTAGCTTAGCCGGAGCGGATTAAAAGTGACTACATCTTGACCAATTTGACTAACACCATAATCTTGCTTGCTTGTCGTTATTTCTTCGTTTTCCTTGTAACCATACATTTTAAAAGCTACAGGATAATCGATAATCTCTGAATAAGTACTTGAATCTTAGAAACCTTTATAGTGCTTTTCTCAAGGATTATGGCCTGACAATACATACCTTCCATGCCTTCTCTCAGAGCACGACACCTCTCCAGAGATCAAATAAACACATGCAGACTTCTCTTTATATGCACTGAAACTTGGCATTACGCGCTGATGGTTGACATCGCCTTAATTGCGCAGAAAAAGCCGTAGCTTCCGTTTCATTTTCAAATCCAGCTTCATCTAATGAATTTGGCGACAAAAATGCTTATATATCGCCAAGGAAAGGCATCATTAACATGCAAATCAAGTTTGTTATCGCCTAAAAGCAAAGCCTTTTCTAATAATGATTAAAATTTTAAAGAAGAATAATTAACTAAGAGATGCCAGTAACGACAGTAAAATAATGGCCTTTATACTTAAAACGTTTGGCATAGTCTTGTGCAGAGATAGAACTGTTTTTCACAAAGACATTTTAAAATAAAAGCTTCCAACAACAGAAAAGCAAATACTGCTAAGAATATTCATAGCAAAATTATTTCTGCAAAAGAAGTATATTGTTTGTCTTCAATTATTAATAATGACAACCATAGAAGTATATTCAATTTAGTGCAGCCACTTCTTGATGGTTTTGACATTAATTTCCTCATCTCATAGACGGCTGGATCAAGTTACTTAGTAAAGATACACGAGTGAATGAATTCAATGCTCTATAATCGTAACTGTGTTGTTAATTTGTCACAAAGAGTTTTTGTTCGGTCGAAGAAAGCGTTTTGCTCGTTGTGCAATTATTGAGAATAGCATCCCACGGATAGTTAAAAATTTTGAATTATTCAAACCACGAAGTTTTTGAATTGTTTGAAAACTTTACATCCACCTGCCGTTATTATTCTGTTACCGTGTCAACGTCGCTTTCTGACGAGAAAAGTTACCGTAAACATATCAGCGAGGTTCGTATCTTCTTTATAAATTGAATTTTGTTCGCCAATCTTGTATTTGAGTCCTCAAAGGAAGGGGAAAAAATACAAACGTTGAAAAATCTGAATACTGCGGAAAATATAAATGGCGGTTGTTAATCCTGATATGGAAAACGACTCGAGTGACCTACCAAGAACTCGTTCTTTCTACAGACCTACTGAGGGCGACTTTAATAGAATACTTGACAAATTAAAAGCACAAGGAGAGAGAAGAACACTGCGAATTTCTCCAACTATTTTGGACGAAGGAAACGAAACGAAACAGGAAAAATATGAAAGACTCAGACAAGAAGCCCTACAAAGGGATCAATACATTTTGTCCATGCGACCGAACCGACATGTTGTTTTTGCTGCAAAATTCGCCAAAATTAAAAACCAGGGTCTTTCCAAGCGCTTCGAGAAACAAGTGCATATTTGGAGCCAGGAAATGGAACGGAATTTTCGGCTTGTGGGTGCCAACGAGAAAGCCTTAGAGAAGGAGCTTCAGCAAAGAGGAACCCGGAAAGAGGAAAGGCATACCCTTCCACACTTACACGCGGCAAAGAAATCCGAAAACTCCGGAGGGAATGTGAAACTACACAGCGTAAAACTACCCAGACTACCTAGACTAGGAAGAAACGGAGAAAGAACGCAGAGAGCTAAACGTGCAAGTAAAACGGAACAGGGAGGTTTGAAGGGGGACGTGAATGAAAATCCTGATGGAATCGAATTTAGTAACGCCTCCGTTAAATTACCTCTTATAGAGAAAGAGAAAGAAAGAGATAGCCATATTGACTGAGTGTGTTCGCAGCTGGCGTACTTCCCGCGACGTGTTTTCCATTTCCCGCCAAAATAATTGCGCATTGACTAAATAACACGGGAAAGTGGGCCTTTTCTCGCAGTTAACATGATAATCCGAAGAACTCGTTATCCCTTTGTGTGTGCTCGAGTGCGCTTTCATCTAGTTATTGCTAGTCTCTTATAATTCATTGAGTATTGATCGTCCCACGGTTATGTGGAACACTTGCAAATTCAAATTTGACGACATAATCGGGAAAATTATCATAAATTGAAATATTGGAACACTTTTTTAATATGAATTTAATTTATTGTGAGCTGCTGACAGCTCCTTTTCGACAAAAAAAATCAGTATACAGCTATTTCCAGAAACGTTGTCGGAAAAAGCACACACGTGCACACGACAAGACCGAAAGGTAGTATGGGTAGATGCAGAGGGCCACTGCACGTGCCGAATACTAATGTAACATAACGACACAATAAACACGAATTTGCACGTTTTCTTTCTCCTTTGACATGCGGAAACAAGAAACGTTTATCCACGCTGAATGTAAGAAGAATTTTTCTAACTCAAAAACATGCGGCATTAAAAGAAAAGCCACAAATAAAGGCCTCCGAAGAGAAAAAACAAATTCTTCACGTGAAAAAATACAAACTTGTACAATTCCTCTAGGCCAATATGCAAAATTCCAGTGAATACCCAAACCACCTTTTGGTCTTGTCGCGTGCACTTTGGTGCTTTTTTCCGACAACCTTTCTCGAAATAGCTGTATTATGCCAAATTTTTCATGACCAGTGGCATTAGAAAATTTATTTTTTCGCGGGCAATCTTGTAATTTTTGAAGTTCTTGGTATCAATTGGTGTTGGTAGAAGGTTATAGAGACTCGCAAACTATACAATCTAAAAAAAGTTTAGGGGTCCTAGGTATGGGGGCGTTAAATAAATATGAGGCGTTTATTTCACTTAAACTGTAACAACGTCAGCAAAAAACAAACAGGACGCGTAGTTTGCATGCGGAGTGGTTTGTGAGTAGGAGACTAATCATATCTGCGCTAATGTAAATGCTAATGTTTAACCAGGCTTGGAAAATTAAAAAGGTTTTTGACAAATTGCTAGCTATAGTGATTAGGCAAATTAAAAGGAACACTTGACAGGCTTTTATTATAAAAACTAGTCTGTCAACTTTCAAGCTCCTTTTCTTCTCTTAACTTTCTTTGTACACAAGACGCGCACATTTGAAAGAAATGTGCTCGTAACCTATTCAGCAGAGACAATTAATTAAAAGCTCGGCCGGTGGGAAACTAGGACCCAGCCGGCACATTTACCCTATCCTGCGCATGCACGAATGAAACCGCTGTTTACTAACTACTGCTGCACGTGCCAACCGAACAGGTTTTACCGCCCGTACTTCTCTCAAACTAAGATTCGGCTGGCTAGTATTCCATTTGTGCCGGAGTTCTAACGTGCAAAACAGCGCAATATTTTACTGTAGAGCGGTTTACATCTGACACCCGCTTAAATGGCATGAACTACTAATAAAATTGGCCATTTCCAAGTTACCTTTTGCCTCTGTTTCAAAACGAGTCTTCGCGAGAAACCATTCATGTGAAAATGAGTTTCATCTGCACGTTCATTGTCATGCAAATCAAACTAATTTTCATTTGAATGGTTTCGCACGAAGACTCATTTTGAAAATGAGGCATTGGGCAACTCGGAAATGCCCTTTTAATCATAAAAGGCAAAATTAAAGGTTTTCGATAACTTGGATAATATATAGATTTAGGCAGGCCTAAAAGCGGAGCTCCCATTTATTATTATTTTTTGCTTGAATTTGCAGTGTTTTGATGTCCCTGCACTTTATTGGGTTCCCCACGTATGCACGGAGGCGCACATATCAAATTTTAGTATAAAAACTTTTTACAACTTTTACTGTACACTAATAAACTTCCTAGAGTAAATCAGTGAAAAAGGACCTCGATGAAGGCAAGGAAATTTGTTTTGATTTACTTCAAAACAGTCAAAGCAACTCAAGGCAAAAAAAAAAAATACAGCGCGATACAAAGTCAACAAAGAACGAAGAAAATCACGGCTGCAAAACAAACCTGGCAAAATCATTGGGAGCCGGTTATGCAAGTTATTTTAAAGCAGTTTTTTTGTGTGAGAGAGTTGTGGCAGTTTGTGATTTAGAAGTGGTGCTCGCTATCTTACAAGCGAACAATGTAGTTTGAGCCGTCTTTAATTGGTTCCATGATTAACAATTCTGTTTTATCGCACACGTTGCTTAATACATTACAGAATTTTATGTAGAGAACTAAATGAATTTTCTTCGTTTCTGGTAAGCAAATGTACGGTAGAAAAAGTCTGAACTCACTCACCCAGGTGCAGGTAACACGCGAAACCGGCGTAAAGAATTGTTTACGAATCTTAAATCACGCGCGAAAATTTTCTAAAATTTTTACTGAGGACGGATAATGAGTTACTTGTGTCAGAAATACCAAAAAAAGTGGGGGTCACCGACTTCGTTTCAGAGATAAAGTCTGTAGAAAACTACCCTGATTTTGAAAAATTGGCGCACGTAATTTCGCACGGCTTTCAAGGTTTGTAGTTTAAATTATCGATGATGAGAAAACGGAGGGAAACGATCTTGGTGATATTTTGAAGAAATGCGTCTGTTGCGTAAATAATTTCAAGTGTTGCCATCTTTTATGCAAAACTTAGCCCTGGAAGAGGCATTTGAACCCGTCGTACGGCAAAACGAAAAGATCAAAAAGCGGAATTCGAACGTGCGTGGGGCAAAAAAATCAACCTTTTAATAGATAGATTTTTTTCATTTTCTCACAAAACGTAGATAATCGTTAACAAAAGTGATCTTTTAAGAAAAAAGTAGGGGTCACCGACCATTTAAGCTAGCAAACTGCAAGCGAAGTTAACGCAACGGCTACTCAAGACAACGTTATTCTTACCACTGATGAAGGGCGAAGCCCGAAACGTCTGGTATTTAACCATTTTTGGCACTTTAATACCTTTTAACAATTTTTACTTTGATTCATCCAAGTGCCACGCAGTACTATGAACTTTTGTTCGTAATTTATTTCGTTACTCACCCTATATGTGGTTGGAAAGTTTCCTCAGCGCGCGCGCTCGATGCATGACGTGGCGTAGCGTTGCGACAGGAATTACGTGCGCAGTAAGGATGCGCATAAACAATTAGCGCGAACGTCCTTAACATACACTCACTAAAATAAACAATGCGAGCGAATAAAATATAGCAGTTGGATAATAAATCGCTTAAATTTATTTAGTGTGCAGTATCGTTGAGTAGTTTTACTAGTTTTGGTTTGGACTTGTTTGCGGGATTTTCCGCGCAACGTGTTTTTGATCCGAGTACATGTAGCTCAATAATTTAATATTCTTTCAAATGAAAATTCAAAAATGAACTTTACAGTTTAATACTCCACTAACCAAAACACAACATTTAAAACCAAACATTTAATAGACAATGTCTGTATAAAATGTACAAAAGTAATTAAAGCTAAGAGGTTTGAAAGCAGCATTAAGAAATAATGGAATTTATAAATAATGTAAGCTTAAGCTGAAAAACGATACAACTTCGAATTCGGTTATAAATGAAGTTCAAACAGAGTTCTCACAATAATAACAGTCTTCAGCTTAGGGTAAACATTACATTTGTTACCTTATATTTGGAAAAGGCTTGTAAATTCTGCAGGGCAAAGCTTTCAAACCAGCGCCATAATATCGGAAACGAACACGCCAGTTTCCATGTAAGCTTAGGGACGGACCATTAGAAAAGTGATGGGGGGGGGGGGGGGGGGGGGGGTTTGGGGGAAAACAAAAAAAATTAATGCGAGGCAAAATGTGCGAAAAAAAATTCATGCAAGGAAAAACCCAAAGAAAAAAATTCATGCACAAGATGGGCCTTATTTTGAGATTAAACCAGAATTGTAATTCTTCTCGAAAAGTGTTTCAAAATGCACCAAATGGCATTAGAGCGTGTCCAGATTTTCAAAATTTTCCCGGGGGAGGATGCCCCCGGACTCCCCTACGGATCGGAAATGGGCCTCCACCCATCTTAAAACGGCAGGGCTAATTTGCGGAGTGCAGAACGCATAACCGAAGCAAGCAAAACCCAACCGGAGTGCTTGCACTTAGGTTACCGTAAAAAGCATTCCGGTTAGTTTGGATATCGCTCAGGTTGGCCTAAAAAAAGGCCCATGTTAGCATGTTTATGGTTAGCTCTCGATAATGGTAATGGTTTTGCTTGTTTCGGTGATTTTGTTTCGCGTTCGGCGTTAAGCGTTCGGCAAATTTCGCCAGCCGATTTTAATACCTTATTGTTACTTAATATTTCGAGAAAATTGTCAAAATACTGAACTGCATAAACAAACAGTTAGTCTCAGAATTGGCACAACTGATTTTGCATGACGAGCTTTGGCCTCAAAAAAAATTATGCCCAGGAGGTTGCCAGGAAATGCGACATGAAACTGGACCGCAGATCTGTTCCTTTTGTCACGCAGTCTCTGCATTCGCGGTTTTGAAAAAGGTCTCATGTGGTCGTATAAATGTATCCAGTGACATATTCAGGAATCGTCTGTCTTACGCATTATAGAGTTTTCCTCGCGTAAGTGCCATTATAGGCGTTTGCGAGACTTCAAGCAATGCTTGTTGTTCCCAAAAGTTTTCCTGGCTGCACCGTCAAGTCTGAGCCAGCAGTTTTGTAGCAGCACTACACGAGATTGGAAACACATCAGTTGATTGTCCACAACAAGGCCGCGCGTATAAATCGTCTTTGGTAAGTTGCATCTGTACATGTTTATGCAAGCCGAGGAAAATTGACACCAGTAATAGCTGGATCAATAGTATTTTCTACATGCGGTAATATAACAGCAATACACGAATAGCACGAGAAGTGGCGCTTTGAAGGATTCTATTGTAATTTATTTCTTGAATCTGCCTCAATTGAGGAGCATCTTTACGCATCTTAGTTGCATTTTCTTTGTAATATAGTTATCGCTATGTTGCAAGTGTAGACGATTGCGAACCCGGAAAGCGACGCCCAGGACTATGCAAGCGTTTCGTCTTATGAATACAAGAGTTTCGGCATTTTCGTCTTTCGATCATTGTCACCGCGAATTAATTAATTCTGGCGGCAAAATAACTGGAAATACAAGGTTGCGCAAACCATGTTATGGACTGAAGACAAAAACCACATTGGTAAGTTATATTACAAAATTTAAAAGTTATACACTTTAAGTTTACTTTTCTTGTATTGAACTGTAGGCAGAGTATTAATCTCGCACTAAATTATTCTGTCTTACTTGGGTAGTCAGTTCTATATTGAACTGTTGTTATCTATGAGCAGAATATTTACCTCGCGCTAAATTGTTCTGTCTTACTTGGGTAGTCAGTTCTTTATTGAACTGTTGTTGTTATCTGTGAGCAGAATATTAACCTCTACCGAAATTATTCTGTTCTACTTGGGTAGTCAGTTCTTATTGAACTGTTGTTATCTGTGAGCAGAATATTAACCTCGCACTAATGTTTTTAACGTTAGTCTTTTTATGAGCTGTCTGCTGAACTGCTGTAGAATATTAATCTCACGATTCGATGTTTGTAGTTTTTCTTAGCTAGTTAGACCTAGTTAGTCACCAAAATCAATCTCGTGCTCCAGTTAACATCTGTTTCTCTTTTTCGTTCTCTCTAGGGAAGCCGTGAATATTATAAACTGCTAGAAAGAGATGAAAATAGAGGTTCCAGCGAGGTAGTGTCTTACTGAGAAAGAGTCTGGAAAATATTTTTGATCAAGTTCGAAAAGGTGTTACTGCCAACATGTCAGTAGATGGTGCTTATTTTGCGAAATACGTTCTTTTATTACAGTAATAATAAGCCATGGGTAGATTCAATCTACCCCTTGCCTGA
Source organism: Meandrina meandrites (assembly GCA_963693305.1). Classification (NCBI taxonomy): domain Eukaryota; kingdom Metazoa; phylum Cnidaria; class Anthozoa; order Scleractinia; family Meandrinidae; genus Meandrina; species Meandrina meandrites. The sequence goes on along the minus strand of OY855912.1, from coordinate 27,485,339 downwards.
TTTGCATTTTTTTTTTCGATGGCAAAGTTCGTCAGTTTCCATAGCAATAGTTTCCAATGACACTGAACAGAACCATATAACAAAACGAAACTGAAAAGAGTTCGACATTTTCCTTTCCAACAAAGCAGAGCTAGTTCGACGACTGCACCAAGTACTGCAGAATGATGATATTGGTTCAGAAGAAGAGAGCTCGAACGCCGAAACTTAAGTATTAAATTTCGCGAAAACCTTTTTTTGCGGCTCGCGATTTTTGAAAATCGCGAAAATTAAGTCCCGCGAAAATAAGTAACAACAAGGTACATCACAATCAGTGCTAACGTTTGGGCCCCCTCACCTCAAAATTCATTCCTACGGGCCTGAAAGGTATATTAATTACACAATTTTTCACTATACACCTGTAAACTGCCAGTTACTTTTTGAATTTGTCATAAAATAAATGGAAAGTACAAGCTATGTATTTAATAAATCAAAGAAGCACTGTTTTTAATAAATTCAATAGCAAATTGTGCATGAAGCAGATTTTATCAAAAAAAAAAATTCGTGCACAGCGCTGCAGTCCAAAAAAAAATTCTTGCACAGGCAATAGGCCAAAAAAAAAAATTCTTGCAAGCCAAAAATTCCCAAGCCAAAAGTTTGTCCTGGGATTCCTTCTTACCGATTGTTCTACGAAAGAAGGAGAAAGAACAAATAGAGTACTTTATTTGCGGCGAAAATAAAGCGTTTATGTTTCCTACCCGCCTATGCATTAACTTAATTCCTAAATAAATTATTAAAATTTAACTAAGATATTTCAACCGAAGAGGTGGGAGTGCATTTTAGGTTTAAGGCAATTCTACGCACAATCCTCAAAAATGATTGAGCAATAATCACAAGCCTATCCGGAGACTAAAATATATTAATAGAAAGTTCATTGGGCAATAGTCACGAGTTTGGACGGAAAATACGTAGCCTCGATTTCATTTAGAGCTATAAGACGTGGGGTGTTTGTCGCGTTGGTCCTCTTTTGTTTCCAGACCTGACACGCTCTGCGAGTTCAACCCTCCTCCTCTCTTCCTCCGCCTATTTTATTTCATTTCATTTTGTTTTAATTTCAATTGGGGGTCTTTTTTTCTCGTGTCCTACTTTTTTTCTCCTGGCTATGTATGATTAAATCAATAAATCGGCCATCTTGCATGGCCAAATTCTATCCCAATGCTTGGCTAGACTACATTCCTTACGGCGCTCTTTGCAAACAACGGCTCGACCGTTCGTGACCAAGTCGTATGTAAGTGCAACTGGGTAAGGAGATACAACGGAAATTAACTGTAAAGCTGTAAGTTAAAATTCGTTCTACAGACCTTCAGGGAAAAGGGAACTAGTAAAATCAATTATTGATCAAGTTTTTTTTAAAAATGATAGCATTCTAGAGGTGCAGAACTTGAAAAGTGCATTTTGTACATTTAGAACCATTTGTGCTCGATCCTTTTTCAAAGCATCTAGCTAAAAAAATTATCTTCTTCAGCATGTCAGCCTGATTCAGTCCTAATGTATCTTATTGTCCTCATATACAGAATCCCAATTAAGACCGTTTTGTAAAAAGCTGTTTCGCAACGTATCCAAAATTGTGTTTCACTTTTAACTCAGATTCGGCCTTTTATCGACATTTGATATCTTAAATCTCTGGACAGCTTGGCTTTCAGTTGAGTTTTAAATGCTTTATAAGGCGAGGAAAGTACGCATCTGTTCTTAGGACTGAAAATAGCATAAGTCGGAATGGTGCTTTTTAAATAATTAGCCCACATAAAACTCTCGTAGCACGTGATTGTTAAAACATTATATGGTGTAACTTTAAACCTCCACACTAAACCGACTGTGTTGCGTTATATAGTTTCGGTTCTGCTTAACTACCTCCTCATGGATGAAAACGGACTCGATCGCTTACTAACGTTGAATTTGCTTATTGTAGACTTTATAAACTGACGAAAGATCGCCAAACACTACAATGGCTCTAAGCCTCGAAGAATATGTTAATATAGTTAATATAGTGTTTAACTTTACAGAGACCGCACATTTTAAGCAAAACACCATATAGGAGACAAGCAGCTGGTGAAGTTGCTTGAATTGCCGATAGCGTATTTCGTTTGTTTGCAAACAGAAACACGACTTACCGACATGTTTAAAACACCTGTAGCTTTAACGTTTTGTTAAAAAGCATCCCCTGATTTCCTTGGTCGAAAATTCAATTTTCATGCATTGGGTCTGTTTGAGCGACCTTAACTGCATTAAGGCCATCGTATACTGAGAGTCTTCTTCGAGATGAAGACAAAACGTAAAAGGATCCTTGAGACACAATGGCTGGAGTAAAAATATCTTTTAAAAGCCTGCTGACAGTTTTTATTCATCTGTTGTTGAACGCCTCAAAGTGTTTCTGTTTTTGTTGACAGTATGATATAATTTCTTCTGGCCTGGAGGTGTCGACTCGGAACCTAAACAGTGGATCAATTGAGTTCTGTTTGGCTGTAACAATTATAGAAAATTAGTTTAACTACGCCGGGCTCTTTCAAGACTGTAAAACACTTTTTTCCCGTCGAGAAAGCTACAGGCGACACGCAAAGTGCCAATTAGTGTCGGCGCGCAACTCCTGCGAGTTTGCAGGCCAAGTGAGGCTATAGAAGATAAACAAAAGAGGCTCTCACTAGAAATCTATTTTTTACGCGCTATGTCTTGCCTAACCAACTCTCGCTAAAATATCCACTGTTTAGATCCGTTCATCCTTTGACGGTTAAAAAGTTCGGCCGTTTGACCGTCCATCTCTTAAAGAACTCCCAAAGAATTCCCCTCCTCCATCGTAAAAAATATATACCTAATATGAAAAACAGAGAAAACGAGTGCCGAAATGATGGTGAATGAGAATCGTCTTAGAGCACCTACAAAACGACAGTTCTTTTTTACTCAATGGAAGAGAAACGGTTGTTTTGTTTTCCAAAGCCACGGAAAATCTTCTATAAAATGCATTTAATAACAGTTTAGTTCCTGCATTTTGTAAAAGGAAAGTGAAATTACTTCCTCAACAGATGTTCATGATCGGAACGTGATCAGATAACCGGAACACTTGGTTCGTAGCTAGCACAATAACTTTCTTGCGCAAGAGGAGGATTGAAATTACACAGTTCTTCTTGCACGTCCTCAAAAGCTTCAACATTTAGCTCTAAAAATAATACATTAGCTTCTCATTCGGTAAAGAAGTATGTGAAGTGAAAGGCAGTCGTTCTTACTGGTACTTAAGAAAAATAATGTTTATTGCTGAATACATCACGAAACGGACAGCATGAAACAAGGCAGAGTGAAAAAAACGTCACACTAGAATGGGAAAAACTAACCAAAATAAGCGTTCACTGATTTCCCCCAGTCCCATTTGCCGTATCATACTCTCAAAGAGTATGATATCCGGACTATATAAAGTAACTTCTTTGTGTAGCCGGTGCATTTTTTGCAAAACTAAGTGAGTGTTCAAGAGTTACTCTGAGCAATATGTCTTTAAATAAGAGCATAAGTCATTAGGTGATACTACAAATGAATAAATATCGGAACAACAATCGAAACTGGTCACTCATTTCATACAGTTAGTTGGCGCAAGCAACAACAACATCTTTTCTTAACGGACAAGACACAGAGAAATGCAACGTTTGCTTACATGCGTAAGTATATTTTATTTCGTTCTATGAAATTTTGGTTGCCACTTCTTCCTCTCGAAATGCAATGGTCTGGAACATCAAAATTTGGTGGGAATAGTTTTTCGTTTTTCCGAAACTTTTGTTATGCGATAAAGCTAAACACGCAGGAATACACGCAGTTCGTATAATTTTAGCAATTATTTTATTATTTGAATTATTTTTCGTCGAACTGGGGATGCCCATAGTCTTTACTTTTCTGGTGAACAGCTCAGCTGTTAGAGCTTGTCATTTTAGGGCTCCATGCATCAAACTCATGTTCCTGCCTTCTTCGCCATCCACAGATGATTCCAGTGTTTCTTTCACTCCACATTTCTGTGGCAAGGTACAAAAATCACGAGCAGGTTCCGCTGTCCAGTTTGACTGATGATTCGCCACGTGATGAGCTCGTGAACGAGCTGTCTTATCTTCCGGAGGGAGATATGGCGAACGACGACGTCCGAGAACCTTCGTGTGAAAGCTGGACCATCAAACAATGCTCTGGGTCGTCTATTCCAATTCTCACGTGCAAAGATACCAGTCTCACTTCCTGTCATTCCTCTATACCTAAATATGGGTCCAAGAAATGCAAACCCGCGGATTACTTGTTTATCACGCAGTGCGGGGATTCTTTTCCTACGAAATGTGTATGTGCTTAGTTATAGTTAACTATCTGTATAACTGTTGTGCGAATTTTCGGACAAGCTGTAGAAGTCACTGCTTTTAAGCTTGTCCATGTTGTTAGCACCGATGTGCTAAATCGTAGAAAAAAACATGAACTTGTACAAAATCCCAACTGGCGTGACACAACCCAATGTTTTGGATGCAAATGTTTTATTTAATTAATAATGATTACAACGGTATAATTATATCAATTTATTGCAACGCGATGTACGACAACCAAGATTCAATAAAATGTTGCGAGTGAAGGAAGAGCAGTTGCCCTGTATTTACAACAGCATAGAATTAATTACGTCTAAAATTGGAAAATTTAGTCCAGCCTATACAATGGCATCTGAGCACACTTTGATATCCCTTAAATGCAAGAGAAGACGCTTCCTCTCTCGACAATTAATTGGTGCGTGTGAATCGTGTCTTTTTTTCTGTTCACTAAAAGCACGCCAAATTGTGTTTGTGTGAGGTCGCATTTTTGAACTTGCGAGCCTTGTGCTGGTAGGAATCAATGAAGAGTCCGTTAGAAGAACGATATGCCCACGCCTTACACCTACATACATCGAATGCACACCTGATTGAAGAATCGTTGACCCATGAAAGGCATAAACCATGAACGATGCGACCCAAATGTTTACTGGGACATCGGGTAAAATAATCATATAAAAATTATGAAAATGCATAAGCTGCTGCCACTTATAGAGTGTTTTCACTCATGTGACCAGCGGCCATATTGGTTTATGAAGAAAAGACTATTTTTGCATAAAAATAGAGTTTAATTCCCGGCGGAATGGCTTGGTACACCAATATGGCCGACGTTTCCTTGTTTTGGAACACCAATATGGCTGCCGTGACGTCATGTGAAAGCGATCTATAATGTGCATCCGGAATTTTAATTTTTACTCTGACAATAGTGAACGTTTGGGGTCTGGGACAAAGGACAGGAACACGTTTTCAACCGGTTCTGAATATCCAATGGAAGTCATATAGCTGGTTCTGGATGTTTTCAAATTTATTTTTTCTTTAATTTAATGCTATGTTAGTTACTTGTGTCCAAAAAACTAATGTACTCTAAAGTCCTATAGATGTTGTATGCTCCGTGAATTCAGTTAGTATACGTAATTTCAATAAGGTACTGTAAACTATGTAATGTAATGTTAATTTACAAGACTAAGTTTTTGACAAGTTTTTGATTAGTTTGATGGCTTCCGGTTGCACAACGGTTCATAGGAACGATCCGTGGGGTCGCCCACTACCTTTCGAAACGAGTTACTTCATTGGTTCTTAAAACAATAGTAGCAGGTCAAAACAATGCCCCTATCCCTGAATAACAATAGAGGTAGTGTTTACAGCGGGCGAATGAAAATAGAGGTTCCAGAGAGGTAGTGTCTCACTGGATCTGTGAAACGTTCAGTTTCAACCGGTTTTACAAACTTGGAAGACTTGGCCAAATTTTTTTCAGCATAAAATTTATTTATCGCCAGTTCAACTTGGAATAATCGCTCGTGCGAAAGGTTGTTTGAAACCCTTTCAAACTCTGACGTTTGTTTCATGCAACGGTTGATATCCCGCCTTTCATTTTTCAAGGCATCTGATTGCTAGTTTAAAGCAACCGGAAACCATAAAACTCATCAAAGTAATCAAAAACTTGTCAAAAAGATGTCAAAAACTTTGTCGGGTGGCTACGGTTCGAGGCGCTTGACTGTAAATAAAATAAATTATAACAAAGAAGGTCAGGTCGCTCCACCTTTATCAAAGTTCGTCGTCCTAAATCTTGCGAAATATTTACCAGTTTTGACATCTTGCTTTAACTATCTTTATTTCTTGTTAGTTGCACAGGGGGGTACTCGAAGTATACTTGACGTGGGAGGGGGGGAGGGGCGACGGAGCTTCATATTGCAAACCCAAAAAAATACACAAGCCAGAAATTTTAGACCGAAAAAAATACCCAACATCAAAATTTCCAACCCCCAAAATACAAGACTAATATTAACGGTTTTTCCCAGACCCACGTCGCTAAAAAAAGTTTGAATGAATATTTTTCTGATCCACTGATCGCAACGAAAACCCGAAACGAAAAGTTCGCTCGAAGATAAAACCCCCAAAAATACGCGTATGTTTTTAAGACCTAAAAAATACGTGGCAGATACTTGACCAAAAAAAAATACCGAGCGTGTAAATTTTCAACACAAAAAAATACGTCGGACCCCACCGTCAAGTACACTTCGAGTACCCCCCCCCCCCCCCCCCTGGGGTTAGTTGTTCCTATCTCGTAGTGTCCATTTCTTCCTATGGTTTCAAATAGCTAATCAATAAAACTGGTTTGATGCATATATAGACTTCAGCAATTGATAACATCAGAAGTCCATAACTAGAAGTCTACATCTGGTATTGGGGCGCGTGCTATGTCTTTCGCGTGTAGGCTATTTTTAGAAACTGATGTCTCGCGAGAAAATGACGTAACCCACTATTTCGACACGATTGGAGTTCTAAGTTGCGGCCGAATACTTTGGAAATTGGCAGGTGAAATAAATCAAATCACATCAAAACTCTTGACAGGCCATTCTCTTTAATTCTCACATTTCGACAGAAGTAGTATCGTAGATAGTGATTTCAAACGTCTGTTCAGTGGCATTTGAAGGCGAGTGAAAAAGCAACCCGTCGCCGGGTTTCCGTAGACAAACTCACAAAACAAACAGGTCGACTTTTTATAATTTACGAGAGAATTTATGAACAGAAGTTCCCCAAATTTTTAGTAGTTAAGTGTGTCTTTATTTTGTACAGCATATCCTCGTGTTAAAATACTGAACAACATACACAACACAATAGCTGCACACTGCGAAGTGCCCGAGAAGCACAACTTGAATTAAACTTTTGACGGATGTGAATGAAATCATCATTGTTCGATGAATTAAACTCGTATTTCTATTCATATTAAAACAAATACATTACCTTAGTCAGTCTTTTGTTTTCATGCCGTCCTTATAATTCCAAAAACATGCGAAACTCGCCAAATTAAACTTGTCGTTTTCTCTGAATGTTGTTCTCAAACGAATCAAACTTCATTCTGTTCATTCCGCGCTCGATGTTGAGCGCTTCAGGGACCACGGTTTTGTTTTTCAAAATAGCAACGAACCTGTGCCAAAATGCACTTGCTCTCTTAATGCCTGTCTTCATCTTGAGAGTGCCATTAATCTTTAGTGTCTTCGCATTTTGAATTTGACTCGGAATTAGTCTATCTTGCCCGCTGCCATTTCGTATTCCGACTCCAAAACACTGAGGTCCTCTCGCTTATTTGGATGCTCCGAATTTTTACAACTTCGATGCTATCGTCATCGATAAAGGACGGCCTGATGAATCTTGTCCGGACGATTTAATCCTCACAAAACGGAAAATACGATGACCAACAAACATAAATTTCGTAATGCCGTTCGCTCGAGTTCACTCGTCCTCTGCAGTTCTGCTTTTCTTCAAAAATTTGTTCAACCAATCAAAGGCGCAAATTAAAAAAATACTTCAATGTGATAGGCTACTTGTTCGCGGCTAAAAATAGCCTACACGCGAGGAACGCGAGGTACACGCGAAAGACATATCTCAAAGCCTATTACCAGAGATGTAGACTTCTAGTTATGGACTTCTGATAACATGACAAGGTCCCTATTTATACCAATGAGGCCGACTTTCTGGTGTAGAAATTGCCCCAAATATCGATGGCAGTGCAATCATCCCAAATTGTAATTAAACATCATTAAACATCATTAAACATCATTTTAACGAGTATTTGTCTACACGTCACGTGATTTTCCCTCAGTCCCTACGCCACTTGCACTGGAACTGACACGTGACAGGGGGAGGGGAGGAAGGGGTCTCTACTCAAACAAGATGGCGAATCCACGTGTCTTTTATAGGATGCCATTTTGATGTTTTAAAACTATTAAGCGTTTGCTAATTCGAGGCCTGGGAGGTCTCAGAAAATGCTCGAAGCCAATGAAATAGGTAAGGGGTAAATTAAAAGCAACCGGAAAGTGCAAAAGTTCAGACTTTTCTTTCTACAATGGCTCTAAGCCTCGAAGAATATCTTAATAATTTTCAGAGGCCGCACATTTTAAGCAAAACACCATATAGGAGACAAGCAGCTGGCGAAGTTGCTTTTAACTAAGTAGCTGGGTATTTTGCAAACGGAAACACAACTTGCCGACATGTTTAAAGTTTTGTTAAAAAGCATTTCCTTGGTCGAAAATTTAATTTTCATGCATTGAGTCAGTTTGAGCCGCGTCAACTGCATTAAGGCCATCATATAATGAGAGTCTTCTTCGAGATGAAGGCAAAAAGAAAAATCTTAAAGCGATCCTTGAGACGCAATGACTGGGGTAAGAAAATCTTTTAATAGCACGTTGACAGTTTTTATTTATTTCGTGTTGAACGCCTCAAAGTGCGAAAAAAATATAGGCGACGCGCAAAGTGCCGATTAGTGCCGGCGCGCAACCCCCGCGAGCTTGCAGGCCAAGAGAGGCTATAGAAGATAAAGAAAAGAGGCTCCCACTCGAATTCTACTTTTTACGCGTTATGTTTTGCCCAACCAACTCTCGCTAAAACATCCACTGTTTAGATCCGTTCGTCCTTTGACGATTAAAAAGTTCGGCCGTTTGACCGTCCATCTCTTAAAGAACTCCCAAAGAATTCCCTTCCTTTATCCTAAAAATTAAATACCCAATATGAAAAACAGAGACAACGAGTGCCGAAATGTTGTTTATGCTATTAAATGATAATTATCTTAGAGCACCTACAAAACTACAGTTCTTTTCACCCAATGAAAAATCTTCTTTAAAATGCATTTAATAACGTTTTAGTTCCCGCATTTTTGTTGAGGGAATAAGTGGACACTGTCGCCAATTTTTAGGATAACTTTGAAAAGCAAAAAGTCATGCATTCTTATCACGGAAGACCCCGAAATACTGGTTCAGTTTCGCTTAAAAGCTACCCAACCAGTTCTCTGAGACTTTAATTAAGTGCGTTTGGTTGCCGATCGCCAGGATGCGAATGGCTGTAACTTGAAAACGTCAGGCTGATTTTTTCAAGTTTTTCCTTTGTTTTGTGGACAAATTGTTCTTCCTTTGAGAAAATTAATAGCCTTCCTTCTCTTGACTTTCTAGGAGTATTATGTGTATGAAAAAGCATTTCATTTCTTCTTAAGCACATTTTTACCCCAGGACGTTAAAATCCCCATGACAGTGCCCCTTTAAGTTAATTCATTTGCAAAAGAAAGTGAAATTACTTCCTTAACAGATGTTCATGATCAGAAGGGGTTCCGATAACCGAAACATATTGCAGGTTTAAAAAAAGATAACCGGAACACTTGGTTCGTAGCTGCGACAATAACTTTCTGGCGCAAGATTGAGGGGGATTGTAATTACACAGTTTTTCTTGCACGTCCTTAAAAGCTTCGACATTTAGCTCTAAAAATAACACATTAGCTTCTCATTCGATAAAGAAGTGTGTTAAGTGAAAGGCAGTCGTTCTTACTGGTACTTAAGAAAAATAGCGTTGCTGTATATATCACGAAACGGACAGGACAAACAAGGCAGACTAAAAAAAACGCCATACCAGCATGGGAAAGCTAACCAAAATAAGCGTTCACTGATTATACCCATTTGCCGTTTCGTCTCTTAAAGAGTATGATATCTCCACCAAACAAACTAACTACTTTGTGTAGCCGGTGCATGTTTTGCAAAACTAAGTGAGTGCTCAAGAGTTACTCTGAGCAATATGCTTTTAAATGAGAGCAGAAGCCATTAGGTGATACTACAAATGAATAAATATCGGAACAACAATCGAAACTGGCCATTCATTTCATACAGTTAGTTGGCACAAGCAACAACAACATCTTTTCTAAACGGACGAGAAACAGAGAAATGCAACGTTTGCTTGTATGCGTAAGTACGTTTTATTTTGTTCTATGGAATTTTCGTTTTCAGTTCTTTCTCTCGAAATGCAATCCTTTGGAACATCAAAATTTGGGGGATTTTTTGTTCGTTTTATTTTTCGGGGCTTGTGTTATGCGATATAGCTAAACACGCAGGAATAAATACACTCAGTTCGTATATATAATTTGAGCAAAGATTTGATCATAAGAGATATGAAACAAATTATCCGAGGAAAGCTTTCTCAACTTGGTGTAAATTGTTATGTTCTTATTCACAGTTTTCTCTAAAAGTAAAATATCCAAGTTTAGATCGAGTAGTTGTTATATAAAGTACTGAACAAAAAGCGGACGTTTACAAATACATTAGGTTCTTTTCCAATACTGTCTTCTTGCGATCCACAGATGATACCGCTGTTCCTTTTACTCCACGTTTGTCTGGCAAGGCTTGTAACTTACAACCAACTACCGCTGTCCAGTTTGGCTGATTATGCGCCACATGATGAGAACGTTGGCGAGCGACACTACCTTCCCGAGGAGAATATGGCGGAGAATGAAGAGCGGGCAGAATTGGCAGACATCGTTACCAAGGAACGTTCGTGCGTTGAGAGTTCGAGTGTCAAGCAGTGCCCTGGGTCGAAAACTAAATACGTCATTGTCAAATGTCGCAAATCTAGCCTGACATCTTGCCATAGATCTATACCTTATTCGGGGTACAGAAAATGTAAAGCAGTGTACACGCACATTCCGAAGTGTGGCGTATTTTCCACAAGTTGTAAATGTGCATAGTTAACTATCCACATGTTACCGTAATTAAAGTGCCCATAACGTCATTTTTTTTTATTTATTTCTCTCATTACACCCAATGAACTGCAAAAAAATTTGGATAAAATGCAATTTTTTTATGAACTTTAAAAAAATTCAAAATTCTATTTTCTTGCGCTCGACCCCTGCCGCTGATCATAAGAATTTGCATAAAGACTGATGTCGTTTGTTAACCATTAGCCGTAAAACCGGCCAGAAACTTAGCCGTTAGGCGTAGAAATTGGAGAATTTTAACCGTTATGCGTAAAAATTGTTAACCGTAAAAAATGCCTAGCTACGAAATACCTACCCAGGCGCCCCTTCCTCAACCGAAATAGAGGGTGTGCATGGGGGTGCTGGATTCTCAGCAATCAGTTAAAATTTGAGCTATTTCTCAGCTATCAGTTAATTTTGAAAGATCTCAGTTAACTTTCAATTCTCAATTGCTTTTGTTGTATTGTATCCTAGCAACGTTGTCCATCTCATTAGCCGAACAGTGACGAGTAGCATCCGATGATTTCCGTTCACTTTCCAGCAAACTTGCTTTCCAGCGACTCTGAACTGTTTACGTACGCGTCACGACTGACGCCATTTGCAACAGCGTTATTGTTAGGGAAAAATCACCTTGTTTTGAATTGTTAACCCAGCAAAACTACTGTAGTTCGTGATTTTACTATGATGCAATCGTCCGTAAAAGTACTAGCCGTAGTCGCATGATCTTAAGTAAAACTATTGACAACCAGTACTTTCTAAATTTAGCTCATACTGCCAACGTGGCAAGAAATCTAATTTACACTTCTTTACCGAACTTTCTAGAACCTTCGTTGAGACAATTAAGACATAACA